>CM038670.1:753715030-754360030 GCA_021605145.1 Aegilops bicornis | reverse complement strand
GAGTTCGGGAGCAAACTCACGATTGTCAACAATACAGCCTGTGACCAAAAGAAGGTGAGAATGACAAAGGCATCCGGGTTAACTTTGATCCTTGGATGTCTTAATTCTGACAGCGATGATGTGGTTCAAGCCTTGAGGTTGATAGGTAATTGTCTTTGTTGCATCGAAGGGTGGAATCTTGGTGTCTCCGGATCCTTTGATGTTGAGCGGGGCTGAAAATTATGATGGTGTTGGATCATCTCTTCGAATGACTTTGTTGTCTTTGCCGCTGGTTCTGGATGGGTAGTTCTTTCTTTTGTTATGCATATTCCTTGTCATTTGGTCATCCTCGTATATGTCACTCTTTCTATGTAATAGTTATACATTTAGAATGTCATTCTAAATGCGGATCACGAGAGTCCTGGCGCCGCTGAGATGGAGTGCGTTTTGGTGGTGTAGCAAGACTTCTTATGAACTATCATGTCTTGATGTTTATGTCAGTAGTAGTCACTAGTCAGTGTTTGAATGTTGTATATATCGTTGTTTTGAACTGTTTATTGTCTCGAACAACTGGTGGGCTAAATGAGGGCATCACCATTCTCCAGTGTTCAAAGTATATCTCCTTTTTTCAAGTTATATAATTTGAGCTCACTGTCTTTTCGATGACGTACACTTGTTTGGGCCAGTGAGGTGTCGTTGAATATGGGCTGAGTAGTAACGCAATGCCAAACAGGTTAATTATGCCTCTCATGCCGGGCTCTCAAAAGATCCTGAAAAAAAAAGGCCGGGCTCTCCAAAAAAGAAAGAATAAGGACTCTTAGGCCGACATGTGGGTGTCGCCGGTGTTTTCGTGTGCTTGAGCACCGAGAGCATATTGGCGCGTGCTCGAAATTCATGCTACCTTTTCATCCCCAGTCTCCCGCCCCTCCCCCACCTCTGGAATCTCGATTCCTACTCCAGTTCCCCCAAATCCCCCTCCTGTACTCCATGTACTCAAGCGCACTATCATGTCGCCGGTCAACGCGGATCTCTGAGCCGGAGATCCTGAGGTCCATCCTGCCTTGAGTCGCTGCATGCTATCGCTCAACAGTGGCATGGCGGCGCTTGACGACCAGTTTGCCGGCAAAGTGCTGATGGTAACCATCAACGGCGACTGGCCTCCCGTCTCGCCGGATGACCTTGTCGAAGCTCTTGGCATTGCGCACGGCATCCAAATAAGTGACTTGCTCGTCGAAGTCTGTCCGCCACCTGTTGATTTCTTCGTCAGGTTCCGGACAACTTTCGACTAAAGTTGTGTGTTTGAATCTTCCCGGTGTTTGTTCTGCGATGGCGCGCTGGTGAGCTTTGATCGGTGGCACCCAGGATGGGGCTCGGTGCCCTCTGAGCTTGAGTTTTTAACAAAGCTTACCTTCCACGGCATGCCTCGACGTGCTTGGAACAGTGAGTCCATGAACGAGCTTACCAACGACCTTGCGGTGAGCTCGTAAGTATGTTTGTTCCTCCGGACAGCTGGGCTCACGGCGGTTATGGCATGGATGAAGAAGCCGTCCACCATACCGAAGGTGATTTGTGTTGAGATACTGGGTGCAGGAACCGGGTTGTACTATTCGTCGCCACCAAGGCCGCCGCGGACCACGTTAGGGATGTACCTGTATCGAGTGTTCGTGCATGTCGAAGAAGTGGTCAATCCATCAATCGAAGTCCTGCCGCCACCGCTGGTGCCAGGGTCCGTCGACGACGTCCATTACAGGAGTCAACGTCAGACTTTCCCCGTGTTGCTCGGAACGATGGATGGCACAGGGGCCTACTCCATCACGCGGCGGAGGCCAATGCTTCTTTGGTAGAAGTGGCAGGGCTGGCTGCCTGGATGTGCTCTAATTTGAGGTAACAAATGAATCTTGTCAGATAGTACTAGTTAAATCCGAGCTATGGGTCTGAAGCACTGAGATGGCAGTACATTTGATTGTGACCTGTTCTAATTTTGTACCTGAACTTTTTTTAGAAAGGGTTGTACGTCAACTTAATGTGCTAGCATAACTTATCGTGTTGTCTGTCTGTTTTCTTTGCACAACATTCAAGATATTTCCCCATCATTTATAAAGACGATGAACCGTTATGTACGACTTCGTTGATTCCAACATAGCCCTTCCCGTAGCGATCCACTGCTTCTATCCTAATTGTGCCGCCTGCGTGAAATTTTTGTATGCAAGTTCAGTGTGCTATGATGTTCTATATGATTGTGTCAACTATATAAGTTTTCTTGAGCATCGGCAATGCATATGGCTGAAAGATGTATTCTGAGCATCGACCGATGGGTCTCTCTCTCTCTCTATCTCTCTCTCTCTCACACACACACACACGCACACGCACAAGTGGGACCCGTTGAATTATTTATTTGCTCATGACAGCTTTTAATTAGGTTCCACTGTAATCTAACTTTTTTCGTAAGTTATTAATTGAGCTCATTGACTTCAAAAAGTTGTACAGAAGCCTTGTTTGGGCCTTTCCGGCTCGCTGAATGTGGGCTGAGTAACCATGTTAGGTTGTACTATACTACACAGGCCTTTTTTTCAACATCAGCAATGCAACTGCGCCGACAGTTGTACACAATATCCGGGTCAACTTGTTATCCGCCCCGCTGGGCTGCAAAGTTTTCTAGGAGCTATGCATTAGGCTTAACAAGAAAATGGACTTTAAGAAATAATAAATGGGATGTAACTATAATAACTGGGCAATTACTATGCACCAAACACATAATTAGTTTGAAAAATATATTATTTTTGGAATTTGGAAATTTTAATTTCATTACTTGTTCTTGTGCATAATATTTCGTTGGATTTTAACGTAATACAACTTTATTTTGAAATTATATTTAACCTGACTAGAAATTTTAGATAAAAATATTTCGGATCCCATCAAAATGTGGGAATTTTTTTTGAATTCTGTTTTGAGCGGTTGTTTGAAATTATTAATCGTTGTCCTAGCTAGAAGTTGGGCTATACTTTTAACAAACTGTAAATGGGTTGTAGTAAATTCCATTAGAATTAAAAAATGGGTTGTACATTCTTACAAATCGCAAATGGGCTATATGTTCTCTGCCAAATCCGAGCTGTGGGCCTACTAAGTTGACGCGTACCAAGGGCTTTGTCAACTTAGTCAATATAAACGATTCTAGCTGCAGTGATCGTACGATGTCCATCCAACGGCCGTAGTGCTTCTTCAACCTCTGGTCTTCTTGCTCTAGCCGCCCAAAGCAGCGCCGGTCGTGTCGCGTGCTCCTGCCTCCCGTGGCCGGCTGTGATGCCGTGGAGGCCTCACCGCCCCTTACTACTTCCACCGCTGGCCAGGCCATCCCTCTACTCACCCACACCCCCTGTTACTCTACGTCGACAGCAGCCTCACACCGCAGCCGAACCGGTGAACCCTCGTACTCCTCTCGGCGCGGGCTTCCACTGCCGCGTCTTCCCTGGCTCCGCATCGTCCCCTTCCTAGGCCTCGCCGTCGTCCGCACCACCGCTACTGGTGCTCTCGGCCTTGGCGTGGTCAACGTGGTCAACGACCGACTTCCATCGGAAGAAATCTTGTCGTGGAGAGGCCGACAATGGGTCGGGCGGCCGCAAGGAAGTGCCTCCTTATTACGCGCAAAATAATTATTCCTCCACCTGACAGCAGGGACCCACCGGACGGGCCACCTTATTTCGCGAAAAAACGTTTCCCCCCTGACTGCTGGGACCCACCGGACGGGCCAGTGTATTTCGCGAAAAAAACGTTCCCCCCGCTGTCAGCTCGGACCCACCGAAAGTGCCTCCTTATTACGCACAAAAAAATGAATACTCCCCCTGCTAGCTGGGACCCACCATGGTGGGAGGCTGACTTGTGGGCCTACTAAGTTGACTGGGACGGGGGCCTTTGTCAACTTTAGTCAATATGAACGATTCTAGCTCCAGTGACCGTACGATGTCCATCCAACGGCCATAGTGCTTCTTCAACCTATGGTCTTCTTGCTCCAGCCGCCCAAAGCAGCGCCGGTCGTGCCGCATGCTCCTGCCTCCGTGGCCGGCTGTGCTGTCGCGGAGGCCTCACCGCCCCCTACTATTCCCACTTACGGCAGGCCTGCGGCGGCAGCGGCCCTCACACCGCAGCCCGAACCGGTGAACCCTCGTACTCCTCTCGCGTGGGCTTCCCTTTGCCGTGTCTTCCCGTCTCTCCGTCGTCCCCTTCCTAGGCCTCGCCGTCGTCCACATACTGGTGCTCTCGTGTGGCGTGGTCAACGTGGTCAAGGAATGACTTCCATCGGACGTGAATCATGCGTGGAGAGGCGGCAATTTGGGTCCACGGCCGCAGCAAGGAAGTGCCTCCTTATTATGCGGAAAATAATGATTCCTCCACCTAACAGCTGGGACCCACCGGACGGGCCACTGTATTTCACGGAAAAACATTCCCCCCTGACTGCTGGGACCCACCAGCTTCATCTTCGCATGCAAGGAAGTGCGTCGGGCAAAAAGCGATTCGCCCCCACATTGCTGGGACCCACCAGCTACACCTTCGCACGCAAGGAAGTGCGTCCGGGCAAAAAAAAAGATTCAACCCCCTGACTGCTGGGACCCACCAGCTACATCTTCGCAGGCAAGGAAGTGCCTGACAATCGGGACCCACCTGGTCGAAGTGTAAGTAGCGTTGTCATCCTGGTCGCGAATGTGTACGTACATATTGGTCGATGTAGAGGCGCGCACGTGTTGTAGTAGAGGCGCCGTGACGTGGTAGTAGAAACGCGCATGTAGCATGTACACGACGTCTGCGCGAGGTGCAAGAAAGAAAATACGCCACGTATGTGTACATCTGGTGGGGTCTCGGCGCCTACCGGCGCATACGTACATGGCTGGGTGAACGGAGAAACAGGCGTCGTCGTCGTGTTCATGGGGAGCCAACCGGGTGGGTCGAACGGAATGCGTGGTCGTGTTCATCGGGAGGGCTTGGGCCGGAACAGGCGATGGAAGCGAGGCTGGCGTGCATAGCGAAGGAAATGGACCTCCTACATTCGGAGCAGGGGTCCTATTGATCGGGAGGGTGTGGCGTCTGCCAAAGCGGAGGAAGCAGACCTCCTACGGTCGAAGCAGGGGTCTGTTGATCGGAAGGGGTGTGGCGAACGCATAAAGCGGAAGAAAGCGGACCTCCCTACGGTCGAAAACGGGGGTCTTGTTGATCGGGATGGGTGTGGCGTCGCAAAAGCGGACTTAAACGGACTTGTGTTAGAGCGCTTCTGTGAAACGGGGTCTGTTCATCGAGAGGGTGTGGCGACCGCAAAAGCGGGCCAAAGCGGACTTGTGTTGGGCGCTACGGTCGAAACGGGATCCTGTTCGCCGGGAGGGTGTGGCGTACCGCAAAACGGGACTCCACGGGATACTGTTCATCTCCACCGTTGACCTCCTCCAGCCTCCACAGGCTACCGTCGACCTCCTCCAGCCTCCACGGGCTCCTGTTCATCCAGCCTCCACCACGCGCTACTCCACTGGCACCTGTTCAACCACCCTTCCACGGGCACCCCTCCACCATCTACTGTTCATCCAGCCCTCCACACCACGGGGTCATGTTCAACCATCCCTCCACGACCATCCCTCCACCGTCTACTATTCATCCAGCCCTCCACACCACGGGGTCCTGTTCATCCAGAGGCACCGCCACCACTCACTGTTCATCCAACCCCCCACGCAACGCTCATCGTTCATCTCGAGGCGGCATCGATCGGCTTGATTAGCGGCGGTAGCAAAGGAATCGCTTCGATCGGGTTGATTAACGACCATCGATCGATCGCTCGGGTTCGATAACCACGTAACTGCGGTCTGTCGCTTGGGTTCGATTAGAGCCCAACGCCTCGCTTCGGTTCGATTAGAGCCCAACGCCTCGCTTCGGGTTCGATTAGAAACCTAACGCGCCCTGCGTGCGTACATGTCTGAAAAGCAGCGCATCGCTCGGCCCCCGACCTCCCACCGTAACCGGCAACTCCCTGAAATTTTCCTCCCCGTCGCTTCTACCATGGTTTTTTCCGTCATGGACAGCCCAAAGAATGTCATGCAGCTGTGTCTCCGGCCCGCCCAGGATGAAAAGCCCATTTTATGTCATGATTTTTTGTCATGGAAGTAGGAGCCCACCACATCTATGATGATACCGGGTTTTGTCACAATTATCGTCATAGAAGTGTCATATGTATGACAGAAAAAAATTTCGTTCGGCCCAAAATGTCACAGATGTGTCTTTTTTTGTAATGGGCCTTTTTAACCTATATGGGCCTCTGTTGGGCCCAGCCACGTGTCGACGTATCATAGGCATGTCTCCTCCAATGGACGGGCGACATCTGGCCCACTGACGGTGACGGTGTTCCTTCGCCAATCAGAATTTTACACGTGGAAATTTCCCATTGGTCGTGGCTGTTAACGGGTCATCGTATCCAAAATCCGACCCGATAGCTTAACGGCGTTCGATTCACGGTGGATGCCACGTGTCGGTCACCCTTGACGAAAAGCACTTCGCGTGACACGCGATTTATCGTCATGGAAGTGGACACTTCCGTGATGATAATTTTGGTAATGCCACGGAACACTTCTCTGACGACAGGTATGACTATCTTGATTCTGTCATAAAATCGTCATGGATGTACATGCATGACAAAAAAACGCGACCTACTGTGACAAACACGTATCATCACGGAAGTGTATTTTTTTGTAGTGCTCTTGTGTCCCCAACACACCCAATACAATGATAAATTGTATAGGTGCACTAGTTCGGCCTAGAGATGGTGATACAAGGGCAATATGGATGGTAGATATAGGTTTTTGTAATCTGAAAATATAAAAACAGCAAGGTAACTAATGGTAAAAGTGAGCACAAACGGTATTGCGATGCTAGGAAATAAGGCCTAGGGTCCATACTTTCACTAGTGCAAGTTCTCTCAACAATAATAACATAATTGGATCATATAACTATCCTCAACATGCAACAAAGAGTCACTCCAAAGTCACTAATAGCGGAGAACAAACAAAGAATTATGGTAGGGTACGAAACCACCTCAAAGTTATTCTTTCTGATCAATCTATCATAGAGTTCGTACTAGAATAACACCTTAAGACACAAATCAACCAAAATCCTAATGTCACCTAGATACTCCAATGTCACCTCAAATATCCGTGGGTATGATTATACGATATGCATCACACAATCTCAGATTCATCTATTCAACCAACACAAAGAACTTCAAAGAGTGCCCCAAAGTTTCTACCGGAGAGTCAAGACGAAAACGTGTGCCAACCCCTATGCATAGGTTCATGGGCGGAACCCGCAAATTGATCACCAAAACATACATCAAGTGAATCAATAGAACACCCCATTGTCACCACGGGTATCCCACGCAAGACATACATCAAGTGTTCTCAAATCTTTAAAGACTCAATCCAATAAGATAACTTCAAAGGGAAAACTCAATCCATTACAAGAGAGTAGAGGGGGGGGGGGACATCATAAGCTCCAACTATAATAGCAAAGCTCGCGATACATCAAGATCGTAACACCTCAAGAACATGAGAGAGAGAGAGAGAGATCAAACACATAGCTACTGGTACATACCCTCAGCCCCGAGGGTGAACTACTCCCTCCTCGTCATGGAGAGCGGCGCGATTATGAAGATGGCCACCGGTGAGGGATCCCCCCTCCGGCAGGGTGCCGGAACAGGGTCCCGATTGGTTTTTGGTGGCTACAGAGGCTTGTGGCGGCGGAACTCTCGATCTATTCTGTTCTCCGATGGTTTTAGAGTATATGGATATATATATAGGCGAAAGAAGTCGGTCAGGGAAGCCATGAGGGGCCCACGAGGGTGGAGGGCATGCCTAGGGGGGTAGGCGCGCCCCCTGCCTCGTGCTCTCCTCGTTGATTCCCTGACGTGCACTCCAAGTCTCCTGGATTGCTTCCTTTCCAAAAATAACTCTCCCAAAGGTTTCATTCCGTTTGGACTCCGTTTGATATTCCTTTTCTGTGAAACACTGAAATAGGCAAAAAACAGAAATTGGCACTAGGCTCTAGCTTAATAGGTTAGTCCCAAAAATCATATAAAAGTGCTTAGTAAAGCACATTAAACATCCAAAAGAGATAATATAATAGCATGGAACAATAAAAAATTATAGATACGTTCGAGACGTATCAATCGCGAAGGCAAATATAATAAAGAAGAGACCCGGGGACTGGGTAGATTTCACTAGTGGCTTCTCTCGAGAAAAATAGCAATGGTGGGTAAACAAATTACTGTTGGGAAATTGATATAACTTCAAATAATCATGACGATATCCAGGCAATGATCATTATATAGGCATCACGTCCAAGATTACTAGACCGACTCCTGCCTGCATCTACTACTATTATCCACACATCAAACGCTATCCAGCATGCATCTAGTGTATTAAGTTCATGAAGAAACGGAGTAATGCAATAAGAACGATGACATGATGTAGACAAGATCTATTTATGTAGAAATAGACCCCATCTTGCTATCCTTAATAGAAACGATACATACGTGTAGGTTCCCCTTCTGTCACTAGGATTAAACACCATAAGATCGAACCCATCACAAATCACCTCTTCCCATGGCAAGAAAAATCAATTTAGTCGGCCTAACTAAACCAAAGATTCAAAGAAGAAATACGAGGCTATAAGCAATCATGCATATAAGAGATCAAAAGACTCAAATAACTTTCATGGATAAAAACATAGATCTGATCATAAACTCAAAGTTCATCGGATCCCAACAAACACACTGCAAAATGAGTTACATCAAATAGATCTCCAAGAGACCATTGTATTGAGAATAAAGAGAGAGAGAGAGAGAGAGAGAGAGAGAGAGAGAGAGAGGGAGGGAGAGAGGGAGCCATCTAGCTACTAACTACGGACCCGTAGGTCTACAAAAGACTACTCACGCATCATCGGAGAGGCACCAATGAGGATGATGAACCCCTCCGTGATGGTGTTTAGATTGGATATGTGGTTTCTAGAACTTGCGGCGGCTGGAATTGACTTTCGTCGACTCCCCTAGGGTTTCTTGAATATTGGGGGTATTTATAGAGCAAAGAGGCGGTGCGGGAGGCCACCGAGGTGGGCACAACCCACCTCGGCGCGCCTGGGGGGCCCAGGCACGCCCTGGTGGGTTGTGCCCCCTTGGGGCACCCCCCCCCCCCCTCCCGAGGTGCTTCTCCGGCCCATTGGGTGTCTTCTGGTCCATAAAAATTCCAAAAAAAGTTTCGTTGCATTTGGACTCCGTTTGATATTGATTTTCTGCGATGTAAAAAATAAACAAAAAACAACAACTGACACTCGGCACTATGTCAATAGGTTAGTCCCAAAAAATGATATAAAATGATTATAAAATAATTGTAAAACATCCAAGAATGATAATATAACAGCATGGAACAATAAAAAATTATAGATACGTTGGAGACGTATCAGTATCTTTGGATTTGGCCTCCAAAAGATATCGATGCCCATACCACCTCTCCCCTTCATCTTCTCCGCTCCATCACCGAGACCACGTATGGTTCTTCGGCCAAGAGTGCCTCGAGCTAAGGAGATCGTGGCTCCTCGGGCAGCGACGCTGGACACTTTATCCCCAGCGCCCTGGGAATCCATTTCTAGGGAAGGAGGAGTTGATTTAACCATTCCGATGGAGGAGTTCGGAAGAAAACAAATGACAAAATTATAAACTACAGTTACCTCATGGGCGTTGTGCTCGGTGTCGAGGCCGATGTCTGCCCCTTCAACAGGGAACTTGTTCTTGGACGGCTTGAAGAGTGTCGTCCACATCCGGGCCAAGTTAGTGCGAAATAAGTGCCGCACAGTGGGCACATCCTCGGACGTGTGGGCCCACATTGGGGTCACCTAAAGCTAGAGAGAAAGGATGCAGCGCTGGAGCATGATGTCGATTACGTCCACCAGCTGGATCTTCTTCTTGTCTCGCATGGACTCGATCTTCTTCCGCAGCACTAACACCTCCTTGTGGTTGCCCTAGGCCAGGCCCTTCCTCATCCATGAGATGAGTATCCTTAGAGGATCAGTCAAGAACCCTGGGACTTCGGCCTGGCCTTCAGCGAGCGGCTCGATGATGTAGAACCACTGTCGCTACCTGAACCTTCTGGATCTTGCTGATCATCACCTCGATGGATTCCGCCAGTTGCATGCCACTACTTTTCGGCTTTATACCGAACATCTTCAGCCATAGGCCGAAGTGCGGCTCGACGCGAAGAAAGGCCTCGCAGATGATGATAAACGTCGCGAGGTGAAAAATGGAATTTGGGGCTAGATGGTGAAAATCTAGCGCATAGTAGAAGAGTGCCCACGCACAAAAGGGTGTAGAGGGAAACCCAGACCTTGGATGAGGTGGGGAACAGAGATGACCCTCTCCCCTGCCTTGGGAGTGGGGACACACTGGTTGGTCTCTGGAGCCCGACAGGTGGCATCGGCAGAAAGTACATCACAGTCCGGAGATCTTGACTGATCCCCACCGTGACGGGGGAAGCCATCCACCTGCCCTTCAAGGTGGCATCAGCCATTGATGGTGGATGGTGTGTGCTCTGGACAAAAACTTGTGAAGACTCTGGGAATGGATCAGGGCGCTAGAGCTCTGGGGGTAGTGTGCAATGGCGAAGGAATGGGAGCATGGGGGAAGTACTATTGTTGCCCTTTGCCTTTATAGGCTTATGAAAGACCAAGAGTCTGTTTTACCCTGCCGGATTAATCGCCACGTTCCCACCCTAGGCGCAGTTATGTGCGCGTGGGATGAAACAAATATTGATGATATCCCCTAAAATACGGAGCACGACTCTGCCTTGATAAGACGTGCCAATAAGAGGATCACCTCAGGCAACGATTCGAGTAACAGTAACTGACTCGTTCTGGTGTAGATGGCGACGCTTCGGTAAAGGTGTCAGACCATTAATCCATCCATGACCACTAGCTACCAATGCTTGCCGACATGGAAACAACCCCTAGCATGCTTCAAATCCATCACAACTAGCTACAACAACATCATAGTCAAACAGATCAGAAGATCTAACCCTACCACATCGACAGATCTAGCTAGAACTACTACAGAGGAGGGGGTGAATGAACTTATAGAGGCCATCGGAGGATCCGCGGAGGAGGTGCCTGGCACGTCAGAGAAGAGGAGCACTCGATCTGCTGCCGCACTCAACCGGTCGTCTGAGTAGTTGCCCCACTTACCACGTCGTCGAAGTGGATCCGCACCGGAGGGAAAGCCCGAGAGGGGGAAATGGTGACGGGAGTTTTGCCGCGGCGGTCACCCTGGCTATATAGAGCGACCGAATCGGCGGGCGGTGACTTGAATTCGTCCCGCCGTTTTTTCAGAGAAGCGTCATCGCTACCGCATCTCCCTGTCCGCAGCTACACGGTGCGACGTTCCCCTCCCCCGCACCGCTCGAGCCTGACTCACTGAAAACTGCCGATTTGGCCATTCCCAGCGGGCCTTCTTTTAAACACGATTTAGATGCGGGCCAGACAACCAAACAGGCCAAAAACTATCTACCGGGACCTGGCTAGGCCTAATGCGAGCAACCAAACGCGTCGTAGTGAATTGTATCAGGCCAGCTATCTCAGCCTGTTTGGCCGGCTTTGGTTTTTTTCGAGAGTACGCAATTGCGCATGGTATTTTTATAGAAGAGGAGAACAAGATTTACAATAGTCCACACGGCGATGCGAATATCATCGTGGGAGCACCCATCCACAGATAGCTAAGCTAATGTCTCACAAATCGTTGTAAACCTCCAACACCGTTAAACGCTAAGTTCCATTCTCTAATGTCATCTAAGATTATGCGGGCAAGATCTTTCGCCGGCACTTGCTGCTCCCTCCTGATGAAGACTCTGGCATTACGTTGCTTCCACAACGCCCACGCCGTGCATATGACCAGGCTATCAAATCCTCTCCTCTCCTTTGCATGGAAGCTTCTACGCTTCTGGATCCACCACTCCACAATGGTGTCGTCGGTCGTCGGTCCAGTGATTGGTAGTTGTAGATCATCCATGCAAGTGTACCACACTTCCTGTGCATACACACAATGAGCAAGGATGTGCTCAGCGTTGTCTTCACTTTGCAGGCAAGTGAAACAAGGCGATGGTTGATCTTGTAGCCCATGTTGTGCTCTCCGATCCGAAGTCCATATCCTGTGCCGTGAAGCCAACCATGCGAATATCTTGAGTTTAAGCGGTGCATAACTCCTCCAAATACATGTGGCCGCTGGTGCTCGAGTCAATCCTTGGCAGACTCTAGCATAAGTGGCCTTTGCCGAGTATGTGCCCTCCGCTCCTGAGCATGGCCAGGAGAACTTGTCTTCCACCAAGGGGCCTCTCTGAATTGTGGCAATTGCATGTCTGAGATGCATCAATTGTAGTTGGCCATGAAGGATATGTCCCCTTTGATGTCCTACTCCCACCTGTTATCTGTAAGCGCTTGCTCAACTGTGCACGAGTTGATCACCCGTGTTTCAACCATGGGTAGAATGTTTGGGGCAATATCCTAAGTTTTAAATCCATGGATCCATCTGTCTCCTCAGAAGAGAACGCGATCACCTCGTCCCACCTCAATACCCACCAAACTATCGAGCACTGCTCTAGCATCTGTATCGACCGTCAGCGCAAGATTGCTCCATGGCCTCTCCTTGTCAACTCGGCTCAACCACTCCCATCTAACCCTTAGCGCCAAAGTTTGGAGTTTCAGATTTTTGACTCCCAGTCCACCGAAGTATGTGGGTCTGCAAATAGTGTTCCGTGCCACCAAGCACTGGCCACCATTGGTTTTGTCTTTGTCCGTTCAGAAGAAGGATCTCATCCATGTGTCTATCTCTTCGAACACCCAATCAGGTGCATCCAGGATTTAGCAATTGATGGACTGGTCTAGCGGAAATGATAGATTTGACCAACACCAATCTGTTCCGTACGAAACCTCTCTGCCAGCTTTGGTTGGAGTTGCCCCAAGGAAATGAACTGAACTCTCTTTCCCCGCTTGGCCTCTCCCTCGTAGCAGTCTTCCTCTGCTCCCCTAGCGGCGGCGCACGACACCTGTTCGACGGAACGCCGCTCCGGGGCGGGAAGCTTCGACCATGGCGAGCGGGGAGGACCGCATCAGCGCCCTCCCGGAGGGCATCCTCCTCCACGTGCTCCGCCTCCTGCCGGCTGAAGAGGTGGTGCGGACGTCCTTGCTCGCCCGGCGCTGGCGCGGCGTCTGGAGGTCCGTGCCCACCCTCCGCTTCACCGGGGCCAAGGGGTGGGGCAGCGCCGACGTGTTCGCCCAATTTGTGGACCACTTGCTCCACCTCAGGTGCGAGGGCGACGGTCCGCCTCTGCATTCCTGCGATTTCGACTTTGATTCCGACGGATTCATGCTGTTGCCCGCTAAGGAGTGGCATGCGAGCAACTGGCTCTGGAAAGCCCTGCCTCGTGTTCGGGCTCTCCGGCTCCGGCTTCGTATTGTCGACGAGCAGGAAGCCTTGCCACTATCTTACATGCATCTCTTCTTCCAGCACCTCACGAGATTAGAGCTTGTTGGTGTCTCTTTCAACAACAGCGTCGCTGATTTTTCAGGCTGTCCGGCATTGGTGGAACTGAGTATGGATACTTGTGACGTCTTTATGAAACAACTGCTGTCTCCATCCTTGAAATATCTGCGAATTGCCCGCTGCTATATTTCTGATCGTTACCGCATTCTTATTTCTCTACCAAATCTTGTTTCGCTTGAGTTGATCGAATGCCACCGAGGAAGGGTTCCATTGCTCGGAAGCTTGCCGCGGTTAGCAAGAGCTGTTGTGGTGCTTAACGAGCATTGTGCTGATCAATGCTCTCAGGATCGGCTTGATAGTTGTGGTGCTGAGAGAAGAGATATTTGTTATGGTTGTTATTATTATTATGGGGATCCTGGACATGGGCCTCATTATGACCGCAACAACTGCATCTTTCTCAAAGGTTTGTCAGAAGCCACAGACTTGGAATTGTCAGCTGATTCTGTTGTGGTATGCTTGCAAGTGCTTCTCTCTTATTATTATGTTATATATGCGTCATCGTTTCTCATGCCGTCATCATATCCATCATCACAAATCGTAATTGCTTTATAAACGACTTACTTCACACATCAGCTGATTGTACTTTGTACTTCAAAGGCCAAAAGGTTCCTAATTTGATCCGTCCCTTTTGCACTTTCCCTAGACTGTTCTCAACAGGGATTTGAAGTGGTGCCCTACATTTACCAAGTTAAAGACTTTGCTACTAAATGATTGGTGTTTGGCTATTGACCACAATGCACTAATTTGCTTTCTCCAACACTCAACAATTTTGGAGAAGCTTACCCTTCAACTTTCTGAGGTATAGATTTTAAGCTGGATAGCTCATGTGTATCATTTAAAATGACCATCCATTATACCTGATTGATTATTATTTTATTTCTGTGTGTGTGTGTTAGGGACCTTCATATGTAACTGAAGCAGAAGGAATATACAAACCATTGGGACAGTCAGTTGCATCCAACTGTCTTAAGATTGTTGAAATCAAATGTGCAAATGTTGATAAAAAGGTTCACCAAAATTTGAAGATACTGACTACTTATGGCATACACCTTGAGCAAATTAGTGTCCAACAAACTAGCGGAATTCCTGGATCTGGATGTGAGTTAAACTGTTGGCACTCTTCAAGCTACTTATATTTCCATTTGTTATTGTGTTTATGCGCTATACAGCAGTCAGTGAAGAAAATCTCAAACTAATTAGTACACTATAGTTAGAAATTTGGGTGTGTGTGGAGAAACGTTGAGCAGGGACTGATGTTGAGACTCCCATATTTGATGAAGAGGTAGTGAAAGATACTTCCTCCGTAAAGAAATATAAGAGCGTTTAGATCACTACTTTAGTGATCTAAACATTCTTATATTTCTTTAAAAGGGAGTAACAATCTATTGCATGTTTGTAAGGAAAATGGACAGGAGCTCCTGGGTGCTCCATCCCCCTATATGAATATCAAATTCAACAAATACCAGAAAAATTCAAAATGGTCCATGTTTGTAACTGCTAACTGGCTTCATTATCCAAAAACCTATACCATCAATTTGGATTTTGGATTGAACTACTCTGTATGCGCAAGTTAGTTAGTAACAATTACACATCAAGCAATTCCAAGTCTATTATGTATTGCGCTTTGTTTGGATGTTGATATTGAGGGCCATGGAATTGAATTGGCCTCAATATCAAATCTCCTTGGCTTTATATAGCAGTTGCAGATTAACGAGTGGTCCCAGTACTCTTGGTAGACAACAGGTGAATGGTATCATTTATCCAGCTGTTTCGATTGAGCCTGCTGCCATCTAGATGCTTTACAAACTAGCATGTGACTATCTTGCTCTTCTTATTTTACAATTCCCCTTGTGAATGTTGCGTATTATTTTGTCCCTTCTTTTTAGCTGACAGCTCACAACAAATAACATATCAATTATTTTGGCAATTTTTAACTCCATACTATTGCCCTCTGTAATCGTTTATGAATCCTGTTATGTACGATGTTACATGTTAAATAACCAGAAAGAAGCCAAAATATTACCATCTTATTTTAGTGAAGTTAGTCCCACTTTTACAATATTTTGATAGAAAGAAGTATGTTACAAGTGAAGCTCTTATTAGAAGATAATATACATGTTTCCATATTATTTACAAAGCATTGAAAATTACCATTTGTCTGTAGTAGGTTCTGTCTGAATTGATTCTTTGTCTTTCTTATCTTGCAGGTTTCAATTTTGTTTGCACTGGTTTCAGCTAAAACTAGAGGTATGCGAACATATGGACTGTTCTTAGATTTAGGTCTCTTTAATTTTTTAGAAATGCATGGAGCAAGTTTTGGGTAGTGTTGTGTAGTTGTGTCACTCTTGATTAAGTTGGCTTAACCATTCCAATCTTCTACTCCCTCCGATCCATATTAATTGTCGCTCACAAAGTTGTACTAAGTCAGCAATAATTAATATGGATCGGAGGGAGTACAATGCAACTCTGTTAGAATACTTGCAATATCTAGCGTAGATGTTCACTCATTCTGCTCCGTACATTGACGCAATATGTGCATATATAAATGAAGGAAAGGCAAAAAAAATGCTTGCTGTTTAAAGTTTGGATGCACACCAGTTGAAGAACAATTTGTCGTTATTCCTAGACCCAATGATGAAAACAGGGGAAAATAATTGAAGTACATAACTACAAGACTCTCCTCAACCATAACCTAAGTGCCCTCATTTTTTTGTATTTATGCTGCAATGTGGCATCGTTATTTTCGTTCAGTAGTTTATACCAATAGTCGATCAGTTACACATCGTGAATAATACCAATGGAAGAAGGGTCAGGTGGTCTTATGCACTGAAAATATGCTGCGCTCCTGTGGCCAACCTTTTAAGATTTTCTTGGAACGAACTCAACAAACCACCAAACAGCTGATCAACAGATTTCGTTGTCCAGAAGGTATAATTCCCATTCCAGAAGCATGACCACAAATTTGACCAAATAAATGTAGCTAGGAAAGTAGACACATCAACAACAGGTGGTCGACAGATTCAGTGGCATGCACCACAAAATTCACAAGCATTGTGTTAGAGTATGTAATGGGCCTAATGGGCCCATTAGTCTTAGGGTTAATTAGAGATAAGGGTCGCTTGCTTAGGGGTCAAGTAAGTCTTGCTTGGGAGTCAAGTAAACCTCTCTATATAAAGAGAGGAGATGTATCAATCTAATCAAGCTAGAATTAAGAAGGAAATCACTTCACTCTTGCCGGCCGTGGGCAAAAAGGGCCCTTGACCCTCTCGCGCCCTCCTTCTAGCAGCGCCATAACAATTTGGTATCAGCTAGCTCGGTTCGATCATGTCTTCACCGCCGCCAAGCCCGTCTCTTCCACTGCCGGTCACCTTGTCGCCTCCGGCGACGACCACGACCGTCGCCCCGCTCCTGCCGCGTCGGGATCCTCTGTCGCGCCAGCCCCCGCCGTCCTCTCCTGGGAGGAGGTGTCCGGGGTGCTGCGGGACCTAACTCAGGCGGTCCAAGAGATCCACCTGTTCTTGGCCGGGTCCTACGGGCCGCACCCGGTTGCGCCGCCCATCGCCACCCCCGCGCCGCCGTGGTTGCCGTGGCAGCCGCCGCGCGCTGACCAGCGCCTTCGCCGGCAGCTGCGGCTGCCATCCATCGCCACCATCGCCCGGCCACAGCTGCGATGGCAGCCGCCGCTCTGGAGACCTCCGCGCCAGCGCTCAAGCCGCGGCCGTTGGTGCGCTGCGGCATGGCGCAGCAGCGGCAGCTGCAGCCACCGCCGGTCGGCTCCGCCGCCCGGTATGGGATGCCCTGACGGCAGAGTGCGACGACCTCGTTCCCATCGGCGCCGCCGCCGCCATCCTGGGCGTCCACATCCGGCAGATCAAGTCCTCGCCGCCGCCGTCACCTCTTCCGTCTTGGATCGCTACCCGCCACGCGTGTCGGCGGCGGTGAGCTGCAGGAGCTGCTGCGCGGCCTCCTAAGCAGGCGTCGGCGTGTGCGGAGATGCGTGGTCTGCGGCTGCCGCTCCTCCAAGTTGCCCTTCACCGGACAAAGGACCTCGATCTCGTCCGCTGCGTCGGGATCTTGGGCATGCGGTTTCCCCCAGGCGGTAGCACGTTGTTTTCCCCGCAGCAGCGACCTCAAAGTCTATGACATCAGCGGTTGGGGCGCACCTCCTCGTCATTCTCAATCGCAAGCCCTCCACTCTTTCTGTGCGGTGCGAGACCAGCGATCGTCCGGGCGGGAGAAGGCAGGTGTCACCGGCCGGAGCGCACTGCGTAGCACTGCGCTTTCCGCCGCCGACCACCGCGAGGGCGCCTCTGCTGGTCGCTCTTGCGACCACTTCCAGGTGGCCATACACATGCACTCCTTTGGTCCAGGTGGCTGTACACGTGCACGTCCGACGTGCGGATGGTGTCCACTTTTTGTTAAAGGGTCCAAAATAAAGCGTCTCAGTCCATTTTAGGTTGAGAATAATAAAACAAGCCGAGATGTAAAAGGCTTGTTTTTAGGTGTTAGGTTTGTGTTGCGTCGAGTCATGGTTATAAGTTGGTTAGGCTGCAGCTCGAGGACAAGCTGCATGTCCAGGTGGGGTGTAGTGTTAGAGTACGTAATGGACCTAATGGGCCCATTAGTCGTAGGGTTAATTAGAGATAAGGGTCGCTTACTTAGGGGTCAAGTAAGTCTTGCTTGGGAGTCAAGTAAACCTCTCTATATAAAGAGAGGAGATGTATCAATCTAATCAAGCAAGAATTAAGAAGGAAATCCCTTCCCTCTTGCCCGGCCGTGGGCAAAAAGGCCCCCGGCCGGCCCTCTCGCGCCCTCCTTCTAGCAGCGCCATAACACATTGCAACCTTTCCATCCATTTTGAGCTTATTATCCTTAGTTAACTCTGCATTCCTCAAAACAGTCCAAAGAACACATTAATTTTCAATGGCAGTCAAAATTCATACATGGTTTTGAATGGGTTAAAACAGACTGAATTCTGAGAGCTGGATAAGAGGAATGTACTGAAAACTCATCCTTATGTTCTAACGATAATTTCAAACTCATGTGCTTCTCATATAAATGCACTTCAGCACATTCCTTTTATAACTGTTGGGTTGTTAATTAGAGATATCTGTCTTCTGATGATCTCAAATTCTCAATATATATGCTTGTCTAGGTACTTGAGATATCTGGCCGCCTTGAGAGGAGAGGAGCTGCTCATGGTCGTTCACAAGGCCCTTGTTGCTGCTCACCATCGTCCCAAAGCCCTATCCCTTTTGTACTCCATACCACTCCTCTGCTAAACAATTTCCCGTGGCTCGTGAACTTTGTCGAGAGTTATTCTAATTTTCTGAGTATGTGATAAAATGGATGCATCAATCTTAACATTAGGTTCAGTCTACGACTGTCCATTCAAGCAGAAATAATAACACGTCTCTGAAAAGGCAAAAGCTCACCACTAAAAATTCAGAAGTCATGCACATAATAAACTTTTCCTTTGTAATTTTCAGATTTTTTTTTGGGTGTGTGTATGCCCATCTGTACTCTATTTTTTCTTTGTGTGTGTTTTCTCATTTTTCCAAGACAAACTGGACCTTCATTCATCATCCGAAGTAGAAAGATGAACACGCCGTAGCCAGTGAAAACTCGCAATCCTATTGTAATCTCTTTCTTATGTACTCCCTCTGTAAAGAAATATAAGAGTGTTTAAATTACTACTTTAATGATCTAAACGCTATTATATTTCTTTACAGAAGGAGTATAACCAATCTTCAAAGTATCGCTCGTGAGTAAACCTCTCTCGGTCTGCTGCCCCTGAAAAAATGGGTCCATTCCAGCTGCTGTGTAGTCTTTCGAAGAATCTAGGTGATTGATAGCCCATACTAACTGGAGTTGCTGAATATTCATTCTCGTGCAGGCACAAGTTTTTTTTTTTGAAAGGTCGTGCAGAGACAAGAGCAACAACACTGCTCTCCAGGGTTTAGATCATTAGACGGGAGAAAGAACTCAAGGGATGATAACGCTTGAGCAAGATCGTGATCCAAAACGGCAACGGCCAACATGTGCACTTGGCGAAGCAACTTCGGTAAGATAACAGATAACGAGTTCAGCGAACAATACACTGGGTGTCCTCGAGAGCATCTACAACCAACCCCCTACCTGCCCCAAATGCCCCGGACGGCTGTCCAAGTCAGTGAATGGACGAAAAGAAACACCACCCAACCAGGCGTACCATTTATGGCCCAAACGTCCGGATTGACAGACACACCCCATAACCAACCCAAATCTGAGGTGGATATGCGGACGCCCGGTCTGACCGGCACTCCCGGTAACCAGCCCAAATATCGGGCGGGTATGGGGACGCCCGGACGTGCCTACCACGTCGGATCCAGTCCACGCTGGTCCACCTGACCCCACATAAAATCGACCCTGTCTGCACTCCGGCCAAAATCCTTGTCGCATTCCACTCCCCTCCCCTCCCCTTCCACACTACCAAGCTCCTCTCCGGCCAACTCTGGCGTTCTCCTCCATGGCGGCGCCTGGATCCGACTCCGACATGTTAGGATCTGAGGACTGGGAGCTCATCCCTTGCAGCCCCGAGGAGCATATGGCCGTCTGCGCTGCTCTGGTGAGAAGGTCTCATCGTAGTCAACTCCTTGAACTTGTCGATGACAAGCCGAGCCTTATAGACGGTCACATTACCATCCGCGCCAGTCTTCTTTTTAAAGATCCACTTATTCTCTATGGCTTGCTGATCATCGGGCAAGCCCACCAAAGTCCATACTTTGTTCTCATACATGGATCCTATCTCGGATTTCATGGCTTCAAGCCATTTGTTGGAATCCCGGCCCGCCATCGCTTCTTCATAGTTTGAAAGTTCACCGTTGTCTAACAACATGATGTTCAGGACAGGGTTGCCGTACCACTCTGGTGCGGAACGTGTCCACGTGGACCTACGAATTTCAGTAGCAGCTTGATCCGAAGTTTCATGATCATCATCATTAATTTCCTCTCTAGTCGGTGCAGGCACCACAGAAACATCTTTCTGTGCTACGCTACTCTCCGGTTTAAGAGGGGGTACCTCATCAAGTTCTACTTTCCTCCCACTTACTTCATTCGAGAGAAACTCTTTCTCCAGAAAGGATCCATTCTTGGCAACAAAGATCTTGCCTTCGGATCTGAGGTAGAAGGTATACCCAATAGTTTCCTTAGGATATCCTATGAAGAGGCACTTTTCCGATTTGGGTTCGAGCTTTTCAGGTTGAAGTTTCTTGACATAAGCTTCGAATCTCCAAACTTTCAAAAACAACAGCTTAGGTTTCTTCCCAAACCATAATTCATACGGTGTCGTCTCAACGGAGTTAGACGGGGCCCTATTTAAAGTGAATGCGGCAGTCTCTAAAGCATAACCCCAAAATGATAGCGGTAAATCGGTAAGAGACATCATAGATCGCACCATATCCAATAGAGTGCGATTACGACGTTCGGACACACCATTACGCTGAGGTGTCCCATGCGGCGTGAGTTGTGAAACAATTCCACATTTCCTTATGTGCGTGCCAAACTCATAACTCAAATATTGTCCTCCACGATCAGATCGTAAGAATTTTATTTTCCTGTCACGTTGATTCTCTACCTCACTCTGAAATTCCTTGAACTTTTCAAAGGCTTCAGACTTGTGTTTCATTAAGTAGACTACCCATATCTACTTAAGTCATCAGTGAGGGTGAGAACATAACGATAGCCATCGCGAGCCTCAATGCTCATTGGACCACATACATCAGTATGTATTATTTCCAACAGGCTGGTTGCTCGCTCCATTGTTCTGGAGAACGGAATCTTGATCATCTTGCCGAGGAGGCGTGGTTCGCACGTGTCAAATGATTCATAATGAAGAGACTCCAAAAGTCCATCTGCATAGAGTTTCTTCATGCGTTTGATACCGATATGACCAAGGCGGCAGTGCCACAAGTATGTGGGACTATCATTATCAACCTACATCTTTTGGCATTCACACTATGGATATGTGTAACATCATGTTCGAGATTCAATAAAAATAAACCATTGACCAATGGGGCATGACCATAAAACATATCTCTCATATAAATAGAACAACCATTATTCTCGGATTTAAATGAGTAGCCATCTCGCATTAAACGAGATCGAGATACAATGTTCATGCTCAAAGCTGGCACTAAATAACAATTATTGAGGTTTAAAACTAATCCTGAAGGTATATGTAGAGGTAGCGTCTTGTGGTGATCACATCGACCTTGGAACCATTCCCGACGTGCATCGTCACCTCATCCTTTGCCGCCTCCGCTTATTCCGCAGCTCCTGCTTTTGAGTTACAAATGTGAGCAACCGCACGGTATCAAATACCCAGGAGCTACTACGCTACCGGTAAGGTACACATCAATAACATGTATATCATATATACCTTTGGCGTTGCCGGCCTTCTTATCCGCTAAGTACTTGGGGCAGTTCCGCTTCCAGTGACCATTTCCCTTGCAATAAAAGCACTCAGTCTCAGGCTTGGGTCCATTCTTTGGCTTCTTCCCGGCAACTGACTTACCGGGCGCGACAACTCCCTTGCCGTCCTTCGTGAAGTTCTTCTTACCCTTGCCTTTCTTGAAACTATTGGTCTTATTCACCATCAACACTTGATGTTCCTTTTTGATCTCCACCTCCGCTGATTTTAGCATCGAATATAACTCGGGAATAGACTTCTCCATCCCTTGCATATTGTAGTTCATCACAAAGCTCTTGTAGCTAGGTGGAAGCGACTGGAGGATTCTGTCAATGACCGAGTCATCTTGAAGATTAACTCCCAGCTGAGACAAGCGGTTGTGCAACCCAGACATTTTGAGTATATGCTCGCTGACAGAACTGTTTTCCTCCATCTTACAACTGAAGAACTTGTCGGAGACTTCATATCTCTCGACCTGGGCATGAGCTTGGAAAACCATTCTCAGCTCTTAGAACATCTCATATGCTCCGTGTTGCTCAAAACGCTTTTGGAGCGCCGGTTCTAAGGTGTAAAGCATGCCGCACTGAACCAGGGAGTAATCATCACTACGCAACTGCCAGGCGTTCATAACGACTTGAGTTGCTAGGAAAATGGGTGCATCGCCTAGCGGTGCTTCAAGGACATATGCTTTCTTGGAAGCTATGAGGATGATCCTCAAGTTACGAACCTAGTTCGTATAGTTGCTTCCATCGCCTTTCAGCTTGGTTTTCTCTAGGAACGCGTTAAAGTTGAGGGCAACATTAGCGTGGGCCATTGGTTCTACAAGATAGATTGTAAAAACAATTTTAGACTAAGTTCATGATAATTAAGTTCATCTAATCAAATTATTTAATGAATTCCCACTCAGACAGACATCCCTCTAGTCATCTAAGTGATACATGATCCGAATCGACTAGGCCATGTCCGATCATCACGTGAGACGGACTAGTCATAAACGGTGAACATCTCCATGTTGATCGCATCTACTATACGACTCATGTTCGACCTTTCGGTCTCTCGTGTTTCGAGGCCATGTCTGTACATGCTAGGCTCGTCAAGTCAACCTAAGTGTTTCACATGTGTAAATCTGGCTTACACCCGTTGTATGCGAACGTTAGAATCTATCACGCCCGATCATGACATGGTGCTTCGAAACAACGAACCTTCCAATGATTCACACTTAGGGGGAACACATTTCTTGAAATTTTAGTGAGGGATCATCTTATTTATGCTATCGTCATTCTAAGCAAATAAGATGTAAACATGATAAACATCACATGCAAATCATAAAGTGACATGATATGGCCAATATCATCTTGCGCCTTTGATCTCCACCTTCGAGGCACGGCATGCTCACCATCGTCACCGGCATGACACCATGATCTCCATCATCATGATCTCCATCATCGTGTCTTCATGAAGTTGTCTCGCCAACTATTACTTCTACTACTATGGCTAACGGTTAGCAATAAAGTAAAGTAATTACATGGCATTCTCATTGACACATAGGTCATACAATAAATTAAGACAATTCCTATGGCTCCTGTCGGTTGTCATACTCATCGACATGCAAGTCGTGATTCCTATTACAAGAACATGATTAATCTCATACATCACATATATAATTCATCACATCCTTTTGGCCATATCACATCACATAGCATACCCTGCAAAAACAAGTTAGACGTCCTCTAATTGTTGTTGCATGTTTTACGTGGGACGTGGCTGCTATGGGTTTCTAGCAAGAACGTTTCTTAACTACGCAAAAGACACAACGGTGATATGCCAATTGCTATTTACCCTTCATAAGGACCCTCTTCATCGAATCCGATCTGACTAAAGTGGGAGAGACAGACACCCGCTAGCCGCTAGCCACCTTATGCAACAAGTGCATGTCAGTCGGTGGAACCTGTCTCATGTAAGCGTACGTGTAAGGTCGGTCCGGGCCGCTTCATCCCACAATGCCGCCGAATCAAGATAGGACTAGTAATGGTAAGCAAATTGACCAAATCATCGCCCACAACTACTTGTGTTCTACTCGTGCATAGAATCTACGCATAGACCTAGCTCATGATGCCACTGTTGGGGAACGTAGTAATAATTCAAAAAAATTCCTACGTGTCACCAAGATCAATCTAGGAGATGCTAGCAATGAGAGAGAGGGAGTGCATCTTCATACCCTTGAAGATCGCTAAGCGGAAGCGTTACAAGAACGCGGTTGATGGAGTCGTACTCGGGGCGATTCAAATCGCGGAAGATCTGATCCAAGCGCCGAACGGATGGTGCTTCCGCGTTCAACACACGTACAGCCCGGGGACGTCTCCTCTTCTTGATCTAGCAAGGGGGGGGGGGAGAAGTTGAGGGAGAGCTTCGGCAGCACGACGGCGTGGTGGTGGAGCTTGCGGTTCTCCGGCAGGGCTTTGCCAAGCACTACGGAGGAGGAGGAGTTGGAGGGGGGAAGGGTTGCGCTAGGGGAAGGGTTGCAGCTGCCCTCTCTCTCCCTCACTATATATAGAGGGAAGGGGAGAGGAGGAGGCGCCCTAGGGTTTTCCTAGGGGAGGGGCAGTGGCCACATGGGAAACCCTAGATGGGTTTGGGCGCCCCCACCCCTAGGTGACTTGGCCCCCCAAGTCGGGAGGGATGGCTGCCCTAGGGGAGGCGCCCCACCTCTCCAGCTTACGTGAGATTGGGTGGGAGGGGCGCACAACCCCTTAGTGGGCTGGTGTGCCTTGGCCCATAAGGCTCCCCAACGCTTGCCGGGGCCACCGAAACCCCTTTCGATCACGTTGGTCGTCACCCGGTACCCCCGGAACAATTCCGGACTCCAATACCCTTCGTCTAATATATCGATCTTCATCTCCGGACCATTCCGGAGTTCCTCGTCACGTCCGGGATCTCATCCGGGACTCCGAACAACCTTCGGTAACCACATACAATTTCCCATTACAACTCTAGTGTCATCGAACCTTAAGTGTGTAGACCCTACGGGTTCAGGAACCATACAGACATGATTGGGACACCTCTTCGGCCAATAACCAATAGCGGGATCTGGATACCCATATTGGCTCTCACATGTTCGACGATGATCTCATCGGATGAACCACGATGTCGGGGATTTAATCAATCCCGTATACAATTCCCTTTTCCGTCGGTATGTTACTTGCCCGAGATTCGATCATCGATATCCCCATACCTTGTTCAATCTTGTTACCGGCAAGTCTCTTTACTCGTTCCGTAACACATGATCCCGTGGCTAACTCCTTAGTCACATTGAGCTCATTATGATGATGCATTACCGAGTGGGCCCAGAGACACCTCTCCGTCATACGGAGTGACAAATCCCAGTCTCGATTCGTGCCAACCCAATGACACTTTTGGAGATACCTGTAGTGCACCTTTATAGTCACCCGATTACGTTATGACGTTTGATACACCCAAAGCATTCCTACGGTGTCCGGGAGTTGCACAATCTCATGGTCTAAGGAAATGATACTTGACATTAGAAAAGCTTTAGCAAACGAACTACTAGATCTTGCGATGTGGTTAGGATTGGGTCTTGTCCATCACATCATTCTCCTAATGATGTGATCCCATTATCAATGACATCCAATGTCCATGGTCAGGAAACCACAACCATCTATTTATCAACGAGCTAGTCAACTAGAGGCTCACTAGGGACATGTTGTGTTCTATGTATTCACACATGTATTACGGTTTCCGGTTAATACAATTATAGCATGAACAATAGACAATTATCATGAACAAGGAAATATAATAATAACCATTTTATTATTGCCTCTAGGGCATATTTCCAACAGTGCGTTCGGTACTTGATCGGTCGGAATGAGAATAAGTTCGACTACATCAACCGCGTTGTCAAACGCTTCCGCTTTCGGTCTACGAGGGTACGTAGACACACTCCCCCCTCTCGTTGCTATGCATCTCCTAGATAGATCTTGCGTGAGCGTAGGAATTTTTTTGAAATTGCATGCTACGTTTCCCAACAAGCTCTTTATCCTAGTTTTACAATTTGTTTTACGGTATCTGTTCGGCCATAGCTAAAATGAACCCTTAAAATGCATTTTTATCAACCCGTATCCCAGTTTTACAGTTTGCGATTTTAAGGGGTCTGTTAGAGCAACTCTAGCAGACCCCGCAAAATCCCGACCTGCAAAACGCGTTTGTAGTTTGACGAAGATCTCGTTTGCGGGTCGAGAACGAGCGCGGTCGATCAGAAACCGTAGATGAAACTGCATAATTTGAAAAAACAGATTCGCAGGAGAAATTGCACCATAGTAGTTCATCACATACTACATATATTACATGATCAAACACTGCAAACACTAGTTCATACTACATACTACATCAGTACTAGTACTAGAGGGGGTGGGGATCTCACGGCGACGAGCTCGCGGCCATGGACGACGCCGTGGAGGAGCTCAATCCTCCTCACCGGAGCTGCCGAGGTCGATGTACTTCTCCCTCTGCTCCTCGCGGATGCGTGCTACCTCTTGAGCACTGCGTTGGTTTTCCCTTGAAGAGGAAAGGGTGATGCAGTAAAGTAGCGTAAGTATTTCCCTCTGTTTTTGAGAACGAAGGTATCAATCCAGTAGGAGGTCACGCTCAAGTCCCTTGCACCTACACAAACAAATAAGGACCTCGCAACCAACGCCATAAAGGGGTTGTCAATCCCTTCACGGTCACTTACGAGAGTGAGATCTGATAGAGATGATAAGATAATAATTTTGGTATTTTTATGATAAAGGGTAAAAGTAAAGAAAGCAAAATAAACAGTAATGGAAATAACGGGAGATTAATATGATGGAAAATAGACCCAGGGGCCATAGGTTTCACTAGTGGCTTCTCTCAAGAGCATAAGTATTACGGTGGGTAAACGAATTACTGTCGAGCAATTGATAGAATTGAGCATAGTTATGAGAATATCTAGGTATGATCATGTATATAGGCATCACGTCCATGACAAGTAGACCGACTCTTGCCTGCATCTACTACTATCACTCCACACATCGACCGCTATCTAGCATGCAACTAGAGTATTAAGTTCATAAGAACGGAGTAACGCTTTAAGCAAGATGACATGATGTAGAGGGATAAACTCATGCAATATGATATAAACCCCATCTTTTTATCCTCGATGGCAACAATACAATACGTGTCGCTTTCCCCATCACATCGGGATCGAGCACCACAAGATTGAACCCAAAGCTAAGCACTTCTCCCATTGCAAGAAAGATCAATCTAGTAGGCAAAACCAAACTGATAATTCAAAGAGACTCGCAAAGATAACCAATCATATATAAAAGAATTCAGAGAAGATTCAAATATTGTTTATAGATAATCTTGATCATAAATCCACAATTCATTGGATCTCGACAAACACACCGCAAAAGAAGATTACATCGAATAGATCTCCAAGAGAATCGAGGAGAACTTTGTATTGAGATCCAAAGAGAGAGAAGAAGCCATCTAGCTAATAACTATGGACCCGAAGGTCTGAGGTAAATGATGACCCACAAGTATAGGGGATCTATCGTAATAAGTACGAGTGTCGAACCCAACAGGAGCAGAAGGAAATGATAAGCGATTTTCAGCAAGGTATTCTTTGCAAGCACTGAGATTATATGTAATAGATAGTTTTGTGATAAGATAATTTGTAACGAGCAACAAGTAACAAAAGTAAACAAAGTGCAGAAAGGTGACCCAATCCTTTTTGTAGCAAAGGACAATCCTAGAAAAACTCTTATATAAAGAAAAGCGCCCCCGAGGACACATGGGAATTATCATCAAGCTAGTTTTCATCACATTCATATGATTCGCGTTCGGTACTTTGATAATTTGATATGTGGGTGGACCGGTGCTTGGGTGCTGTCCTTACTTGGACAAGCATCCCACTTATGATTAAATCCTATTGCAAGCATCCGCAACTACAAAAGAAGTATTAAGGTAAACCTAACCATATCATGAAACATATGGATCCAAATCAGCCCCTTACGAAGCAACGCATAAACTAGGGTTTAAGCTTCACACTCTAGCAACCCATCATCTACTTATTACTTCCCAATGCCTTCCTCTAGGCCCAAATAATGGTGAAGTGTCATGTAGTCGATGTTCACATAACACCACTAGAGGAGAGACAACATACATCTCATCAAAATATCGAACGAATACCAAATTCACATGACTACTAATAGCAAGACTTCTTCCATGTCCTCAAGAACAAACGTAACTACTCACAAAGCATATTCATGTTCATAATCAGAGGAGTATTAATATGCATATAGGATCTGAACATATGATCTTCCACCAAATAAATCAACTAGCATCAACTACAAGGAGTAATCAACACTACTAGCAACCTACAAGTACCAATCTCAGACTTAGAGACAAGAATTTGATACAAGAGATGAACTAGGGTTTGAGAGGAGATGGTGCTGGTGAAGATGCTGATGGAGATTGGCCCCGTACCGATGCGAGGAGTGTTGGTGATGACGGTGGCAATGATTTACCCCTCCCGGAGGGAAGTGTCACTAGCAGAACAGCTCCGCCAGAGCCCTAGATTGGTTCCGCCAAGGTTCCGCCTCGTGGCGGCGGAGTCTCGTCCCAAAAGCTTGCTTATTATTTTTCTTCGGACGAAAGACTTCATATAGTAGAAGATGGGCACCGGGGGGCCACCAGGGGGCCCACGAGGCAGGGGGCGCGCCCAGGGGGGTAGGGCTCGCCCCCCACCCTTGTGCCTAGGGTGTGGGTCCCCTCTGGTATTTTGTTCGCTCGGTATTTTTTATTATTTTCCAAAAATAACTTCCGTGGAGTTTCAGGACTTTTGGAGTTGTGCAGAATAGGTCTCTAATATTTGCTCCTTTTCCATTGAGAATTCCAAATTAAAGCATTCTCCCGCTTCATATAAACCTTGTAAAATAAGAGAGAATAGGCATAACTATTGTGACATAATGTGTAATAACAGCCATAATGCAGTAAATATTGATATAAAAGCATGATGCAAAATGGACGTATCAACTCCCCCAAGCTTAGACCTCGCTTGTCCTCAAGCGGAAGCCGATAACGATAAATATGACCACATGTTTAGAGGTAGAGGTGTTGATAAAATAAAATATGGACATGAGGGCATCATGATCATTCTTATAACAACAACATATATGGATATTGTCATATGATTTCTTATGCTCAAGTAATAATCTATTCACAATGTCAAGTATGAATCAGAAACTTTATTGAGAACTAACAAACTATAATCTCAGTCATTGAGGCAATTGCAATTTATCATAACGCCGGAAAGAGTCTATGTAAGAGCTTTTCAGCAAGTCCACATACTCAACTATCAGTTAGTCTTTCACAATTGCTAACACTCACGCAAAACTTGTGGTTACGGAGTTTTAATCGGACGCACAGAAAGATAGGTGCTTATAATTTCGCCTCCCAACCTTTTACCTCAAGGGTAATGTCAACAATAATAGCTCATGCTAACTTACATCCAATTAGATATATATATCAGGATCTTTCCAACACACTGTGCTTGCCAAAGGATAAAATGAAAAAGAGGAAAGGTGAAGATCACCATGAATCTTGCATAAGGTAGAAGATAAAAGTAAAAGATAGGCCCTTCGCAGAGGGAAGCAGAGGTTGTCATGCGCTTTTATGGTTGGATGCACAAAATCTTAATGTGAACGAATGTCACTTTATATTGCCACTTGTGATGTGGACCTTTATTATGCAGTCCGTCGCTTTTATTTCTTCCATATCACAAGATCGTTTTAAGCTTATTTTCTCCCACACTAATAAGTCATACATATTTAGAGAGTAATTTTTATTGCTTGCACCGATGACAACTTACTTGAAGGATCTTACTCAATCCGTAGGTAGATACGGTGGACTCTTATGGAAAAATTGGGTTTAAGGGTATTTGGAAGCACAAGTAGTATCTCTACTTGGTGCAAAGAATTTGCTAGCATGAGGGGGAAAGGCAAGCTCAACATGTTGGATGATCCATGACAATATACTTTATTTCAGATATAGGAAAACATAACCCATTACGTTGTCTTCCTTGTCCAACATCAACTCTTTAGCATGTCATATTTTAATGAGTGCTCACAATCATAAAAGATGTCCAAGATAGTATATTTATATGTGAAACCTCTCTTTCTTTATTACTTCCTACTAATTGCAACGATGACCAAGGCTATGTTTGTCAACTCTCAACAACTTTTAATCATCATACTCTTTCTATGTGAAGTCATTACTCTCCATGAGATCAATATGATCTCTTTGTTTCTTTTTACTCTTTCTCTTTCTTTTATTCCCTCAAGATCATAGCAAAATAATCAAGCCCTTGACTCAACACTAATCTTTATTATATAGCTCACGGACTCGATTACATAAAGGGATCATAAAGCAAAACTCAAAACTAAATCATACCAAAAACTTTATTCTACTAGATCAAGATATTACCAAAAGGATCGAACTAAGAAAAACGGTAAAGATAGGAGTGTGATGGTGATACGATACCGGGGCACCTCCCCCAAGCTTGGCAGTTGCCAAGGGGAGTGCCCATACCCATATGATTATGTCTCCTTTGCTGGTGAAGAAGATGGTGGAGTTGTTGATGATGTGGGCTTGTCGTCCATCTTCCAAGGCATAGGCTCACCATCATAGAAGGATGATCGACTCTCTGGGATCCTCAAATCTGCAGCCAAACTTATCCTCTTGAATCTATATTCATACTCACAGTTTTGGTTTTGCAGGTCATAGATTTGGGCTTGGAGGTGCTCGATCTTCTCATGAAGCTTGAAGATGGTCTCCCCAATGTTCTTGGCATCCAGCTTGTGGTTGTTGGTGAACTCCGCGATCATCATGTGGTTGGCGTTGAGTCCACATTCCACCATCCCCTGGCACTTGAAAACTTGTTGCTCCATTGCTTCGAGCCTCGTCTCCACGCTTCCGGTCCTCCTTGGTCCCTCAACATCGCGGATGTGCAGCAGCCCATCACGCATCTCAATGATTTGAGGGTGTTGCAGCACCTCCGCGAGGTAAGGGTTGATGACCTTCTCGAAGAACTTGTCCTTGGGGGCGCTTGGAGACGTCATGATGACCTAGATCTGTCAGAAAAACAGCTTGCAACGAGAACAGAGGATATTTGATACAGGAGTCAAAACCTCCGGGATATTATATAATGAACTTTTACCGACCAAAATACGTATCGTGCAAGAAAACGGAGTCTGGAGAGCACACAAGGTGCCCACGAGGCAGGGGGCGCCCAGGGGGTAGGGCGCACCCTCCACCCTCGTGGAGGCCTCGTGTCCTTCCCGGACTGCTTCTTATTTTTTTATTTTTCTAAATATTCCAAAACGGAGAAAATTGTCATTAGAACTGTTTTGGAGTTGGTTTACTTACCGTACCACATACCTATTCCTTTTCGGAGTCTGAAACATTCTGGAAAGTGTCCCTTATGTATTCCTCCGGGTTTACGGTTTCAATAACATTGGTTTCAACATTTATAGGGTTACCTGAGATATAATGTTTGATTCTTTACCGTTCACCACCTTCGGATTTGTGCCTTCGAAGTTGTTGATTTTTATGGCACCGGAACGATAGACCTCCTCGATAACGTAAGGGCCTTCCCATTTAGAGAGAAGTTTTCTTGCAAAAAATCTTAAACGAGAGTTGTATAATAATACATAATCACCTACATTAAACTCACGCTTTTGTATTCTTTTGTCATGCCATCTTTTAACTTTTTCTTTAAACAATTTGGCATTCTCATAGGCTTGGGTTCTCCATTCATCAAGTGAGCTAATGTCAAATATCCTCTTCTCACCGACAAGTTTGAAATCATAGTTGAGATCTTTAATAGCCCAATATGCCTTATGTTCTAGTTCGAGAGGTAAGTGACATGCTTTTCCATAAACCATTTTATACGGAGGCATACACATAGGATTTTTATATGCAGTTCTATAGGCCCATAATGCATCATCAAGTTTCTTGGACCAATCCTTTCTAGATCTATTAACAGTCTTTTGCAAAATTAATTTGAGCTCTCTATAACTCAATTCTACTTGACCACTAGACCGTGGGCAATAAGGAGATGCAATTCTATGATTAACATCATACTTGGCAAGCATTTTACGAAAGGCATCATGAATAAAATGTGAACCACCATCAGTCATTACATATCTAGGGACTCCAAACCTCAGAAAAATAACTTCTTTAAGCATCTTAATAGAGGTGTTATGATCAGCACTACTAGTTGGAATAGCTTCTACCCACTTAGTAACGTAATCAACAGCAACTAAAATATGTGTATATCCATTAGAGGCAGGAAACAGTCCCATATAATCAAAGCCCCAAACATCGAATGGTTCAATAACAAGTGAATAATTCATAGGCATTTCCTGACGTCTACTAATATTACCAATTCTTTGACATTCATCACAAGATAAGACAAAACTTACGGGCATCCTTGAAGAGAGTAGGCCAATAAAAACTGGATTGCAATACCTTATGTGCAGTTCTATCTCCAGCGTGGTGTCCTCCATAAGCCTCGGAGTGACACTTGCGTAGGATCTGTTCATGTTCATGCTCAGGTACACAACGTCTAATGACACCATCTACTCCTTCTTTATAAATATGTGGGTCATCCCAAAAGTAATGTCTCAAATCATAGAAAAACTTTTTCTTTTGCTGGTATGTGAAACTAGGTGGTATAAATTTAGCAACAATGTAATTAGCATAATCAGCATACCATGGAGCAGTACGAGAAGCATTTATGACATTTAATTGTTCGTCAAGAAAGCTATTATCAATAGGTAGTGGGTCATCAAGAGCATTTTCTAACCTAGACAAATTGTCTGCGATGGGGTTCTCAACTCCCTTTCTATCAATAATATGCAAATCAAATTCTTGTAGCAAGAGAACCCATCTAATAAGTCTAGGTTTAGCATCTTTCTTTTCCATAAGATATTTAATAGCAGCATGATCCGTGTGAATAGTTACTTTAGAATCAACAATATAAGGTATGAACTTATCACAAGCAAATACAACTGCTAGGAATTTGATACGTCTCCAATGTATCTATAATTTTTTATTGCTTCATGCTATATTATATTCTGTTTTGGATGTTAATGGGATTTATTTTACACTTTTATATTATTTTTGGGACTAACCTATTAACCGGAGGCCCAACCCAGAATTGCTGTTTTTTTGCCTATTTCAGTGTCTTGCAGAAAAAGAATATCAAACGGAGTCCAAACGGAATGAAACCTTCGGGAACGTGATTTTAGGAACAAACGTGATCCATAGGACTTGGACCCTACGTCAATAAAGCAACCAGGAGGGCACGAGGTAGGGGGCGCACCCTCCACCCTCGTGGTGCCCACGTTGCTCCACGACGTACTTCTTCCTCCTATATATACCTCACGCACTTCAAACCAATGTAAGCATCCACGAAAACCTAATTCCACCGTCGCAACCTTACATGCCCGTGAGATCCCATCTTGGGGCCTTTTTCCTGCCCCGCCGAGGGGGGGCATTGATCACGGAGGGCTTCTACATCAACACCATAGCCTCTCCGATGATGTGTGGGTAGTTTACGTTAGACCTTCGGGTCCATAGTTATTAGCTAGATGGCTTCTTCTCCCTCTTTGGATCTCAATACAAAGTTCTCCACGATTCTCGTGGAGATCTATTCGATGTAATCTTCTTTTGCACTGTGTTTGTTGAGACCGATGAATTGTGGGTTTATGATCAAGTTTATCTATGAGCAATATTTGAATCTTCTCTGAATTCTTTTATGTATGATTGGTTATCTTTGCAAGTCTCTTCGGATTATCAGTTTGGTTTGGCCTACTAGATTGATCTTTCTTGCAATGGGAGAAGTGCTTAGTTTTGGGTTCAATCTTGCGGTTCCTTTCCCAGTGACAGCAAGGGCAGCAAGGCACGTATTGTATTGTTGCCATCGAGGATAACAAGATGGGGTTTATTTCATATTGCATGAGTTTATCCCTCTACATCATGTCATCATACCTAAAGCATTACTCTGTTCTTTTGAACTTAATACTCTAGATGCATGCTGGATAGCGGTCGATGTGTGGAGTAATAGTAGTAGATGCAAGCAGGAGTCGGTCTACTTGTCGCAAACGTGATGCCTATATACATGATCATACCTAGATATTCTCATAACTATGCTCAATTCTATCAATTGCTCAATAGTAATTTGTTCACCCATCGTAACACTTATGCTCTCGAGAGAAGCCACTAGTGAAACCTATGGCCCCTGAGTCTATTTTCCATCATATTAATCTTCCAATACTTAGCTATTTTTATTGCCTTTTATTTTACTTTGCATCTTCATTATAAAAATACCAAAAATATTATCATATCATCTCTATTAGATCTCACTTTCGTAAGTGACCGTGAAGGGATTGACAACCCCTTTATTGCGTTGGTTGCGAGGTTTTTATTTTTGCAGGTGCGAGGGACTCGTGCGTGGCCTCCTACTAGATTGATACCTTGGTTCTCAAAAACTGAGGGAAATACTTACGCTGCTTTACTGCATCACCCTTTCCTCTTCAAGGGAAAACCAACGCAGTGCTCAAGAGGTAGCAAGAAGGATTTTTGGCGCCGTTGCCGGGGAGTCTACGCAAAAGTCAATATACCAAGTACCAATCACAAACTCTTATCTCCCGCATTACATTATTTGCCATTTGCCTCTCGTTTTCCCCTCCCCCACTTCACCTTTGCCGTTTTATTCGCCCTCTCTTTTCCATTCGCCTCCTTTTCGCTTGATTCTTGTTTGCTCGTGTGTTGGATTGCTTGCTTTTCACGATGGCTCAAGATAATACTAAATTGTGTGACTTTACCAATACCAACAATAATGATTTCCTTAGCACTCCGATTGCTCCTCTTACCGAAACTGAGTCTTGTGAAATTAATGCTGCTTTGTTGAATCTTGTCATGAAAGATCAATTCGCCGGCCTTCCTAGTGAAGATGCCGCTACCCATCTAAATAGCTTCGTTGATTTGTGTGATATGCAAAAGAAGAAAGATGTGGACAATGACATTGTTAAATTGAAGCTATTTCCTTTTTCGCTTAGAGATCGTGCTAAAGTTTGGTTTTCATCTTTGTCTAAAAATAGTATTGATTCATGGAATAAGTGCAAAGATGCTTTTATCTCTAAGTATTTTCCTCCCGCTAAGATCATCTCTCTTAGAAACGATATTATGAATTTTAAGCAACTTGATCATGAACATGTTGCACAAGCTTGGGAGAGAATGAAATTAATGATACGTAATTGCCCTACTTATGGTTTGAATTTGTGGATGATTATACAAACAATTTATGCCGGATTGAATTTTGCTTCTAGAAATCTTTTAGATTCGGCATGGAGGCACTTTTATGGAAATCACTTTAGAAGAAGCTACTAAACTCCTAGATAATATTATGGTTAATTATTCTCAATGGCACACCGAAAGATCTACTAGTAAAAAGGTGCATGCGATAGAAGAAATTAATGTCTTCAGTGGAAAGATGGATGAACTTATGAAATTATTTGCTACTAAGAGTGTTTCTTCTGATCCTAATGATATGCCTTTGTCCATTTTGATTGAGAATAATAATGAATCTATGGATATGAATTTTGTTGGTAGGAATAATTTTGGTAACAACGCGTATAGAGGAAACTTTAATCCTAGGCCGTATCCTAGTAATTCCTCTAATAATTATGGTAATTCCTACAACAGCTCTTATGGAAATTTTAATAAGATACCCTCTTAATTTGAAACTAGTGTTAAAGAATTTGTAAATTCGCAAAAGAATTTCAATGCTTTGTTTGAAGAAAAGTTGCCTAAGATTGATGAATTGGCTAGGAACGTTGATAGAATTTCTCTTGATGTTGATTCTTTGAAACTTAGATCTATTCCTCCTAAGCATGATATCAATGAGTCTCTCAAAGCCGTGATAATTTTCATTTATGAGTGCAAAGAAAGAACCGCTAGGATGCGTGCTAAGAAAGATTGCTTTGTGAAAGCGTGTTCTTCTAGTTTCTATGAAAATAAAGATGAAGATCTAAAAGTTATTGATGTGTCTCCTATTAAATCTTTGTTTTGCAATATGAAACTTGATAATGATGGGACTGAATATGATCCACCTTTACCTAGAAGGCGATCCAAAAATTCAGAGTTTGTAGATCTTCATGCTAAAATTGATAAAAGTGGGATTGAAGAAGTTAAAACTTTAGATACCAATGAACTCACTATTTCAAGGAATTTAATTATGATAATTGCTCTTTGATATATTGTATTTCCTTGTTGCAATCCGTGCTAAATTCTCCTCATGCTTATAGCCAAAATAAAGCTTTTACCAAACATATTGTTGATGCTTTGATGCAATCTTATGAAGAAAAACTTGAGTTGGAAGTTTCTATCCCTAGAAAACTTTATGATGAGTGGGAACCTACTATCCAAATTAAAATTAAAGATCATGAATGCTTTGCTTTGTGTGGTTTGGGTGCTAGTGTTTCCACGATTCCAAAAACTTTGTGTGATTTGTTAGGATTCCATGACTTTGATGATTGCTCTTTAAATTTACACCTTGCGGATTCCACTATTAAAAAACCTATGGGAAGAATTAATGATGTTCTTATTGTTGCAAATAGGAATTATGTGCCCGTAGATTTTATTGTTCTTGATATAGATTGCAATCCTTCATGTCCTATTATTCTTGGTAGACCTTTCCTTAGAACGATTGGTGCAATCATTGATATGAAGGAAGGGAATATTAGATTCCAATTTCCGTTAAGTAAAGGCATGGAACACTTCCCTAGAAATAAAATAAAATAAAATTACTTATGAATCTATTATGAGAGCCACTTATGGATTGCCTTCCAAAGATGGCAATACCTAGATCTATCCTTGCTTTTATGCCTAGCTAGGGGCGTTAAACGATAGCGCTTGTTGGGAGGCAACCCAATTTTATTTTTAGTTTTTTGCTTTTTTGCTTCTGTTTAGGAATACATATTTGATCTAGCCTCTGGTTAGATTTGTTTTTATGTTTTAATTAGTGTTTGTGCCAAGTTTAACCTATAGGATCTTCTTGGATGATAGTTATTTGATCTTGCTGAAAATTCCAGAAACTTTCTGTTCACGAAAACAATTGTTTAAAATTATCAGAACGTGATATGATATTGATTCCAATTTCATCATATCAATAAAAAATTGTTTAGGTCTTCCTATTTTGGCTGAATTTTTAGAGTTCCAGAAGTTTGCGTTAGTTACAGATTACTACAGATTGTTCTGTTTTTGACAGATTCTGTTTTTCGTGTGTTGTTTGCTTATTTTGATGAATCTATGGCTAGTAAAATAGTTTATAAACCATAGAGAAGTTGGAATACAGTAGGTTTAACACCCATATGAATAAAGAATGAGTTCATTACAGTACCTCGAAGTGGTGTTTTGTTTTCTTTCGCTAACGGAGCTCACGAGATTTTCTGCCATGTTTTGTGTTGTGAAGTTTTCAAGTTTTGGGTGAAAGATTTGATGGATTATGGAACAAGGAGTGGCAAAGCCTAAGCTTGGGGATGCCCATGGCACCCCAAGATAATCTAAGGACAACAAAAAGCTAAAGCTTGGGGATGCCCCGGAAGGCATCCCTCTTTAAATCTACTTCCATCGGTAACTTTACTTGGAGCTATATTTTTATCATGATATGTGTTTTGCTTGGAGCGTCTTGTATTATTTGAGTCTTTATTTGTTAGTTTTCCACAATCATCCTTGCTGTACACACCTTTTGAGAGAGACACGCATGATTCGGAATTTATTAGAATACTCTATGTGCTTCACTTATATCTTTTGAGCTATATAGTTTTTGCTCTAGTGCTTCACTTATATCTTTTAGAGCACGGTGGTGGATTTGTTTTATAGAAACTATTGTTCTCTCATGCTTCACTTATATTATTTTGAGAGTCCTACAAAACAACATGGTAATTTTCTTAAATTGAGAAAGTAGTCCTAAAGTAATAGGCATCCAAGATTAGTAAAAATTATCTTATGAGTGTGTTGAATACTATGAGAAGTTTGATGCTTGATAATTGTTTTGAGATATAAAGATGGTAATATTAGAGTCATCCTAGTTGAGTAGTTGTGAATTTGAGAAAAATACTTGTGTTAAAGTTTGTGATTCCCGTAGCATGCACGTATGGTGAACCGTTATGTGATGAAGTCGGAGCATGATTTATTTATTGATTGTCTTCCTTATGAGTGGCGGTCGGGGACGAGCGATGGTCTTTTCCTACCAATCTATCCCCCTAGGAGCATGCGCGTAATACTTTTATTTGATAACTTGTAGATTTTTGCAATAAATATATGAGTTCTTTATGACTAATGTTGAGTCCATGGATTATACGCACTCTCTTCCTTCCACCATTCCTAGCCTCTCTAATACCGCGCACTTTTCGCCGGTATCATACACCCACCATATACCTTCCTCAAAACAGCCACCATACCTACCTATCATGGCATTTCCATAGCATTCCGAGATATATTGCCATGCAACTTACCACCGTTTCGTTTATTATTACACGCTCCATCATTGTCATATTGCTTCGCATGATCATGTAGTTGACATTGTATTTGTGGCAAAGCCACCGTTCATAATTCTTTCATACATGTCACTCTTGATTCATTGCATATCCCGGTACACCGCCGGAGGCATTCACATAGAGTCATATTCTATTCTAAGTATTGAGTTGTAATTGTTGAGTTGTAAGTAAATAAAAGTGTGATGATCATCATTTTTTCGAGCATTGTCCCAAGTGAGGAAAGGATGATGGAGACTATGATTCCCCCACAAGTCGGATGAGACTCTGGACGAAAATTAAAAAAAGAGAAAAAAGAGGCCATAAAAAAAAGAGAAAAGGCCCAAATAAAAAATGAGAGAAAAAGAGAGAAGGGACAATGTTACTGAAGGAAATATGCCCTAGAGGCAATAATAAAGTTATTATTTATTTTCTTGTATCATGATAAATGTTTATTATTCATGCTAGAATTGTATTAACCGGAAACTTAGTACATGTGTGAATACATAGACAAACATAGTGTCACTAGTATGCCTCTACTTGACTAGCTTGTTAATCGAAGATGGTTGAGTTTCCTAGCCATGGACATGAGTTGTCATTTGACTAATGGGATCACATCATTAGGAGAATGATGTGATTGACTTGACCTATTCCGTTAGCTAAGCACTTGATCGTTTAGTATGTTGCTATTGCTTTCTTCATGACTTATACATGTTCCTATGACTATGAGATTATGCAACTCCCGTTTACCGGAGGAACACTTTGTGTGCTACCAAACGTCACAACGTAACTGGGTGATTTTAAAGGTGCTCTACAGGTGTCTCCGAAGGTACTTGTTGGGTTTGCATATTTCGAGATTAGGATTTATCACTCCGATTGTCGGAGAGGTATCTCTAGGCCCACTCGGTAACGCACATCACTATAAGCCTTGCAAACATTGTAACTAATGAGTTAGTTACGGGATGATGTATTACGGAACGAGTAAAGAGACTTGCTAGACGAGATTGAACTAGGTATTGAGATACCGATGATCGAATCTCGGGCAAGTAACATACCGGTGATAAAGGAAACAATGTATGCTGTTATGCGGTTTGACCGATAAAGATCTTCGTAGAATATGTGGGAGCCAATATGAGCATCCAGGTTCCGCTATTGGTTATTGACCGGAGACGTGTCTCGGTCATGTCTACATAGTTCTCGAACCCGTAGGGTCCGCACGCTTAAAGTTCGGTGACGATCGGTATTATGAGTTTATGTGATTTGATGTACCGAAGGTAGTTTGGAGTCCCAGATGAGATCGGGGACATGAAGAGGAGTCTTGAAATGGTCGAGACGTAAAGATTGATATATTGGACGAATATATTCGCACATCAGAAAGGTTTCGAGTGATTTGGGTATTTTCGGAGTACCGGGGAGTTACGGGAATTCACCGGGAGAAGTATTGGGCCTTATTGGGCCATACGGGAATAGAGGAGAGAGGCCAAAAGGAAGGAGGCGCCCCCTCCCCCTGGTCCGAATTGGACAAGGGTGCAGCCCCCTTTTCCTTCTCCCTCTCCCCCTCTTTCCTTCTCTCCTACTCCGGAAAGGAAAGGGGAATCCTACTAGGACTTGGGAGTCCTAGTAGGAATCCCCACACTTGGCGCGCCCCCTCTAGGGCCGGCCTCTCCCTGCCTCCTTTATATATGGGGCATGGGGCACCTCTAGACACAACAATTGATCTCTTGATCTCTTAGCCGTGCGCGGTGCCCCCCTCCACCATATTCCACCTCGATCATATCGTAACGGTGCTTAGGCGAAGCCCTGCGTCGGTAGCATCATCATCACCGTCACCACGCCATCGTGCTGACGGAACTCTCCCATGAAGCTCTGCTGGATCGGAGTTCGTGGGACGTCATCGAGCTGAACGTGTGCTAAACTCGGAGGTGCCGTACGTTCGGTACTTGGATCGGTCGGATCGTGAAGACGTACGACTACATCAACCGCGTTGTGCTAACGCTTCCGCTTTCGGTCTATGAGGGTACGTGGACACACTCTCCCCTCTCGTTGCTATGTGATACGTCTCCGTCGTATCTACTTTTCCAAACACTTTTGCCCTTGTTTTGGACTCTAACTTGCTTGATTTGAATGGAACTAACCCGGACTGACGTTGTTTTCAGCAGACTTTCCATGGTGTTATTTATGTGCAGAAACAAAAGTTCTTGGAATGACCTGAAACTCCACGGAACATATTTTTGGAAAATATTAAAAATACTGGAAGAAGAATCCACATCAAGGGGCCCACACCCTGTCCACGAGGGTGGGGGGCGCGCCCCCTGCCTCGTGGGCCCCCTGACGCTCTACCGACCTCAACTCCAACTCCATATATTCGTGTTCGGGGAGAAAAAAATCAGAGAGAAGGATTCATCGTGTTTTACGATACGGAGCCGCTGCCAAGCCCTAAAACCTCTCGGGAGGGCTTACGGAGCCGCTTCCAAGCCCTAAAACCTCTCGGGAGGGCTGATCTGGAGTCCGTTCGGGGCTCCGGAGAGGGGAATCCGTCGCCGTCGTCATCATCAACCATCCTCCATCACCAATTTCATGATGCTCACCGCTGTTTGTGAGTAATTCCATCGTAGGCTTGCTGGACGGTGATGGGTTGGATGAGATTTATCATGTAATCGAGTTAGTTTTGTTAGTGTTTGATCCCTAGTATCCACTATGTTCTGAGATTGATGTTGCTATGACTTTGCTATGCTTAATGCTTGTCACTAGGGCCCGAGTGCCATGATTTCAGATCTGAACCTATTATGTTTTCATGAATATATGTGAGTTCTTCATCCTATCTTGCAAGTATATAGTCACCTACTATGTGTTATGATCCGGCAACCCCGAAGTGACAATAACCGGGACCACTCTCGGTGATGACCATAGTTTGAGTAGTTCATGTATTCACTATGTGTTAATGCTTTGGTCCGGTACTATATTAAAAGGAGGCCTTAATATCCCTTAGTTTCCATTAGGACCCCGCTGCCACAGGAGGGTAGGACAAAAGATGTCATGCAAGTTCTTTTCCATAAGCACGTATGACTATATTCGGAATACATGCCTACATTACATTGATGAACTGGAGCTAGTTCGGTGTCACCCTATGTTATGATTGTTACATGATGAACCGCATCCAGCATAATTCTCCATCACCGATCCAATGCCTACGAGCTTTTCACATATTGTTCTTCGCTTATTTACTTTTCCGTTACTGTTACAATCACTACAAAACCCAAAAATATTACTTTTGCTACGATCAAGTTACTTCCATATTACTTTGATACTAAATACTTTGCTGCAGATACTAAGTTATCCAGGTGTGGTTGAATTGACAAATCAACTACTAATACTTGAGAATATTCTTTGGCTCCCCTTGTGTCGAATCAATAAATTTGGGTTGAATACTCTACCCTCGAAAACTGTTGCGATCCCCTATACTTGTGGGTTATCAAGACTATTTTAAGCGCTGTCGGGGAGCATAGCTCTATTCTTTGAGTCACTTGGGATTTATATCTTCTGGTCACTATGAAGAACTTGAAAGACGCAAAAACAAATATTTATCCCTCAACTACGAGGGGAGGTAAGGAACTGCCATCTAGCTCTGTACTTGATTCACCTTCTGTTTTGAGTAAGCTTGCGACACCTAAACCTGCTTCCGCTATTAATTCTGCTATGTCGCATGTTATTGATGATGCCACTTCGGCTATGCATGATACTTATGATGAAACTACTTCTATGCTTGATACTACTGTGCCACTTGGTGAATTTCTTGATGAACAACTTGCTAGGGCTAGAGGGAATGAAATTATTGAAACTGATAATATTGAAGATAGTGATGATGAAGACTCTCCCCCTAATAAATATGAATTACCTACTGTGCCTGAGGGTTATGTTCTGGATGAAGAATCTGCTAGAGCTATTTTAGCTTGCAATGATAGAAGTGATCTTAAGAAGTTATTAGCTAAATGGAAGCAGCAATCTCTTAATGCTAGAATGAAACCTGACCCTGCTTTTGCTACTTCACCTATCTGTGTTACTGATAAGGATTATGAATTCTCTGTTGATCCTAATATAATTACTTTGGTTGAATCTGATCCTTTTTATGGCTATGAATCTGAAACTGTTGTGGCACATCTTACTAAATTAAATGATATAGCCACCCTGTTCACTAATGAAGAGAAATCTCGCTACCTTTATATCCTTAAAATATTTCCATTCTCATTACAGGGTGATGCTAAGATATGGTTTAATTCTCTTGATCCTGGTTGTGTGCGTAGTCCCCGGGATATGATTTATTACTTCTCTGCTAAATATTTCCCTGCTCATAAGAAACAAGCTGCTTTAAGGTAAATATATAACTTTGTGCAAACTGAAGAAGAGAGTCTCCCACAAGCTTGGGGGAGGCTTCTCCAATTACTTAATGCTTTGCCTGATCATCCTCTTAAGAAAAATGAAATACTTGATATCTTTTATAATGGACTAACCGATGCTTCCAGAGATTACCTGGATAGTTGTGCTGGCTCTGTTTTCAGGGAAAGAACACCGGATGAAGCTAAGATTCTATTGAATAATATGTTGACAAATGAAAATAATTGGACACTTCCCGAGCCAGCTCCTGAGCCTATTCCTGAGCCTATTCCTAAACCAACTCCAAAGAAGAGGGGTGTTCTATTTCTCAGTCCTAAAGATATGCAAGAGGCAAAGAAATCTATGAAAGAAAAAGGTATTAAAGCTGAAGATGTTAAGAATTTACCCCCTATTGAAGAAATACACGGTCTTAATTTCATCACCGTTGAAGAAATATATGATCTTAATCCATCACTTATTGAAGAAACTCATGGTCTTGATAACCCGACATAGGTAGTAAAGGTAAATTCTCTCTATAGATTTGATGAAGGTGATATTCCTCACTATAAGTCTGCTAGACAATGCTTAGAAGAGTTTGATAATTTTATTATCAAACAAGAAAAGTTCAATGCTTATTTTGGTAGACAATTGAAATACAATTCCGATACGCTTGAACACTTGGGTGATTATATGTCTGGAGTTAAAGGTGAACTTAAACTCATTAGTAAACATGCTTCTATGGTTACCACTCAAGTAGAACAAGTACTTAAAGCTCAAAATGATTTGCTCAATGAATTGAATAGTAAGAATAATGATTATGTTGTTAGAGTGGCTACTAGAACTGGTAAAATGACTCAGGAACCTTTGTATCCTGAAGGCCACCCTAAGAGAATTAAGCAAGATTCTCAGAGAAATAATTTAGATGCACCTAGTCCTTCTAAAAAGAACAAAAAGAAAAATGATAGGACTTTGCATGCTTCTAGTGAACCTATTGCTGAACCACCTGAGAATCCAAATGATATTTCTATTTCTAATGCTGAAACACAATCATGTACTGAACATGAACCTAGCGATAATGTTAATGATGATGTTCATGATGATGCTCAACCTAGCAATGATAATGATGTAGAAATTGAACCTGCTGTGGATCTTGATAACCCACAATCAAAGAGTCAACGTTATGATAAGAGAAAGTTTGTTGCTAGGAAACACGGTAAGGAAAGAGAACCATGGGTTCAGGAACCCATGCCTTTCCCTCCCAAACCATCCAAGAAAAAGGATGATGAGGATTTTGAGTGCTATGCTGAAATGATTAGACCTATCTTTTTGCGTATGCGATTAACTGATATGCTCAAAATGAATCCTTATGCTAAGTATATGAAAGAAATTGTTACTAACAAAATAAAGATACCGGGAGCTGAAATGTCCACCATGCTTGCTAATTATACTTTTAAGGGTGGAATACCAAAGAAACTAGGAGATCCAGGAGTACTAACTATACCATGCTCCATTAAAAGAAACTATGTTAAAACTGCTTTATGTGATCTTGGAGCCGGTGTCAGTGTTATGCCTGTCTCTTTATATCGTAGACTTGACTTGAATAAGTTGACACCTACTGAAATATATTTGCAAATGGCTGATAAATCAACTGCTATACCTGTCGGTATTTGTGAGGATGTGTCTGTTGTGGTTGCAAACGTTACTATTTTGACGGACTTTGTTATTCTTGATATTCCCGAGGATGATAGTATGTCTATTATTCTTGGAAGACCTTTTTTGAATACTGCAGGGGCTATTATTGATTGCAACAAAGGCAATGTCACTTTTCATGTTAATGGTAATGAGCATACGGTACACTTTCCGAGGAAACAACCTCAAGTCCATAGTATAAATTCTATTGGAAAAATTCCATCGATTATTTTTGGAGGTTTTGAATTTCATCTTCCTACTGTCAAGAAGAAATATGATATTCTTATTATTGGGGATGTGCATATCCCCGTTGAGGTACCAATTTCTCCGGTTCCATGTTAGTCGGAAGTTTGTTAACAAGACCTGATCAACCTTGTTAGTGGATTCCTTTCGATGAGCATGAGATGGATGAAATTAGAAAGCACAACCTTCTGTACCCTCTCTCTACTTTCTGTTATTTAGTTGAAATAAAGTAAAAATAGTATTTTCTGTCTGTTTTCTGAATTATCCGTGCAATATAAAAATACCCCGAAAATAAAAGTTCTCCAAATGCCCTGAAAATGGAATATGATTTTTTCTGGAATATTTGAGAATATCTGGCACTGAGAACACAGCAGGGGGAGCAAGCACCTGGCCACGAGGGTCCAGGGCGCGCCCACCCCTACAGGGCGCGCCCCCTGCCTCGTGGGCCCATGGTGGCTCCCCTCCACTTATTCCTGCACCCACACACTTCTTCTTCCTCCCAAAAAAATCACCATCCAGCTCAAGCACGAGTTCTAGCTCATTTTGCTGCGATTTTCGATCTCCTTGCTCAAAGCACCTCTCACAAAACTGCTTGGGGGGATTGTTCCTTAGTATGTGACTCCTCCATTGGTCCAATTAGTTTTTGTTCTAGTGCTTTATTCATTGCAAATTTGTGCTGCATAGGTGACCATGTTCTTGAGCTTGCATGTCGAATTTATATGGTTCTAAGTAGTTCTAATGCATGATATAGGCTCTAGGCACTTGTAGGAGTAGTTGCTATCAATTTTGTTGAGCTTGGCTCACTTTTATTTAAAGTTACTAAAAATTTCAGAAATTTTTCAGAGGAAGAAATATGCTTAGGAAAATGTGAAAGATCATGGATGTCGCCTAGAGGGGGCGTGAATAGGCGCTTTAAAATAATTACGGTTTAGGCTTGAACAAATGCGGAATAAACCTAGCGGTTAATTTGTCAAGCACAAAACCTACAACAACTAGGCTCACCTATGTGCACCAACAACTTATGCTAAGCAAGATAAACTACTAGGTGATAGCAAGATATATGACAAGAAACATTATGGCTATCACAAAGTAAAGTGCATAAGTAAAGAGCTCAGGTAAGAGATAACCGAGGCACGCGGAGACGACGATGTATCCCGAAGTTCACACCCTTGCGGATGCTAATCTCCGCTTGAGGCGGTGTGGAGGCACAATGCTCCCCAAGAAGCCACTAGGGCCACCGTAATCTCCTCACGCCTCGCACAATGCAAGATATCGTGATTCCACTAAGGGACCCTTGAGGGCGGTCACCGAACCCGCATAAATGGCAACCCTTGGGGACGGTCATCGAACCTCAGACATCGCTATAGGCAACCCTTGGGGCGGTCACGGAACTCATTAAATTGCTAGGCGATCTCCACAACCTAATTGGAGACCCCGACGCTTGCCGAGCTTTACACCACAATTATTGAGCTCTGAACACCACCAACTGCCTAGGGCGCCAAGGCACCCAAGAGGAACAAGCTCTAGGGTGCCCAAACACCCAAGAGTAATAAGCTTCTCAAACTTCACTTCCACGTATCACCGTGGAGAACTCAAACCGATGCACCAAATGCAATGGCAAGGGCACACGGAGTGCCCAAGTCCTTATCTCCCAAATCCCACCAAAGCAACTAATGCTAGGGAGGAAAATGAGAGGAAGAATGAAAGAAGAACACGAAGAACTCCAAGATCTACATCCAAGGGGTTCCCCTCACTTAGAGGAGAAAGTGATTGGTGGAAATGTGGATCTAGATCTCCTCTCTCTTTTCCCTCAAGAACTAGCAAGAATCATTGGAGGGGTTGAGAGTTAGCAAGCTCGAAGAAGGTCAACAATGGGGGAAGAACACGAGCTCAAAGGATAAGGTTCATTGGGGAAGAAGACCCCCTTTTATAGGTGGGGAAAAAATCCAACCGTTATGCTCACAGCCCGCACCGAGCGGTACTAACGCTCCAAGGAGCGGTACTACCGCTAGGGCAGTAGTAGCCCTTTGAAACACAACAGCGAGGAGGCAAAAAAGCCAGAAGAACCGTCGGAGCGGTAGTACCGCTTGACCTCACCAGTACTACCGCTTAGGGGTAGCGGTACTACTGCTAAGGGTAGCGGTACTACTGCTTGCGAGCGGTACTAAAAAATTACATCCATGCCTACCACCGCTGGACTTGTGACGAGGTTTTGGTCCCGAGCGGAAGTAGCCACGGAAGTAGTCACGGTAGTACCGCTCCCAAGAGCGGTACTAAAAAATTACATCAGCAGCAGCCCCTTTTAAGGACACCAAAACTAACACAACTTCTGCAAACGGACTCCGAATTCGACGAAACCAAGTTTTTTGGAAAGCTAGCGACAAGGGCTAACACAATATTGATATAAATACCAATAATAAGCAAATGAGAAACCCAAAAGAAAATGGTGAGAACCCTTCCTCAGATAAGACCGGTAAAACCTCCAACACCGAAAACATCATAGAAGACGCATGCAAACTCCGTTTTCGATGAACTCAAGCTTGTCTTCAAGACTTCCATAAGCTCTAAGACTCACAAAGAGAACCAAACAAGAACCAAGAAACATGATGCAAGGATGCAATGGTTTGAGCTCTCGACGAATGATATGATCAAGCTACTCACTTGAGAGCCCCCCTTGATAGTACGGCTATCGATCCTATAACCCGGTCTCCCAACTACCACCATGAGACCGGTAAAATAGAAAACCTATCAAGGGCAAACCTCTGCCTTGCACATGATCCACTTAAGCTAGATGATGACGATCTTGTCCTCCTCAAGATGGACCACCTTTCTTGATTGCGTTGGGTCGATGGAGACTAGATGATTGCTCCCCCATACTCCACTATTGGTGAGCCACTCTTCGGTACATCTTCACAAGTCCATTGACACCACAATGGATGGCAAGCTTCAAGCACTTGATATCTTCGTGATTCTCCACTTGAACTTGCACACGGCAATCTTGATGACGATCACCACTTGATGTCATCCTTTCCATGGGTTGTATGATATCTTCCTCTTGACGCAAGCCCATGGACACGTACCTTGTTGGGGAACGTAGTAATTTCAAAAAAATTCCTACGCACACGCAAGATCATGGTGATGGCATAGCAACGAGAGGGGAGAGTATTGTCCACGCATCTCGTGAGACCGTGAAGCGAAGCGTTATGACAACGCGGTTGATGTAGTCGACGCCTTCACGATCCGACCGATCCAAGCACCGAACGCACGGCACCTCCGAAGTTCAGCACACGCTCAGCTCGATGACGATCCCCGGACTCGATCCAGCAAAGTGTCGGGATGAGTTCCACAAGACGACGGCGCAGTGACGATGATGATGCTCCACCGGCGCAGGGCTTCGCCTAAGCTCCGCGACGATATGACCGAGGTGGAATATGGTGGAGGGGGGCACCGCACACGGCTAAGGAACGATCCGTAGATCAACTTGTGTGTCATGGGGTGCCCCTCTGCCCCCGTATATAAAGGATGGAGGGGGAGGTGCGGCCGGTCCTCATAGGGTGTGCCTGGAGGAGTCCTACTCCCACCGGGAGTAGGACTCCCCCCCTCTTGCCTTGTTGGAGAAGGAAAGGGGGGAGGGGAAAGAGGAAGGGGGGCGCCGCCTCTTCTTGTCCTATTCGGACTAGGGGAGGGGGCGCGCCTGCCCCGCCGCCCTCCTCTTCTCCCTCATGGCCCACTAAGGCCCAACATCCCCGGAGGGTTCCGGTAACCCCCTGTTCCTAGAAAATCGATTTCACGGAACCATTCCGATATCCAAATATAGGCTTCCAATATATCAATCTTTATGTCTCGACCATTTTGAGACTCCTCGTCATGTCCGTGATCACATCCGGGACTCCGAACAAACTTCGGTACATCAAAACTTGTGAACTCATAATAAACTGTCATCGTAACGTTAAGCGTGCGGACCCTACGGGTTGGAGAACTATGTAGACATGACCTAGAACTATTCTCGGTCAATAACCAATAGCGGAACCTGGATGCCCATATTGGTTCCTACATATTCTACGAAGATCTTTATCGGTCAAACCGCATAACGACATACGTTGTTCCCTTTGTCATCGGTATGTTACTTGCCCGAGATTCGATCGTCGGTATCCAATACCTAGTTCAATCTTGTTACCGGCAAGTCTCTTTACTCGTTCCGTAATACATCATCTCGCAACTAACTTATTAGTTGCAATGCTTGCAAGGCTTTATGTGATGTGTATTACCGAGAAGGCCTAGAGATACCTCTCCGACAATCGGATTGACAAAACCTAATCTCGAAATACGCCAACCCAACATGTACCTTTGGAGACACCTGTAGTACTCCTTTATAATCACCCAGTTACGTTGTGACGTTTGGTACCACCCAAAGTGTTCCTCCGGTAAATGGGAGTTGCATAATCTCATAGTTACCGGAACATGTATAAGTCATGAAGAAAGCAATAGCAATATACTAAACGATCAAGTGCTAGGCTAACGGAATGGGTCATGTCAATCACATCATTCTCCTAATGATGTGATCCCATTAATCAAATGACAACTCATGTCTATGGTCAGGAAACATAACCATCTTTGATTAATGAGCTAGTCAAGTAGAGGCATACTAGTGACTATATGTTTGTCTATGTATTCACACATGTATTATGTTTCCGGTTAATACAATTCTAGCATGAATAATAAACATTTATCATGATATGAGGAAATAAATAATAACTTTATTTTTTGCCTCTAGGGCATATTTCCTTCATACCTAACCCCACATAGACTCTCACATAGACCATGGGTTAGTACACAAAGTGCAATGGACAATGCTTACCATACCGTGGGATCACTTGATCCCTCTCGGTACATCTTCTACGCTTTGTGAGTTGATCAACTTGATTCACTCTTGACTTAGTATTGATCAACCTTGAATCTTTCCAACTCTCTTTGTTTGGATGATGTCTTGAAGGTAAACATGAATGATCACACAATCTTCTTCTTCAAGACATGCTTGCAATAAGCTCAACACTCACATGACCAATCTTTGGATAATTCCTTAATAGCACCTTGGTCAACCCATAAACTCCTTGAAACCAACACATGGACTTCAAGAAATGCCTATGGAAAAATCCTTCAAATATAACTCAATTGAACCATTAGTCCATAGAGAATGTCATCAATTACCAAAACCACACATGGGGGCACCGCATGTCCTTTCAAAATATACCAAGGTGGTTCTTCAAGGAAGCAAGGACCCAGGCTTGCAATGCGTGATGCTGACGATGAGCCACCAAGGAACGCTCCAGTGCGGCCTTGTGAATGGCCTTCAGAGGGCTTTATGGATCGAGCGGGAATAAAGGAAGAATTTAATGCATATTTGCGTAACGCCGATCTTGTGAGCTTCGAGGAGGAAAAGTGCCGCTAGTACCACTATCTCACTAGTTACTTTGTGAGGAGGTTTGAATTTTCATCTTCACGCAATTCTCCAACTATCCTGTTTGATCTTTATGAGAAAGCTTATACGATGGACTTAGAGGATTTTACCACTACTTGCAAACTTCCATAATGGGGTAGTGCTAGTGAACCTCGCAAATCTGAATTTAGGAATTTTCTTGCTAGTATAACTGTGGGGGAATCTAGAGATATAGCACAAGCTACCATAGGGAGAATTCATTTTCCTGCTATACATTATTTTGCTCTCTTCATAGGTAGGTGCATAAATGGTAAAGATGAAGCATGTCATATGTGTGTCCCTGACCTCAATATTCTTAGGAGTGTTGTGTTAGGAGACAAATCTTATAATTTGGGAGCCATTGTTGCACGTAGGTTGCATCATAATAGATTTCATGGAGATTTCTTCGATGGAATTTATGCAACCCGCTTAGCTGATTTTCTTGGTGTAACCTACGTGATGATGATATTGAATTGCCTCCTACTTATCTAGACTTTATTGCTATGGTTCACCACCAGTTTGTCGAGAGGAATGAATCGCCTCTCCAGTATCGCTTAATCTTTGACAGACGTCGTGCTGTCCGTATTACTCTCCCTGCTCCTGCCTTCATTGATTATCAGGCAAAAGGAAGACATTTTATTACCAGAGAGGAGGCAGATGAGTAGGAGAGGAGGGCGGAAGCAGCTCGCCGTCACGCTGCAGCTCAGGAGGCAATAGCTGCAGCATCTCAGTACGACCCCGGCTACAACTATGGGTATCCGCCAGGCCATCCGTGGCAATAGACCAATTTAGGCCAAAAGCCTAAGCTTGGGGGAGTACGTATTTCCCACCGACATTACATTTATGTTCACACACTCATTGCTAGATGTCGGTGCTCATACTCTTTCATTGTACTATCCATGCTAGTTTATTTTCTTTTTCTTACTTTCTTCTTGTGTGTTTGATAAACCTTAAGAAAAACCAAAAAATTAGTAATAGCTTTTAGCTAGTTTACTTTTCTTGCTGTAGTAGTAATAATTAAAAAGAAAACCCAAAAAGATGTCATGTTCTTCTTTTGCTTGTTGGGAGCTTTCCCGTGTAAATAGTATTATTTCTTTTCTTTTCTTTGGGGGTCGATAGGAGAAGACCATGATTAAATTTTTGAAGTGGCTCTTATATGCATTATTGTTGATTCAACAAAGAGCCCATATTGCCTTGCCTTCTCCTGTTTATTGAATGCTCGCAGATTCCAGCTTAGTCCAATGCACGTGCACTCTTATTATTCTCACATCGTTCGGTCGTGCAAGTGAAAGGCAATTATGACGATATATGATGGACTGTTTGAGATGAGAGAAGCTGGTATGAACTCGACCTCTCTTGTTTTTGTAAATATGATTAGTTCATCGTTCCTGATTCAGCCTATTATCAATAAACATGTTTGCAATGACAATTAGAGATCATAGTTGCTCGTTCCATGCTTGATTAGCTATGAGTTATAATGGTTTACCTTGCGTGTCAACATGCTATTAAAATGGTTGTTATGTGGTATAGTGGGGTGGTATCCTCCTTTGAATGATTTAGGTGACTTGACTTGGCACATGTTCACACATGTAGTAGAAACAAATCAACATAGCCTTCACGATATTTATGTTCATGGTGGATTATATCCTACTCATGCTTGCACTCAATGTTCATTAATTTTAATGCATGTTCATGACTGTTGTCGCTCTCTAGTTGGTCGCTTCCCAGTCTTTTGCTAGCCTTCACTTGTACTAAGCGGGAATACTGCTTGTTCATCCAATTCCTTAAACCCCAAAGTTATGCCATATGAGTCCACTATACCTTCCTATATGCGGTATCTACCTGCCGTTCCAAGTAAATTTGCATGTGCCAAACTCTAAACCTTCAAATGAAATTCTGTTTTGTATGCTCGAATAGCTCATGTATCAACTAGGGCTGTCCTTATCTTCCATGTTAGTGTGGCACCCCGGCTCAGAGCGACCGGTTTACCATGCATTGCCAGCCCAGAGACCATGTCTTCTGGCAACACACAACATCTTGGTACAGAAAACAACCGCTTTATTGATGCTAGTGGATCAGAGTTTATATTACAACCGATGTCGAGGCCAAGCAGCATGCCCGGTGCGGCTGAACAATATGTACATTATTTAGTGAACATAAAGGGGCCTCAATCAAAACAACTACACGGCAGCGGAACAATGTCATAGCGGAAACTCCATATCGCAGGGACACCGATGTGGACACGATCTAGACTCGAGCAGCACTCCTTTCCAACGAGACTTTCCTAAAATCTTGCATGACACGCCTGGTCAGTACATTGAATGTACTTGCAAGCTCACAACAGGCATAATCATAATGGCAAACAATATCATGATCATTAACCAATTAATAATAATGCAACACTATATGTCCAACATGCTGTGATCATGCTCGAACGTCCCTCGGGACGGACTTACCAACCGTGATCATTCTCGGATCACAAACAAACCACCATCGTGGTCTTGACAAGAGTAACTTGTGATCCTTACGGTGATCACAACCACGACCAATATTTGGTATCGAACAACTCGATGGCCTTTCAGCCATCCTCAATAGTTCAAAGTTCATAACTTAGTGTGCAAATTTTACTAAACGTTGACTCATGATGGGACCTACTACGAGGCGTCCGTGATCGTGGACTCGGCTATCGATAGATTATACACTCTGCTGAGGTAGCACACTGTACCCACACCACGGAACCCATGGCCTCGCACTACCATTCGGGTGGACCAACGACATTCCGACAAAACCCTTCCATTGCCATGACACTCTCCCGGCCACTCCGACCCAATCCCCAACGGGCTAGTCCTGGGTGGCCCCGTGTCTACCAAAGACACAACGACCACCGTTGTGGCCAAAACAATCCCACTCGGGGACCCGGTACCATAATCTCAACAACAGGCACACAAGGTTATGCCTGCTTACCGGACCAGGGTAAGCATGCCATAACCTTCCCTATTTGGAGGCACCAACCAGAGGCAATGTCAATGGACCAAATCAAGGCCTTCCCACAAAGGCAAATGTCGTTGCACTGGGAAAAACTCGATTCAGCGGCACCATGACCCAGTCAACGATATATTCAAGTTGAGTTATATTCAGGTTCAACTTAAAACAAAAATGACCGGTGTCATAGCATGGCATGAAATGCAAACTACACATGCATCACATATTAACGAAAATGACTGATGTCAACCATCTTCACACTAAGAATAAACATCAACAACTTATATTATTTTCCTGGTCAGGGTAACTCACACTTTAACCAAAATATTTTACAGCAAGTTTTATTATTTTCTCATGCAAGAAACTAACTTCGATTAATTTCTGACATGCATAGCAAAGATTATACCACAAACAATTCCTAATTTCTTTACCAACCAAGTTAGGTTCAAACATTCTGTAAGTCAAGTAAAATGGCTAAACAAGTACTTAACAGAATATTTTCTAGCAAATTTTACTATTTTATTTATGCAAGAAAATAACTTTAAGTAATTACTAACATGCATAACAAAAATTATTTTTATCATCACCACAAATAGATCTTAGCTTTGCTTTACCAACTAAGCTAGTTTCAACATTCTGTAAATCAAGCATAATAACTAACAAACACTTAATGTAATATAAATAACACAATAGTTATTTAAATGCATGGATTAATCATTTCATCCAAGTAAGAAAATCATAAATATTGAAATGACACCATGAAAATGTTGTTGTGGCTTGCCTTAGTGCAGATGAGGTTCACAAGCCTTCTGGTGATCCTCAAGACAAGCCTCACCCTCTGAAAATAATTTTAAGCACAAAATGAAAATATCAAGAACAATTCTGAAAATCACCAGAAATTCTAAACAGCTCAGAAAAATCTCATCTTTGGTGAGCTGCTAGATTTCTTTGCAAAGAACAAAATGCAAAAAGAATCAATTCATTTGGACTTATGGTTGAAGAGTTATGGATGTTTGAAGCGTTCTGTAAATTCAAATGAATTTGAATAAAAATAAACAAACTGGGGAGTGACGTCAAAGGCGTAAAGCCCAGGGGCGCCACCACTCATACCGCTTTGCGCGCGTACAGAGTGGCTGACTAGCGGGCCCCGTAGTCAGGTGAGGAGGAGGGGGAGAAGGAAACAAAGGGAGTCGCGGCTTCGCCGGAGCTCTTGCCGGCGACGAGGGCTCCTTGGCCAAAACGAGAGAGAGGGATGTGTTGGAAATATTCCCTAGAGGCAATAATAAAAGCATTATTATTATATTTCCTTATTCATGATAATTGTCTTTATTCGTGCTATAATTGTGTTAACCGGAAATCGTAATACATGTGTGAATAATGAGACAACAACATGTCCCTAGTGAGCCTCTAGTTGACTAGCTCATTGATCGTTCGATAGTCATGGTTTCACGACTATGGACATTGGATGTCATCGATAACGGGATCACATCATTAGGAGAATGATGTGATGGACAAGACCCAATCCTAAACATAGCATAAGATCGCATAGTTCGTTTGCTAGAGTTTTCCAATGTCAAGTATCCTTTCCTTAGACCATGAGATCGTGTAACTCCCGGATACCGTAGGAGTGCTTTGGGTGTGCCAAAGCGTCACAACGTAACTGGGTGACTATAAAGGTATGCTACGGGTATCTACGAAAGTGTCTCATTGGGTTGACATGGATCGAGGCTGGGATTTGTCACTCCGCTTGACGGAGAGGTATCACCGGGCCCTCTCGGTAATGCATCATCACAATGAGCTCAATGTGATCAAGTGTTTGATCACGGGATCATGCATTACGGTAACGAGAAAAGTGACTTGCGGTAACGAGATTGAACGAGGTATTGGTATACCAACGATCGAATCTCGGGCAAGTAAAATACCGATTGACAAAGGGAATCGTATAATGGATTAATTGAATCCTTGACATCGTGGGTTCATCCGATGAGATCATCGTGGAACATGTGGGAGCCAACATGGGTATCCAGATCCCGCTGTTGGTTATTGCCCGAGAGCCGTCTCGGTCATGTCTGCATATCTCCCGAACCCGTAGGGTCTACACACTTAAGGTTCGGTAAAGCTAGGGTTGTAGGAATATGTATGTGCAGTAACCCGAATGTTGTTCGAGTCCGGATGAGATCCGGACGTCACGAGGAGCTCCGGAATGGTCCGGAGGTAAAGAATTATATATAGGAAGTGCTGTTTCGCCATCGGGACAAGTTTCGGTGATATCGGTATTGTACGGGACCACGGAGGGGTCCCGGGGTCCACCAAGTGGGGCCACCAGCCCTGTGGGGCCACATGGGCCCTAGGTGGTGCGCCTAGGCCCACATGGGCCAAGGGAACCAGCCCCAAGGGGCCCATGCGCCTAGGATTTAAGGAGGGAAGAGTCCATGAGGGGAAGGCACCTCAGGGTGCCTTGGGAGGGTGGACACCTCCCCTCTTGGCCGCACCCCTCCCTTGGAGGAGGGGCAAGGCTGCGCCCTCCCCCTCCTTGGCACCTATATAAAGGGGAGGGAGGGGCAGCAGCACCTTTGCCCTGGACGCCTCCTCTCCCTCTCCAACACATCCTCCTCCTCCATAGTGCAGTGCGAAGCCTGCCAAATCTTGCAAGTTCCACCATCACCACCCCGTCGTGCTGCTGCTGGAGCCATCTTCCTCAACCTCTCCTTCACCTTGCTGGATCAAGAAGAAGGAGACGTTACGCTGACCGTACGTGTGTTGAACGCGGAGGTGCCGTCCGTTCGGCACTAGATCATCGGTGAATTGGATCGCGGCAAATCGACTACCTCATCCACGTTCACTCCGGCCTTCCGTTGCGATCTACAAAGTGGTATGTAGATGCTAACCAATCTGAATACTCGTTGCTAGATGAACTCATAGATGGATCTTGGTGAAACCGTAGGAAAAATTTTAAATTTCTGCAACGTTCCCCAACAGTGGCATCATGAGCTAGGTCTATCGTAGTTCTTCTTGTGAGTAGAACACAATTTGTTGTGGGCGTAGATGTTGTCAATTCTTCTTGCCGTTACTAGTCAATCTTGATTCAGCGGTATTGTGGGATGAAGCGGCCCGGACCAACCTTACACGTACGCTTACGTGAGACCGGTTCCACCGACTAACATGCACTAGTTGCATAAGGTGGCTGGCGGGTGTCTGTCTCTCCTACTTTAGTTGGATCGGATTCGATGAACAGGGTCCTTATGAAGGGTAAATAGAGATTGACAAATCACGTTGTGGTTTGAACGTAGGGAAGAACACGTTCTTGCTAGAACCCTAATTCAGCCACGTAAAATTTGCAACAACAATTAGAGGACGTCTAACTTGTTTTTGGCAGCAAGTGCTTTAATGATATGATATGGCGAAGTTGTGATGAATGATGAATGATCTATATGTGATGTATGAGATGTTCATGCTATTGTAATAGGAATCACGACTTGCATGTCGATGAGTATGACAACGGCAGGAGCCATAGGAGTTGTCTTTATTTTTTGTATGACTGCGTGTCATTGAAGAACGCCATGTAAACTACTTTACTTTATTGCTAAACACGTTAGTCATAGAAGTAGAAGTAGTCGTTGGCGTGACAACTTCATGAAGACACGATGATGGAGATCATGATGATGGAGATCATGGTGTCATGCCGGTGACAAGATGATCATGGAGCACCGAAGATGAAGATCAAAGGAGCTATATGATATTGGCCATATCATGTCACTACTTTATATAATTGCATGTGATGTTTATTATGTTTTATGCATCTTGTTTACTTAGAACGACGGTAGTAAATAAGATGATCCCTCATAATAATTTCAAGAAGTGTTCACCCTAATCGTGCACCGTTGCTAAGGTTCGTCGTTCAAGCACCACGTGATGATCGGGTGTGATAGGTCCTTACGTTCGCATACAACGGGTGTAAGACAGATTTACACACGCAAAACACTTAGGTTGACTTGACGAGCCTAGCATGTACAGACATGGCCTCGGAACACGTAAGACCGAAAGGTCGAGCATGAGTCGTATAGAAGATACGATCAACATGAAGATGTTCACCGATGTTGACTAGTCCGTCTCACGTGATGATCGGACACGGCCTAGTTGACTCGGATCATGTAATACTTAGATGACTAGTAGAGGGATGTCTATCTAAGTGGGAGTTCATTAAATTTGATTAAATGAACTTTATTATCATGAACTTAGTCTAAATATTTACAATATGTCTTGTAGATCAAATGGCCAACGTAGTCCTCAACTTCAACGCGTTCCTAGAGAAAACCAAGTTGAAAGACGATGGTAGCAACTATACGGACTGGGTCCGGAACACGAGGATTATCCTCATAGCTGCCAAGAAAGATTATGTCCTAAGAGCACCGCTGGTGACGCACCTATTCTCCCTGCAGAACAAGACGTTATGAACGCTTGGCGATCACGCGCTGCGATGATTACTCCCTCGTTGAAAGGCGGCATGCTTTACAGCTTAGAGCCGGGACTCCAAAAGCGTTTTGAGAGACATGGAGCATATGAGATGTTCAAGAGCTGAAAATGGTTTTCCAAGCTCATGCCCGGTCGAGAGATATGAAGTCTCCGATAAATTCTTTAGCTGTAAGATGGAGGAAAATGGCTCACAAGTGAACACATACTCAAAATGTGCAGGTTGCACAACCGCTTGACTCAATCGAAGTTAATCTCCGGATGAAGCGGTCATTGATGTAATCCTCGGCCGCTTCCACCTAGCTACAAGAGCTTTGTGATGAACTACAATATGCAGGGGATGGTAAAGACCATTCTGAAGTATATGCTATGCTGAAATCAGCAGAGGTAGAAATCAAGAAGGAGCATCAAGTGTTGATGGTGAATAAAACCACTAAGTTCAAGAAGGGCAAGGGTAAAAAGAACTTCAAGAAGGACGGCAAGGAAGTTGTCGCGCCCGGTAAGCAAGTTTCGGGAAGAAGCCAAAGAATGGACCCAAGCCGAAACTAAGTGCTTTTATTGCAAGGGAAGTGGTCCTTTGGAAGCGGAACTGCCCCAAATACTTAGCGGACAAGAAGGCCGGCAAAACCAAAGGTATATGTGATATACATGTAATTGATGTGTACCTTACCAGTACTCGTAGTAGCTCTTGGGTATTTGATACGGTGCAGTTGCTCATATTTGTAACTCAAAACAGAGCTGCGGAATAAGCGGAGGCTGGCGAAGGACGAGGTGACGATGCGTGTCGGGAATGGTTCCAAGGTCGATGTGATCGCCGTCGACTGCTGCCTCTGCATTTACCTCTGGGATTAGTTTTAAACCTCAATAATTGTTATTTAGTGCCAAGTTTGAGCATGAACATTGTATCCGGATCTCGTTTAATTCGAGATGGCTACTCATTTAAATCCGAGAATAATGGTTGTTCTATTTATATGAGAGATATGTTTTATGGTCATGCTCCGTTGGTTAATGGTTTATTCTTAATGAATCTCGTACGTGATGATACACATATTCATAGTGTGAATACCAAAAGAGTTAGAGTTGATAACAATAGTCTCACATATTTGTGTAATCGCCGCCTTGGTCACATAGGTGTCAAACGCATGAAGAAGCTCCATGCAGATGGACTTTTAGAGTCTCTTGATTATGAATCATTTGACACGTGCGTAACCATGCCTCATGGGCAAAATGACCAAGACTCCATTCTCCGGAACAATGGAGCGAGCAACCAACTTATTGGAAATCATACATACCGATGTGTGCGGTCCAATGAGTGTTGAGGCTCGCGGTGGCTATCGTTATGTTCTCACCCTCACTGATGACTTGAGTAGATATGGGTATGTCTACTTAATGAAACACAATTCTGAGACCTTTGAAAAATTCAAGTAATTTCAGAGTGAGGTTGAAAATCAACGTGATAGAAAGATCAAGTTTCTACGATCGGATCGTGGAGGAGAATACTTGAGTCACGAATTTGGCACACACTTAAGAAAATGTGGAATAGTTTCACAACTCACGCCGCTGGAACACCTCAGCGTAATGGTGTGTCCGAACGTCAGTGTCGCACTCTATTAGATATGGTGCGATCTATGATGTCTCTTACCGATTTACCGCTATCTTTTGGGGCTATGCTTTAGAGACTGCCGCATTCACTTTAAATAGGGCTCCGTCGAAATCCGTTGAGGCGACACCGTATGAATTATGGTTTGGGAAGAAACCTAAGCTGTCGTTTCTAAAAGTTTGGGGATGCGATGCTTATGTCAAGAAACTTCAACCCGAGAAGCTCGAACCCAAGTCGGAAAAATGCGTCTTCATAGGATACCCGAAAGAAACTATTGGGTATACCTTCTACCTCAGATCCGAAGGCAAGATCTTAGTTGCCAATAATGTATCCTTACTGGAGAAAGAGTTTCTCTCGAAAGAAGTAAGTGGGAGGAAAGTAGAACTTGATGAAGTGTTACCTCTTGAACAGGAAAATGGCGAAACTCAAGAAATCGTTCACGAGGTGCCCGCACCAACTAGAGAGGAAATTAATGATTATGATCAAGATACTTGATCAAGCTCCCTGAAATTGAAGGTCCACAAGGACACGTTCCGCACTGCAGTGGTACGGGAACCTGTCTTGGAAATCATGTTGTTAGACAACGGTGAACCTTGAACTATGAGGAAGCAATGGCGGGCCCGGATTAGACAAATGGCTGGAAGCCATGAAATCCGAGATAGGATCCATGTATGAAAGCGAAGTATGGACTTTGGTGACTTGCCCGTTGAACGGCGAGCCATAGAAAATAAATGGATCTTTAAGAAGAAGATGACGCGGATGGTAATGTGACCATCTATAAAGCTCGGCTTGTCGCTAAGGGTTATCGACAAGTTCAAGGGGTTGACTACGATGAGACTTTCTCACCGGTAGCGAAGCTGAAGTCCGTCGAGAATCATGTTAGCAATTGCGCATACTATGATTATGAGATATGGCAAATGGACGTCAAAGCGGCATTCCTTAATGGTTTCCTTAAGGAAGAATTGTATATGATGCAGCCGGAAGGTTTTGTCGATCCTAAGAATCTCGACAAGGTATGCAAGCTCCAACGCCGATTTATGGGCTGGTGCAAGCATCTCGGAGTTGGAACATTCGCTTTGATGAGATGATCAAAGCGTTTGGGTTTACAGACTTATGGAGAAGCTTTGTGTTTACAAGAAAGTGAGTGGGAGCTCTGTAGCATTTCTCATATTATATGTAGACGACATACTTTTGATGGGAAATGATATAGAACTCTTGGACAACATTAAGGCCTATTTGAATAAAAGTTTTTCAATGAAGGACCTTGGAGAAGCTGCTTATATATTAGGCATCAAGATCTATAGAGATAGATCGAGGCGCCTCATAGGTCTTTCACAAAGCACATACCTTGATAAGATATTGAAGAAGTTCAATATGGATCAATCTAAGAAGGGGTTCTTACCGTGTTACAAGGTGTGAAATTGAGCTCAGCTCAATGTCCCACCACCGCAGAAGATATAGAAGAGATGAGTGTCATCCCTATGCCTCAGCCATAGGTTCTATTATGTATGCCATGCTGTGTACCAGACCTGATGTAAACCTTGCCGTAAGTTTGGTAGGAAGGTACCAAAGTAATCCCGGCAAGGAACACTTTGGACAGCGGTCAAGAATATCCTGAAGTACACGAAAAGGACTAAGGAAATGTTTCTCGTTTATGGAGGTGACGAAGAGCTCGTCAGAAAGGTTACGTCGACGCTTAGCTTCGACACAGATCAGGATCACTCTAAGTCACAACCCGGATACGTGTATATTTTGAATGGTGGGGCAGTAAGCTGGTGCAGTTGCAAGCAAAGCGTCGTGGCGGGATCTACATGTGAAGCGGAGTACATGGCAGCCTCGGAGGCAGCACATGAAGCAATTTGGGTGAAGGAGTTCATCACCGACCTCGGAGTCATACCCAATGCGTCGGGGCCAATCAAGCTCTTCCGTGACAACACCGGAGCTATTGCACTTGCAAAGGAGCCCAGGTTTCACAAGAAGACTAGGCACATCAAGCGTCGCTTCAACTCCATTCGTGAAAATGTTCAAGATGGAGACATAGAAATTTGTAAAGTGCACACGGATCTGAATGTCGCAGATCCGTTGACTAAACCTCTCCCTAAGGCAAAACATGATCAGCACGAGAACTCTATGGGTGTTCGATTCATCACAATGTAACTAGATTATTGACTCTAGTGCAAGTGGGAGACTGTTGGAAATATGCCCTAGAGGCAATAATAAAAGCATTATTATTATATTTCCTTATTCATGATAATTGTCTTTATTCGTGCTATAATTGTGTTAACCGGAAATCGTAATACATGTGTGAATAACAGACAACAACATGTCCCTAGTGAGCCTCTAGTTGACTAGCTCGTTGATCGTTGATAGTCATGGTTTCACGACTATGGACATTGGATGTCATCGATAACGGGATCACATCATTAGGAGAATGATGTGATGGACAAGACCCAATCCTAAACATAGCATAAGATCGCATAGTTCGTTTGCTAGAGTTTTCCAATGTCAAGTATCCTTTCCTTAGACCATGAGATCGTGTAACTCCCGGATACCGTAGGAGTGCTTTGGGTGTGCCAAAGCGTCACAACGTAATCGGGTGACTATAAAGGTATGCTACGGTATCTCCGAAAGTGTACATTGGGTTGACATGGATCGAGGCTGGGATTAGTCACTCCGCTTGACGGAGAGGTATCACCGGGCCCTCTCGGTAATGCATCATCACAATGAGCTCAATGTGATCGAAGTGTTTGATCACGGGATAATGCATTACGGTAACGAGAAAAGTGACTTGCCGGTAACGAGATTGAACGAGGTATTGGTATACCAACGATCGAATCTCGGGCAAGTAAAATACCGATTGACAAAGGGAATCGTATACGGGATTAATTGAATCCTTGACATCGTGGTTCATCCGATGAGATCATCGTGGAACATGTGGGAGCCAACATGGGTATCCAGATCCGCTGTTGGTTATTGCCGAGAGCCGTCTCGGTCATGTTCGCATATCTCCCGAACCCGTAGGGGTCTACACATAAGGTTCGGTAACGCTAGGGTTGTAGGAATATGTATGTGCAGTAACCCGAATGTTGTTCGGAGTCCGGATGAGATCTGGACGTCACGAGGAGCTCCGGAATGGTCCGGAGGTAAAGAATTATATATAGGAAGTGCTGTTTGACCATCGGGACAAGTTTCGGAGATATCGGTATTGTACAGGGACCACCGTAGGGGTACAGGGTGTCCACAAATTGGGGCCACCAGCCCTGTGGGGCCACATGGGCCCTAGGTGGTGCGCCTAGGCCCACATGGGCCAGGGAACCAGCCCCAAGGGGCCCATGCGCCTAGGGTTTAAGGAGGGAAGAGTCCATGAGGGGGAAGGCACCTCCGAGGTGCCTTGGGGAGGGTGGACACCTCCCCCCCTCTTGGCCGCACCCCTCCCTTGGAGGAGGGGGCAAGGCTGCGCCCTCCCCCCCTCCTTGGCACCTATATAACGGGGGGAGGGGAGGGGGGCAGCAGCACCTGAGCCCTGGACGCCTCCTCTCCCTCTCCAACACATCCTCCTCCTCCATAGTGCACGAAGCCCCTGGAAATCTTGCAAGTTCCACCATCACCACGTCGTGCTGCTGCTGGAGCCATCTTCCTCAACCTCTCCTTCACCTTGCTGGATCAAGAAGAAGGAGACGTTACGCTGACCGTGACGTGTGTTGAACAGCGGAGGTGCCGTCCGTTCGGCACTAGATCATCGGTGAATTGGATCGCGGCAAGTACGACTACCTCATCCACGTTCACTCCGGCCTTCCGTTGCGATCTACAAAGTGGTATGTAGATGCTAACCAATCTGAATACTCGTTGCTAGATGAACTCATAGATGGATCTTGGTGAAACCGTAGGAAAAATTTTAAATTTCTGCAACGTTCCCCAACAGGATGGAGAGAGGGGACTGAGGCGCACCTGCCCATACCCGTAGCGTAGCTAGGGGTAGTCGGACGGTGTCAGAATCGGCCTTGCAAGCGGAGGCAGAAGGCGGTGGTCGCCGGAGATGAGGAAGACGACGAGCAGATGCAACTCCAAGGGCTCCAGGGGGACTGGATGGCTTCACCGGAGAGAGGCGGAGGCCCTGGAAGGTTCGCCCTGGCCTGGGAGGGGCTGGAGCTACCACGACGACCAGAGGGGATCGCCGGCGAGCTCGAGCTCGAGGATGGCGGCCCGCGGCCTGCCCGGCCGGGCTACGTTTTCCTACGCGCTTGTGGGGTGTGTGGGAGTGGTGGATGGTGCTTGAGGAGGCTAGGGGCGGCTCCATTTATAGGCGAGCGGAGAGGGGGGTTCGGGCTCCATCGGTGGACACCTGTCCATGGCGCCAGGCGACGAGCGGCGTCAGTGAGAGGGGGAGAAGGCGACGCAGCTCACGCGGTGACTGTTGGCGAACGGGGACGAGCACAAGAACGAGGAGAAGGCGACGAGCACAGTGCGCACCACACTGTTGGGTTGGCCGGACCGTGCCCGTGCTCTCCGCGGCAAGCTCTGACGTCGGCGAGTGCCAGGGGAAGTTAATGGCGTTGAGACGAGTATGGTGGCGAAGTTTGGCACGCTCGGGCAGACGGGGGAAGCGAGCACGCGCGAACAGAGCGCTCGGCGGCACTCAGAGCCCGTCGACACGCAGGCATGGCATGGTGGACACGCGTGGTCACCGCGCGAACTCTTCCCTTAGGCCAGCCTACGTCCAAAAATCATGCCTGGCATGTTGTTCGTGGTAGTTTTGAAGTTTACCACGCTTTGGTTTGGATCCAGGTGCAGTAGAGGAGTTTTTACATGCCAAGTAAGTTTCTGGTCAGTAACTTTGAGAGGTTACTGAGGTCAAATGGCTGGGAGTTGGGGGTTGTGCTTTGGAGGTTAGCCATGATCTACTAAGGTGAAGATTCACAAGAAAATCCAGGCACAATGGAGCAAGTAAAATGGTAGTTGCTGTAGAAACCACCATTTCTGTCCAGAACAGAAAATATTTTATGTAGCAAAAATATTTTGCTCAGGAAGGTGCCCTAGGTTTCAAAGAATATTTGTGAATTATCTCAGATTTTTCTGGGCCATAAAAATTGGGGTTGCTTTGGAGCTTATAGAACTAGCTAGGGTTTTTGAGAGAAAAATGAATATTTTTCATTAAAGAAAAATATTCCAAAGATTATTTTGGGGTGGATCAGAAGGGGAATGATGATTAGGGAGAGAAATGAAGCACTTGGGTGAAAGCCAAGGGTACCCAAGTGTTTAAGTCCATATGAAAAGATTCAAAAACTCCAAATTTCAAATTGACTCCAAATGAAAATCAAGCAAATGAGAGAGGGCAAAAACCAGGTTGTTACAGTTACGCGGGTTATTCTCAAGAGGAGTGGACTCCGGTCCTCACTCACGAGAAAATGGCTGGTCACAGGGATGCCCAGTCCCATGCTTTATGCAAACAAAATCAAAATAATTGCAAACAAAACTCCCCCTGGGATTGTTGCTAGTTGGAGGCACTCGTTGTTTCGAGCAAGCCATGGATTGATGCTTGTTGGTGGAGGGGGAGTATAAAATTTACCTTTCTGTTTGGGAACCACCTATAATGTGTGTAGCATGGAAGATATCGCCATATCTTGGTTGTTATGTTGACAATGAAAGTATGTCGCTCAAAATATTATTTATCTCTGCTTTAAAATCAAGCTCTGGCACCTCTACAAATCCCCGCTTCCCTCTGTGAAGGGCCTATCTATTTACTTTCATGTTGAGTCATCACCCTCTTAATTAAAATCACCAGCTGGAGAGCACAGTTGTCATTTGCATCCATTACTATTAATTTATATTGGGTATGACTATGACTGGATCTTTTTTTACCATGAATTACAATGTCTAGTCAGTCCTTGATCTTTAAAGGTGCTCTGCATTTATGTTTTGCGGTCTCACAAAGGGCTAGCGAGATACCATCCTGTTATATCATAGCATGATTGTTTTGAGAAAGTGTTGTCATCCGAGATTTATTATTATTGCTCGCTAGTTGATTATGATATTGATATGAGTAAACATGAGACCTAAGAGTTATTGTGAATGTGGTTAGTTATAATCTTTGCTGAAAACTTGAATGCTGGCTTTACATATTTACAACAACAAGAGAAGACAGAGTTTGTAAAAGTTTTTCTTTATCACTTTCAGTTTATCAACTGAATTGCTTGAGGACAAGCAAAGGTTTAAGCTTGGGGGAGTTGATACGTCTCCGTCGTATCTACTTTTCCAAACACTTTTCCCTTGTTTTGGATTCTAACTTGCATGATTTGAATGGAACTAACCCGGACTGACGCTGTTTTCAGCAGACTTTCCATGGTGTTATTTATGTGCAGAAACAAAAGTTCTCGAAATGACCTGAAACTCCACGGAACATATTTTTGGAAAATATTAAAAATACTGGAAGAAGAATCCACGCCAGGGGGCCCACACCCACTCCATATATTCGTGTTCGGGGAGAAAAAAATTAGAGAGAAGGATTCATCGCGTTTTACGATACAGAGCCGCCGCCAAGCCCTAAAACCTCTCGGGAGGGCTGATCTGGAGTCCGTTCGGGGCTCCGGAGAGGGGAACCCGTCGTCATCGTCATCAACCATCCTCCATCACCAATTTCATGATGCTCACCGCCTTGCGTGAGTAATTCCATTGTAGGCTTGCTGGACGGTGATGGGTTGGATGAGATTTATCATGTAATCGAGTTAGTTTTGTTAGGGTCTAATCCCTAATATCCACTATGTTCTGAGATTGATGTTGCTATGACTTTGCTATGCTTAATGCTTGTCACTAGGGCCTGAGTGCCATGATTTCAGATCTGAACCTATTATGTTTTCATGAATATATGTGAGTTCTTGATCCTATCTTGCAAGTCTATAGTCACCTACTATGTGTTATGATCCGCAACCCCAAGTGACAATAATCGGGACCACTCCGGTGATGACCATAGTTTGAGGAGTTCATGTATTCACTATGTGTTAATGCTTTGGTCGGTACTCTATTAAAAGGAGGCCTTAATATCCCTTAGTTTCCATTAGGACCCGCTGCCACGGGAGGGTAGGACAAAAGATGTCATGCAAGTTCTTTTCCATAAGCACGTATGACTATATTCGGAATACATGCCTACATTACATTGATGAATTGGAGCTAGTTCTGTGTCACCCTATGTTACGACTATTACATTATGAACCGCATCCGGCATACTTCTCCATCACCGATCCAATGCCTATGAGTTTTTCACATATTGTTCTTCGCTTATTTACTTTTCTGTTGCTACTGTTACAATCACTACAAAACCCAAAAATATTACTTTTGCTACCGTTACCATTACTTCCATATTACTTTGCTACTAAATACTTTGCTGCAGATACTAAGTTATCCAGGTGTGGTTGAATTGACAACTCAACTGCTAATACTTGAGAATATTCTTTGGCTCCCCTTGTGTCGAATCAATTAACTTGGGTTGAATACTCTACCCTCGAAAACTATTGTGATCCCCTATACTTGCGGGTTATCGCTATGCATCACCATGATCCTGTGTGTGCGTAGGAAATTTTTGAAATTACTATGTTCCCCAACAGTGGTATCAGAGTGTAGCGACCCGACCTCAGACGGTCAAGCCTCTGTGTTGCTGTGCCATCCCTGGATCAGTATGCTGGCACACACAGTACATCAATGTATATATCAAAGTGCAATCACATGTATAATTAACGTAACCTGATATATACCTCATAAGTCACAATGAAACAAGTAATCGGGTGTGGAGTCCCATCAACGCCATCGGCGGGTTGAGTGTAGACCGTAACCCCGTATCGTAACTCTTACTCGTCGAGGAAATATACGCAACATGATACGTTGCAGCCATGTAGGTCGGTACATTGAATGTACCGGCAAGATCACAATAAGAGAAAACAGATGATAAACTATACTATATGCAGTATGGCTTTGTGGCTCTGTATCTGAGTTTTGTTTGCGTAAAAGCTGGTTTTATTTTCCCTACATCAAAGGAATAAATGAAGTCTATACTATAGAGTTTTCTATCATGACATGGTTCCGCCAACCGATGTCTCATAGCCCAAAATCATCATAAGTGCCCACAATTAAGTTATCAATCCGGTGTTGAGAGTTACGAGATAGATCCAAGTCCAGATGCTCAAATTGTCCGTGAATCGGGGACACGGCTAATCGATTAGGTTTTAACCCTCCGCAGAGGTTTGTACACTTTACCCGCAAGATTCGATCCCTCTTTTACGTTCTCGCACTTCGTGGTGTTTGAGAACAAGATGACCGAAACATGGTCTTAGAAGAGTTCCCACGACCACCGTCCGTGCTCATCCAATCCTACCGTAGTTCTACATCCGCTAGCACCGTCCCAGCCAGAGTCACAACTAAAGTCAACCAAGCGAGCCCATAGTGACTTGCGGTTGCATGTAAGCTTCTGTGCATGAAGTATTCTTCCGTCTCTTTGAGTCTGGGTGAAGCTTTCCGCAAGATGTCATGGCGCTTCTCCATGCATCCCGCCAACCTTTGGATTCTCCAGGGTGCCGTCAACCATCCTTCACCCAAGAGTGTGTATTGAATTCTTGACTCGAGTCTTGAAGTCTTGAGGCCTTGAAGATGCAGTCCTTGCAGATTCCATCATGGAGTTGTCGTTATTGACGTAGATCATCCATTCTCACACCACTCCCGAGCACTCATACCAAACCCCGTCTACTATAGCGTAGCATTAAAATAAAATATCGTCCCGGGCTTGGTAACAGGGTGATGGGTTCCTACCTCATGCATACTACTCAACTACCAGAATTCAATATCACTCTTTGGAGGGTTTGTTGCGAAGATGACATTAGATGCAATAAAACACATAGGTATGAAAAACATGGTCAAAGTGAACTTGCTGGTATTACTTGATGAAGATAATAACGCTCTCGGAATAAAGACTTGGTAGAACTATTCGTCACTCCTTTGAAAATCTATATTACAGACAATCATATAAGCAATCATCCTAGCAATCAATTCTATCAATCATAACAATACTCAATCAAAATAAAAGCAACGAGAAAACCAAGTCGAAAACCAAAGGAAAAACTTGAAAGAAAAATTCAAGGAAAAACTAGTGGTGACCAACTCACACAAATCTTAACATAACATTACTAAATTATTCTAATATTTTTTTTTCTACATCAAAGAAAATATAAATCTAATAAAATAACAGAAAATAAATTACTAATTTACTAACTAATAAAAAGAACTAATATAAAACTACTATAACCATCTAGTGAATACTAGAACAAATATAGCAACTAGCAAAACACTAAGACAACTATAACAGCAAATCATTTATTAAAACATTAATAAACTATACTAAATAAATATAACAACTAATGTGTTCACAAATAACAGAAAAAACAATATAACTTGAAGTGGAAAGAGAATTACTTTTAAAACTAATAAAACTATCTTTATCCACTATCACTATGAACTAAACAAGCAATTACAAAAACAGTAGCTAAACACTAATAAATAACTACAAAAATTTATCTACTGTAGCTAAACATAAACATATAACAACAAGTGAAAATCTACAAAAGGAATGAACTAAAATAATTAAAAACAATAATTACATAACTAGAACAACTATATAAGCAAAACAGTACTGTTTTTACTAAAAATCTAATTTAAAATACTCCAAAATTACCAAACTAAATCCTACAGCTAAAAAATATCATAAGTGACCAGGAGCAAAAAGAATTAATTAAAAACCTATTTTTAAACTCAAGTTATGGCCAAAATACTAATCTGAACAATATTTATCAAATTCAAATTTAAACTACTCAAATTTGAAATCCAGAGACACTAACAGAAAATTCCGCAAATTTGTGACACATAGCAATTGGAATCACTCAAAAATACTAAAAACTCTAAAAGATATGAATTTTCTAAGATTGCTATTTTCTGAAGAAAAAAAATGAATTACGGGATTTCGTGGATCTCACCGGAGTAGTCGTCGGAGTAGGGGAAGAAGATCGGATCCGATGTTGCAGTTGCTCCTAGAGGAAAGGAGATCACGGGACGGTGGAGAGGAGATCATATAAACCTCGGGAGAGGTCGAGGCGCGGCAAGACTTGGCGGCGGGCGGTGGCAAGCGCGGTGGTGGTGCCGCATCACTGGCTGCTCAAGGAGAGGAGAGGAGCGGTGTTGGTTTGATGTGTTGGAGGGGGGGTGCTTGGGTATTTATATTGGGGAGGGGAGGGCTTTGCTTGGGGTAGGGGACAAGAAATAGACTAGGATTAGGAAACAAAAGGGAAAAGATCTAGAAACAAATCGGAATAAACGGAAGTAGGAAAAGAGTCCTACTAGGAAAGGAAAAGGAAAAGGAAAGGAGCGGCTCCCTCCTGGCTCCCTGTGCGCGCGTGGGCGTTGGCCTTGGCCGGCCGGCCGCTGGCTTGGCCTTGGGCCTTGGCCCTTGGCCCGGCGGGGCGCAGCGAATTTTTTTTTTTTGACAGAGACAACAAAACAAAAATAAATAAAAATTTTATATAGGCATATAATATATCAAAATTTTCAGAAAAAGATTTTCTACAACATGAACACTATTTTAGCTTCAAATAAAATACATACAAATTTTAATAATTCACACAGTGCTACCGGTCCAATAAAATCCAATAAAAATCATTTTTTAAATACCAAAATGACTTCAAATTAATTTCTCTCCAATTTTCGGATGTAGGGAATCATGTTACCCTATTTTCCATATATTTTGTTTTTGGAGAAAAAATAATTTGAATAAAACTCAAATAACTCCAAACTGGAAATAAATTCAAAAGAACTTTGAATTTTAATTCTTTTAAAACTCCCAACTCATATTTCATTTAATTTGAAGAAGTCATTTTATCTTCTCTCATGAAAATCATTGAGTTGCATAAAGTTTCAGAATTGGAAATATTTTCCAAATGAAATTCAAATATATTCAACACCCCTTGTCATTTAAATAAATGGAAGAAGTCATGTCATCTTCTCTCCAGGGTTTTGTGATGAAAAGAATTTGAATCCCCGAAGATCATAAAAGCAAAAATGAAAGTTTGGGAAAGTCCTTTTATTCCCTCTCATTTAACTTTCAAAAAGTTTCAAATTCCACTCAATTTCACACAATCAATCACTCAACAATCAAACAAACAATCAGAATTATTTATTTAATATAACATTCCAAAATTTAGAATTTTGGGATGTTACACAGAGCCAGGTTTTATGCGTAGATGTTATATGCACGAGTAGAACACAAGTGAGTTGTGGGCGATACAAGTCATACTGCTTACCATCATGTCATACTTTGGTTCGGCGGTATTGCTGGATGAAGCGGCCCGGACCAACATTACGCATACGCTTACGCGAGACTGGTTCTACCGACGTGCTTTGCACACAGGTGGCTGGCGGGTGTCAGTTTCTCCAACTTTAGTTGAACCGAGTGTGGCTACGCCCGGTCCTTGAGAAGGTTAAAACATCACTAACTTGACGAACTATCGTTGTGGTTTTGATGCGTAGGTAAGAACGGTTCTTGCTGACTGTAGCAGCCACATAAAACTTGCAACAACAAAGTAGAGGACGTCTAACTTGTTTTTGCAGGGCATGTTGTGATGTGATATGGTCAAGGCATGATGCTATATTTTATTTTATGAGATGATCATGTTTTGTAACCGAGTTATCGGTAACTGGCAGGAGCCATATGGTTGTCGATTTATTGTATGCAATGCAATCGCCCTGTAATGCTTTACTTTATCACTAAACAGTAGCGATAGTCGTAGAAGCAATAGTTGGCCAGATGACAACGATGCTACGATGGAGATCAAGGTGTCGCGCCGGTGATGATGGTGATCATGACGGTGCTTCGGAGATGGAGATCACAAGCACATGATGATGATGGCCATATCATATCACTTATAATGATTGCATGTGATGTTTATCCTTTATGCATCTTATTCTGCTTTGATTGACAGCAGCATTATAAGATGATTTCTCACTAAATTTCAAGATAAAAGTGTTCTCCCTGAGTATGCACCATTGCCAAAGTTCGTCGTGCCGAGACACCACGTGATGATCGGGTGTGATAAGCTCTACGTTCATCTACAACGGGTGCAAGCTAGTTTTGCACACGCAGAATACTCGGGTTAAACTTGACGAGCCTAGCATATGCAGATATGGCCTCGGAACACTGAGACCGAAAGGTCGAGCGTGAATCATATAGTTGATATGATCAACATAGTGATGTTCACCATTGAAAACTACTCCATCTCACGTGATGATCGGACATGGTTTAGTTGATTTGGATCACGTGATCACTTAGATGATAAGAGGGATGTCTATCTAAGTGGGAGTTCTTAAGTAATATGATTAATTGAACTTTAATTTATCATGAACTTAGTCCTGTTAGTATTTGCATAACTATGTTGTAGATCAATAGCTCGTGCTGTTGCTCCCTGTTTATATTTTGATATGTTCCTAGAGAATACTAAGTTGAAAAATGTTAGTAGCAATGATGCGGACTTGGTCCGTGATCTGAGGATTAACCTCATTGTTGCACAGAAGAATTATGTCCTTGATGCACCGCTAGGTAACAGAACTATTGCAGGAGCAAATGCAGATGTTATGAACGTTTGGCAAAGCTCTGTAATGACTACTCATAGTTTAAGTGCACCATGTTTTACGGCTTAGAACCGGGACTTCAAAAATGTTTTGAACGCCACGGAGCATATAAGATGTTCCAAGAGTTGAAATTGGTATTTCATACTCATGCCCGTGTCGAGAGGTATGAGACCTCTGACAGTACTTTGCCTACAAGATGGAGGAGAATAGCTCAACCAGTGAGCATGCGCTCAGATTGTCTGGGTACTACAATTGCTTGAATCAAGTGGGAGTTAATCTTCCAGATAATATAGTAATTGACAGAATTCTCTAGTAACTATCACCAAGTTACTAGAACTTCGTGATGAACTATAATATGCAAGAGATGACGAAAGTAATTCCCGAGCTCTTCGCGATGCTGAAATCGACGAAGGTAGAAATCAAGAAAGAGAATCAAGTGTTGATGCTTAACAAGGCCACTAGTTTCAAGTAAAGGGACAAAGGGAAGAAAAGGGAACTTCAAGAAGAACGGCAAGCAAGTTGTTGCTCAAGTGAAAAAGCCCAAGTCTGGACCTAAGCCTGAAACTGAGTGCTTCTACTGCAAAGGGACTGGTCACTAGAAGCGGAACTGCCCCAAGTATTTGGTGGATAAGAAGGATGGCAAAGTGAACAAAGCTATATTTGATATACATGTTATTGATGTGTACTTTACTAGTGTTTACAGCAACCCCTCAGTATTTGATACTAGTTCAGTTGCTACGAGTAGTAACTCGAAATGGGAGTTGCAGAATGAATAGAGACTAGTTAAGGGTGAAGTGACGATGTGTGTTGGAAGTGGTTCCAAGATTGATATGATCATCATCGCACATTCCCTATACTTTCGGGATTAGTGTTGAACCTAAATAAATGTTATTTGGTGTTTGCGTTAAGCATGAATATGATTTGATCATGTTTATTGCAATACGGTTATTCATTTAAAGTTAGAGAATAATTGTTGTTCTGTTTACATGAATAAAACCTTCAATGGTCATACACCCAATGTGAATGGTTTATTGAATCTCAATCGTAGTGATACACATATTCATAATATTGAAGCCAAAAGATGCAAAGTTAATAATGATAGTGCAAATTATTTGTGGCACTGCCGTTTAGGTCATATTGGTGTAAAGCGCATGAAGAAAATCCATGTTGATGGGATTTTGGAATCACTTGATTATGAATCGATTGATGCTTATGAACCATGCCTCATGGGAAAGATGACTAAGACTCCGTTCTCGGAACAATGGAGCGAACAATGACTTGTTGGAAATAATACATACTGATGTATGCAGTCCGATGAGTGTTGAGGCTCGCGGCAGGTATCGTTATTTTCTGACCTTCACAGATGATTTGAGCAGATATGGGTATATCTACTTGATGAAACATAAGTCTGAAACATTTCAAAAGTTCAAAGAATTTCAGAGTGAAGTGGAAAATCATCGTGACAAGAAAATAAAGTTTCTACGATCTGATCACGGAGACGAATATTTGAGTTACGAGTTTGGTCTTCAATTAAAACAATGTGGAATAGTTTCACAAATTCGTGCCACCTGGAACACCACAAATGGTGTGTCCGAACGTTATAACCGTACTTTATTATATATGGTGCAATCTATGATGTTTCTTACCGATTTACCACTATTGTTTTGGGGTTATGCATTAGAGACAGTTGCATTCACGTTAAATAGGGCACCATCTAAATCCGTTGAGACGACACTATGGTTTGGCAAGAAACCAAAGTTGTCGTTCCTTAAAGTTTGGGGCTGCGATGCTTATATGAAAAGCTTCAACCTGATAAGCTCGAACCCAAATCGGAGAAATGTGTCTTCATAGGATACCCAAAGGAGAAAGTTGGGTACACCTTCTATCACAGATCCGAAGGAAAGACATTTGTTGCTAAAGAATGGATCCTTTCTAGAGAAGGAGTTTTATCTCGAAGAAGTGAGTGGGAGGAAAGTAGAACTTGATGAGGTAACTGTACCTGCTCCCTTATTGGAAAGTAGTTCATCACAGAAACCGTTTCCTGTGACACCTACACCAATTAGTGAGGAAGCTAATGATGATGATCATGAAGCTTCAGATCAAGTTACTACCGAACCTCGTAGGTCAACCAGAGTGAGATCCGCACCAGAGTGGTACAGTAATCCTGTTCTGGAGGTCATGTTACTAGACCATGACAAACCTACAAACTATGAAGAAGCAATGGTGAGCCCAGATTCCGCAAAATGGCTTGAGGCCATGAAATCTGAGATAGGATCCATGTATGAGAATAAAGTGTGGACTTTGGATGACTTGCCCGATGATCGGCAAGCAATTGAGAATAAATGGATCTTCAAGAAGAAGACTGACGCTGACGGTAATGTTATTGTCTATAAAGCTCGACTTGTGGCGAAAGGTTTTCGACAAGTTCAAGGGATTGACTACGATGAGACCTTCTCACCCGTAGCGATGCTTAAGTCCGTCCGAATCATGTTAGCAATTGCCACATTTTATGAAATCTGGCAAATGGATAAACAAAACTGCATTCCTTAATGGATTTATTAAAGAAGAGTTGTATATGATGCAACCATAAGGTTTTGTCAATCCTAAAGGTGCTAACAAAATATGCAAGCTCCAAATGATCCATCTATGGACCGGTGCAAGCATCTCGGAGTTGGAATATACGCTTTGATAAGTTGATCAAAGCATATAGTTTTATCTGAGACTTGCGGTGAAGCCTGTATTTACAAGAAAGTGAGTGGGAGCACTACTGACATTTACGATAAGTATATGTGAATGACATATTGTTGATCGGAAATAATGTAGAATTATTCTCCAAAGCATAAAGGAGTGTTTGAAAGGAATTTTTCAAAGAAATACCTCGGTGAAGCTGTTTACATATTGAGCATCAAGATCTATAGAGATAGATCAAGACGCTTGATAAGTTTTTTTAATGAGTACATACCTTGATAAGATTTTGAAGTAGTTCAAAATGGAACAGTCAAAGAAAGAGTTCTTGCCTGTGTTACAAGGTGTGAAATTGAGTAAGACTCAAAGCCCGACCACGGCAGAAGATAGAAAGAGAATGAAAGTCATTCCCTATGCCTCAGCCATAGGTTCTATAAAGTATGCCATGCTGTGTACCAGATCTATTGTATACCCTACAACTGATTTTGGTAAGGCAGTACAATAGTGATCTAGGAGTAGATCACTGGACAGCGGTCAAAATTATCCTTAGTGGAATAAGGATATGTTTCTCGATTATGAAGGTGACAAAAAGGTTCATCGTAAAGGGTTATGTCGATGCAAGTTTTGACACTGATCCAGATGACTCTAAGTCTCAATCTGGATACATATTGAAAGTGGGAGCGATTAGCTAGAGTAGCTCCGTGCAGAGCATTGTTGACATAGAAATTTGCAAAATACATACGGATCTGAATGTGGCAGACCCGTTGACTAAACTTCTCTCACAAGCAAAATATGATCACACCTTGTACTCTTTGGGTGTAAATCACATACCGATGTGAACTAGATTATTGACTCTAGTAAACCCTTTGGGTGTTGGCCACATGAGATGTGAACTATGGGTGTTAATCACATGGTGATAACTATTGGTGTTAAATCACATGGTGATGTGAACTAGATTATTGACTCTAGTGCAAGTGGGAGACTGAAGGAAATATGCCCTAGAGGCAATAATAAAGTTATTATTTATTTCCTTATATCATGATAAATGTTTATTATTCATGCTAGAATTGTATTAACCGGAAACTTAGTACATGTGTGAATACATAGACAAACATAGTGTCACTAGTATGCCTCTACTTGACTAGCTCGTTAATCGAAGATGGTTGAGTTTCCTAGCCATGGACATGAGTTGTCATTTGATTAACGGGATCACATCATTAGGAGAATGATGTGATTGACTTGACCCATTCCGTTAGCTTAGCACTTGATCATTTAGTATGTTGCTATTGCTTCTTCATGACTTATACATGTTCCTATGACTATGAGATTATGCAACTCCCGTTTACCGGAGGAACACTTTGTGTGCTACCAAACGTCACAACGTAACTGGGTGATTTTAAAGGTGCTCTACAGGTGTCCCCGAAGGTACTTGTTGGATTGGCGTATTTCGTGATTAGGATTTGTCACTTCGATTGTCGGACAGGTATCTTTGGGCCCACTCGATAATGCACATCACTATAAGCCTTGCAAGCATTGCAACTAATGAGTTAGTTACGGGATGATGTATTACGGAACAAGTAAAGAGACTTGCCAGTAACGAGATTGAACTAGGTATTGAGATACCGACGATCGAATCTCGGGCAAGTAACATACCGGTGACAAAGGGAACAATGTATGTTGTTATGCGGTTTGACCGATAAAGATCTTCGTAGAATATGTGGGAGCCAATATGAGCATCCAGGTTCCGCTATTGGTTATTGACCGGAGACGTGTCTTGGTCATGTCTACATAGTTCTCGAACCCATAGGGTCCGCACGCTTAAAGTTCGGTGATGATCGGTATTATGAGTTTATGTGATTTGATATACTGAAGGTAGTTCAGCGTCTCGGATGAGATCGGGGACATGACGAGGAGTCTCAAAATGGTCGAGACATAAAGATTGATATATTGGACGACTATATTCGGACATCAGAAAGGTTCCGAGTGATTCAGGTATTTTCGGAGTACCGGGGAGTTACGAGAATTCACCGGGAGAAGTATTGGGCCATACGGGAATAGAGGAGAGAGGCCAAAAGGAAGGAGGCGCCCCCCCCCCCCCTCTGGTCCGAATTGGACAAGGGGTGCAGCCCCCTTTTCCTTCTCCCTCTCCCCCTCTTTCCTTCTCTCCTACTCCGGAAAGGAAAGGGGAATCCTACTAGGACTTGGGAGTCCTAGTAGGACTCCCCACACTTGGCGCGCCCCCTCTAGGGCCGGCCTCTCCCTCCCTCCTTTATATATGGGGCAGGGGGCACCTCTAGACACAACAATTGATCTCTTGATCTCTTAGCCGTGTGCGGTGCCCCCCTCCACCATATTCCACCTCGATCATATCGTAGCAGTGCTTAGGCGAAGCCCTGCGTCGGTAGCATCATCATCACCGTCACCACGCCGTCATGCTGACGGAACTCTCCCGTGAAGCTCTGCTGGATCGGAGTTCACGGGACGTCATCGAGCTGAACGTGTGCTGAAGTCGGAGGTGCCGTACGTTCGGTACTTGGATTGGTCGGATCGTGAAGACGTACGACTACATCAACCGCGTTGTGTTAACGCTTCCGCTTTCGGTCTACGAGGGTACGTGGACACACTCTCCCTTATTGTTGCTATGCATCACCATGATCCTGTGTGTGCATAGGAATTTTTTAAAATTACTACGTTCCCCAACAGTTACTATCCTTTTACCACACTTGTGCTTCAAAGTAGCACCATGATCTACATGATAGAGAGTCTCATATGATATCACTTTCATATACTAGTGGGAAATTTTAGATTATAGAACTTGGCTTGTATATTCCAATGATGGGCTTCCTCAAAATGCCCTAGGTCTTCGTGAGCAAGCGAGTTGGATGCACACCCACTTAGTTTATTTTGTTGAGCTTTCATATACTTACAGCTCTAGTGCATCTGTTGCATGGCAATCCCTACTCACTCACATCGATATCTATTAATGGGCATCTCCATAGCCCGTTGATACGCCTAGTTGATGTGAGACTATCTTATCCCTTGTTGTCTTCTCCACAACCACCATTCTATTCCACCTATAGTGCTATATCCATGGCTCACGCTCATGTATTGCGTGAAGATTGAAAAAGTTTGAAAACACCAAAAGTATGAAACAATTGTTTGGCTTGTCATTGGGGTTGTGCATGATTTAAATACTTTGTGTGGTGAAGATAGAGCATAGCCAGACTATATGATTTTGTAGGAGTAACTTTCTTTGGCCATGTTATTTTGAGAAGACATGATTGCTTAGTTAGTATGCTTGAAGTATTATTATTTTTATGTCAATATTAAACTTTTGTCTTGAATCTTTCGGATCTGAATATTCATACCACAATTAAGAGAATTACATTGAAACATTATACCAAGTAGAATTCCACATCAAAAATTCTGTTTTTATCATTTAGCTACTCGAGGACGAGCAGGAATTAAGCTTGGCGATGCTTGATACATCTCCAACGTATCTATATTTTTTTTATTGCTTCATGCTATATTATATTCTGTTTTGGATGTTAATGGGCTTTTTTTACACTTTTATATTATTTTTGGGACTAACCTATTAACCGGAGGCCCAGCCCAGAATTGTTGTTTTTGCCTATTTCAGTGTCTTGCAAAAAAAGAATATCAAACGGAGTCCAAACAGAATGAAACCTTCGGGAACGTGATTTTAGGAACATACGTGATCCAGAGGACTTGGACCCTACGTCCAGAAAGCAACCAGGAGGGCACGAGGTAGGGGGGCGCCTACCCCCCTGGGCGCGCCCTCCACCCTCGTGGGGCCCACGTTGCTCCACCGACGTACTTCTTCCTCCTATATATACCTCGCACCCCAAACCAACGAAGCATCCACGAAAACCTAATTCCACCGCCGCAACCTTACATGCCGTGAGATCCCATCTTGGGGCCTTTTAAGCGTTTTCTTTGGAGGGGGCATTGATCACGGAGGGCTTCTACATTAACACCATAGCCTCTCCGATGATGTGTGAGTAGTTTACCTCAGACCTTCGGGTCCATAGTTATTAGCTAGATGGCTTCTTCTCTCTCTTTGGATCTCAATACAAAGTTCTCCAAGATTCTCGTGGAGATATATTCGATGTAATCTTCTTTTGCGGTGTGTTTGTTGAGACCGATGAATTGTGGGTTTATGATCAAGTTTATCTATCAGCAATATTTGAATCTTCTCTGAATTCTTTTATGTATGATTGCTAATCTTTGCAAGTCTCTTCGTATTATCAGTTTGGTTTGGCATACTAGATTGATCTTTCTTGCAATGGGAGAAGTGCTTAGCTTTGGGTTCAATCTTGCGGTGTCCTTTCCCAGTGATAGCAGGGGCAGCAAGGCACGTATTGTATTGTTGCCATCGAGGATAACAAGATGGGGTTTATTTCATATTGCATGAGTTTATCCCTCTACATCATGTCATCATACTTAAAGCATTACTCTGTTCTTGTGAACTTAATACTCTAGATGCATGTTGGATAGCGGTCAATGTGTGGAGTAATAGTAGTAGATGCAGCAGGAGTCGGTCTACTTGTCGCGGACGTGATGCCTATATACATGATCATACCTAGATATTCTCATAACTATGCTCAATTCTATCAATTGCTCAACAGTAATTTGTTCACCCACCGTAACACTTATGCTCTCGAGGGAAACCACTAGTGAAACCTATGGCCCCCGGGTCTATTTTCCATCATATTAATCTTCCAACACTTAGCTATTTTTATTGCCTTTTATTTTACTTTGCAACTTCATTATAAAAATACCAAAAATGTTACCTTATCATCTCTATTAGATCTCACTTTCGTAAGTGACCGTGAAGGGATTGACAACCCCTTTATTGCGTTGGTTGCGAGGTTTTTATTTTTGCAGGTGCGAGGGACTCGTGCGTGGCCTCCTACTGGATTGATACCTTGGTTCTCAAAAACTGAGGGAAATACTTACGCTGCTTTACCGCATCAGCCTTTCCAATTCAAGGGAAAACCAACGCAGTGCTCAAGAGGTAGCAGAATTCTTGTTCAGTAGTAGCATAATTTCTTTGAGCACTGTCTAGAGTTTTACTAGCATATTGAATAACATTTAATTTCTTATCAACTCTTTTTCCTAGAACAGCACCTACAGCATAATCACTAGCATCACACATAATTTAAAAGGGTAAGTTCCAATCATGTGGCTGAACAATAGGTGCAGAAATCAATGCTTACTTAAGTATTTCAAATGGTATATCTTTTTGTAATAGATTAGTCAGAGGCCGAGAAATTTTTGAGAAGTCCTTAATGAACCTCCTATAAAAACCGGCATGACCAAGGAAACTTCTTATACCTTTGATGTCCTTGGGGCATGGCATCCTTTCAATAGCATCAACTTTAGCTTTATCAACTTCAATACCTCTTTCAGAAATTTTATGCCCCAAGACAATACCTTCATTAACCATAAAGTGGCACTTTTCCCAATTCAAGACAAGATTAGTTTCTTCACATCTCTACAAAACTCGATCAAGGTTGCTCAAGCAATCATCAAAATAGGATCCATAAACGGAGAAATCGTCCATGAAAACCTCACAAATCTTTTCACAAAAGTCAAAGAATATAGCCATTATGCATCTTTGAAAGGTAGCAGGTGCATTACATAAACCAAAAGGCATATGTCTATAAGCAAAAGTACTGAAAGGGCAAGTAAAAGTGGTATTAGCTTGATCATCATCTGACACAGGTATTTGAGAGAAACCAGAATAACCATCTAGAAAGCAAAAATGTGTATGTTTGGATAATCTTTCTAGCATTTGATCAATGAAAGGTAAGGGGTAATGATCTTTTTTTAGTAGCCTTATTTAATTTGCGTAATCAATTCAATTACCATCCTATAACCTGTAATAATTCTTTGCGGAATCAATTCATCTTTATCATTAGGAACGACAGTAATACCTCCCTTCTTAGGGACACAATGGACAGGACTTCCCATTGACTATCAGCAACGGGATAAATTATACCTGCCTCAAGGAGCTTTAGTGTTTCCTTTCTTACCACTTCTTTCATCTTAGGATTCAGCCGTCGTTGGTGATCAATAACTGGTTTGGCATCTTTCTTCAAATTTATTTTATGTTGACATAGAGTGGGACTAATGCCCTTGAGATCATCTAGAGTATATCCAATAGCAGCACGGTGCTTCTTCAGAGTTTTCAATAATTTTTTTCCTCCTTCTCTGAAAGGTTAGCACTAATAATAACAGGATATATCTTATTTTCATCAAGATGAGCATATTTAATAGTATCAGGCAATGGTTTAAGCTCAAACACGGGATCACCCTTGGGTGGAGGAGGATCCCCTAGGTTTTCAACAGGCAAGTTGTGTTTCAGAATAGGTCCATGTTTAAAGAACACTTCATCTATTTCCCTTCTTTCATTCATAAACATATCATTTTCATGGTCTAGCAAATATTGTTCTAAAGGATCACTAGGAGGTATGGTAATAGAAGCAAGACCAATAATTTCATCTTTACTAGGCAATTCCTCTTCACGGTGTTGTCTACGAAATTTAGAAAAGTTAAACTCATGAGACATATCACCTAGACCAATGTCCTTTTCGCTGTCTATCTTAGCATTAACAGTGTTTAAGAAGGGTCTACCAAATATAATGGGACAAAAGCTATCTTGCGGGGAACCAAGAACAAGAAAATCAGCAGGATATTTAGTTTTCCCACACAAGACTTCAACATCTCTAACAATTCCAATTGGTGATATAGTATCTCTATTGGCAAGCTTAATTGTGACATCAATTTCTTCTAACTCAGTAGGTGCAATATCATGCATAATTTCTTTGTATAAGTCAATAGGTATTGCACTAGCACTAGAACCCATATCACATAAGCCATGATAACAATGATCTCCTATTTTAATGTAAATAACAGGGCATGCCTACCACGGGTCTATGTTTATCTTTAGCACAAGGTTTAGCAATTCTAGCAGTCTCATCACGTAAATAAATAACATGCCCATCAATATTATCAGCCAAGAGATCTTTAACAATAGCAATATTAGGTTCAACTTTAACTTGCTCAGGAGGTGTATAGGTTCTAATATTGCTTTTACGAACCACAGTTGAAGCTTTAGCATGATCCTTTATCCTAACAGGGAAAGGAGGTTTCTCAACATAAGCAGCAGGAACAATAGGATCATTATAAGTGATAGTATTTTATTCAAATTTAATAGGTGCAACTACTTTTACTTCTGTGAGAGGATTATATTTAAACCACTTCTCCTTAGGGAGATCAACGTGAGCAGCAAAAGATTCACAGAAAGAAGCTACTATTTCAGAGTCAACTCCATATTTAGTGCTAAATCGGAAAACATCGGTATCCATAAAAGATATAACACAATCAACTTAGGTGTTATACCTGACTCCTTACCTTCGTCGAGGTCCCAATCTTCAGAGTTGCGTTTAATTCTTTCCAATAAATCCCATTTGAATTCAATAGTCTTCATCATAAAAGAACCAGTACAAGAAGTATCGAGCATGGTGCGATTGTTGTCAGAAAGCCGAGCATAAAATTTTTGAATAATCATTTCTCTTGAGAGCTCATGATTGGGGCATGAATATAACATTGACTTAAGCCTCCCCCAAGCTTGAGCGATGCTTTATCCTTCGCGAGGCCAAAAATTATATATATAATTACGATCACGATGAACAAGATGCATAGGATAAAACTTCTGATGAAATTGCAATTTCAATCGCTTGTAGTCCCATGATCCCATATCATCACATAGCCTATACCATGTCAATGCATATCCCTTCAAAGATAAAGGGAAGACCTTCTTCTTGATAACATCATCAGGCGTACCTGCAAGCTTTAATAATCCACAAACTTCATCCACATAGATTAGGTGTAAATCGGGATGCAATGTTCCATCTCCTGCAAAAGGATTAGCTAGCAGTTTCTCTATCATACACGAAGGAATTTCAAAGTAAACATTTTCATTTTCAGTAGGTTCAGTAGGTTGAGGAGCAACTCTTTGCTCTACTGGTTGGGGTGAAGATACCCCGAACAAGCCCCTCAGAGAATTACTTTCCATAGTAACAAGTGACAGTAAATTTCAGCACACTATATAAATTTTTCCTTACCAAAGGTGCTTCACTCCCCGGCAACGGCGCCAGAAAAGAGTCTTAATGACCCACAAGTATAGGGGATATATCGTAGTCCTTTCGATAAGTAAGAGTGTCGAACCCAACGATGAGCAGAAGGAAATGATAAGCAGTTTTCAGCAAGGTATTCTCTGCAAGCACTGAGATTATAGGTAACAGATAGTTTTGTGATAAGATAATTTGTAACGAGCAATAGGTAACAAAAGTAAATAAAGTGCAGCAAGGTGACCCAATCCTTTTTGTAACAAAGGACAAGCCTGGACAAACTCTTATATAAAGAAAAGCGCTCCCGAGGACACATGGGAATTATCGTCAAGCTAGTTTTCATCACGTTCATATGATTCATGTTCGGTACTTTGATAATTTGATATGTGGGTGGACGGTGCTTGGGTGTTGTCCTTACTTGGACAAGCATCCCACTTATGATTAACTCCTATTGCAAGCATCCGCAACTACAAAAGAAGTATTAGGTAAACCTAACCATAGCATGAAACATATGGATCCAAATAAGCCCCTTACGAAGCAACACATAAACTAGGGTTTAAGCTTCTGTCACTCTAGCAACCCATCATCTACTTATTACTTCCCAATGCCTTCCTCTAGGCCCAAATAATGGTGAAGTGTCATGTAGTCGACGTTCACATAACACCACTAGAGGAGAGACAACATATGTCTCATCAAAATATCAAACGAATACCAAATTCACATGACTACTAATAGCAAGACTTATCCCATGTCCTCAGGAACAAACGTAACTACTCACAAAGCATATTCATGTTCATAATCAGAGGAGTATTAATATGCATATAGGATCTGAACATATGATCTTCCACCAAATAAACCAACTAGCATCAACTACAAGGAGTAATCAAGACTACTAGCAACCTACAAGTACCAATCTCAGACTTAGAGACAAGAATTGGATATAAGAGATGAACTAGGGTTTGAGAGGAGATGGTGCTGGTGAAGATGTTGATGGAGATTGGCCCCCTCCCAATGAGAGGAGTGTTGGTGATGACGATGGCGATGATTTCTCCCTCCCGGAGGGAAGTGTCCCCGGCAGAACAGCTCCGCCAGAGCCCTAGATTGGTTCCGCCAAGGTTCCGCCTCGTGCCGGCGGAGTCTCGTCCCGAAAGCTTGCTTATTATTTTCTTCGGACGAAAGACTTTATATAGCAGAAGATGGGCACCAGGGGGCCCACGAGGCAGGGGGCGCGCCCAGGGGGTAGGGCGCGCCCCCCACCCTCGTGCCCAGGGTGTGGGTCCCCTCTGGTATTTTCTTCGCTCAGTATTTTTTATTATTTTCAAAAATAACTTCCGTGGAGTTTCAGGACTTTTGGAGTTGTGCAGAATAGGTCTCTAATATTTGCTCTTTTTCCAGCCCAGAATTCCAGCTGTCGGCATTCTCCCTCTTCATATAAACCTTGTAAAATAAGAGAGAATAGGCATAAGTATTGTGACATAATGTGTAATAACAGCCCATAATGCAATAAATATCGATATAAAAGCATGATGCAAAATGGACGTATCAGTAAACTACTCACACATCATTGGAGAGGCTATGGTGTTGATGTAGAAGCCCTCCATGATCAATACCCCCTCCGGCAGGACGCCGGAAAAGGCCCCAAGATGGGATCTCACTGGTACAGAAGGTTGCGGCGGTGGAATTAGGTTTTCGTGGTCGCTTCTGATGGTTTGGGGGTACGTATGTATATATAGGAGGAAGAAGTACGTCGGTGGAGCCACGAGGGGCCCACAAGGGTGGAGGGCGCGCCTAGGGGGGTAAGTGCGCCCCCCTGCCTCGTGGCCGCCTCGTTGGTTGCTTGACGTCCACTCCAAGTCCTCTTGATCACGTTTGTTCCAAGAATCACGCTCCCGAAGGTTTCATTCCGTTTGGACTCCGTTTGATATCCTTTTTCTGCGAAACACTGAAATAGGCAAAAAAACAGCAATTTGGGTTGGGCCTCCGGTTAAGAGGTTAGTCCCAAAAATAATATGAAAGTGTATAAATAAGCCCATTAAACATCCAAAACAGAATATATAATAGCATGGAACAATCAAAAATTATAGATACGTTGGAGACGTATCAAGCATCCCCAAGCTTAATTCTTGCTTGTCCTCGAGTAGGTAAATGATAAAAACAGAATTTTTGATGTGGAATGCTTCTTAGCATAATTCTCAATGTAAATCTTTTTATTGTGGCATGAATATTTAGATCCGAAAGATTCAAGATAAAAGTTTAATGTTGACATAAAAACAATAATACTTCAAACATGCCAACAAGCAATTATGTCTTATCAAAATAACATATCCAAAGAAAGCTTATTGTCGTGGTTTTGCCACGGCAGATGTCCTTAGTGTCAGGACTTAGTCGTGAGGCCAGCGCATCTATGTGGTAGCTTGAGAGGGGTTGAGCGAAATCGAGAGACGCAACACAAGACAAGGTTTTAGACAGCTTCGGGCCCCGGGAAACATCATCCGGTAATAGCCCTACATGCTATTTGAGGCTAGGTCTCATTATCATCGCCAGGGAGTCGCCGGTAAACCGGCTCTTTGTGTCTAGCCCTAGAGATTGTTTCTTCTGGCTTGTCGCTTGTCCCTCTTTGGGGAGCCCTGCCCCTCCTTATATATGTTGAAGGGGCGGGTTACATGTGGTGTCCTATTAGGATTAGGACTAGTCTACCTTCTAATACAAACCGGATACAAGTCCGGGTCTTTAACTCCTTGTAAGGTAATATTCTTAACGCCTTTCCTCTTAAACTGGCCCACCATTAATATAAACCGCCCTCTCGGGCCTTGGGCCTTGTCATCCGTCTGTCTCCTCGTCATTGGGTTACCAAGTGAGTTATAATGTCCGTGCAGGTTGCTTGTAAACCGTCTCGTCGTGGCAGGTGTCGCCATGAATTGCCAAGTGTCAATCGGGTCTCAAGTAAACCACCAAGCCCGCAAGCGGGTTATACTTCCGGCCGGTTTACGCCAAGGGTATATCCTCGACATTAGCCCCAGCTTTAATTTGGATTTATCCATGTTAAACTGATCCTGTAAAATAAACACAAGAACAAACTTGACAGATTATGCTCCGGGTTAAGAATTCTTGTAAACCGGCATCTGATCATCCTCAAGTCCTTGCCATTTCCTCCTTCTAGAAAATCCGGGTCAACAAGCCAGCTTCATACTCAATTTGCTGATATTGGTTCCTCACAGAGAAATATTGTGAAGAATAATCCACTTGAGTCGGCTTCCAAAGTGCCGATTTAAGAAATATGGGTCTTGAAATACTCATCTGATATTCAGCCGGTTTGAAGATGTAAAACTTGCCGGTTTAAATTACCAAAATTTCCGGGTTATAAAAACTGATAATTTCGGGTCATGATTGTTTCCAACGCCGGTTCATGATTATTGATGACGCCGGGTTATGATTGTTGCAGACACCGGGTCATCATGATTGGTGATGCCGGGTCAATCTGGTTTCCTCAAAACTAAAAATCGGAAGATATTTCTCCCTTATATCCATATTACCTGTAGCCCCCAAGTCTTGAACAAAACAAAGTGATGATTTGAGACTTGTTTCCATATAATTACTGCCACTTTGAAGAAAACCATGTTGTTCATCTCTTATAGAAACTGAATACTCCATATATGTAACCCCCAAGTACCGGGTTGTCATGCTTGCAGCAACCTGGGACTTGTAATTGCTTATAAAAACTTCAATTAGTGTAGCCCCCAAGTGTCGGGTCATTATGCAATAATGAGCAGGGGCTTTGTAAATATAATCATGTAGACTTGAGTAGTGATGTGTAGCCCCCAAGGGCCGGCTCATTAAGATATGATGAGTCGGATCTTCAATAAGGCCAATAAAAATGACTTTGCATTAGCCCCCAAGTGTCATGGTGCATGCTTGCAGCGACATGAGACTTGCATGTAATCTCAATTTGAATAATGTAGCCCCCAAGTGCCGGGTCGTAAGCCTGCAGCGGCTCGGGACTATTCCTTCCATTGTAGAATAAATTGTATCCATTGATAAAATAATAGCCATTGCGCTAAAGCGACTTTGAAAACCTCAATCATAATATTGGTTATTGATAACCATAATAAAATCTAGCCATGTTGGCTATTTGAAGATTTGAATAATATAATCCAATGATTTATGAGTGCATGGTTCCAATGGCGTAATCCAAATATATACTGATGACTTATAATCCCAAGCCAGCCCGGGTTAACAAACACCGGATAATTTCTCATCATATACTGGCGACTTATCGTCTTAAAGCCAGGCCAGTTTAATAAACACCAGATAATTTATCATCATACTGGCGACTTATAGTCAAAAGCAAGGCCGGGTTAATAAACGCCGGTGATTTATAATCATGCTTTATTCAACCTGTTTCTGCATACAACAAGTTTAAAGTGTCTTGGCGGTTTACCGCCGGACGGGTCATAATGCCCAACATATAACCCAGGTTGATAACCAAGGCTGCACTTAAGTATAATCAAATATGAAATATATCATACCTATGACATTGAATCACATCGTTGGTTTACCAACTTTTTGTAGTAAGAGTAATAACCCCAATCTTGAGTAATGATAACTCCTTTCATCTTGTGCGGTTTATGATAAAACCGCATCGGGTTGTGATAAACACCGGTTTAACCATATATAATACTGGCGACTCGTAGTCAAACCAGACCGGGCTGATAGTCTCCGGATTATAACTTGATCGTGTACTGACAACTTGTAATTGACAGTCGAGCCGGGTTGTTAACGCCGGTTTAAAAAGCAACAAAAAATCTTTATCAAAAAAGAGAACAGAACTAAAACAAAGGCAAATAAAAACCATTGTAGGCGAGGCTTTCAGCCGATCAAGAGGTGTGACCATGGTTCGGACACGACCAAGCCCCCAAGAGGTGTAGCTATGGTTCGGGTCCGATCAGGCCCCCAAATGATCTTTGTGGCATGACGCCGATCAAGAGGTGTAGCTATGGTTCGGGTTCGACCAAGCCCCCAAGTGATGTTGTGGCATTACGCCGATCAAGAGGTGTAGCTATGGTTCGGATACGACCAAGCCCCCAAGTGATGATGTGGCATTGCGCCGATCAAGAGGTGTAGCTATGGTTCGGATACGACCAAGCCCCCAAGTGATCAATAATATAATAAGCCAATAAGGCGGAATACCCATGTTTGAACCGCGCATCATGGCAGCAGGTCCTCTTTGGCACCCTTTAACTTTTTGCAACAGATAAATCCTTCTTGAACCGGAATTTTGAACCGGATATTGAGAGCTTCAAAGCTTTGTGGGAGAACAAATTTCCCTTAAACCGGATTGCAAACCGGAATCTTCATTTTCAGCCGGAAATTTTCTGACGGCCTTTCAACTCGAACTTGCGAGAAGTTAATTCCTTTTTGAACCGGACATTTTTAAACCGGATTTGAGCGCTTCAGAGCTTTGTGGGAGAATAGATTTCCCTTGAACCGGATTGTAAACCGGATCCTTTCTGATGACCCGGAACTTCTTCATTGAGCCGGATTTTGTAACTGTCATATACTTTCTAAGCCAGAAATTTTTTCTGCTGGCCTTCAAATTTTTCAACAATAGGGCAGTAACCTTCGGGGCCGGGTTACCTTTCCCTCCAACGTCATGAGGTTCTTGACTTCACTGAAAACCGGCAACATTTATTGAGTCGTATCATTGTAGCCCCCGGGTCTCAAGGTGACTCGAAGAGTTGGCTTGAGATTCTCCATATTTGACTGTGATATAAACCGGCATAACTTGTATATCATTGGTGTTGATAGCACGATGTGAATCCACAGAAGGTTGAGGTGACTGCGGTGGGTTATAAATGATCCCGTATGAGCCGTATCAGCAACTCGGCCAATGGTTCCTTCCAACCGGCTATTTGAAGTTAACCAAACTTTAGTAGCGGCGATTTGTCGCCTGCTCATTGAGCCATCCAATGTAGACGGCGGTTGATAGTATATGATAATTTGTCTCCATTTTGTTGAAAGAAAACCGGGCTACCCAAGCTGTGACTTGCTCATACTCAATAGACAGCTCGTGCAGACAGGTGCGGCCCGGTATGTTGATGTAGACCAGACCGCAAGGGCGATAGCAAAAGCTCAACGGCAGCACGGATAGATGTAATGCAAAAAATGACAATGCTATGCACTCCATATCCGTGATATAACTCCGCTTCAGTGATGAATAATTGTCCTGATGTGTTTGGATGACAGATGATCTTATTGTCTCTGTCATGATCATGGAACAAATATATTAAAGGGAGGATATTTGTTCCCGAAGGAACTTTAAAGCATATTGAAAAAATAAATAAATAGCACCTGATCTTTTCCTAGGACGTCGAGCCAGTCATGTTCATCGTCGTCGTTGGTTTTCCAACTGGTCCGAATTTTACTGCTTCCACGATCCCTTTTTTTCAAACCGGCTCCCACTTCTATGGAATACTCAGTTCTGATCTATTGTCATCGCTGAACGCAGATTTCAGTACTGGATAATGTTGGACGTATTCTGGTGCAGCCTTTGGTATGTAAACAGGACCAATAGACAGCCTCCGTATCAGTACGCTGATGATTTCCTGATGTGACTAGACCACTTGAAGAAGTTTCACGTGAGAATAATTCTTTTGTCATGATCAACCTAGAAACTTGTTCCTTTGAAATATTTGCTCCTTCGTGTAGTACAGGGATATTAAAAAAACTGATTTGATCTTCGTTCATGCATCCGAGTGCTAACTGAAGTCTTCGGTCTTCATGCGTGAGGCGTAAATAACATGGCACTTAAATGTTGGCTTTGATCTTTTTATGGAAGCAAATCACAGGCGGCGGAATAGTAACAGCCAGGCGGTCAGGCACCCGTGTGTCATCACAGACGCCCGCGACCCTTTGAGGGAAAAGAACATGCCAGCCTGTGGAAACTTATGACGAGGCGGAGCAATACGCGAGGCGGGCGGTAACTTCAGGGCCGCCACAGCGGACGGCGGCTCGGAGTTGTACAAAGGCGCAGTGGTTTAAAGGCAAGGCAGAGCAGCTCGACGCTCGACGGCGGAGCGACGCGCTTAGCGGCCCAATGGGCGGAGGCGAGCCAAAGAATCCGCGGAGGCGAGCCAGCGACGGGCGGCGAGGCTCAAACAGCGACTTCGGGCAGCTCAAAGGTCGACGAAGGCAAGGCCAAGGCAGCGCAGCACCGGTGACTTCGGCGGCCTGGTGGAGGTGGCGTTGACTTTGAAGGCCACGACGGCGGCGCAACAAGGCGAGGCCAAGGCAGGCATAGCCATAGAGGCGTGTGGAGGCAGGGCCGCGAGCCGGACCGCTTGAAGCGCGGTGACGCAGCCAGCGGGAGATGGTCATGCAGGCGAGGCCGGTTTGAGAAACGGGCGGCGCAGGTGGAGGAGGTCCACGGCAGCGCTGGATGCAGAGGACCTGCCGCGCGCGCTGGAACACGGGCGAGGCGGGGGCGCCAGCGCAGATGCACGCTGCGCGGACGGATAAGAGCGGAGGCGGCGAGGCGAGACTATGGGGACGCAGCGGCTCACGGCAGGCCCGACGGGATTGGTGAAGCCAGACCGGCTCGAAAGCGGAGACCGAGTTTCCTCTCTCCTCATCCACATGCGGGTCGTGGGCTGCTTCCTCTTCTCTATTTTTCTTTCTTCCAACTCAAAAGTGAAGCTCTCACGTGGATATTACTCAAGTGCTCAATAGATCGGTTTGACCTAAGTCTTCACGCTGGACAAATCAATGGCTGGCTGGATACTTGCCGTTGAAACGCCTTTGGTTAAGATCCTTTAGCGGATTCTTCTTTGACATGGCTTCGGTAACTTTGGCAGTCTTTCTCGGTAACGTGTATCCGGACGACGAAATCATCAAATCAATTACGGCGACTTTGCAGCGGTGAATCAACACGCATCCCTAATTCCCATCTCAAACTTTGAATATGCCAGCTCCAGGATTAATCATGAAAATGAATTTGCCGGCTCTTCATGCCGGGTTATCTTGTGAGATTGCTCTGTGCCGGCTCCTTTTCATCTGACATATCGCGAGCTTCTCGTTCCTTGAAGATCTCCCTTCAAGAACTTAACACAACCGTGCGCAGGCCCCACGGTGGGCGCCAACTGTCATGGTTTTGTCACGGCAGATGTCCTTAATGTCAGGACTTAGTCGTGAGGCCAGCGCATCTATGTGGTAGCTTGAGAGGGGTTGAGCGGAATCGAGAGACGCAACACAAGACAAGCTTTTAGACAGCTTCGGGCCCTGGGAAACATCATCTGGTAATAGCCCTACATGCTGTTTGAGGCTAGGTCTCATTATCATCGCCAGGGAGTCGCCGGTAAACCAGCTCTTTGTGTCTAGCCCTAGAGATTGTTTCTTCTGGCTTGTCGCTTGTCCCTCTTTGGGGAGCCCTACCCCTCCTTATATATGTTGAAGGGGCGGGTTACATGTGGAGTCCTATTAGGATTAGGACTAGTCTACCTTCTAATACAAACCGGATACAAGTTCGGGTCTTAAACTCCTTGTAAGGTAATATTCTTCACGCCTTTCCTCTTAAACCGACCCACCATTAATATAAACCGGCCCTCTGGGCCTTGGGCCTTGTCATCCGTCTGTCCCTGCCTGCCGGGTTACCAGTGAGTTATAATGTCCAGGCAAGTTGCTTGTAAACCGTCTAGTCAGGGCAGGTCGCCAGTGAATCACCAAGTGTCAATCGGATCTCAAGTAAACCACCAAGTCCGGCCGGGTTATACTTCCGGCCGGTTTACGCCGCGGGGCATATCCCCGACACTTATCCCTACAAAATCATATAGTTAGGCCATGTTTCAATATTGTCACACAAACGTTCTCATCATGCATAACCCCAATGACAAGCCGAGAAATTGGTTCATACTTTTAACGCGCTTCAGCCTTTTCAACTCTTACGCAATACATGAGCGCAAGCCATGGATATAGCACTATGGGTGGAGTAAAGTATAATGATGGGGGTTATGAGAGAGGACAAAAAGTTAGAAAGTCTCACATTGACGCGGCTAATCAATAGGCTATGGAGATGCCAATCAATTGATGTCAATGAGAGGAGTAGGGATTGCCATGCAACGGATGCACTATGACTATAAATATATGAAAGCTCAACAAAAGAAACTAAGTGGGTGTGCATCCAACTTGCTTGCTCACGAAGACCTAGGGCATTTTGAGGAAGCCCATTATTGGAATATACAAGCCAAGTTCTATAATGAAAAATTCCCACTTAGTATATGAAAGTGACAACATAGGAGACTCTCTATCATGAAGATCAAGTTGCTACTTTGAAGCACAAGTGTGGAAAAAGGATATTAACATTGTCCCTTCTGTCTTTTTCTCTCATTTTTTTCTTTTTTTCTTTTTTTTCTTTGGACCTTCTTTTCTTTCTGGCCTTTCTTTTTTTTCTTTTTTCTCCTTTTTTTTAATTTAGTCCGGAATCTCATCCCGACTTGTGGGGGAATCATAGTCTCCATCATCCTTTCCTCACATGGGACAATGCTCTAATAATGTTGATCATCACACTTTTATTATTTACAACTCAACAATTACAACTCAATACTTAGAACAAAATATGACTCTATTTGAATGCCTCCGGCGGTGTACCGGGATATGCGATGAATCAAGAGTGAAATGTATGAAAAAATTATGAATGGTGGCTTTGCCACAAATACGATGTCAACTACATGATCATGCAAAGCAATATGACAATGATGGAGCGTGTCATAATAAACAGAACGCTGAAAAGTTGCATGGCAATATATCTCGGAATGGCTATGGAAATGCCATGATAGGTAGGTATGGTGGCTGTTTTGAGGAAGATATAAGGAGGCTTATGTTTGATAGAGAGTATCATATCACGGGGTTTGGATGCACCGACGAAGTTTGCACCAACTCTCAAGGTGAGAAAGGGCAATGCGCGGTACCGTAGAGGCTAGAAAATTGTGGAAGGTTGAGAGTGTGTATAATCCATGGACTCACATTAGTCATAAAGAACTCATATACTTATTGCAAAAGTTTATTAGCCCTCTAAGCAAAGTACTACTACGCATGCCCTAGAGGGATAGATTGGTAGGAAAAGACCATCGCTCGTCCCCGACCGCCACTCATAAGGAAAGCAATAAAAAACACCTATGTGTCAAAATTGTCACACAACTTTTACCATACGTGCATGCTACGGGACTTGCCAACTTTATGTAACACCCCGGAAGTAACTTTCCATATTTGTAACTCCAACTCTTGCCATTTTCGGCATTGTGATATGATATTCCCTCCGTGGTTGGGTTTTTCTTCATTTTGCATTTTGTCCATGTCTTGCATTTTATATCATGTCATCATGTGCATCGCATTTGCATACGTGTTCGTCTCATGATTCCGAGCATTTTTCCCGTTGTCCGCTTTTGCAATCCCAAGCACTCCTATCTTTCCCGTGGCCTCTTTTACGCTTTTTCCGTGAGCGGGTACTAAACCTTCTCGGAATGGACCGAGGTTTGTCAAGTGGCCTTGGTATACCACCAGAGACCACCGGTCAAGTTTCGGGTCATTTGGAGCTCGTTTGGTACTCCAACGGTTAACCGCACTCTCGCAAAGGCCTCTTTTAAGTTGCAGCCCAACACCCCTCCAAAACAGCCCAATAACCCATCTAAGTCACTTCCATGCTCTCCGTCGTTCGATCACGATCGTGGGCGAAAACTACACCTCATTTGGACTCTCCTAGCTCCCTCTATGCCTATTTAAACACCTCCCCGTCCCAAATCCGGGTCTTCTTCCCGAAACCCTAAAACTCCTCACGCCAGACGGACACGTCCGCCGCCGGACGAAATCGCCGCCGCCCCGCAGCTTGATGGCAGAGCGCCACGTGGCCCGCCGCCGCCTCGCCGCCGCGGCCGCCCAGAAGCCCGCCCGGCCCGGGTCGCCCGCCGCTTCGCCCGGAGGCGCCGAGGCTCAGGCTCCGCCGCCTCGCCGCCGCCCGCCGGCGGCCCCGCCGCCGTCCGCCTCACCGGCCCTCGCCCGCCGCCACCGGCCGGTCGCGGCCATCTTCTTCTCCGCGCTCCGGCCTCGCCACCGGCCGCTCCGCCTCCTCGGCCACGCGCGCGCCGCGGCCGCCTCACCTCCTCCGGCGGCCCGGCCACCTCTCTCCTCCCGGCGCGCTCCGGCGCTCCGGCGAGCCGCCGCCGCCTCGCCCGATCCAGATCTCGATCGGATCCGATCCCGTTGACTTATGCTCCCCCTCCAATTTTCTTCTAAGTTTTTAAATTCGGAGATATTTTGTGTCATTTTCAACATAGCATAACTTTGCATATGTAGCTCCATTTTGCACGTATAATATATCAAAATATTCTTCTCGAAGAGTAGATCATTTCATCTCACTGCGTCATTTTCATTTGAGCTCATCTTGATGCCCGAAATGCTGTTGGAAGAGGGCTATGTGATGTTAGTTTCTGTTTCTTAACAGAACTTGCACTTTTGTTATTTTTGCTATGATTGATGTGTGCACCCTATGAATTTGAGTCCTAAATGTGTTTTTGGAATATGCCATGTCATCTTTCCAGGGGTGTATGCAATGTATTTTTGTGATCTATGTGGTGACTAGTACAAGCATGCAAAGTAGGTGTCCTGATGTTGCTGTTTTCAGCTCTGTTTTGCTGATATTTTGATGCCATGTTAACTTGATGCTACCGAGAGATCCATGCATATTTTGAGATACTTCAGTAAGGATGTTTTGTTAAACATGTCTTGCTCTATCCATCCATGCCCTTGTTTGCAATGATGAAGTGCCATAGCTTGAGTCAATCGAGCTCTACTTTTGCTATCAAATGTTTCCTGGCAGATTGTTTACAGGTTATTCAATTTTGCCAAGGTTGTTGTGGTTGATCCGTATATGCTATGATGTTATTCTTGCCATGTATGTATTCTATGCAATGTCTTCTTGATGTATGTATGCTTAGTTTATCATGAAAGGCTCTGTAGTGAGTGCATCAGGCTCTTAAACATGCCTACTTGTTATCAGTTTTTGACATGCCATGTTGCTGAATCTGTTAACGGAACTTTCGATATTGACACTGGTGTTACTATATTTTCCGATCCTTTTTGGCTTATGGTCAGTAAGGGACTTTTGTTCTATGCTTTGAGTAGATTCATTCCATGCCATGTTTTGCTATTTTAAGTTCCTGTAGCATGTAGTTTTCTTGCTCTGAACATTGCTACCTGATGCTGTTGTTACCATGTCCAGCCTGTTATTTTGTGCACTTTTGTCATGCTTGTTTGAACCTGTTATGATGTGATTTAGCCGAAGCTCAGTGCTCATCTTTTGTCAAGAATCTTATGTAGATCACTGCCATATACTTTGTTGGTACGTTTGGGTGTAGTAGCTTAATTTCTTGTTGCTTGCTAAGTGGCATCATGCTGTTAATGGCAGATTTGTGTCATTCTTGTTTTGCTTGTCAATTGCAAACGTGCATCCGATTCCGGTGATCTTTATATCGATTTCAACCGAAATCATCTCATCTTTCCAGTGGCATACTTGGTTAGCCAAGTTGATGCCTGGTTCATCATTTTCCTTCCGGAGCGCACATACGCATTGCATATCACATCTCGCATATCATGCCATATATTGCATCATGTTGCTTGTGCATTGCACCGTGATTTATTGTGGTTCCTTTGTTTGTGTTCTTGCTTTGGGTAGAGCCGAGACGAAAGTACGTGAACGAGGAACCTGTTGAGAACGCTTACGAGGATCAAGCTTTCGACAACTCTGAGAACATTGCGTGCAAGATGACCATACCCTCGAAATCACTTCTATCTTTGCTATGCTAGTTGCTCGCTCTTTTGCTATGCCTATGCTGCGATGCCTACCACCTGCTATATCATGCCACCCATATTGCCATGTCAGCCCCTAACCATCCTTTCCTAGCAAACCGTTGATTGGCTATGTTACCGCTTCGCTCAGCCCCTCTTATAGCGTTGCTAGTTGCAGGTGAAGCTGAAGTTTTGTTCCTTGTTGGAACATGGAGATGTTGTTCCTTTTTGGAACATGTTTACTTATTGGGGATATCACATATATATCTGCTATAATTAATGCATCTATATACTTGGTAAAGGGTGGAAGGCTCGGCCTTATGCCTGGTGTTTTGTTCCACTCTTGCCACCCTAGTTTCCGTCATACCGGTGTTATGTTCCTTGATTTCGCGTTCCTTACGGTTGGGTGATTTATGGGACCCCTTGACAGTTCGCTTTGAATAAGACTCGCCCAAAGAAGGCCCAACATTGGTTTTACCATTTGCCACCTAAGCGTTTTCCCCGGGTTTTCGCGAGCCCGAGGGTCATCTTTATTTTAACCCCCCCCTCGGACCAAAGGTTCTTCGAAAGTGCCGGCCCGAACCGAGCCGCCATGGGCCACCACGGGAAACTTCGAGGCTTGGTTTTACTCGTAGCCTGTCTCATCCGGATGTGCCACGAGAACGAGATATGTGCAGCTCCTATCGGGATTTGTCCGCACAATCGGGTGGCTTTGCTGGTCTTGTTTCATTCTTTGTCGAAATGTCTTGTAGTCCGGGATTCCGAGATTGATCAGGTCTTCGGTAGAAGGAATATCCTTCGTTGACCGTGAGAGCTTATAATGGGCTAAGTTGGGACACCCTGCAGGTATTATCTTCGAAAGCCGTGCTGCGGTTATGAGGCAGATGGGAATTTGTTAATGTCCGGTTGTAGAAAACCCGAAGTTGACCTCAATTAAAATACACATCAACCGCGTGTGTAACCGTGATGGTCTCTTCTCGTGGAGTCCGGAAGTGAACACGGTGTTGGAGTTATGTCCGACGTAAGTAGTTCAGGATCACTTCTTGATCGCTACTAGCTTCACGACCGTGCTTTGCTCCTCTTCTCGCTCTCTTTTGAAATAGCCACCATATATGCTAGTCGCTTGCTGCAGCTCCACCTTACTACTCTGTCCTTCCTATAAGCTTAAATAGTCTTGATCTCGCGGGTGTGAGATTGCTGAGTCCCCGTGACTCACAGATTCTACCAAAACAGTTGCAGGTGCCGACGAGGCCAGTGCAGGTGACGCATCCGAGCTCAAGTGGGAGTTCGACGAGGAACGTGGTCGTTACTATGTGTCTTTTCCTGATGATCAGTAGTGGTGCCCAGTTGGGACGATCGGGGATCTGTGTAGCATTTGGGGTATCTTCTTTTATTTTGGTTCCGTAGTCGGACCTTGAGTGTACTCAATGATGGATGTTTATTTATGTATTGTGTGAAGTGGCGTGTAAGCCAACTATGTATCTCTTTCCCTTATTTATTACATGGGTTGTGTGAAGATTACCTCACTTGCGACATAGCTTTCAATGCGGTTATGCCTCTAAGTCGTGCCTCGACACGAGGGAGATATAGCCGCATCGAGGGCGATACAAGTTGGTAATCGAGCCTTCCCGACTTAGGAGCCCCTACTTGGTTGTTTCTTTGGCGTTGTTGAGTCTAGAATGGAAAAATGTTTTGAGTCTTAGGATTATATATATCGGAGAGTAGGATTATTTTTACTCCCCGGTCCCTTCTGTCAGCCTGTGAGGTCTCCTGACGTAGAGTTTTGACTCTTCTCTCCTCAAATTTCACTAAAAAAATTTTAGGATCACGCGGGTATCTTGGAATCGTTCCGATGGTTTTGTGACGAGAACATTGTTCTTGGTGCCTCCTGACATTTAGGGGTTGTGGCAGTGTCCCGGGAGTTGAGCTCCGAGGTGTTGTCGTCACAATTTTATCGTTGCTTACTGGAATACCTGAGTTTTACCGACATCAAAATCTCTTTTGTGCAGTTGTTGGTGAGATAACCCCGATAACCCAGTACTGGGGCGAGCTCGGGAGTATTGCCATGACTTGTATAACGGATGTTTTTCGAAGGTCGAGGTACACGATTTCCGAGGATTTCTTGGTTATGTGTTGACGAATGGATACAAATTTGGATCTAGGTATTGTTAGTTTGGGTGATATATTTTGTGTCCCTGTATCCCCAACACCAGATTGCATAACCAGAAAGTTTCGGGAGTTTATAGGTGGGATTCAAGTAGCTCTTAGCAATTCTTCCCGCAGATATTTGGTTCGTGATTGGGTAATCCTTACCACTTATTTGTTCCAGTCTTACCTCGTTATTTTTTTCATCAACCCTTAATCAAGTGGCTTCTCACCTTAATGGACGTGTGATGATTAGCTTTTGGAATTCATTCGTTCATCCTTGTTCGAATGTTTATTGTGAAGACTATATGTTGCAATTTCTATCCGTTGATTCAACTTGACTATTTGTCTATCAAATGCTAATGGATGTCACCCTCTTCAGGATGGCTCCGCCAACGCGTCTGAATCCGGATCGTGATGATGGGAATCAGTCGAACCCTCCACCTCCACCTCCGCCTCCGGAGGCCTGGCAAGCTATCATGGCAGCCACCAATGCCAATGCTCGATGATTTTGCAGCTCTTGCAAGAACGTACTCAAGGGCAAGGCAGTCAAGGAAATCAAGGTCAAGGCAACAATCAGCCGCACTTTGCTACTCTCGCCGGTTCCTCGCTAATCGGCGAAGTGTTTCGGTTTACGTGTCGAGGCCACAGACGCTGACGATTGGCTTGTGGACATCTTCAAACATTTTGAATGTAGCAATGTCGACACGAGGACTTTGTCAAGTTTGCATCGTTTCAACTCAAGGATCAATGCTGAATGGTACCAGCAATACAAAGATTCCAGAGGAGGTCGTGTCATTACAGGGATGAGTTCCGCCGAGATTTCAGAGCTCACCACATTCAAAAAGTGTTGTTGAGAGCAAGCGTGAGGAGTTCCGCAATCTCAAGCAAGGCAACATGTCTGTCTATCAATACAATATCCAGTTCGTAAGCTCGCTTTCGTTTTGCTAAGCAAGACGTGCACGATGAAAAGAGTATGATCTATCAATTCAGAGGTGGTCCGAGAGAAGATCTGCAATTAGCTCTTGTGCTTTTGAGCCGTAAAAGTATGATGAATTCTACAACATGGCATCAAGCAAGAAGCTGCCCAGCTCAAATGTGAGGCTTCTAAGAAGAGAATCGGGGATGCAGCTCAGTCTTCTTCTTCCTCTCAAGTGGCAGCTAAGCAGTGAAGTTCTACCTTCCTCCTCCTCCGCTCCGGCCACCCTTTATCAAGAAGAACTCAGGTGGCCGTGGATCTTCCCACCCACCCAACCCAAGCTATCGAGAACAAGTCTAATTCTCAAGCTCCAAGGTCAAGTGCTCCTTACCACCGTCAGCTCTGAGGTGACTTGCAACAAGTGTCAGCAGAAAGGTCACTATGCGAACAAATGCTTCAACCAGAGGCGCCTTCCGCCTCCTCCTCCTGTGAAATCTTCCAGCAATGCAGTGGTCAAGCATAATCCAAAGCATGCCAAGGTCAACATGATGAATGCAGCGCAGGCAGAGGATTCTTCTGATGTGATCATGGGTAATCTTCCAGTTAATGATATTCCTGCAAAAGTCTTATTTGATACTGGTGCATCGCATTCTTTCATGCCATATCCTTTTGCATCGAAGCACAATTTTGATACAGAGGCATTACCTAAAGCATTGCAAGTTATTTCTCCGGCTAAGCATTTGAGATCTACCATGTTGGTTCCAAATGTCGGTATCAAGATGGGCGACTATAGATTTCTGGCTAAACCAATTGTCCTTGGTGACTCGGATATTGATCTTATTCTCGGGATGGACTGGCTTTATCAGCACAAAGCTCAGCTTGATTGTGCTGCCAGGGAAATTCAATTGACTCACTCTTCTAATGATGTGATCATCTATGCCGCTCGTGATGAAACCATTCGGTTGTTTTCTCTCAATGAAAAGGGCGAATTGGATGCTATCTCTCAGATTCCAGTCGTTTGTGAGTACCAAGATTTCTTTCCAGAAGAGCTTCCGGGTATGCCTCCTCATCGGCCAGTTGAATTCGTTATCGATCTTGAGCCTGGCACTGAACCCGTTTGCAAGCGTCCATACAAGCTTGGACCTGATGAGCTGAAGGAATTGAAGAAGCAGCTCGATGAACAAGAGCGTCTAGGTTTGATCAGACCGAGTTCATCTCCTTGGGGTTGTGGTGTTCTTTTTGTCCAGAAGAAGGATGGCACGGACCGACTTTGCGTCGATTACCGTCCCATTGAATAAGAAGACAATCAAGAACAAGTATCCACTTCCCAACATCAATGAGCTTTTCGAGCAACTCAAAGGTGCTAAAGTGTTCTCCAAGCTTGACCTTCGTATGGGTTATCATCAGATTCGCATTCGTGAACAAGATATTCCCAAGACAAAGCATTCAGAACAAGCTTTGGTTCTTATGAATATCTTGTCATGTCTTTCGCCTTGTCAATGCTCCTCCGACATTCTCTCGGATGATGAACTTCATCTTCAACCCCTACACCAATGAATTCGTCTTGGTCTATCTTGATGATATTTTGGTCTTCTCCAAGAATAAGAAGGATCATGCCAAACATTTGCGATTGGTGCTAGACAAGCTCAGAGAGTATCAATTCTATGCTAAGTTCTCCAAATGTGAATTTTGGCTTGATGAAGTGCTTTATCTTGGTCATATCATCTCCGCCAAGGGCATCGCTGTTAATCCCGAGAAGGTGTCCGCAATTGTGAATTGGGAACCTCCTCGAATGTCAAGCAACTCCAGTTTTCTTGGTCTTGCAAGCTATTGCCGAAGATTCGTTGAGAACTTCTCCAAGATTGCAAAGCCTCTTTCCAACCTCCTCCGAAGCATGTGAAGTATGTCCGGTCTCCGAGTGTGATGTTGCTTTCAATACTCTCAAAGAGAAACTCGTCACAGCCTCCTGTCTTGACTCCTCTGATGAATCCAAGCCATTTGAAGTTTTCTGTGATGCTTCTCTTCAAGGTCTCGGTGCTTGTGTTAATGCAAGAGAAGAGAGTTGTGGCTTATACCTCTCGCCGATTGAAGCCCAACGAAAAGAACTACCCCACTCACGATCTTGAGTTGGCGGCAGTTGTCCATGCATTGATAACATGGAGACATCTTTTGTTGGGAAGGAAAGTGGACATATTCACCGATCACAAGAGTCTCAAGTATATCTTCACTCAGCCTAACCTCAACCTCAAAGTGCACTCGATGGGTCGAAATGATTCAAGAGTACAACCCAAGTATTGAATATACTCCGCAAGGCCAATGTCATTGCAGATGCTTTGAGCAGGAAGGCTTATCGCAATGCTTTAATCCTCAAGCCCTTCCAACCGGATCTCTGTGAAGCTTTCCGCAAGCTGAATCTTCAAGTTGTTCCTCAAGGCTTTCTTGCCAACCTCATAGTCTCTCCTACTTTGGAAGATCAGATTCGTGAGGCTCAGATCCTGGATGCCATGGTGAAAAAGGTGAAACGTGGTATCGACAAGGGCATTTCCAAGTACAAGTGCTTCCACATTGATGACAAAGATACTCTTTTCTTTGAGGACCGGATTGTGGTTCCTAAGGGTGATCTGAGAAAAGTCATTATGAACGAGGCTCACAATTCGCTTCTATCCATTCATCCCAGAAGTACGAAGATGTACCAGGACCTCAAGCAGTCATATTGGTGGACTCGAATGAAGCGAGAAATTGCTCAATTCGTGAATGAGTGTGATGTCTGCAGAAGAGTGAAAGCAGAGCACCAAAGACCAGCTGGTCTCCTTCAACCTCTTGCTATTCCAGAATGGAAGTTTGATCATATTGAGATGGACTTCGTGACTAGATTTCCTAAGTCCAAGCGTGGAAATGATGCTATCTTCGTTGTCATTGACAAGCTTACTAAAGTGGCTCATTTTCTTCCTATCAAAGAATCTATCACAGCAGCTCAGTTGGCAGAGCTATACACCTCCAGGATTGCCTCCTTGCACGGCATTCCACAAGTGATCTCTTCAGACCGTGGCAGCATCTTTACCTCCAAGTTTTGGGATTCTTTTCGAAGGCCATGGGCACCAACATTCGCTTTCAAAGACAGCTTTCCATCCTCAAACAAGTGGCCAAGTTGAGCGAGTTAATCAAATCCTTGAAGATATGCTCGTGGCTTGTGTCATTTCTTTTCGGTATGAAGTGGGAAGATTGTCTTCCATATACCGAAGTTCTCCTACAACAACAGCTTCCAAGCGAGTTCGGGCAAGGCCCCATTCGAAATTCTCTATGGCAGAAAGTGCCGTACTCCTCTCAATTGGTCTCGAGACAGTGAACGCCAACTTCTTGGCAATGACTTGATCACGAAGCGTAAGAAATGTGCAAAGTCATTCGTGAGAATCTCAAAGCCGCCGCAATCGCGCGGAAGAGCTATTATGATGATAAGCACCGTGATGTGGCTTTCAAATCGGAGACCATGTCTACCTCCGCCTCTCCAATGAAAGGCACTCGCCGCCCGGTATCAAAGGGAAGCTTGCCCCTAGATACGTGGGTCCTTTCAAGATCATTGGCAAAAGAGGCGATCTCGCCTATCAACTTGAGCTTCCGTCCAACTTCGCGAATGTGCATGATGTGTTTCACGTGTCACAGCTTCGCAAGTGCTTCAAGACTCCTGAACGCACTATCAACTTCAAAGAAATTGACCTTCAAGAAGATCTCTCTTATCATGAGCACCCCGTTGCTATTCTTGAAGAAACCGAGCGCAAGATTCGCAACAAGTCAATCAAATTCCTGAAAGTAAAGTGGTCACACCATTCCGACCGAGAAGCCACCTGGGAGCGCGAGGATCACCTCCGTTCCGAATATCCGGAGTTCTTTCAGTCCTAGATCTCGGGACGAGATCCTCTTGTAGTGGTGGAGTGTTGTAACACCCCGGAAGTAACTTTCCATATTTGTAACTCTAACTCTTGCCATTTTCGGCATTGTGATATGATATTCCCTCCGTGGTTGGGTTTTCTTCATTTTGCATTTTGTCCATGTCTTGCATTTTATATCATGTCATCATGTGCATCGCATTTGCATACGTGTTCGTCTCATGATTCCGAGCATTTTTCCCATTGTCCGCTTTGCAATCCCAAGACTCCAATCTTCCCCGCGGCCCTTTTACGCTTTTTCCGTGAGCGGTACTAAACCTTCTCGGAATGGACCGAGGTTTGTCAAGTGGCCTTGGTATACCACCCGTAGACCACCGGTCAAGTTTCGGGTCATTTGGAGCTCGTTTGGTACTCCAACGGTTAACCGCACTCTCGCAAAGGCCTCTTTTAAGTTGCAGCCCAACACCCCTCCAAAACAGCCCAATAACCCATCTAAATCAATTTCCATGCTCTCCGTCGTTCGATCACGATCGTGTGGGCGAAAACTACACCTCATTTGGACTCTCCTAGCTCCCTCTATGCCTATTTAAACACCTCCCGGCCCAAATCCGGGTCTTCTTCCCCGAAACCCTAAAACTCCTCCCGGCTACCAGACGGACACGTCCCGCCACGGACGAATCGCCCGCCGCCCCGCAGCCAGTGGCAGAGCGCCATGTGGCCCGCCGCCGCCTCCGCCGCTGCCCGCCCGAAACCAGCGAGCCCGGCTTGGTCGCCCGCCGCGCTTCGCCCATGGCGCGAGGCTCCGCTCCGCCGCCTCGCCGCCCGCACCGGCCGGCCCCGCCGCCGTCCGCCTCACCGGCCCTCGCCCGCCGCCACCGGCGGTCGCTGCCATCTTCTTCTCCGCGCTCCGGCCTCGCCCGGCGGCTCCGCCTCGCCTCGTCGGCCGCGCGACCACGGCCGCCCTCACCTCCTCCGGCGGCCCGGCCACCCTCTCCTCCCGGCCGCGCTCCGGCGCTCCGGCGAGCCGCCGCCGCCTCGCCCGATCCGGATCTCGATCGGATCCGATCCCGTTGACTTCTGCTCCCCCTCCAATTTTCTTCTAAGTTTTTAAATTCGGAGATATTTTGTCTCAATTTCAACATAGCATAACTTTGCATATGTAGCGCCATTTTGCGCGTATAATATATCAAAATGTTCGCATCAAAGAGTAGATCATTTCGTTTCATTGCAACATTTTCATTTGAGCTCATCTTGATGCCCGAAATGCTGTTGGAAGAGGGCTATGTGATGTTAGTTTCTGTTTCTTAACAGAACTTGCACTTTTGTTATTTTTGCTATGATTGATGTGTGCACCCTATGAATTTGAGTCCTACATGTGTTTTGGAATATGTCATGTCATCTTTCCAGGGGAGTATGCCATGTATTTTTGTGATCTATGTGGTGACTAGTACAAGCATGCAAAGTAGGTGTCCTGATGTTGCTGTTTTCAGCTCTGTTTTGCTGATATTTTGATGTGATGTTAACTTGACGCTACCGAGAGATCCATGCATATTTTGAGATACTTCATTAAGGATGTTTTGTTAAACATGTATTGCTCTATCCATCCATGCCCTTGTTTGCAATTATGGAGTGCTATAGCTTGAGTCAATCGAGCTCTACTTTTGCTATCAAATGTTTCCTGGCAGATTGTTTACAGGTTATTCAATTTTGCCAAGGTTGTTGTGGTTGATCCGTATATGCTATGATGTTATTCTTGCCATGTATGTCTTCTATGCCATGTCTTCTTGATGTATGTATGCTTAGTTTATCATGAAAGGCTCTATAGTGAGTGCATCGAGCTCTTAAACATGCCTACTTGTTATCAGTTTTTGACATGCCATGTTGCTGAATCTGTTAACGAAACTTTCGATATTGACATGGGTGTTACTATATTTTCTGATCCTTTTTGGCTTATGGTCAGTAAGGGACTTTTGTTCTATGCTTTGCGTAGATTCATGCCATGCCATGTTTTGCTATTTTAAGTTCCTGTAGCATGTAGTTTTCTTGCTCTGAACATTGCTACCTGATGCTGTTGTTACCATGTCCAGCCTGTTATTTTGTGCACTTTTGCCATGCTTGTTTGAACCTGTTATGATGTGATTTAGCCGAAGCTCAGTGCTCATCTTTTGTCAAGCATCTTGTGTAGATCACTGCCATATACTTTGTTGGTACGTTTGGGTGCAGTAGCTTAATTTCTTGTTGCTTGCTAAGTGGCATCATGCTGTTAATGGCAGATTTGTGTCATTCTTGTTTTGCTTGTCAATTGCAAACCGTGCATCCGATTCCGGTGATCTTTATATCGATTTCAACCGAAATCATCTCATCTTTCCAGTGGCATACTTGGTTAGCCAAGTTGATGCCTGGTTCATCATTTTCCTTCCGGAGCGCACATACGCATTGCATATCACATCTCGCATATCATGCCATATATTGCATCATGTTGCTTGTGCATTGCACCGTGATTTATTGTGGTTCCTTTGTTTGTGTTCTTGCTTTGGGTAGAGCCGGAGACGAGTACGTGAACGAGGAACCTGTTGAGAACGCTTACGAGGATCAAGCTTTCGACAACTCGAGAACATTGCGTGCAAGATGACCATACCCTCGAAATCACTTCTATCTTTGCTATGCTAGTTGCTCGCTTTTGCTATGCCTATGCTGCGATGCCTACCACCTGCTATATCATGCCACCCATATTGCCATGTCAGCCCTAACCATCCTTTCCTAGCAAACCGTTGATTGGCTATGTTACCGCTTCGGCCCTCTTATAGCGTTGCTAGTTGCGGTGAAGTGAAGTTTTGTTCCTTGTTGGAACATGGAGATGTTGTTCCTTTTTGGAACATGTTTACTTATTGGGGATATCACAATATATATCTGCTATAATTAATGCATCTATATACTTGGTAAAGGCTGGAAGGCTCGGCCTTATGCACAGTGTTTTGTTCCACTCTTGCCACCCTAGTTTCCGGCCATACCGGTGTTATGTTCCTTGATTTCGCGTTCCTTACACGGTTGGGTGATTTATGGGACCCCCTTGACAGTTCGCTTTGAATAAGACTCGCCCAGCAAGGCCCAACTTTGGTTTTACCATTTGCCACCTAAGCCTTTTTCCCCGGTTTTCGCGAGCCCGAGGGTCATCTTTATTTTAACCCCGGACGGTGCTCCTTCGAGTGCCGTTCGAACCGAGCTCAAGGGGCCACCACGGGAAACTTCGAGGCTTGGTTTTACTCGTAGCCTGTCTCATCCGGATGTGCCTCGAGAACGAGATATGTGCAGCTCCTATCGGGATTTGTCGGCACAATCGGGTGGCTTTGCTGGTCTTGTTTCATTCTTTGTCGAAATGTCTTGTAGTCCGGGATTCGAGATTGATCGGGTCTTCGGTAGAAGGAATATCCTTCGATTGACCGTGAGAGCTTATAATGGGCTGTTGGGACACCCTGCAGGTATTATCTTTCAAAGCCGTGCCCGTGGTTATGAGGCAGATGGGAATTTGTTAATGTCCGGTTGTAGAAAACCCGAAGTTGACCTCAATTAAAATACACATCAATCAAGGTGTAACCGTGATGGTCTCTTCTCGGTGGAGTCCGGGAAGTGAACACGGTGTTGGAGTTATGTATGACGTAAGTAGTTCAGGATCACTTCTTGATCGCTACTAGCTTCACGACCGTGCTTTGCTCCTCTTCTCGCTCTCTTTTGCGTAAATAGCCACCATATATGCTAGTCGCTTGCTGCAGCTCCACCTTACTACTCTGTCCTTCCTATAAGCTTAAATAGTCTTGATCTCGCTGGTGTGAGATTGCGGAGTCCCGTGACTCACAGATTCTACCAAAACAGTTGCAGGTGCCGAGGCGAGGCAAATGACGATCCGAGCTCAAGTGGGAGTTCGACGAGGAACGTGGTCGTTACTATGTGTCTTTTCCCGATGATCGGTAGTGGTGCCCAGTTGGGACGATCGGGATCCGTGTAGCATTTGGGGTATCTTCTTTTATTTTGGTTCCGTAGTCGGACCTTGAGTGTACTACGAATGATGGATGTTTATTTATGTATTGTGTGAAGTGGCATTTGTAAGCCAACTATGTATCTCTCTCCCTTATTTATTACATGGGTTGTGTGAAGATTACCTCACTTGCGACATTGCTTTCAATGCGGTTATGCCTCTAAGTCGTGCCTCGACACGTGGGAGATATATCCGCATCGAGGGCGTTACACTTTAACACAAGTATTTCGCAATTTCACAATTACTCAACTAGCACACTCTAATATCACCACCTTTATATCTCAAAATACTTATCAAGTATCTAACTTCTCATGATATTCAATGAACTCAATATGGAAGATTAATTCCACAATTAAAGCAAATTACCATGCTGTTTAAGACTCTCAAAATAATATAAGTAAAGCATGAGAGATCAATAATTTCTATAAAATACAACCACCGTGCGGTTTCTAAAAGATATAAGTGAAGCACTAGAGCAAAAACTATATAGCTCAAAATATATAAGTGAAGCACATAGAGTATTCTAACAAATTCAATCATGTGTGTCTCTCTCAAAAGGTGTGTACAGCAAGGATGATTGTGGCAAACTAACAAACAAAGACTCAAATCATACAAGACGCTCCAAGCAAAACACATATCATGTGGTAAATAAAAATATAGCTCCAAGTAAATTTACCGATGGATGAGGACGAAAGAGGGGATGCCTTCCGGGGCATTCCCAAGCTTTGGCTTTTTGGTGTCCTTGGATTTACCTTGGGGTTCCTTGGGCAGCCCCAAGCTTAGGCTTTTGCCACTCCTTGTTCCATAACCCATCAAATCTTTACCCAAAACTTGAAAACTTCACAAAACAAAACTTAATGGAAAATCTCATGAGCTCCGTTAGCAAAAGAAAAGAAAACACCACTTCAAGGTGCTGTATTGAACTCATTATTTATTTATATGGGTTTTAAACCTACTGTATTCCAACTTCTCTATGGTTTATAAGCTCTTTTATTAGCCATAGATTCATCAAAATAAGCAAACAACACACGAAAAACAGAATCTGTCAAAAACAGAACAGTCTGTAGTAATCTGTAACTAACGCAAACTTCTGGAACTCTAAAAATTCTGCAAAAATAGGACGACCTACATAATTTGCTTATTGATCTGCTGCAATTGGAATCAATATATATCACGTTCTGGTAATTTTTAACAATTGTTTTCGTGAACAGAAAGTTTCTGGAATTTTCAGCAAGATCAAATAACTATCATCCAAGAAGATCCTATAGGTTAAACTTGGCACCAACACTAACTAAAACACAAAGACAAATCTAACCAGAGGCTAGATCAAAGATTTATTCCTAAACAGAACCAAAAAGCAAAAAAAAACTAAAAATAAAATTGGGTTGGCTCCCAACAAGCGCTTTCGTTTAACGCCCCCAGCTAGGCATAAAAATAAGGATAGATCTAGGTATTGCCATCTTTGGTTTTAGAAAAGAAAAGAGCAAACTTGTTATCTATGGCATTAATCTTTCTGTTTTTATAAAGCACATGGCTATTAATGGTAGAGGAAAGATTAAGCACGTTACGGAAATTTGCATCTAAGCTAGCCTTCATTTCTTTAATAGTTTCGTTTTGATAAGAAAGCAAAAGAGAGGTAGATTCAACCTTCTCATTCATGGGGTGCCCGAATATGGTTTTCATCTTTTCATAGGTATCTACGGCATCCCCTTCAAGAAAACCTTCTTCAAAAATAGAGTCTAAGACATGTTTAAACGACGAAGGTAAGGCAACATAAAAGCTTTTTAAGTATATTTCAATTTGATATTGGGGCATAAAGCTGGCCTGGATTCTCAGTAACCTATCCCAAGCATCTTTCAAAGACTCATCAAGTAAATAATGGAAAATTCCGGGATCATCTTCATCGAAATTATTCAGATTCTCATTGATAACCCCGGTAGGTTTCTCCATAGCATCATTATTCATGAGCTTAGAGAGGACGGAAGGGCTATCCAAGGCATTGAAACCTAGTAAAGAACCCCTAGCCCCTTTTTATTCGGCCATGGCAAAGGAAAGGCGAGCGGAAAAGAGAGGGCAAATAAAATAGCAAGGGTGAAGTGGGGGAGAGGAAAACGAGAGGCAAATGGCAAATAATGTAACGGGAGGGATAAGAGTTTGTGATGGGTATTTGGTATGTCTTGACTTGTGTAGACTCGACAGCGGCGCCAAAAATGGCTTGTTGTTGGGAGTCAAATCTTGACTTGACTTGGCGCACACCTTGCCGGCAACGGCGCCAGAAACCCTTCTTGCTACTCTTGAGCATTGCGTTGGTTTTCCCTTGAAGAGGAAAGGGTGATGCAGTAAAGTAGCGTATCTTAGTTTTTGAGAACCAAGGTACTCCAGTAGGAGGTCACGCTCAAGTCCCTTGCACCTACACAAATAAATAAGAACCTCGCAACCAAGGCGATAAAGGGGTTGTCAATCCCTTCACGATCACTTACGAGAGTAAGATCTAATAGAGATGATAAGATAATATTTTTGGTATTTTTATAATGAAGATGCAAAGTAAAATAAAAGGCAATAAAAATAGCTAAGTGTTGGAAGATTAATATGATGGAAAATAGACCCAGGGGCCATAGGTTTCACTAGTGGTTTCTCTCGAGAGCATAAGTATTACGGTGGGTAAACGAATTACTGTCGAGCAATTGATAGAATTGAGCATAGTTATGAGAATATCTAGGTATGATCATGTATATAGGCATCACGTCCATGACAAGTAGACCGACTCGCACGCATCTACTACTATTACTCCACACACCGACCGCTATCCAAAGATGCATCTAGAGTATTAAGTTCATCGAATCGGAGTAACGCTTTAAGCAAGATGACATGATGTAGAGGGATAAACTCATGCAATATGATATAAACCCCATCTTTTATCCTCGATGGCAACAATACAATACGTGTTGTTTCCCCTCATCACATCGGGATCGAGCACCGCAAGATTGAACCCAAAGCTAAGCACTTCTCCCATTGCAAGAAAGATCAATCTAGTAGGCCAAACCAAACTGATAATGCAAAGAGACTTACAAAGATAACCAATCATACATAAAAGAATTCAGAGAAGATTCAAATATTGTTCATAGATAATCTTGGTCATAAATCTACAATTCATCGGATCTCGACAAACACACCGCAAAAGAAGATTACATGGAATAATCTCCAAGAGAACCGAGGAGAACTTTGTATTGAGATCCAAAGAGAGAGAAGAAGCCATCTAGCTAATAACTATGGACCCGAAGGTCTGAGGTAAACTACTCACACATCATCGGAGAGGCTATGGTGTTGATGTAGAAGCCGTCTGCCATCAATGCCCCCTCTGGCAGGGCGCCGGAAAAGGCCCCAAGATAGGATCTCACGGGTACAGAAGGTTGCGGTGGTGGAATTAGGTTTTTCGTGGTTGCTTCTGATGGTTTGGGGGTACGTAGGTATATATAGGAGGAAGAAGTAGGTCGGTGGAGCCACGAGGGGCCCACGAGGGTGGAGGGCGTGCCTGGGGGCGGGGGGGGTAGGCGTGCCCCCCTACCTCGTGGCCGCCTCGTTGGTTTCTTGACGTCCACTCCAAGTCCACTGGATCATGTTTGTTCCAAGAATCACGCTCCCGAAGGTTTCATTCCGTTTGGACTCCGTTTGATATCCTTTTTCTGCGAAACACTGAAATAGGCAAAAAAACAGCAATTTGGGTTGGGCCTCCGGTTAATAGGTTAGTCCTAAAAATAATATAAAAGTGTATAAATAAGCCCATTAAACATCCAAAACAGAATATATAATAACATGGAACAATCAAAAAATATAGATACGTTGGAGACGTATCAATGCGCCGCCACTCGTCGTCCTTCTCCTTGGTGGCGAGGTTGGCCGCGATCGCCTGCTGGAAGACGAGATCTTCGAGCTCCTCGTGGTAGCGCCGGCGCTCCGCCTCCTCGCGCAAGCCCGCTCGGCAATGGCGGCCACGACCGCGTCGACATCAGCGACGAAGTCCTCCGGCCTGATGACTCCGCGGCTGCCGAGCTCCTCGAGCTCCTGCTTGACGGGGACGAACTCGATCATCTCCGGCTCCTCCGACCACTCCCTCTTCACGGGGAGAAGGCGCGCGCCGGAAGGGGAGGAGCTCCCGGCGTACGAAGATCTCACCGCGGAGGATGAGCCCGCGACCGAGGACGACATACAGCCGTGCCGATGATTGTATTTGTCCGTCTCCCAGACGCGGAAGCTCGGCGGCGGCGAGAGGTCGCGGTTGGTCCACTTACTCGCCCCGCGCTTCCTCGCGTCGTCAGATCAGACGCGCCGCTCGCGCTCGGGGTCGCTGCCGCCACCGGATCTGCTCCCGGAGCCGCGTCCGGAGCTCCACATGCGGCCCCACATGGCGGCTGTAGGCGGAAAGGGCTCGCCGGCGGCGAGAAATGTGCGGAGGGGAGTTGGGAATTGCGGAGCTCGGCGGCGACGAGGGCATAGGGTTTCGACCCGCAAACGCACCGTGAACCTGTAGATATACTAGTCGGGGCGGGCGGTTTGCGGGCCACGGCAAATATTTTTACGGGCCGGGCGAGTATACGGGCTCTATTCTCACCAGAAAATCGGGCCGAGCCCGTATGCTCGCCGGAATTTTACGGGTTTGTGGCTTTTGTGGGAAAAAGTCATCATTCAAAAAATACGATTATAGAAACAAATCGCGAATTAATAGATTTTCGGAAATTGAAAAGCAAGAATAAAAGTGAAAAACATAAAAGTAAAGAAAAATGAAACAAAACAGAAAAAGGGAAAGAAAAAACGAAAAAAGAAAAAGAAAAACATAAAAACCCAGTTCTGGGAAGGTTCTAGAATCTTCCTAAAACCGGTTGGGGTTAAACCCCTAAATGGGCCGGCCCGTAGAAACAACAGCTGGCGAGTGGCGAGGGTGGGGTACGCGCCGAGAGGTCCTATTGGACGCTCGCGAGCGGCAAACAACAGAGCATTCGCTGAAGAGCACGCAAAACGGGCCGGCCCATTTGTAGACACTGAATGTAAAAACTCACGGAAATTACGCAGGATCATGGACCCGAGCTAGCCATCCATACTTGGCCACAATGCAACGCAAATTATTTAGTAATAGCTACAGAGGTGGACCCGTTTTAAAAAAGTTCCACTTGGGAAAATATGAACAAATTTCCTTCAGAAAAGCCAATAATTTTTTACATGTGGAAAAAAAATCAAAACTCGAACAACTTCTAAAACATGAATTTTGAAAAAAATGAACAAAAAATTGAAAACATGAACAAATTTTTTATAAAGGCTGAACATTTTTTAAATATACATTAAATGTTTTTGTCATATACGATGAACAATTTGTAAAAATGTATTGAAGATTTCTGTGATATATGCTGAACAAGTTTTCCAAATACACAATGGACATTTCGTAGTATGCGTTGAAAAAATTCATGTTATACGATAAACAAGTTTAAAATACAAGGTGAACAATTTCTTAATATACGATCAACATTTTTTAATAATATAGATGAATACCTTTTAATATATGATGAACATCTTTTAATACGTGGTGGACATTTTATATACTAAAAAATGTAAAACAGAGAAAAGAAACAGTAAAAAAGAAAAAAAGAAAGGAATAAGCAGAGAAAGAGAAAAGGAAGGAAAAAATCGAAAATAGAATAAAACCTAGTAAAAACAAAACAGAAAAAACCGGTCCAGGGAACCTTCTAGAAAGTTCCCAAAACCGGTCAAGGTTCCCAAGATACCGCAACGAAGAAACAGGAACGGTCGCAACGAAGAAACATGTGCGAAGCTGAATCGTGGGCCGGCCCAAGTGGGAGTGACAAGTCCCGCTCTTCAGTGAAGCTACGCAGATTTGAGGCAATCCCTATTTGACGCGCGCGTGCGTCAAACAGGGGCGCTTTCGCTGAAGCGTGCAAGCCACCAACGCGAAACGGGCCGGCCCACTAGTGTTCCCTCAGCGAGTCTTCCTTTTCTTTTAGCGGGTTTTCCCTGTTTTCTTTTGTACTCGTTTTCCTTTCTATTTTGTTGTATTTTTCTATTTATTTTCTTTCATTTTATCCTTTTTGTTTTCAATTTTTTTTGAAGTGCCAAATTTTATTCATGATTTCGAAAATTGTTCACGGTTTTCAAATTCTGTTCCTGTTTTCAAATTTTGTTCACATTTAAAAAAAATCAGCCTATATCATAAAAATGTTCAATGTGTATTGAAATATTGTTCAACGTTTATCACAAAAATGTTCAATGTGTAGATAAAAGTTGTTCAGCATACATTACAAAAATGTTCAATGTATACTTAAAAATTGTTCTCCGTATATCACCAAAATAGTTAATGTGTATTTAAATATTGTTCAGCATATTTCACAGAAAAATAATGTTTATTTAAAATTTATTCACTGTACTACAAAAATGTTCAAATTACATTTAAAATTGTTCAATGGTCGAAATTTTGATTTTTTTTATCTAGCCCTACATTTTACTTCTTAAATGTTCGTGCGGCCAAGTAATCACTTAAACTCAGTAGCGCGATTGGCAAAGAAGAGTAGCTTACGATCGTCGGGTCTCGAGTTCGATTCCTCGATCGATCATTCTTTTTGTGGGATTTTAGTAGCTACTCTGCGTGATACGATGACTGGACTGGCCCATTAAGAAAGTCCCCGCTTTTGTGGGGTCTGCTGCTAGATGCTAGTAGTTTCTAGTGAATCCTATCAAGCATAGGATTTGAGATACATGTCATCTCATTTTTTATAATTTTTCTATTACTACAATTTTTCTATTTTATTTTAAATATACTAAATCTGGCCAGGTTTGATTTACCCTTTTTTTTTGACTTTTTTCAATCAGTGAAAACTCATCCAATCGAAAACTGCCACGTTATATAGTGGGGGATCTGGCTGTGTACGTTTTGGGTGGCTTGAGCGATTTTACCTGAGATCAGGGACATTCCTTTTGTGTGTCGTTTCTGCATGGGCGGTTTGACTGCGTTTCCCGTAATTCGTATGGACGTTTCCGGATGGGTGTGCATGCCTGCCGTTCTGTTTTGTTCTGCTGCGGTCACGTCGTTGATTGTTTTTTTGGCATGCTGGATTTCTCAGGTTAGTCGGTTGCCGTTTATCGGGCAGTTTCTGGAGCGATGAGGCTAGTCATAGTGGGAGTAACTTAGCAAGTAACATAGCGCATTCCGAAAAATTTTTGCTTATGTGGCATGTAGTTAATGAGAAGTGGTAACATAATATGTTATTGTAACATAGCGCTTTCCAAGACAAAATGAGTTTACAAACTAATTAATGAGGTCTTCTATGACACTATTACTACTTTATTAAGATTTATAAAGGTAAGCTTAGACTAGTATCGTATGCACACTAAAGATTTCTCCCATTATGACCAGCCTAATAGGTCAAGCAGTTTCTGGAGGATGATAGGTCGGCCGCCGCTTACGGGTGTATAAATACTCATCGACTCGAGCACGCTCCCACCTTCCCTCCCACCCCTAGCTTTGCAGTTGCGTGCTCCTACATGGATTCCGTGCGGTTTGCCATAGCGTCGGCACTCTTTCTGGCGGCCGCCGACGACGCACACCTGCTGGACGACCGACTTCAAGGCGGCGCTGCCTAACCAGGCGTCGCTCGACGGCTGGACAGCGCGCGACGGCGCCTGCAGGTTCCCCGACGCGGTGTGCAGGGGCGAGCGCCTCACGTCGCTCTCGCTCTCCGCCGTCCTGCTCAATACCGACATCCGCGCTGTCGCGGCCACCATGCTGCAGCTCAGCGCGTCGAGAGGCGGCGGCCAACGTCAGCGATGCGCTCGCGGCGGCGGCCGGCGGCTAGTGCGGCAGCAAGCTCGAGGTGCTCAACCTCTCCGGAAATCCCGTGCTGCGCGGTTCCGTCGCCAACGTGGCCGCGCCCTCCGGCTACTGCAGTCAGTTGAATCTGTTCGGTGATGCGGTTGGTGCAGACAAGGACGCTGGCGGTGGCAGGCAGGGGTTTGCGGCCCTGGACGGCTGGATGGTGGGTGCCGGCCTCGGGTCTGTCCGGTGGCTGGGCCTCGCCTGAAATAAGTTCCTCCGGCGGCCTCTCGGACTTCACCAACTGCTCCGGGCTGTAGTACCTTGACCTGTCCGGCAACCTCATCGGCTGCGATGTGGCCGCCAGGGCGCTCTCCGGCTGCCGCAGTCTCAGAGCGCTCAACCTCTCCAGCAACCATCTCGCCGGCGCGTTTCTGCCGAACATCGCTGGCCCTGTGTGTAGTCCTCGCCGCTCCGTCCGCGGAGACCGGAGGCCATGGTGGCGGGCCGCCTCGGCATGGTGTCGCAGCACGAGCGGTGGAGAGCGCGGCCACGCTGTTGGTTCCTTAGCTCGACCTGGCGGTTGCAGCATGTTTCTCGCGCCCGCCCAGACTGCAGGTGATCCACCTACAGCCTGCGTCGCCACCATGGGGAACTATCGCCTCAGTGGTGTTCAAGATCGGCAAGGTAAAGACCAATCATTAATCCATCTTGGAAGAACGAGGGGTAGAATCTTGGGAGTAAATCTGACTGGGCATTTAATTGGACAGTACGTCAATCCTGGGGACACGATCGACTAGATGAAGAAGCTGTTGGAGAGGATCTGGCGACTGCAGGAGCCGAGCCGGATATGTCGCTGGGTAGTCGCCGGTGATGGGGCGGTAAGCGGAGGACGCGTGCTTTACACATGCCCAATTCTTTCTGGTCTAGCTCCTCACCGTCGCCCGGCAGGCCGTCATACTTAATTGTTATAGGCGATAGCAAGAAACAACGATGAACCAAGAAATCAACCAACAGGGACACGAGATTTTAACGTGGAAAACCCTTGCGGGAAAAACCACGGGCGCCAGCCAGCAAGACTTCACTATATCGGGTGAGGTTACATAAACGCAGAATTTCCTCAACGCAACATATCCCTTACTACGGCTTACAAGAGGTATTTATAATAGGTGAACCCTAGTCCAAGCCTCCCGGCGACGGGCCTCGCTTCGCTCGGGCCGAAGTTGCCTTTATCTTTATTTCTTCTAGGAATTTGGATCACCACAAAAATAACATAATTTTGTGCCGTATGGTGGTTGCTCTCTGGTTGGTTCATCATGTGCTGATTCCTCTTCTTGTTTCAATTCTGGTTGGTATGCTTTTGGTTCTTTGTGCAGATCTCTGTTTTTATTTGTCGGTTTTTGCTCTCTTTGCTTGATTAGGATCGTATTGATGTTCGTCGGTGGCCGCTGTAAAATTGTGGTATGACGCTGTTGATTTTGTGCTGGTATAAGCATGTTTTGTCTTCTGGATTTTTTCCATCCAATTTCTGATTTGTGCTTTTTGCAGGCAGGCTGGTTTTTCAATTTGGTCCGCTGTGCCGAACACTGTCGGTCTGGTGGTTATTCTATAAAAAGCTGAATATACACCCCAACCTGAACTATCTCTATTGCACAGAAAAAATCATCATAATCACTACATCAACTGCTAATTCTCTTCATGGGATCACCACTTCTATCAAGTGGAATCAACCGAGCCGTTGCTTTAGATGGAGGCAGCAGCTATTACTACCAAACCTTGAAAAGCAATTGGAAACAACCTCCCAACCTCTTCCGACAGTAGTAGAGCTAATTTATAGCCTTGGTAATCCTCAGATTAAGCAAGCAGAGTATCAGATTACTAGAGGATGAAAACGATACAGCGCGAATCAAGAAGAGAGAAGTCAAATGTCAGCTGGAAAATCAAAAAGAGGTTTGTCAGATATCTTTTACGTATACAACAAATACATCTTATTTGGTACTTAAATGTAGTATTGTTGTTTTTGCCTTTTTACCAGTTATTAAGTAGCCAGGGAGCTGTGTACGCATGAAGGTTCAAAACGGACTAAGCTATGTGCTAACAGCAAGAAAGGACCAGCTTAGTTCTACACTGTAGCTTGAGTGCTTTGTATGCACAAGTAAAGCTGTGTACTTTAATAAGAAAAACATACCACTCTATTTGGATTTATCCAGTTCTCTTGACCTACTGTATAATATAATCAAGTTTTCATAGATGCAACTGGGACATAGTTGAAATTCTGTACTGTAATAGTACGATAGACTTGGTGCTCTACTTAAATGTACGCAGTGCTCTCGTCTGTAATGTAATGTATAACTAATCGTACACACATGATGACATGTCCAGCGATCTAGCTTTTTCACTTACTAAAAAGCTGATAAAAGTAAAGTATTCTTTTTCTATTCTTTCCGTATGTAGCATTGATTATGGCTGTTACATGTTCGAGATACTCCTACCTCTGATAGGGGCCAGCGAGCCACGGCAGACACGGTGGCAACAACAGTAGCGAACTAGCGTCGGCCAGTTCAGTTGCATCCGTAGCACACTCAGAATTGTATGAATGAAATTGTGAGACTTTTTGTCCTTATATGTCAAGAACTTTGGGATTACATTTAAGCAGAATTGGTCTAATGCATGTATGCCACCTTTGTTCTGATGATGTTAGGTTTGTTTTTCTTCCCATCCAGTAAATGATTGGCTGTCCATGCTTTTCTTAATAATATAGTTTTTTATATGGGAGGTGCTCTATTTTTGAAATAATCTACAAATACTCCTTTACACATGGAAGGTTTACTGCCGAACAATAGAATTATTAAGCTAATGTTGCCGTGGGAAACATTACTATTTAGCCAAATATTTCACTTTCATGATATAGGTACTTATTGGTCACTTAGCAATGCAACTTTTACAAAAATCATACACCAAGTCACTTTTGATCTCAATGAGGCGAGCATTTTGAAATTTCTTTGTTAGAACTGAGATAAAATATGGTCTAAGTGTTGGACAGGAATACAATGTCATGTTAATTAAGCAATCCCGGCAACATGCTAAACTAACATGACCTTGAAGTAATCAGTGAAGCCTCTCTTTTGTGATTTGTGATCGTTACGATTTCAGCAAGGTGCTAAACTACCAATGTGCCTATGTGTCTTTCACAATTTTTATAGTACACATTGACTTATTTGTTTGTTACCGAAAAAATGCATACAACAAAGATAGCATGTACAAACACCACGTATCAACGACGTGTCCCGTCTATGCATTATGTCGAAATATATTGCATGTTAGCAATGGAGTTTGTAATATATTATGCTCATAATGTTGGGTTGCCCTGCGCGCGGCAACGCTATTGAAATGGCAATGTATGCTTCCCATCTAGCAAGATGTAGCACTCATGGTGATAATAAACGTATCCTTTTTATGTTATTTATGTGCATATATAGTTTGCTTTTTTGTGAACAGCTTTATAACTACAAACTTATACACGTGAAGCTTTAATTTTTTTTATTACATGAGCCAAAAATGCTATATATATGCATGTAATGTATCGACAGGGCGCGGCGTGCCGCCGCGCGGATATGGCTAGTCTATGAACCAAAGAAGGCCTGAACTCTTCTTTCCCCGCTTGGTCTCCGAAAATGCCGTTCGGTGGACGAGCACTCTGTGGACCATATCCTCATCATCCGTTTTCCATATTGGCCAGATTCCTCCCGGTATTTACGCGGGCTGTTCCCCCGTAGATGCTTGCCACCCCTTTATCCCGGCTGTCAGCGCTAGCCTTTCTGACAGAATCTAGGCGCCGGAACAGAACTGAGTTGCACCAATTTCAAATTACCCTCTGGCAGATGGAAAAGTCAAGATGTACCGGAGCGACGCGTTCATGTGGGCAGATGACGACTCCTCTCACGTGAGAGCATAGAATAATTACCCGCCATTTTAAGGCCGTGCCGTTAGCCAGTGTGGTTACAGAAATTATGATTAATGCCCGGGCTGCTGTTTCAATTGCATGCAGCCGGTTTAGATTAATTAATAATTTGACCGACGCTTTTGTTTTCCTAAGCCGTAATATAATCAAATGCTATTCACGGCCATAAATCATATTAGCCTGCATAAAAATTTCTCTACTCATACTTACCGGTCTTCTTTACTATTTATCCATGCGTTGCTACCCATCATATTGAAATTGCTATTTTATTTTTGCTAATTAGTCTTGATCAGTTCTCCGGTCCAATGTTTCGATAGGTGCACCAATGATAAATTCGCGATGTGCAAGATGGAACAGCAGCCTGGCCATTTTTTCTCAAGTCTCGACGTGCAAAAAATTGCTCTATGCCCCACCACCATCAAAGCAATTCCAGTATTTATTTGCAGTGTTTCAAACTTGCATTCGTCATTTTTGTAGTTGACCACGTTCTTGCCCCATCAGCCAAACATGATTATATGACAATAGATTTCTGGGCTGCCTTCAATTATGTTAGCAAAATCAGAAAATGGAACTGGCGTAGCTACCTTAAGCATCTTCTCCATGTTGTAAGAAAATTCAAGGCAGATGTAACCAAGCGAAACCCCACCATTGACATTGTGGGATGCCATCTCTTCTTGCAGGTATGACAAACCGTGCAAATCAAGCCTCCTGAACCCCAAAAATTTAGATTTTTGCATGCTATTATCCCAATCTAAGCATGTAAGCTGCCATTTGTTCCAGGTGTTCGTACTGGACAGTCTCGAGCTTGAACAAATGAACAAACCATGCGCAATGTACCGAAGGATAGCACTTTCTTGAGAATGAGTCCATGAAGAAGATGATTGATAGGACTGGTAGGTCTGATCTAATGAATCGAACGATGTGCCGACAGCTGGGTTGACAACATTGCCATCTCGTTTTGTTATGAACACCCTCATGGATAGTTCAAGGGCACTTTTCCGGGTAGGGTTGAGCTCATGCTCTGCAGGAGCTTTCCTGATCCTTACTCTACTAAATGGTGGAGTAATAATTTCAGTAATTTGCAAAAATAATAATAATATTCATATAACACAAGAGATAACCATGACACTGCCTGCTCCTAAATCTTCTAAGATACATGCAGATAACATTGACACGATTACTACCTGACCCTATAACTACAATGTCCACACCTCAGGTAATTGGAAACAAATCTCTAAAGATGCATTAGCCCGTGTATTCACACACGTTTTTTTACTAACCGTTTACAATGCAAAACTGCAAGCTAAACAAATGTTTACTGACTAACAATCCACATGCCCACGCATAGAGAGATTCGACAGTAAAAAACATAATTTTCTAATTTAGTTACCCCCAACAACCACCCCCACACCCAGTTGAAAAAGTACACAGTAAACAAAATTACTGAAATTATTAGCACAAATCAGCTAGCTAGATAAGCCTAAGATTACACATCCACATATGACCAGCAAGAATTACCAGGTTGGGTACGAATACCTGCGTGTCCAACCACTTGTAGCCTCCGAACACACTTGCACGAGCTGTTCTTCATCAACAAATCCCGCACGGCAAATCCTGCCGCCGCTGCATTGGTCTCCTAAGACGGCAAATGTCCCCTCGGGCCTCGGCGTCTTGATAGAAGCACAGGATTCAAATTCAACAGGCAGCGCCAAGCAACACCACCCAACTGCCCATGGCTAATCCTGCATACAAAATCTGACCTAGAGAATTTAGGAATCCCCGTTGACCTCAACTGGTAAACATGAAGATCTGATACTAAGTTTAGCTTGTGGGCGATAAAATTGGAGCTTTGCTAAGTGGGATTTTAAATACCTGTCTTCCGCATCGGCCTGCGCTTGCATGAACACGTCCATGGAGCAGGCGAGCTGGAGAGAGGAGCAGGACGCGCCGTATGGATCTGAAGGAGGAAGACAAGATGGAGAGAGGAGCAAGGGACGCGGTCTGGATCTGGATCTGGGGGAGGCTCGGCTAGTGCTTTGCAAAAGGAAAAGCCCACAACCTGACATGTGGGCCGAGAGGGTCACGTGATTTCCAATTGTCCCAAATGAGCTGCTCCGGTGACTCTGTACTAGTACACCGCGTCCTGCTCCTCTCTTCAGCTAGCGCAGTTGGCAGCTGCAAGCGAAGGAAACATTTGTGCCAAGCACATACGGCTCCTTATTCCTAGGAAACGATCACGGGGGACATCAAACTGACGTTTGAGCATCTCGAGAAGAGGTGGTGCGGGCGTCCTTGCTCGCTCGGCGCTGGCGCGGCGTCTGGAGGTCCGTGCCCACCCTCCTCTTCACCGAGGCCAAGGGTTGGGGCAGCGCCGACAGGTTCGCCCAGTTCGTGGGCCACCTGCTCCACCTCAGGTGCGGGGGCGACGGCCCGCCTCTGGATTCCTGCGATTTCGACTTCGATTCCGACGGATTCATGCTGTTGCCCGCCAACCAGCGGCGTGCGAGCAACTGGCTCTGGAAGGCCCTGCCTCGTGTCCGGGCGCTCCGGCTCCGGCTTCGCATTCCCGAGGATCCGGGAACCTCGCCACCATCTGACATGCATCTCTTCTCCCAGCACCTCACCAGATTAGAGCTTGTTGGTGTCGGTTTCTACGGCAGCGTCGTTGATTTTACAGGCTGCCCAGCATTGGTGGAACTGAGTATGGATACTTGCGACATCGTTGTCAAACAGCCCTTGTCTCCATCCTTGAAACATCTGCGAATTACCCGCTGCTATGCTCAAGAAAATTACCGCATTCTTATTTCTCTACCAAATCTTGTTTCGCTTGAGTTGATCGAATGGGTCCAAGGAAGGATTCCATTGCTTGGGAGCTTGCCGTCGTTAGATCAATGCTCTCAGGGTCGATTTGATAGTTGTGGTGATGATAGTGATATGTGTGATCGTTGTTATTATTATTATGGGGATCTTGAACATGGGCCTCCTTATGACCGCAACAACTGCATCTTTCTCAAAGGTTTATCAGAAGCCAGAGACTTGGAGCTGTCAGCTAATTCTGATGTGGTATGCTTGCAGCTGCTTCTCTCTTATTATCATGCTATATATGTTTCATCATTTCTCATGTAGAAACCATATTCATCATCACAGATCGTAATTGCTTTACATATGACTTACTTCACACATCAGCTGATTGCACTTTGTCTTCGAAGGTCAAAAGGATCCTAATTTGATCCGTCTCTTTTGCACTTTCCCTAGATTGTTTTCCACAGGGATTTGAGGTGGTGTCCTACATTTACCAAGTTAAAGACTTTGCTACTCAATGATTGGTGTTTGGCTGCTGACCACAATGCACTAATCTGTTTTCTCCAACACTCACCAATTTTGGAGAAGCTTACCCTTCAACTTTCTGAGGTATAGATTTTTAAGCTGGATAGTTGTGTATCATTTAAAATGACCATCCATGATTTACCTGATTGATTTTTGTGCATGTGTTAGAAACCTTCATATGTAACTGGAGCAGAAGGAATATACAAACCATTGGGACAGTCAGTTGCATCCAACTGTCTTGAGATTGTTGAAATCAAATGTGCAAATGTCGATAACAGGGTTCACAAAATTCTGAAGATTCTGACTACGTATGGCATACACCTTGAGCAAATTAGTGTCCAACAGACTTGCAAAATTCCTGGATCTGGATGTGAGTTAAACTGTTGGCACTCTTCATGCTACTTATATTTCCAGTTGTTAATGTGTTTATGCATTATAGAGCTATTGGGCATATGTCAAAAAATCTCAAACTAATTAGTAGAATATAGTTGTTAGAAATTTGGGCATATGTTGACAAGCGTTCGGACAACCCATATTTGATGAAGAGAAAATGATAGACAACAATGTACTGAATGTTTGTAACTGGCTTTATTATTTGAAAACCTATACTATCAATTCGGATTTTGGATTGAACTACTCTGTAATGCACAAATTAGTTAGTAACAATTATACATCAAGCAGTTCCAACTTCCAAGTCTATTATGTATTGGCATTATATAGCAGTTGAAGTTTATTGACATATGGCAAATGAATGGTTCCAGTACTCTTGGTAGACAGTATCCATATAGGTGAATGCAATGCTCTATCCAGCCATTTTGATTGAGCCAACTATCATCTAGATCCGTTACAGACTGGCATGTGACTATCTTGCTCTTCTTATGATACAAGTCCCTTCTTTTTAGCGGACATCTCACAGCAAATAACATATCAATGATTTAGGAATTTTTTAACTCCATACCGTTGCCATCTGTAATCGTGTATGAACCCTGTTATGTGCGATGTTACATGTCAAATAACCAGAAAGAAGCCAAAATATTACCATCTTATTTTGGTAGAGTTAGTTCTTATACATGTTTCCTTATTACTTACAAAGCATTGAAAACTCCCATTGTCTGTATTAGGTTCTCTTTGAATTGATTCTGTGATTTTCTTATCTTGCAGGTTTCAATTTTGTTTGCACTGGTTTCTGCTAAAACTGTAGGTATGAAGATCTATACCATTCCAATCTTCTACTCCCTCCGTCCGGAATTACTTGTCTCGGAAATGGATAAAAATGGATGTATCTAAAACTAAAATAGGCCTAGATACATCCATTTCTCCGACAAGTTACTCCGGATGGAAGGAGTACAATGCAACTCTATTGGAATACTGGCAATATCTAGCGTAGATGTTCACTCATTCTGCTTCATACATGGACAAAATTTGTATACATATATAAATGAAGGGAAGGTAAAAAAATGCTTGCTGGTTAAAGTTTGGATGTAAACCAGTTGGTGAACAATTTGTCGTTATTCTTAGACCCAATGATGAAAATAGGGAAAATAATTGAGGTACATCACTACAAGACTCTCCTCAACCATAACCCAAGTGCCCTCATTTTTTGCATTTATGCTGCAATGTGGCATCATTATTTTCATTCAATAGTTTATACCAATAGTCAATCCAGTTACACATTGTGAATAATACCAATGGAAGGGTCAGGTGGTCTTATGCGCTGAAAATATGCCGCATTCCTGTGGCCAACCTTTTACTATTTTGTTGGAATGAACTCAACAAACTACCAAACAGCTGATCGACAGATTAAGTTGTCCAGAAGGTATAATTCCCATTCCAGAAGCACAACCACAAATTTGACCAAATAGATGTAGCTAGGAAAGTCGACACATCAACAACAGGTGATCGACAGATTCTGCGGCATGCACCACAAAATTCACAGGCATTGCTACCTTTCCATCCGTTTTGAGCTTATTATCCTTAGTTAACTCTCCATTCCTCAAAACAATCCAAAGAACAAATTAATTTTCAGCGGCAGTCAAAATTCATTCATGGTTTTGAACAGGTGAAAGGAAAATTTGAGTTCTCAGAGCTGGATAAGAGGAATGTACTGAAAACTCACCCTTTAGATCCTAACATTAATCTCAAACTTTTGTGTTTCTTATTTAAATGCATTATAACTGTAGGGTTGTTAATTAGAGATATCTGTCTTCTGATGATCTCAGTATATGTGCGTCTAGGCACAAATGACGTCGTATCGGCCTATGGCAAGAAGTTCGCTACGTTCTCAAGGCGGCCAGCTCCACCGGAGGAGAGCCACTCCACTGCATTCAACGAGCTGCTCATCATCGTTCACGAGACCCTTGTTGCTGCTCACCATCGTCCCAAAGCCTATTCCTTTTGTACTCCATACTACTAGATCATAGCAGTGTTGTACCTCTGCCAAACAATTTCCCGTGGCTGATGAACTTAGTTGAGAGTTATTATTATTAAATTTTTTGCGGGTCTAGTTTAGAGTTATTCCAAGTCTCTGATCTAGTATGTGATAAAATGGATGCATCAATCTCAACAATAGGTTCAGTCACAGACTGTCCGTTCAAGCAGAAATAATAACACGACTCCGAAAAGGCAAAAGCTCAGCACTAAAAATTCAGAAGTTATGCACATAACACCAACTTTTCCTTTTGTAGTTTTCAAATCTATTTTTTTTCTGGGTGTGTGTATGCCCATCTGTACTCTATTTATTCTTTGTGTGTGTTTCCTCATTTTTCCAAGACAAACGGGACCTTCATTCCTCATCTGAAGTAGAAAGGTGAACATGCCGCAGCCAGTGAAAACTCGACATCCCATTGTGCTCTCTTTCTTATGTATAACCATTCTTCAAAGGATGAGTAAACCTCTCCCAGTCTGCTGCCCCAGAAAAAATGGGTCCATTCCCGCTGCTGTGTAGTCCTCCGAAGAATCTGAGGAGGTGTTTGTTTCCGAGTTTTTTGCCCATCACCTGTGAACGCCGTAAAGGGAGAATAGTCCCCCCGTTTGGTAACTCCATACCGTAAACAGACCCAAGCCAGTTATGTATCGGTACCGCCCACCCCTCACCGGTAAAAGATTGCGATATCGATCCCATGCCCTCCTCCTCCTCCCGCCTGAGCCCCTCCTCCCCGCACAACCCTCCTCCTCGTGCCTCTCGTTCTGTTCTCGTGCCGCGCACGCTGTTGGAGATACACCGCCATCGAGATTAGCTCCCCGAGGGTCTCTCCAGCGACCCGCGTACGCCGTCTCATCGCTGTTCTGGGACAATTGGTTCCGGGACGAGCACGATGTGCGGCACCTGTGGTACTTCGCTGCCCATGCTCCTCATGCGCATGCTCCCAGCCCTCCACGTGTGCGTGGGCGTGCTCCCAGTCCACCGCCCCTAGCCGCTATGTCCGATGAGGCCTCCCAGATCGCCGACGAGGAGGACGAGGACCTTAAGAAGGGCATCAAGCTATCCGAACTCGAACAGCTCGCCCAATGGGAGGGCCTGGTGATGCAACTAGCCTTATCGGCCGCAGGCAATGTCGCCGTTCCTGAGCTGGGGGAGTGGGAGGTGGAGGCCAAGGAGGAGGAGGAGCCGCCCATGTCATTTTGAGGCGTTGGTGGGACAATCGTGGCCGTGGACGATTATGGTGCCATGCACAACTGAGTTGGTGTCAGCCCCGGCCAGCTGGGTGTTGGCGCGGAGCCGTGATCACCGCAACAGCAGCCGGAGCCGTAGCAAGTGCCGCCCGCTGCACCGTCAGACGCCACTTGTACTTCAGGAATGGTCTTCACCATCCCCTACACGCCAAATGGTCTCAGCATTGAAAATACTTCAGGAATGGTCTTCACCATCCCCTGCATGTTGTAGTTCATCACAAAGCTCTTGTAGCTTGGTGGGAGCGACTGAAGGATTCTGTCAATGACCGCCTCATCAGGGAGGTTAATATTCAGCTGGGTCATGCGGTTGTGCAACCTGACATTACGAGTATGTGCTCACCGATGTAACTATTTTCCTCCATCTTACAACTATAGAACTTGTCAGAGACGTCATATCTCTCGACCTGGGCGTGAGCTTGGAAAACTAGTTTCAGCTCTTCGAACATCTCATATGCTCCGTGATGCTCAAAACGCTTTTGGAGCCCCGGTTCTAAGCTGTATAGCATGCCGCACTGAACGAGGGAGTAATCATCAGCACGAGTTTGCCAAGCATTCATAATGTCTTGGTTCTCTGGGACGAGAGCGTCACATAGCGGTCCTTCTAGGACATATTGTTTCCTGGCAGCTATGAGGATGATCCTCAGGTTCCGGACCCAGTCCGTATAGTTGCTGCCATCATCTTTCAGCTTGGTTTTCTCTAGGAACGCGTTGAAGTTCAGGTTGACATGAGCGTTGGCCATTTGATCTACAAGACATATTTGCAAAGGTTTTAGACTAAGTTCATGATAATTAAGTTCATCTAATCAAATTATCTTAATGAACTCCCACTCAGATTAGACATCCCTCTAGTCATCTAAGTGTTACACGATCCGAGTCGACTAGGCCGTGTCCGATCATCACATGAGACGGACTAGTCATCGTCGGTGAACATTCTCATGTTGATCGTATCTTCCATACGACTCGTGTTCGACCTTTCGGTCTCCGTGTTACGAGGCCATGTCTGTACATGCTAGGCTCGTCAAGTTAACCCTAAGTGTTTTGCATGTGTAAAACTGTCTTACACCCGTTGTATGTGAACGTAAGGATCTATCACACCCAATCATCACGTGGTGCTTCGAAACGACGAACTTTAGCAACGGTGCACAGTTAGGGGAGAACACTTCTTGAAATTGTTGTAAGGGATCATCTTATTTACTACCGTCGTTCTAAGTAAACAAGATGCATAAACATAATAAACATCAGATGCAATTATATAGTAGTGACATGATATGGCCAATATCATATAGCTCCATTGATCTCCATCTTAGGGGCTCCATGATCATCTTGTCACCGGCATGACACCATGATCTCCATCATCATGATCTCCATCATCGTGTCTTCATGAAGTTGTCACGCCAACGACTACTTCTACTTCTATGGCTAACGCGTTTATCAATAAAGTAAAGTAATTTACATGGCGTTCTTCAATGACACGCAGGTCATACAAAAATAAAGACAACTCCTATGGCTCCTGCCGGTTGTCATACTCATCGACATGCAAGTCGTGATTCCTATTACAAGAACATGATCTCATACATCACAATATATCATTCATCATTCATCACAACTTCTGGCCATATCACATCACATGACAATTGCTGCAAAAACAAGTTAGACGTCCTCTAATTGTTGTTGCATCTTATACGTGGCTGCAATTTGGTTCTAGCAAGAACATTTTCTTACCTCTGAATAACCACAAGTGATTTTGTCAACTTCTATTTACCCTTCATAAGGACCCTTTTCATCGAATCCGCTCCAACTAAAGTGGGAGAGACAGACACCCGCCAGACCACCTTATGCAACTAGTGCATGTCACCGGTGGAACCGGTCTCACGTAAGCGTACGTGTAAGGTTGGTCCGGGCCGCTTCATCCCACAATACCGCTGAAGCAAGATAAGACTAGTAGCGGCAATCAAGTTGAAAAGATCTACACCCACAACAAAATTGTGTTCTACTCATGCAATAGAGAACTACGCATAGACCTAGCTCATGATGCCACTGTTGGGGAACGTTGCAGAAAATTAAAAATTTTCTCTGGATTCACCAAGATCCATCTATGAGTTCATCTAAGCAACGAGTCAAGGAAGAGAGTTTGCATCTACATACCACTTGTAGATCGAGTGCGGAAGCGTTCAAGGGGATGGTGATGATGGAGTCGTACTCGTCGTGATTCGGATCACCGATGACCAAGTGCTGAACGGAAAGCACCTCCGCGTTCAACACACGTACGGTACGGACGACGTCTCCTCCGTCTTGATCCAGCAAGGAGGAAGGAGAGGTTGAGGAAGATGGCTCCAGCAGCAGACGACGGCGTGATGAAGGTGGAGTGTGAGTTCTCGGCGAGGCTTCGCCAAGCACACGCGGAGGAGGAGGTGTTTTGGAGGGAGGGCTGCGCCTTGGCTTGGGTGTGCAGCCCTCCCCTCACCCCTCTATTTATAGGGGGAAGGGAGAGGGGGGCCGGCCCCTCTAGATGGCATCTAGAGGGGGGGGTGGCGGCGGCCCAGGGGAGGGGGCTTGCCACCCAAGCAGGCGCCTCTAGGGTCCCCCCCCAACCCTAGGCGCATGGGCCCAAGGGGGGGCGCCCAGCCCACCAGGGGCTGACTCCTTCCCCACGCAGCCCATGTGGCCCCCCGGGAGGGGTGGCCCCTCCCGGTGGACCCCCGGAACCCTTCCGATGGCCCCGGTACAATACCAATATGCCCCCGAAACTTTCCTGTGTCCGTTTGACAACTTCCCATATATAAATCTTTACCTCCGGACCCTTTCGGAACTCCTCGTGACGTCCGGGATCTCATCCGGGACTCCGAACAACATTCGGTAATCACATACAAGTCTTCCTAATAACCCTAGCGTCACCGAACCTTAAGTGTGTAGACCCTACGGGTTCGGGAGACATCTGAACATGACCGAGAAGGCTCTCGGGCAATAACCAACAGCGGGATCTGGATACCCATGTTGGCTCCCACATGCTCCTCGATGATGTCATCGGATGAACCACGATGTCGAGGATTCAAGCAACCCCATATACTATTCCCTTTGTCAATCGGTACGTTACATGCCCGAGACTCGATCGTCGGTATCCCAATACCTCGTTCAGTCTCGTTACTGGCAAGTCACTTTACTCGTACCGTAATGCATGATCCCGTGACCAAACACTTGGTCACTTTGAGCTCATTATGATGATGCATTACCGAGTGGGCCCAGAGATACCTCTCCGTCATACGGAGTGACAAATCGATCTCGATCCGTGTCAACCGCAGACACTTTCGGAGATACCTGTAGTGCACCTTTATAGTCACCCGATTACGTTGTGACGTTTGGTACACCCAAAGCACTCCTACGGTATCCGGGAGTTACACGATCTCATGGTCTAAGGAAGAGATACTTGACATTGAAAAAGCTCTAGCAAAGCGAACTACACGATCTTGTGCTATGCTTAGGATTGGGTCTTGTCCATCATGTCATTCTCCTAATGACGTGATCCCGTTGTCAATGACATCGATGTCCATAGTCGAAACCATGACTATCTGTTGACCAACGAGCTAGTCAACTAGAGGCTCACTAGGGACGTAGTGTGGTCTATGTATTCACACGTGTATTACGATTTCCGGATAATACAATTATAGCATGAATAAAAGACAATTATCATGAACAAGGAAATATAATAATAATGCTTTTATTATTGCCTCTAGGGCATATTTCCAACAGGCGCGTGGCTGCGGCGAAGCGTGGGAGGTCCGTGAATAGCTCAGGAGGGGCGAAAGAGGCCAAATTGCGGCAAATGAAAGCCGCACGGGGATGTGAATGGTAGTGAAAGGGAACAAATGTATGTTTTGAAGCGCTCTTCAAGAATTATGGTGATCAAGAATGGATAGCAACTGTGTTAGAATGACCATTTCAGACATAATAACTGCAATGATGATTATTATGGAGATCAGGACGATATGGACTCGCTAGAGTTTGGTGCAACGGATTGCTGCATGGCCGCAGTCGGCCTCGTGGACGCGCGCTCGCTCTGAGCTACTTCCTCCAATCCTTTTTACTCCGCATATAAGAATTACCTGAAGTCAAACTTCGTAAAGTTTGATCATATTTATATATAAAATATTAACATTTACAATGTTAAATTTATACAATATGAAAATAAAAGTCATGAGCATCTAATGTTGTTAATTTCATATTTTAAATGTTGATATTTTTTGTTAAATTTGGTCAAAGTTTACGAGATTTAACTTCAGATAAATTTTATATGCGAACTAAAAATGACTGGAGCGAGTACAAGCAACATGCAAATCGTGCGCCAGCCTCCAGGAACACAGAAGTACTACTGGCAGCCCGAGTTGTCGGCGTAGGGCCGTGGCTAGTGGTGCCTAGTGGGTGCGCCTGAGGGGCAGGAACGGTGTTATGGGTTTGGGGCGTGCCGGGCGTCATGATTTACATGTGTCGGTAGCGTGCCGTCACTCGCGCCGTTCAACAAGCCCGGCGGCATGTATCTCCGCCGTTGGCCGTCGGTGTCGCGAATGTGGCTGGTCAGGCCAGCGGTCACCTTCTACAAAGGGGAAACTCATAGCATCTATAACCGGACCCTGAGCTTGGCCCCGACACCCGCGTCGCTCCCAGGGCGACTCGGGTGACGAAACCCTAGCCGCCACCCGAGAGCCCTCCTCCTTGTCGCTCCCTCGCCGCCGCCGGAGGATGCAGGGCGGGCAAAGCCCCTTCCAGCGGACGATGGCGGCGGGGATGTCCCTTCTAGCGCTTGTCACCGGGCCATGGAAGTTCTGGGGGTGGCTGCGCGACCCTGGCGCGGGCCGGGTGGTGGATCTGGCGAAGGCAGGCGGCGCACGCAGCCTGCGCGGTTCCCCTGCGGTGGAGGGCGCGAGGTGGTGGAGTGGAGAGCGGGCGGCGGCAGGGCATCGTCCCGCGGTCTGAGCAGGCTGGATCTGGGCCCGGCGGGCCGGTGGTGGCGGCTGGGGTGTTCTGCTCACGTCCGGCTCTGGTGGTGGAGGTAGGCGGCGGTGGGTGGTGCTCTTCCCTTCAGCGAGTTCTGCGAGATGCCTGCGTTCCTTGCAGCATGTGCGGCACAGTTTGGTGTTGTCCGCCCCGACTTGGTGCGGATGTGTGAATCGGACTGCTCCGGCCTTCTCTTGGTGGCGCCGGCTGCATTGGGAGCTAATGGGGTGGGTTGCATAGATCCAGATGAAAATCTTGCAAAGGCCTTGTCGATGCCAGCGGCAACGACGTCTGCGGGCGTCGCTTCCCTCCTTGGGGGTGCCGTTGAGGAGCCTGTTGCAACCCCACGGCTCATTTCTTCAGACAGAAAACAAAAAAATTCTGACCTACGCACCAGCCTAGGACCACTATGGAGACTGCATACATGGTTTGATCTTTTTCGTTACCGACTCGTAGTGCAGCGGGAAGTAGAGTCGATGACGATCGGCGGTGCAGATCCCCGCAGCTAGGATTTACAACCTCCCAACTGCGAGGATGTATACCCTCATCTACTCCTCAGACAGCCCTCCGGGAGGCGGTCGAACAGCCCCCCGGACGGTGTCGCAGACAGCCCTTCGGGAGGACCTTCAAAACTCGAATGGTCACTCGGACAGCCCTTCGGGAGGACCTTCGAAACTCGAATGGTCACTCGGACAGCCCTTCGGGAGGCACTCACGAACTAAGACCGAAACTACAATCTCTCTACAGAGTTTCACACATACGGTGTCATCTATCCGGCAGGGCTTCGCCATCCAGAACTAGTTCCTGCCGGAACCCAGACAGCCTTACGGCTCTACGAAACTATTTTGCTGGGAGGGAGAGAGAAGCCAGATCATGCATGGCACTTGTATGTGAGAAAGAGTGAGTGTGGAGGGCTGCCCCTCCACCTCTATTTATAGGAAATCCCAAGAGGTAGGGTAGTTTAACACAAAACCCCAAAATGCACATGAATGAAGTCCTTCCTCAAGGGCATAAGAGTGAAGCCAAGGAACAAGAGGGGCTCCAAGGTGGAGCCCCAAGTGTGGCCGCCACACACCCCTTGGGGGGCCCCATGAGGGCCTCCCAATCCATCCATGTCATCCCTAGATCTTTTGGGCAAAGCCCCAAAAGGTGGCTTTCCATAAAATATCCCAAAAAGCACTTTTACTATTCACGACGACATTTTTCAGCGTCCGTTCGAACTGGAAATATTTATGTGGGCTTAGAACATTTCCAGTACCCACCATAATAATTTTCAACGCGTTCTGGAACAATTCCAGTTTAGTGATTTTCATCTGCGAAAAGCATCTGAACCGGTTCGTGCAGCTCCGGAACATTTTTGGTTTTTATTTCTGAAAATTCCAAAAAGTTTTCAGAATGATTCGGGCACCCTCCAAGAATTATCAGGCATGTGCCGAAACCATTTTGACTTAATGGCATACCCCGAAACAACTATTTCGGTTTCACCGAAACTCATCCGGTGACCTCTCTCTGCGGAACTTTTCCGCTGTTCAAACTTTTTTCGATGATTTTCTCTCAGACTCCCTGTCTAGTATTCAGCAGATAGATGACCCTTAAGCGTGTGACCCTATAGGTTCGGTGAAGTATAGACATGACCCGGAACCCCTTGCGATCAATGATCAACATCGGAGCCGTGGACACCCATATTGACCCCTATACCCACACGAATGAATATTCGAGTGAACCTCCAGTTGCAGTGAGCTATTCCTGTTGCTTCCCGATATGTCACAAACACCCGAGGTGAGATTTGTTGCATCCTCGTGGACGAACAATTTGTCCACCATGCAAGTTACCTCGTTACCGGTTTTGTTCTCTTTTCTCGTTTCCGTGTTCCGGCATCCCAGTGATCAAATCACACTGTGTCTGGCCAGACGATGATGGATACCGTAATACCGAGAGGGCCCGAGAATATCTCTCCATCGTCGGAGGAGCAAATCCCAATCTTGAGCTATCAAGTTACTTGACACACTTTTCCATGAACCCGTAAGCCGCCGTAATAGCCACCCATTTACGGATGACGTTTAACAAACCCGAAAGTTCATGAAGCAAGTATGAAGAAACTCGATACTCTCATGGTCTAAGCAATCATGCAAACGTTAACCATCTCTGTGTTATGCACCATTAACTTGTGACGAATGAATCTCTTAGCATAACATCAATCCAGGCCGATTCAATACAAATGTTCTCTTAACATTGTGCCCTCAAAATTGCTGGCATAGACATGCCCATGATCAGGAAAACAGAACCATCATGCAACACTTGAGCTAGTCTTAGAGGCCAGACTAGGAATACTTCTTATCGTTTATTATTCCACACGTGCATATGAGTCTTCCTCCGAGCCTCGTGGATATTGCAGACTCGAGAATCATTGCAGTTATAGCATGGAACATAAACATAATTATGAACTCGGAGATAAATAATATCATTTATTATTGCCTCTAGGACATATCCCCTACAAGAGGAGGAAGCCATCCGCGCCCGCATGGTGAAGAAACGAAGCGAAGGAACACGTGCGCCCCCGCCCGTGAGCAGAATCGGGCGGTCCGTGCCATGGCCGGACTGCCACCGAACGAGGAGATGGAGGACAGCTCCGGCGACGAGCAGATCCGGCTCGATCTGTACTGCGTCTTCGACCGGTACTTCCGCGAGAAGGACGGCAAGGGCCCCGGGAAGGGCAAGGGAAACCATGGATGAACTCCACCATAGCCAAACATGCCAAAAAAAATTGTTGTCCGATGGCATGTTTAGTGTAGTGTGATGGAGTAGCCGGACAATGCGTGTGCGTCGACATAGTTGCATGAGTTTGTATGGATTTGAAATATGTTAATTGAGGTGTTCGGATGTGGATTGCATTTTTTGAGAGTGCCTGGTCAATGCCCGCGAACGCGCCCAGGCGCGTTCGTGGGTGTGTGAGGGGCCGAATTTGCCAAGTCCGGCTGTAAATTCTCTCAGGAGACCGACTGCATTTCTCTGTTGTTTGAAGAAAGGTTCGTTGGCTTCCATGTCATTGATGATTCTATAAAGTAGTTGCTCGGTCAATGAAAGTATCACCGGAACACATATCGTGGGAAGGTACAACCTGACACAAAGTAGTCGAGTGTGAGTCGCTCGTGGTATTCGATTTTGTTCCGGCAAAATGTCGCATGACCAACATGCGATCCCGAATGCTTGTTCTTCGTTCCTGTTGATGTTATCCCTTAATCGGCCATCAATACTGCCTCGTCTTCTTCTGCATCCATGAATAATAAAACAATAGTTATGCCGTCTAATACCGATCTAGTACTGATGTTCCATGACTTATTTAGTGGCCATCTGCAGCTATTCCACCTAAACTTTGGGACGATAATGTTGTTGACAAAGAATGAGGAGGCGGTGCGCATTGATCAGTTCCGTCCAATATGTCTGTTTAATGTGAGCTTTATTTTTTTACTAAAGTTGGGACAAACCAACTAACACGTATTGCACATAGTGTGGTGCAACCAACTCAGACGATATTCATGTCGGGCAGAAACGTGGTGTGGACCACCTGAGGGTGTGGTGGTCCTACATGAAACACTTTACGATATCCACTCGAAGAGATTGGATGGGGTGGTCTTCAAAGTGGATTTGGAGAAAGCGTATGATAAAGTTAAATAGATGTTCCTACAACAACAGGCTTTACGTATGAAGGGATTTGACGATTCTTGGAGGAAGCAGGTCAATTCATTTGTACCAAAAGACATTGTCGGGATTAAAGTGAATGATGACATAGGTCACTACTTCCAGACGCACAAGGGTCTAAGATAGGGGGACCCGATGTCTCCTATCTTGTTCAACATAGTAGTAGATATGTTGGCAGTTCTGATATAGCTAAAGAGGAAGGGCAAGTAGGAGGACTAGTACCACATCTAGTAGATGGTGGGGTGTCCATACTACAATACGTTGATGATACCATCATTTTCATGGAACATGCTTTGACAAAGGCAAGAAATATGAAGCTTGTGTTATGCCTATTTGAGCGGTTGTCGGAATTGAAGATTAATTTTAACAAAAGTGAATTGTTTTGTTTTGGGAGAGCCAAAGATAAACAAGATGCTTATAAAGAATTGTTCGGATGTGAACTAGGTACCCTACCGTTTAGTTATCTGGGCATTCCAATTCACCATCGCAAGCTATCTAACAAGGAGTGGAAGTGTATTGAAGATCAATTTGAAAAGAAACAAAGTTGCTGAAAGGGCAAGCTTATATCATACGCAGGTCAGCTAATTTTAATAAACTCAGTGCTCACAAGTATGCCCATGTTCCTCTTGTCCTTCTTTGAGGTACCTGTAGGGGTACGGAAAAGACTAGACTTTATCGATCTCGATTCTTTTGGCAGAGTGATGAAATAAAGAGGAAGTATAGGCTTACTAAATGGGACATCATTTGTAGGCCGGAGGACCAGGGTGGTCTTGGGATTGAGAATTTAGAGGTAAAGAACAAATGTCTGCTCAGTTAATGGTTGTACAGGCTCTCTGTGGAGACCGAAGACACGTGGGTACAAATTTTACATAATAAGTACTTACAATCTAAGACCTTGGCCCAGGTTACCGTTAGACCTAATGATTCACCTTTTTTTAAGGGCTTGATGAGAACGAAAGGAACTTTCTTCCATAGAACTAAATTCATCATTGCAAATGGTAATTCAATGAGATTCTGGGGGGCGGCGGGGTACGTGGTTAGGGGAGACGCCTTTAGCCACACAATATCCATATCTCTATAACATTGTACAGCGTAAGGAGGCTTGCTACACTGTTATAGTCCAACCCTCTAAATATTCAATTTCGGAGATCTTTGGTAGGAAACCGATGGGAAGCATGGCTACATTTGGTCAGAAGGTTGATGGATGTGAACCCCTCTGATGAGCCTGATAGTATTCACTGGAAATTAACTACAAATGGCATTTTCTCAGTCAAATCTATGTATTTTGACCTAATTAATTCTGATCCGATTCTGAAATCGATTCATATTTGGAAGATCAAAGTCCGTTAAGAATCAAAGTCTTCATGTGGTTTGTTTACAAGGAGGTGATTCTGACTAAGGATAACTTGGCAAAACATAATTGGAAGGGTAGTCAAAGATGTAGCTTTTGCAATCACGATGAAACCATCAAACACTTCTTTCTCAATTGTCCGCTGGCCAAGCTATTATGGCGCTCAGTTCATATAGCCTTTAATATCACCCCTCCAAATAGTATTCACACGTTATATCCGGGACGTGGCTAAATGAAGTAGAGACAAATATTGCAAGTAGGAGTATGTGCATTACTTTGGCCTATATAGAACTGTAGAAAGACATGGTTTTTAAAAGACAAACTTGTATAATTTTTTTGCAGGTTATCAACAGGGAACTGCTTGGATTCGCATGTGGTCATTACTCACTCCTGTGGAAGCCAGGGAGCCTTTGGTTATTCGGTCTGCCCGATGTGAGATGGTAGCTCGGGATATCTACAACCGGTTTGGATGACGGTCAAGTAATATGATAAGTGTTTAGTCATCTCGTTCTATTGTTGCCGATTGTGGCATATTATACTTTTTTTTCCTCAGCTCTGAGCAAGCCTGTACTGGATCACAGACGGTTATTTTGCTTAATAAAGGGATTGGATGCATCACTCTGATGCAATGACCAGGGGTAATTCTCCTTTTCTAAAAAAAGAAATCTAATCCATCCACACATAACGTGAATTTTATGTCATATGCATGAATTAATGAGCCGCTAAACTAAATATACAATAAAAGATTGGGAAATTTACCTTTGAGCAAGTCGTTGGACACCTCGAGGTCATGGCGGAAGGGTGGTAGCGCCGGATGGCGGGAAGAAGACGAGTGGCTGTGGCGAAGCGTGGGAGGTCCATAAATAACTCAGCGGGGGCGACATAGGCCAAATCACCGCAAAAGAAAGCGGCACGGGGATGTGGATGGTAGTGGAAGGGAACAAATGTATGTAGTGCCAATATTTGAGTGGATGGAGGACGCGCTATATCACTAAGCCCAACCTTCAAATATCGAGGCTCACGCGCTCAATTTGAAGCGCTCTTAAAAAATTATAGTGATTAAGAATGGATAGCAACTCTGTGAGAATGACACATAATTACTGCAATGATATGATGATTTACGGAGATCAGGGCGATATGGACTCGCTAGAGTTTGGTGTAACGGAGAGCTGCTACAAGCAACGTGCAAACGTGCTCCAGCCTCCAGGAACTCAGAAGTACTACTGGCAGTAGAAAGAAGCCCCGGTGCAGCGCACGAGGCCCGAGCTGTCGGGGCAGGGCCGTGGCTAGCGCCTAGCGGGTGCGCCTGAGGGGCAGGGACAGTGCCATGGGCTCGAGGCGTGCCGCCACTCCCGCGCCGTTCAACAAGCCCGGCCGGCATGTATCTCCGTCGTCGGCGGTCGGTGTCGCGAATCTGGCTCGTCAGGCCAGTCGGTCTCGGGCCATAGTCTACGTGCAGTGCACCGATATTTGGCGATCTAGGAGTATCATTTACGCGCATACGCCAATTGTCCGCCAGTTACTCTACTGCTGCAGACGTACGCATGAGAGCGGCGCGTACATTCCCTTCCCGTAATCCCACCCCACCCCCACATGATTGCCCAGCATCACACGAGCAAGATGGCCCCAGAGCTAGCTAACCACGCCAAAACAAAGAGTGGTTGCGATGGGGTTGCATGTTAGCGCATCCACCGAAGTCAATGAGGAACTCAAACTGTATCCTTGATTGAGTAGTACGAGTGCGTGTGCGTGTGTATACTGCAGTCTACAGAATCGTGGCACATGGCTAGGCCGAGGCCGCGCGGCGAGAGCAACGCCAACCGTGTCCCGTACCAGTACTAGCATCGTAGCACAGCACCGGCGATCCTGCTCTAGCGTGAATCCCCGGCGACCGGAAGCAATGGCCGCCGCTAGTTAATTTAATTGATGCCGCGCCCTGCCTGGACGGACAGCGGAGGCATAGAGAACTCCCGGTCACATGGGCTCGCTTCACACGCACCACCGTTTTGTACCCACTTGCCCATTGCATCCATGGTCCAATTCCTGTCCAACTCCAGTTAGAGTGCTGCTACACACACGACGGTTGTGGACGATCTCTGCACGATGAAGCACATCAACCCGTCCATGCGTCGATTCAAAGTGAAACTACACCGTTAAATACTCCATCGTGCGCAGTTCGTCCGGCTATTGTCGTCCACACAGCAGTTTCGCTCCAGTTATTAGCAACATGAGTCGACATAACTCGGCGCATTCACGTGTACAAGACACGAGAAAGAATGTGCGCAGAGATCCATCCACCCACCCATCTTGTCAGAGAGACAAAGAAACGGACGAGCCTACTGCCGGGGCTAGGCAGCAGCAGTAACGTATTGGTCGGAGGACCGAGTATTGAACGGGCGACGGTGGCGCGGCACGCAAAGCGATGGCTCGGTTTGCTTTGGTTTGGTTCGTGCGAAAAGGAGACAGGGGGTCATGTGTTGCGCGCGAGGCCGTACAGTCCAGTTCAGTCCAGTCCAGGCTAGTGCCTTTTCCGCCTTGGCCCCCTGGGCATCATGCTGCCGGCCGCCCGCCCGCCCGCGCGCGCTCGCCTTTTCTTTCAGCTGAATCCAGTGCGCTCTCCTCCGCGGCGAGCTCACAACCACTACTACTCCCAACCGACGGCGACGAGCCGTCCGCCGGTGCCATCGGTGCGGCGGAGACGGGTCGGATCCCCCGTGGAAAGGAAACTTTTCTTCCCGGGCTGGCTAGCAATCTCACCAGACACTCGACTCATTCCGGTCCACTCGTAGCGGCACGATAGAATCTACTCCTACGTACATTGCCAACCGTTAACTAAAGAGAGGCGATTAGTTTACGCACACCCGGCCAAAACCGCCGCGTCCTCCAACGTGGCGGTGTGCATCTCGTGAGCCATTCCACCGGAGACCTGCTACTAATCCAAGTGTTTCGTAACTTGTAATGGATTCCTCTTGGATGAATAACATTATTGGTCTGTCTCCGGCTCACGTTTTGCCGGCCCGTCCACGTCCCCTTGCCCCAAAGAAGACACGGACGGGCCTTTCCTCGATATACGCCTCCGCACCGCACGCCTCGTGTGTCCCTGACTGACAAAAAAGCCCAACTGCCGATGCCCCAACGCCTCTCTCTCTCTCTCTCTCTCACACACAAACACCTTTGCTGCAGCAGCTCCGCCTGCAGCTGCAAGAGACACCCATCTCCTTTTTCTAACCATTGCCCCATGATTTTTCCTCCTTTTCTTTCTCTCTTTCATTCATCCTCCCCGCCCGCCCGCTGCTAGTTTTCTAGCAGCTTCTCCTTCAGTGGCTTCACTGCAATCTTTGGCATATGCTTGCTGTTCGACCGAGTCCTAGTTCTTGCCGTCTGCTTGCTTGATCTGCCCCTCCGCTTCCTTCCGCCTGCAATGGCCGGGAGCTTCGACGGGAGGGTGCCAACCAGAGGTGTCGAGCAGGTGCCTAAAAACTTGTTTTTCCTTGTCAATTTTTCCTCCCATGCACCCCCTTGAGAATCTGTTTAGCGCCACTTTCTTAGATTTCTTGGTAGTTGTAGATCACATGGATTATCAGATTGCTTGTTCTGGATTTGCTCTCCTTTTTCCCCCCTTCATCTCGGCTTTCACCAGTATCTAGTTACTACTCCAGGCCACTGTATACTTCAAAACTGAGCGGATTTATTCCCCGGTAGGATCTGCCAAGAATGTGATCTGATTCTGACGGATTACTTCTTCCTATTACTATTATCCAGGCCATTGTTGCTCTGAAGAAGGGCGCACATCTGCTCAAATGTGGCAAGAGAGGGAAGCCCAAGTTCTGCCCCTTCCGGCTTTCTTCTGTGAGTACTCTACCATTTTTCTGGCTTCTATTCATCTAGTAGTAGAATTAATAAAGTCGAGGATTTAAATCAGGGAGCAGAGATTGTGACCTGTGAGCCCCTGAGATGCCTCACAGTTACTACTACCGAATTTATTTATTTATTTATTTACGCGGTTACTGCAGACAAGCTACCCCCATTCTCTGGAGCTCTGCGGTGATTCGCATGTCCAGCGCAATCATAATACTCCTTTTATATACTCAAACATTTTGACTGCAGCCTTCGCAGCTCAAACAAGCTGTCTGAAGTACACAAATCTGTCACTGTCATGGGGATTTTCCAGAGTTCCTAGGCAATAAAGTTATGGTTCATATACTAATCTGCACCTACAAGCTACTACTGATGCTTTAAGACTTATGTTTTGCATTTCTATTTTTTGTAAATGCTCAATCGCGATTCGATGACACTATCTTCTACTGCTGTTAAAGTTTCGACAGTGAATGGGTCTAATCAAACTGAAATATAGAGCTTTGCTCTTTTCCCCTTTAGTTTACCATTGTGACCTATATAAATCTGTAACAGGAGAAACTGCTATGCAACTAAATCCACCTTCCAGTCATGGCAAACTATTCTTCCTTTTTGCAGGATGAGAAGACACTGGTGTGGTACTCGAAAGACAGGGAAAAACACCTGAGCTTAAATTCTGTGTCAACTGTAATTCTTGGCCAGAAGACTGTACGTAATTCCTTACCCTGAACAAATTATTGTGTTATCTATGTATCATATAATAGCACTAGTTCTAAGGATCTCAGAATTCTGCAGACAAACTTTTATCGTCAGCGTTGGCCTGAGAAAGAACATCAATCCTTGTCACTCGTATACAGAAATGGCGAGTGCTCACTCGACTTGGTATATCCCTTGCCAGATATTATGTCAGTTCATTTGTGATTTCAGTGTCCATTGTTCCTCACCGGTATTGCATCTTCTAAAAATCATGCTGACCCAGATCTGCAGAGACAGAGATCAAGCTGAGTGCTGGCATCTTGGTTTGACAGCGTTGATATCAGGTTCTTCTAGTCCATTTTCATCAGTTGGGTCAAAGAGCAGCAGGCAGATGACTAGTTGCACAAGTACTCCCCGCAGCTATATTCAGCGAAAGAGCAAGCTATCAGCTGTGCATGACACACCAAGGCACAAACAGGTTAGTTCTAAAACTTGTACAATGATATCTAAGTGAACTTTATTTTCGCTTAAGAAAGATTCATGTGGTCAACTAGGTCTATCTAAACTTTGGATTCAGGGCATGGTCCAATGGACAAACACAACATTCTTAGGTTTTACTACTGAGGTGTGCCAATTTCAACAAACCACTCTCTGTCCAGATAGCATGATAAGTGCAATGGGTATCAATAAATATCCGCATATAAATTATTGCACTTACCACTGAACTGTATTTTTTAAAAAGAAGTGACATCTTAGAGTCGTTAATGCTTAAGTGTGTAGACATTGCTGAGCTATAGTTTAATTTTGCTGGATGTTCTCTGTCATTTTGTAGTGTCCTCTGTGGATTGATCCTTCGTTAATGAATTTCTTCTTGAAGGTATATCCATCTTATGGGAGTCCTAGGATGACACAGAAAGATTTATTTGGTGGTTACCTTGATTGTTCGGAAGCATTATTTTACCAAAGACAGCGAACATTTTCGGACGTAGACTCTTACCTGGAGAGGCTTACTCCCAAGGTGGCAAATCCAGTTAGGCATAGTTTGAAGGACATTTTGGTTGCTAACAACAAACACAAGACACAGACAATTAGTCGAACACCTAAAGTGAAAGCATTTGAAGGGCACCGTGCAGCATGCAGACTGGATTCTCTGAAGGATGTTTTTCTCTGGGGCGATGTTGTTGGCAGTACGTTAGACAGTGAAGATATTCCAAAGGCACTTCCGAGGTTAGTGGGATCAACCAAAATGCTCGATGTACAGAGCATTGCTTGTGGGGAGAATCATGCAGCCATAATCACCAAGCAAGGGGAGGTCTTCTCCTGGGGCAAGGAGAGTAGCGGAGGCTGGGACACAGAGTAAATGACAGCGGTCCGTGTCCTAAAATGGTGGAGTCTCTTGCCTCTGTACATGTGAAGGCTGTTGCATTTGCTTCAAAGCACACCTGTGCAGTCACGGTTTCTGGCGAACTTTTTGAATGGGGTGAAGGAGCTCATAGCATGGGTCTGTTGAATAACTGGCATGGGAGGAACCAATGGTTACCCCACAAATTGTTTGGTCCTATGGACAACATTTCCGTGTCGAAAATTGCCTGTGGCGAGTGGCACACAGCTATTATAACATCTTCTGGTCAGCTATTCACATATGGGGATGGAACATTTGGTGTTCTTGGGCATGGGGATACACAAGGAATTGGTAGGCCAAAAGAAGTAGAGTCCTTGAAAGGGTTACGGGTGAAATCCGTGGCATGCGGGCCATGGCACACAGCTGCCATTGTTGAAGGAATGAGCAGTGTCAAGTGCAACGCTCCAATTGGCAACCTGTTCACATGGGGAGATGCAGATAAAGGGAAGCTGGGTCATGCTGACAAGAAGATGAAGCTTGTACCAACATGCGTCGATTCACTCATCAGTCATGATTTTCTCCAGGTATCATGCGGGATGGCTCTGACTGTTGTGCTTACTTCTAATGGGGTGGTATTTACTATCGGAAGTTCCAAACATGGGCAACTAGGGAACCCACAGGCAGATGGTGAATCTGTTTGCACTGTTGGAGGAGTACTTAAGAATGAGTTTGTGACAGAGATATCATCTGGTTCTTCCCATGTAGCCGCATTGACTATGAACGGAAAGGTTTTCACCTGGGGTAAAGGTGCGGACGGACAACTTGGTTTAGGTGACCATGCCAATAGGAGCTCTCCTACTTTAGTAGAGGCATTAGAAGGTAGACAAGTTCAGAGTATAGCTTGTGGCTCCAATTTTAGTGCTGCAATCTGTTTGCATAAGGGTATCTCAGTGAAGGACCAACCCATATGCAGCAGATGTCAGATGGTTTTTAATTTTACTAGAAAGAAACACAACTGTTACAACTGTGGTTCCATGTTCTGCAACTCCTGCAGTAGTAACAAGACCGCCAACGCAGCACTTGCGCCAGACAGGAACAGAAGGTATCGTGTCTGCGATGCGTGTTTCTGTCAACTGGAGAAAGCCTTGTACTCTGGCGACGTCAAGCCACAGCCAAAGATCAGCAAAGGAGAAATGTTTAAAGCAGAAATAATGGCATACACGCCTAAGTTGTCACGTTTATTCAAGGAAGCAAACCTCATTGTTGAAAAGATGGCTTCAGTACAAGGTCCCAATCAAAGAAATGTGGACTCTGCTGTTCCAATCCAAGTGAGAACTGAAAGATGGGGGCAAGTTGAGTGTCCCGCCAAATTTATATCTGCACAAGACAATTTCAGACATCAGCTGGTACCAAATAATCAGATGTCTGGTGTCTCTTTTTCCCAAAGAATGCATGACGCTGTAGGGTTGAAGGCTGGAAACCCTTTGCGACAGTCTACTGATAGCCAGAGAGATGAAATGAGTATGATGGAAAGAATACTCACGGAGGAAGTAAAGCAGCTGCGCTCACAGGTAATTCTTTTTTCATTGCTCAGCAAATTAATTGTTTCCCCCTTTGAGAACTGAGGAACACTGATATTCTTGTTCTTCCTCAACCAGGTCACCACTCTTGCTGAGCAATGCCAGCAGAAAGATCTTATAGTCAAAGTGTACAAACAAAGACTTGATGAAACATGGCTAATTGTTAGGGATGAGGCTGCAAAGTGTAAAGCTGCCAAAGATATCATAAAGGTTCTGACTAATCAGGTATGATATCCACATAATCTCATTACACGGTATTGGTGGTATTTTGTCCAGTAACAAAGAACTCGTTGCTGCATGATGGATGACATGTTCGGCCGTTGTAAACTGTGCAGTGTAATGCCTTGTCAGCGAAACTTTCGGTTGGTCAGCAACCAGAGAACTCAAAGATGACACGTAATAGCGTCGCAGAACAAGCACCGTCACCAGGTGCCGCGGTGCCAGCAGATGGATCACTCAGTCACCGGAATATCGCCAGAACATTCGACCGTGATGGCTACACCACGGAAGCAGATTCCGTGGATGCTCCTGTCGACGGTGTGATCGAGCAGATTGAGCGAGGGGTGTATGTGACACTTGCCGTATCCCCAGGTGGAAGGAAAGACATAAGGCGGATAAGATTCAGGTGAATCCTATAAGGCCTTGCTTGTTACCGTTGCTGATTATTAACCTGCCATTATACTTGTGCCAATATCTTTTGCTTTTTCGCCGCAGTCGGAAGCATTTTGGCGAGAAGGCAGCTCAGTGCTGGTGGGAAGAGAACAAGAGCAGGGTATATGCAAACTACAGCGTTGAGCAAGCGGCGACACCACACCTGAACCGCGCGTAATGGTGACCGGCAAAATAATTATATACCACACCTGAACCGCGCGTAATGGTGACCGGCAAAATAATTGTACAGAGGTAACCGGTGCTACCGCTATTAACTGACCAAACCAAACAGTCTTCAGCTAGCAGGCCTTATTGTAGCATGAAGCTGATGGAATTTTGTAAGCTGATACCAAGTGATCTGATCTACCATTTTTTTTCTTTTTCGAAAAGGATCTGATCTACCATTTGCTTTGTACAATGGGGGGCAGTTAAAACTTACCACTGTAGATATGCTTCCGATAGGAAGAAGTAGAACTGACGGATTGGCGCGACGGTATGTCCAAATCGATCCTACGGCCAGCAGCGGTTCACAGCCAAGCGACTTAACCTGTAGACAGAAGAACGAGAGCGGGCAGGGGAAACAGAGGCGTCTCGCCGCTGCTACTGCAGGAAGGGAGGGGAGCCGCGCCGGCTGCACCTCCAGGGTGATCTCCGGCGGCGTGCGATGGAGAAAACGGCCTCGAACGCCCTCTCCGCCCGCCTCCGGCTACTCCCTCCGCCCCGAATTCGACGGCCCCATAGGACACCTCAACAAAGTGGGCTTGGCGCCGGTAGTTACGAGCCCAGCAATGATTCAGTGTAGGACATCGGTTCTGCCGGCGCGGCTCAGAGAAGAAGCAACAGAGTCCAATTTCTTCAGGCAGTTAACAGAGCAGAACATCGGTTCAGTTCAGTTCGGCAAAACAGCAGTATTACAAGGCTGTAAACAAACACAGCACAGTTTAGTTCAGTTGAGCAACAACATCACTTCACTTCACTTCACTTCAGTTCAGTTCAGTTTAGCAAACGACACCACTTCAGTTCAGTTTAGCAAACATCAAGCAAAAAGGAAAACCTGAGCCATACTTGTGTACATAGCCACATAGGTCTCAACACTTCAATATATTACTACCACCCGTGCACTTTTAATACATGGACATTCAGTTGACAGGTTCAGGGAACAACAACAGAAAGTTTAACACAATAGAGATTCTTTTGTAGGTCTGAACAGACTAATTTTTTAAGCACTTAACATTGACTTTGTTCTTACATGATCATTCAAGTACATAGATTTGGCCCTTTTACTTGTACACTTAGGCTACAAAAGAATGTAGTCAACCCTGTCCAAAATACTATCTAACAAGCTTATACTCCCTCCGTTCCAAATTATTCGTCGTGGTTTTATTTCAAATTTGACCTAAACCCACGACGAGTAATTTGGAACGGAGGGAGTACATGTTAGAACATATCTTCATCATAAGCGGTAGCTGTCATGAGTTGCGGGTAACTCATGATCATGTTGCACTATTGAAACTCCATATTTGCTCCTTTATCGCGGCCATCCTTCTCCACTCCTACTAGAGGCTCTGCACCATCATGTTTCTTTTGTTGCTGCAATAAAAAACCTAGTAAGCAGTTTAGGAATGAATGGTAACAAACACATCATGTACATATTGCTACATATCTTTGCTCCTTTGTTTTTGGATGCAGCAACTTTAGTTGGCTTGCGCTTCCTTTTGAGTAACTTGTCAAGCCAAAGCCAAGTTTTCTTTCTCCTCAATTTTCTTGATTGAACCCCTTCTTTTCTTGAGCTTTGCAGCTCTAAGAACCTCATCTGTTTGTTGCACATTTGGGTCAACAACTTTTTGTCATTACATGGCTTATTCGCCGCATTCGTAATTGCATTGATTTTATCCTCTAATTGTGGACCAACGCAATCAAGAGTGCATTTTCTAACATCAAACAACATTCTAGTACATAATTATTACATCGCTTATGAAAGCACAAGCTCAAACTCAATACAACATAGCATATAAAGTTGAACACACATGACATGAAACGCAGATATAGAACTAGTGATCTTATTGTCCATTCCACGTCCATCACTACACAATGAGATATCTTTCAAGATGTTAGTGAATTTCCGCATCTCGAATTCCATAGTGAACTTGGAAAGAGTTGAACGCGGTCTTTCCTTCTAAATGGACGCACCACATTTTGACATGAATTCACATAATTAGTAATCCAAATCTTGGCCACGCTTATTCTTAGTCGTCTTATTGTGAAAGATCACGGTGGCAGTCATGATGTATCAAAGAATCTCTTAATCTCAAAACCTAGCCGACCGATGTACAATAACAAATTGGGCTGGCAAAATCTCAAATACCCTTCCACATCCTTTCTAGCAGCCACAGCGCGCGATGCCACCACCGCCTGCTTCCTCACACCACACTGCGTCGCTAGGCTATACATCAGCGTTAGGCTTCTCGATGTTGTTCCTTGCAACCGTTGTGAGGATACGAAGAAAGCTGATCTGGATTCCCACGCGAAGAACTGCAGGCACATCTTATTGTTCTTCAGCACGAATCCTAAAGCACAATGAAGGGGTGCACTGAAAGGTAGAAAGTCTCCTCCGTCAGAAAATCTTTGTCGTGAAATGGATAAAAGAGATGTATCTGTAACAAAAATACGCCTCAGATACACTCTTTATCCATTTCACGACAAAGATTTTCTGGACGGAGTGAAAGTAGAGGGTTTTCTTAGCCGAAAAAGTAGTAGTTTTAGGGATGCAAGTTTGTGACCCTCACCCTACTTATTTGAACTAAACAAAGTAAAATTTCAAAAGTTATGGTACTTCTCCCTGATTTTTTTTGTCGATTTAGTTGTCGAACTAAAGAGGGGCCTATTTGTAGGTTGGTTTTCATCTGCTAGTCTCTGATTCTCCTGATTCAAGTTCACCTGTGGGTGGATAGCACACATACAACATAATCCGTCATTCTGAAAATTCTCCGGTGAGGACCGTATACAGAAGAAGGCTTAACAGCCAGTCCTCATCTAATTACATTCACCCAGCACTACACATCATCTAGTACTCCTATAACAACTAGTACAGTGATAGTTATGAAGTCTTCGGTTCATTTGCCATGCTTAAACATTGTGCAAGTAGGGCATCGGCGCTAAGTTCATTTGTCAAGAACAACACAGTACAACTAAGAAGGCCTTGCGGCATTCTCCTGCCATGCCATTGATGAGAGCTGTGCAATGATTAATTTACATCAGGGCGATCGATCCTACTACAACTACGCCAAAATTATATAGGTCAACGTCGACCTCTGAACCTCCACCAATGGGGGCGAGATCACAGACGCCCAACGAACACTCTGTACCTCGAGGCCTACCAGAGTTACAAGCAGAGCCTCGTCATCTCTCTATCCGCCTCCTCCCTGGGAGCCTGGGGCTGCATCGCCTTGGTCTCAGCCGCGCACCTCTTGTACGGCATGAAACCTCGCTGCTGGACGAAGGTCGGGCTCACACGCTCTCTCAAACCCGCAGCATGCACCACTTCGTCGTCGCCGCCGACCGCTCCCGTGCATGACTCTGCAGAATTCCTGGCTGTTGTTTCAGCCACACTGCTGGAGGCCGTGTTCGACGACGCTTCCCTCCGCCTAAGCTCGTTGTCGGCTTCAGAAGCCTGGTGCTGATGCTGTTGATCTGCCTTGGGGCTCGACGGCACGGGGTACGGCACACTTCCATTGTTGTAGCCGAAGAAAACTGCCCCCTGAGAAACATAGTACATGAACTGCTGCGAGTTTGCCATCCACGGGCTCCATGTGTTTGCCTCTGGTGCACTGGTGGGTGTCTCGGACGAAGTATCCAGTTCCATGTCCGCGGCAGTTTGCAGGCCGCAGGTACCAGGGCTTGGCAGCTGATGTGATTCATTCACAACAACTGTCTTCCCAAACAGCTTCAGGACCGGAGCATCGGACGTGTTGTCACACACCACTTCTTCTGAAGTACCACTACTGCCCTTGGATTTCTGAAACACACAATCAAGAAATTCATCAGAACTGTAAAGATTGAATAATTTCATTCAATAATAATAATGAAATAGCTGCTGGTGTGTTGTGTTGATATTTTGTGGACTTATTAAGATCGGATAGTTATATCCTGCAAGATATTATGCTTTTGCTGGGAGTATACCTTGGAATCATTGGTTGCTGGCGCTTGCACAGCGACCTCGGCGGTCCCCGTGCTCGGCGTGGGGCACCGCTCTTCAACGTCGATGGTCGAGGTGTCGCTGTCGAAGCTCTCGGAGCCCAAGCCTATCTGCGAGGTGGTCACCACGGATGTCGGCGAGCCATTCCCCTGCTCACACATGGACAGCTGAGGCTTGTCGACCCGGAGGAGCGCGGGGGCGCGCTTCCCCGGCTGCGCGCTCCTCAGGTTGCACGGGTACGGGTGCACCGACTTCCTCTTGGGCCGCGGAGGCGGGATCTGGATGGCCGGCCCGGCGCCGGAGCTGCTGCCGCCGCTGTCCCCGGACGAGTCCCGGGTGACCTTGGAGAAGAACTTCTGCGCGTGGCTCCTGATCTGCACGGCCGTCTTGGTGCCTATGTGCTCTGCGGAGAGGAAGAAACCATTTGTCAGGTCATGAGGATTTTTTTTAGTTTTACCCGGATAATAAGGAGTTTGCTGGGGAGGAAACGCACCTTGAATTCGGCGCCAGGCGCGGCCATGGAGCTGCATGGCCTCCAGGAAGAGCTTGTGCTCCTCCTCGGTCCATTTCTCGCGCTGCTTGGTTATCATGTACGGCTTTCGCGCCTTGGGGAGGCGGCCCTCGGCCATCATCCGCGTGTCGCTGCCGGAATTCAGCAGATCCGGCTTGGTTTCCTTGAGGAAAGAAAAGCAGACGATTTTGTTAGACTCGATTCGAAGGGAGAACAAGGTTCTACTAATTTCAGCATGAAATTTCTGCTTGGTCAAAAAATTGGACTGCAGAAATAGAAGATATTTTCCAACCAACAAATATCTACTAGCATCTTTTTTCGTTTGAGAACAAAAAAGAAAAACAGTTGTGCGGCCGTGGATCTTTCATCAACATGTTCTACTCCCAGAGAAAAACACATCTGAACAAAGAAGGAGCAATCAGTACCTGAAAACGAGCCATATCTCTCTCCAGATCCTTCAGAATCGAAGCACCGGCGAAGCCAAATCTGGCAGAGAGGCGGGCGACGAAGAACGGAGGCGAATTCACCAACTCCTAATCTTTGTTGCTGCTGCTGTTTTCTTCTTCCAGGGAGAGGAGAGCAGAGCAGGAGAGGAGGGGAGATGAGAGGAGGAAAATGAGGAGGCGTGTGCTGCGACGAGGAGGGAGGGGAGGGGAGGGGGGAGAAAAAGGGCGAGGCCAGGGGTGCCACCTCGGACGGGATTTTTGGTGGCTTTACGCTTTTCCCCGGTGCGCTTTTCTGACTCGCACAAATATCCTAGCGGCCAAATTCGGGAGGCCGCTCGATTCTTGTGGCTCTCGCTGCTTCCTTCACCTGCCAGCCACCGCTCCCGTGCTTGTTCGGTAGTGGAGGACTACTGGCACTGGCAGGCAGGGTCACGTCTCCATGACGGCACGTGGCGCTTGTGTGTGGTGTGCTGTGCTATCCCCTCCCGTGGGGCTGCACGAAATGGATGCGTCTTCATCCGACTGTCTATCCATCGCCTCTTTTTCGCCTTTGTTTTCCTCTTTTCCGCAAGATTTCACCCTTGGTGCGCGCGTGTGTTTACCAACACGTCTGATGGATGTGTTTGTTAGGCCGAAATTTCGCCACAGTCAGTGAGGATATCGGCAAACCTCGAATTTCGACTTGTGTTCTTGGTGATCAATCGAGCTTTCTTTTCTGCGAAAAAGTGTTGGTGAAGTTTTGGGCGTGCTGGTTTTCCCTTTTTGGAAGAGACATGCTACTTCTCAGCCGTATGAGAATCATAGTCGGCCAAGCTACATACATCAAGAATTGTGGCCGTCTGGTAAGAATCATATGCTAGTTCTCGGTTTGATCGAGTCAGTTAGATGAGACTTTAATATTACAGAAAAGGGTGACAAAACTAGAGATAACTTGTTAAATGAACACTAAAAAGACTATACGGTTCAGTAAGTTGAAATATCATATAGGAAAAACAGGGCCTTAGAAATAACAAATTTTCTTATAGTCACGTACTACCTAAAGTTTTCTTCTTCTACACGCAGCGATTAGTAGATATTTGCCGCTTGATTTGTGGGGACAAAAGGAGATTGGAATATCATCACACGTCGAACAAGCAAAATCCTAAATATCTAAGTGTTCTCCACAAATATCCTGGAGCTTCGATTTGGCAAAACCCAAAAGCGTAACCAAAGATACCCAGCGTCTCGCCTCTAAAAATATCTGGAAAAGCTGCATTGTCATAAATGCTGAACGCAATCATAGAAATAAACATTTTTCTTATAATCAGGTACTCGCTAAAGTTTTATTCTTCTGCACATGGTGATCATATATTTCCCTCTTGTTTCGTTGAAAGAAAAGAGTGCGAGCGGCCTAATTATCCACTCCACACGTGGATGAAGAGAAATGCAAAGGGTAGCAATGAATATCTAGCAGCTCTCCTTGACAAATATCTTGCATCTCGATCTGGCAAAGAACAACCATATACTTTTATAATCTGTTGTGGAAAGCGATATGACTAATTAAATAATCACTAAATTGACCAAAAACCTTGTCGGGCAAGCTTGGGCATTAGAGATAATCATTTTTGTCATAATCAGATACGCTTATTCATCTACACATAGCTATTAGATATTTGCCTCTTGTTTTGTGGAAATAGCAAATGGGTCTCAGGAGTCAGGTCCCATTGCAGCACCTGAATTAGATTTATTTTAGAAAATTCAAAAGGAGAGAAAAATTCAAAAAACTTTTGGTTTCAAACATGCTCAGGTATTACACTGTGAAAATATGCTAGTTTTAAGTGTTCTTGGTAATGAATCAAGCTTGCTTTTTTGCAAAACATGTGATGATAGTAAAGTTATGTGAACCCTAGTTTCCTTTTTTGGAAGAGATATGCTACTCAGCTGTCTAAGGATCATAGTCGGCCAAGCTACGTACATGAAGAATCATATCTGTCTAATAAGAATCATATGCTAGTCCCCTCTTCTATTCTGTCAATTAGATGAGGCTTCATTAATTATAATCCAAAATTTATAACCTACTATTGTATTCTAAAAAAGGGCACAAAAAAACTAAAGATAAGTTGGTTAAATGGACACTAAAAAAAGGCTAGAATGGTTTGTTAAGTTGAAATGTCATATGGGAAAAACGGGGCCTTAGAAATAACTAATCTTCTTATAATCACATGCTCCCTAAAGTTTTCTTCTTCTACACATAGCGATTAGTAGATATTTACCGCTTGATTTTGTGGGAAGAAAAGCTAAGCGACTGAATATCATCTTCACACGTCGAACAAGCAAAATCCAAAATATCTAAGTGTTCTACTCCAAAAATATCCTGGAGCTTCAATTTGGCAAAAGAGCATGCGAAACACAAAAGCGTAACCAAAGATACCTAGCATCTTGCCTCCAAAAGTATCGGGAGAAGTTAAATTGTCATAAATGTTAAATGCAACCTTAGAAATAATCATTTTTCTTATACTCAGATACTCCCTAATTTTTTGTTCTTTTGCACATGGTTATCAGATATTTCCCTCTTATTTTGTCGACATAAAGAAGTGGGAAAGACCTAAATATCCGCTCCACACATAGATGAAGCAAAGTGCAAAAGCGCAACCATGAATATCTAGGGGCTCTCCTCAGCTGTAGCTCGATGTTGGCAAAGAAGGACCGTATACTTTATAATCTCTCATGGAAAAAAAGAAGGACCATATACTTTATAATCTCTCGTGGAAAAAAGAAGATACAATTGATTAAATAATCACTAAAATAGACTAAAAATCTTGTCAGCCAAGCTAGGGCCTTAGAAATAATTATTTTTCTCAAACCTTATACCCCTGAAGTTTCGTTCTTCTATACACGTACCTATTAGATATTTGCATGTTGTTTTGTCATAAGAAAAAGTGTGAGAGACTGAAATATCATCATCACACCACAAACCAGCAAAACACCAAAATACCTAACAATTTTGCTCCAAAAGTATCAAGCAACTCCATCTTGCAGTGAACAAGCAAAAACCAAAAGTGAAACAGATAATATTATCATTAAACTAAAACAAAAAAACTTTTTTTTGCCTAAGTTGCATTTCATAAATGGCAAACACAACCTTAGAAATAACTATTTTTGTTATAATCAGGTACTCCCTACAGTTTTATTCTTCTACATGTAGTGATTAGGTATTTATGTCTTGTTCGTCAAAAGATAAAGCTCAAGAGACTGAAATGTCATCATAACACCTCAAACAAGTGGAAACCAAATAAGTGGTCTCCTCCACAAATACCTTGGAGGTTTGATCCGACGAAGAACAAGCAAAAACCAAAAGCGTAACCAAGGATATCTAGCATCTTGCCTTAAAAAATATCAGGAAAAGCTGCATTGTCATAAATGCCAGGCACCACCTTAGAAATAACTAATTTTCTTATACTGCACAACAAAATAAATCTTATACTAATCAAGTAGGAGCATTGCCTAAACTTTTATTCTTCTGGACATGGATTAATGGTTATCAGATATTTCCCTATTGTCTTGTCGACAATGAGGAGTGCGAGAGACTTTACGCCCCGAGCAAGCGAAATATAAAAGGGTAACCATGAATGTCCGGCAGGCCTCCTCAACAAATATCTTGCAGCTGGATCCGGCAAAAGAGCGAGCAAAAACCCAAAAGCGTAGCCAAGAATATCTCTCTTTCATAGCTAGCTAGCTCCAGGAGGAAATATCTCTGCATAGTAGCTCGCTCGATCTGGGAAAGAAGAAATGTCTCGTGTTGGGATCACACGGGACTGCTGAAATCTCTGATAACCATTTTTCTCATAATCAAATACGCCTATTCATCTACACGTAGCTATTAGATATTTGCCTCTTGTCTTGCGGAAATAGCAAATGAGTCTCGGGTCCCATTGCAACACCTGAATTAGTTTTTTTTCTAGAAAATTCAAAAGGAGTCAAAAATTCCGAAACTTTTTGGAATCAAACATGCTCAGGTATTACACTTGTGTTCTTGGTAATGAATCAAGCTTTTTTTTGTTGCAAAAAGTGTGATGATAGTAAACTTTTGCGCATCCTAGTTTCCTTTTTTGGAAGAGATATGCTACTCAGCTGTCTAAGGATCATAGTCGGCCAAGCTACATACATGATGAATCATATCTGTCTAATAAGAAACATATGCTAGTTTCCTCTTTGATTGTGTCAGTTAGATGAGGCTTCATTAATTCCAATCCAAATTTTATAACCTACTATCGTAATCTAAGAAAGGGCAAAAAAAAAAAACTAAAGATAAGTTGGTTAAATTAACACTAAAAAAAGGCTAGAACAGTTCATTAAGTTGAAATATCATATATGAAAAATGGGGCCTCAGAAATAACTAATTTTCTTATAATCACATACTCCCTAAAGTTTTCTTCTTCTACATGTAGCGATTAGTAGATATTTACCGCTTGATTTGCGGGAAGAAAAAGCGCAAGATACTAGAATATCATCTTCACAGTTCGAACAAGCAAAATCCAAAATATCTAAGTGGTCTCCTCCACAAATATCCTGGAGCTCCGATCTGGCAAAAGAGCATGCAAAACCCAAAAGTGTAACGAAAGATACCTAGATCCCACCTCCGAAAATATCTGGAGAAGTTAAATTGTCATAAATGTTAAAACACAACCTTAGAAATAATCAATTTTCTTATACTCAGATACTCTCCTAAAAATTTGTTCTTCTGCACAAGGTTATCAGATATTTCCCTCTTGTTTTGTCGACAGGAAAAAGTGCGAAAGATCTAAATATCCGCTCCACACGTAGATGAAGCAAAATGCAAAAGCGCAACCATGAGTATCTAGCAGCTCTCCTCAACAAATATATTGTAGCTCGATCTGGCAAAGAATGGCCATATACTTTTATAATCTGTCGTGGGAAATAACAAAAAAAGGAGAGACAATTAATTAAATACTCGCTAAAATAGACAAAAAAACTTGTCAGAGAAGCTAGGGCCTTACAAATAATTATTTTTCTCAAATCTTATACCCCTAAAGTTTTATTCTTCTATACACGTACTTATAGATATTTGCATGTTGTTTTGTCATAAGAAAAAGTGTGAGGGACTGAAATATCATCATCACACCTCAAACCAACAAAACCAAAAATATATAACAATTTTGATCCAAAAGTATCAAGCAACTCCATCTTGCAGTGAACAAGGAAAAACCAAAAGTGAAACCGATAATATTATCATTAAACTAAATAAAAAAGTATCCAACATTTTTGCCTAAGCTGCATTTCATAAATGACAAACACAACCTTAGAAATAACTAATTTTCTTGTAATCAGGTACTCCCTACAAATTTATTCTTCTACATGTAGCGATTAGGTATCTGCGTCTTGCTCGTCAAAAGAAAAAGCTCGAGAGACTAAAATGTCATCATAACGCCCCCAACAAGTGGAAACCAAATAATAGGTCTCCTCCAGAAATATATCTTTGGAGCTTTGGTCCGACGAAGAACAAGCAAAAACCAAAAGCGTAACCAAGGATATCTAGCATGTCGCCTTAGAAAATATCAGGAAAAGCTGCATTGTCATAAATGGCAAACACCACCTTAGAAATAACTAATATTTTTATACTGTTAAAAAACATAAATCATACTGCATAATCAAGTAGTATTCCCTAAACTTTTATACTTGTGCACATGATGATCAGATATTTCCCTATTGTGTCGTCGACATAGAAGAGTGCAATAGACTTCACGCCCCGAGCAAGCGAAACGCAAAAGGGTAAGCATGAACGTCCGGCAGGCCTCCTCAACAAATATCTCGCAGCTGGATCCGGCAAAAGAGCGGGCAAAAACCCAAAAGCGTACCCATAGAATATCTCTCGTAGCTACAGGAGGAAATATCTCTGAATAGTACACGGGCCTGCTCGCTCGGTGTGGGAAAGAGGAAATATCTCGTGTCGTGTTGGGACGGATCGCACGGGACTGCTGAAATCTCTGACCTGACCCCGCCCGTCCGCCTCCCGGATTGATTCTTCCAAAACTGTATTTTTCTCGAAACAGTGCACACGCGCCTTGCCCGCTTTGAAATATCGCCAGTCGGTACGGGACCCACCCGCCCGCCTCACTGCTGGGATGGATGGATGGATAGAAAAGCGCAAGGGCGGCGGGGCCCGCCACTCGCTTTTTGGACACGTCAAAGCCGGCAAGCTGGCCGAGGGCGTCGCTCGCTGCTGACGCCTCCCCACGTGGTTTTCCTCCTCGGATGGGCATGGACGATCCTCCTCCACATGCTCCTGAGTCCGGGTTGGCACCGCTCGCGGTCGACGGGAGCCTTCCCAGCCACATGCTCTCTCCGCACCACTGGAAGAGGGTTTGGGTGGAGACGTGACCCGCCCGCCAGACGCTTGGGTTTCTCGCGGAGTCGCGAGAGGCGGATGTTGCCTGTGCCCACCACTGTGTCGCCCACGAGGTCGTGCCGTGTGGCGCAGCTGCGCGAGTATCCAGGTATTATCCGTCGGCGTCGTCGGCATCGGCATCGGCATCGGCCATCGGTTTATTTATTTTAGTTAGAAAAACATCGTTTGGTGAGTTGATACTAAGAGATAAACCATTGTTTGTGTGGTGACACTGCGACCGGATAGGATATAGCGAGGCTGGGTCATGCTCCACTCGTTTAGCATAGCCTAGTCCGAGGGCAATAATTCACTCACTCACAGGCGCTTTTATTGCCGTCTTTGGGTTCGGGACGGCGACGCCTCCAGCTGCGGGTCGATGCTTGGATATGCTGCGTCGGGCGGTTTTTTCGACCGCGGCGAGTAGCAGTCCAAGGTTGGTTTCTTCACGCATAATGATAATATTATTGTTGTGAAAAGGCTTTTGTTTGAGTGAAGAAAAGGCCTGGCCACTGCGGAGCGAGCAGTTGGCGCAACCCACCTCATCCGGTGCGCACGAGAGGCCGCTGGCTCTGTGATCTGTACAGCGCGCCCCGGCACTGGTGGGCAGCTTGTGGCGGAGGGACGAGAGAAGAGGAGACTCACTTTGGGTGCGCCGAAACGAAGCCAATCCATCTGGACGCCACCACCCATTTCGCAACGCTGGTTGGTGCACGTGGCCCTGGCCGGTTACGCCTTCTTCCAGGGGGCTCCAGGTTCCTGAGTAATAAAACCTCAAAAAGCGGGCATGAAAGTGCACGGGGTTTTGTTCGATACTCTACTTCGGTGGTGTCCTCGGAGCCGTCGTGCCAAACCGTGATCCATGCCAAGCCTTGCCGACTGGTCGGACATCGCCTTCTTCGATTCCTGGACCTCTTTTGTGGTACAGACCCAATGACTACTGCTAGCAAGTTCCTACGGGTGTGTCGTACCGTATTCTCCGTTCTCCGTAAAAAATATATGCAAATTCGTCTGCTTGGCGGCGTATATGATTCTGGCGAATAAGTTTATGACCCGTTTGATAGGCTGCATTACCATCAGCCAAGTCTGCGTGCAGTGGCGGAGCCAGCTCAAGTTTAGAGCCGGGGCAAGATCTAAGTGCCGTCAAATTACTTAGTTTTTGCCCAAACAAACTTCCACTTCACCCAATTTTCTCTACTAGAGCTTCATGGACTTGCACCAAGGGAGCCCGGGCAAGTGCCCCAGCTCGCCGGGTGCTGTCTCCGCCACTGCCTGCGCGGGATGTTTTCGGCTTGTTTGGTTGTCTGGGCTGCATATGTTTCTCGGCCCACACAAAACTTAAAGCAGTTCTGGGTCTGCATTCAGAGAAATGGCTGAATCGGTCATTTTTTGCGAGTCAGTTGATGGGTGTGCTACATAGGGGGTGTTAACTTGTCGAAAAAACATAGGGGGTGTTAACCACGTCAGCCCTCGAGCATTGGCGGGGACAAGGACCCCCAAGCTATCAACCAGTACGCTTGTCCGTTCAAATTTGAGGTTGTGCTGTTATGATCTGATGGTAGCACTGATCAAATGATCAATGCAACTACCGATCATCATCACTACTTTGCTTACTGTCGTCCACTTAACTGACAAGATTATGAAGTGGAACACGGTTGGCGAAGGAGCACATGTCTTCGTCGGCGTCGAGGATGCCGAGGACCTCATCCCCACAAACCGTTGGTCGAAGAGGGTGGAGGTTACGGGCAGGGTGGCCGCCATGAGAGTGGCAGTAGGCGCTGGCAGGAGGCCGAGGATCAACCACAAGGAGGGTGCATGGGAGCCGATCAGGTTCTACGTGTAGATCAAGGACCAGGAGGACATCGCCATGCTGGTCATCCCGGCCGCCTTCAGGCCGGTGATGAAGAAATGGCTGGTCGTCGTCCCTCATCACGTTGTCAGCCTCTCTGCCAACAAGTGGTGCGAGTTATGGGTCCAGGTGCAGATGGTGCTCGGGAGGGGCTAGGAGTACTTTTGCCGGCATCACAGGATCGTCCTCGGCGACCTACTCTTCCTATAGCTCTCCGGGCTCGGCATGAAGGTGCAGATCTATAACTCAAGCACCTTGAACATCTGCAAGGTCCGGTGCTCGAAGCAGAGCCGTGCCGGCGACATCAGCCATGCCCTTTAGGTTCTCTTTGTAGATCATCTGATATCTGAACTTAAGTCTGGCCGTCTCTTTTACTGCAAAACATGTCTATATTTTGCTCAGGGATCACCTTGGGGTCCAGCATGGGATGCCCCGTTGTTTCAAACTTAAGCGTAGTACTACCTTCGTCCTGGTTTATTGGTTCCCTTTGTAATTTGTGCCAAATTTTGACCAAAGATTTAACTAACAAAATGCTAATGCATGTCAACACAAATTATATCGTTGGATTTGTATTTGAACATAGTTTTCGATGATATAATTTTTTATAACATGCATGAATATTTTGTTAGTTAAATTTATGGTCAAAATTTGGCACAAAATACAATGGAGACCAATAAACCAGGACAGAGGTAGTAGTATTATGAACTACTTGTTCTTATGTGTTGTTCTTGCTATTGTTGTTGTTTTTGTGTGATCTGTTCTGCTGTTGTTGTGTTTTGGCTGTTGTGGAGTGCTGCAAAAGGGGTGGTAAGGCCACCCACCACATTTAAAAGGGGTGAGCAGAACATCTACTTGCACACATCCAAACTGTTGTACTTTGCATCTGCTCGCCTTTGAAGCACAAACGCAGGCAACCAAACAACATGTCACAAGTCGGGCCTTGATGCAACGCAGACAACCAGTCAACATGCAGATGTTGATTTTTTTGCCTACATTAGCTCAACCAGGCCCAGATGGGTCAAGTATGCAAAGTGATAAAAAAGGGATCAGGTAACCAAACATGTCATTAATGGTACGACCACCAACCCCCCTATCGAGCCCGCAGACGACAAGGAGCCCTAGCCCAGCCCATCAAGGCCCAAGAGAAGCAGGAAGCCCAACTACTTCTTTGTCCTGGCCACACGGGTAATGTGAGGAGCTACTTATGAGCGAGTGGGACCTACGGGTCAGTCACGACAATGTAATTGGCAAACACTTTTCCAGAAACCTCCTCTCTCTCGTCTGAATCTCCTCCTCCATCTTCCACCAAACCCTACCCTAAATCCTTGTTCTCGACCTATGCCTGTGCAAATTGAGAAGAGCCTCTAGATTATCTCAAGAGAACCACCTTCACCACGGGCCAGTAGCGTCACACCGGCGAAGTGGAGCATCGGGCCGACGACTTGGTGGCGGCGCTCAAGGCTATCCAAGAGCAAAATGCATCTATCCAGAAAGCGGTGAAGGTGTCCATGATACGTCTCCAACATATCTATAATTTTTGATTGTTTCATGCTGTTATATTATCAATCTTGGATACCTTATATGCATTATTATGCTATTTTATATTATTTTGGGGGCTAACCTATTAACCCAGTGCCAGTTGCTATTTTCTACTTGTTTTTGGCTTTTCAGAAATTCAATACCAAATGAGGTCCAAACACGATGAAACTGTACGATGATTTTTTCTGACCAGGAGGGACCCTAGAAGGTTCGGAAGAAGGCCAGAAGGGCTACGAAAGAGCCACGAGCTCACAGGGCGCGCCCCTTGAGCTCATGGGCCCCATGTAGCTCCCTTGACCTAATTCCAACTCTATAAATTTGCAAATATTCCCAAACCAACGGAGAGCCACCCGGAACACTTTCTCTGCCGCCGCAAGCTTCTGTTCTTTCGCGATCCCATCTGAAGGCCTTTTCCGGTACTCTGTCGGAGGGGGAATTGATCACGAAAGGCTTCTACATCATCCTTGCTACCTTCTGATGGTACGGGAGTTTCACCACAGACCTATGGGTCCATAGCTAGTAGATAGATGGCTTATTCTCTCTCTTTGATCTTCAATACCATGTTCTCCTCGATCTTCTTGGAGTTCTATCCGATGTAATCTTCTTTTACGGTGTGTTTGTTGGGATCCGATGAATTGTGGGTTATGATCAGATTATTCATTGAAAGTAATTGAGTTTTTTTTTCTGAACTTTATTATGCATGATTGTTATAGCTTTGTATTTCTCTTCGATCTATCTGTTTGGTTTGGCCAACTAGAATGATTTATCTTCAGCGGGAGAGGTGCTTTGTAATGGGTCCAATCTTGCGGTGTACTCACCCAGTGACAATAGGGGTAGCGAGGCACGTATAGTGTTGTTGCCATTAAGGGTAAAACAACGGGGCTTATTCATATTGATTGGGTTTACTTTGTCTACATCATGTCAACTTGCTTAAGGCGTTATTGTGTTTGTCATGAACTTAGTACCATAGATGCATGCTAGATAGCGGTCGATTGGTGGAGTAATAGTAGTAGATGCAGGAAGGAGTCGGTCTACTTGTCACAGACATGATGCCTATATACATGATCATTTCCATCAATACGTCATAACTATGCACTTTTTTACCAGTTGCCCAACAGTAATTTGTTTACCCATTGTATGCTATGTGTTCGAGAGAGAGAAGCCTCTAGTGAAAACTATGGCCCCCGGGTCTACTTTTATCATATTACTAAAACCAAAAATACCTTGCTGCAATTTATTTACTTTTTTTTGCAATTTATCTATCTATCTACCTATAGAAGATTTGATCCTTGCAAGTAATGAGTTCAAGGGGATTAACAACCCTATTGCCCGCGTTGGTTGAAGTATTTGCTTTTGTGTGTGTAGGTGCTACCGAAGGGATTTTGCTTGGTTGTCCTATTGGTTCGATAACCTTGGTTCTCACTTAAGGAAATACTTATCTCTACTGTACTGCTTCACCCCTCCTCTTCGAGGAAAATCCCAAAGCAGTTTACAAGTAGCAGTTCACGACTCTCTTCGAGGATATCCGACCTGCGGTGATCGATCTGGCAAAGTGGAGGTCGACGCTGGAGAATTAGATCGCGGGTCTGGAGCAGGAGCTTGGCAGCGTGCGACGGGAGCTGGATATCATCGCGAGGAACCCTGTTCTCAAGTTCAGGCCGATGGATCTTCCTCCTTTGCTACCATGGCCTAGAGGTGTGCCGCTCTACATCGCCGACTGTATCAACCAATGGGACAGATGCCCACTTTGTTGAAACACCACATCGAGGGCTGGTAACCGGTAGTCACCACCTTTGCCTCGCCTCCAGTCGTGGGTACGTTTCGCTCGTCCGATCCCCGCTCTTCTACTATCCATCGGTCTCCTAATCACTGTTCTCGGCCTCTAGGCGATCGCCTTTGCATGAACCGTCACGCTTCAGTAGCCCACATCTGTTACCCTCTGGCAGTCCCTGTCCACGTCACGCACCCTTGCTCTCTCGCCCAAAGATGGATTTGTCTCAATTTTTGGCTGAATATGCACACCGTTTGTCGGAGCTAAATCTGGTAGATCCCTCGGTAGGGTATCTGAAAGTGCAACTAATCCCTGGGTGGTCTTGGTAATTCATAACAACATATAGCTCATTGGACTAATATCGATCCAATTTAAATATTTTAGAAAGTTCAATGATTGGCATGACATGGACTAGAGATGTGGACACCTCAAAATGCTAAGGACGGATATTGGCAAAGGCTCAAGACTCTTCATTTTCATTTTAGTGATCCAAGATCACATTGAGTCCATAGGAAAGCCAATACTATTAAAAGGGGATGAGGTGTTGCTTAATGGTCTACTTGCTCAAAATGCTTAGTGATATTGCTCCAAAACCCTCAGCCACTTTCTCATTTCCACATATGTCCAAAACCTAAAGTCTCGGCCCCACCGATTTGATCTATCCGGCGTCACCGAGTTCATTTGGCCTAGCCACTGCCAGAAACCCTAGACAATTTGGTCTCACCGAGATGGCCTTGCAAACTCTCTGTTTCCCTTCGTAACATTTTGATCTCACCAAAATGAGCGATCGGTTCCACCAATTTGCCTGACCAACTCCCTATTTGCTCATTGCTGAAATCGGAGTTCATGCAACCGGTCTCACCGAGATGAGGTTTTTCCCTAGCCCTAGCACATCGGTCCCACCGAGTTGATCATGTCAGTCCCACCGAGATTCCTAACATTCACATTTTGAACTGAATTGGTCTCACCGAGTTCTTCTATTCGGTCTGACTGAGTTGGGTCAAATGTGTGTAACGGTTGGATTTTGTGTGGAGGCTATATATACCCCTCCACCCCCTTCTCTATTTGAGAGAGAGCCAGCAGAACATGCCTACACTTCCACTACTCATTTTTTGAGAGAGAACCACCTACTTATGTGTTGAGACTAAGACATTCCAATCCAACCACAAGAATCTTGATCTCTAGCCTTCCCCAAGCTGCTTTCCAATCAAATCATCTTTCCACCATAGCCAAATCTATGAGAGAGAGTTGAGTGTTGGGGAGACTATCACTTGAAGCACAAGAGCAAGGAGTTCATCATCATCACACCGTCTATTACCTTTTGGAGAATGGTGTCTCCTAGATTGGTTAGGTGGCACTTGGGAGCCTCCGACAAGATTGTGGAGTTGAACCAAGGAGTTTTTAAGGGCAAGGAGATCGCCTACTTCGTGAAGATCTACTTGAGTGAGGCAAGTCCTTCATGGGCGATGGCCGTGGTGGGATAGACAAGATTGCTTCTTTGTGGACCCTTCGTGGGTGGAGCCCTCCATGGACTCGCGCAACCGTTACCCTTCGTGGGTTGAAGTCTCCATCAACGTGGATGTACGATAGCACCACCTATCGGAACCACGCCAAAAATCTCCGTGTCTACATTGCGTTTGCCTTCTCCAAACCCTTCCCTTTTACCTTCATATGCAATGTTTTACTTTCCGCTGCTACACTCTTAGAATTGCATGTGTAGGTTGATTGCTTGACTTGTGATAGTTGCTAAAATCTGCCAACACTTAAAATTGGGAAAAGGTTAGATTTTTATTTGGTCAAGTAGTCTAATCACCCCCTCTAGATCTACTTTCGATCCTACAAGTGGTATCAGAGCTTTGGTCTCCATTTGCCTTGATTTCCATAGCTTTGGTGATCATAGCCTTGGTTTCACAACCTAGGAGAGTATGGCATCTAGCGAGGGAAATTACCTCTGTAGAGGTCCTTACTTTGATGGTACTAATTTTGCTAGTTGGAAGCATAAGATGAAAATGCATATTCTTGGTCATAACCCTGTCGTTTGGGCTATTGTGAGTATTGGCTTGCAAGGTGAATACTTCGAGGATGGAAGAGAACCGGATGGTGAAGCGTCCGCGGAAGAATTGAAGATGTTGCAATACAATGCTCAAGCTTGCGATATTCTTTTCAACGGATTGTGCCCCGAAGAATTCAACAAAATCAGCCGTATTGAGAATGCAAAAGAAATTTGGGATACTTTGGTTGATATGCACGAAGGTGCCGAGTCCGTCAAGGAATCCAAATTGGATGTGCTTCAAAGTCAACTTGACAAGTTCAAAATGAAGGATGGTGAAGGAGTCGCTGAAATGTACTCTAGGCTTTCTCTCATCACAAATGAGATTGCCGGCTTAGGAAGCGAAGAGATGACTGACAGATGCATCATCAAGAAGATCCTAAGAGCCTTGGATGGAAGATATGATACCGTGTGCACCTTGATCCAAATGATGCCCAATTACAAAGATCTCAAGCCAACGGAAGTCATTGGTAGAATTGTTGCTCATGAGATGTCACTCAAGGATAAGGAAGAGCTCCACAACAAATCAAGTGGTGCTTACAAAGCTTCATGTGATGCTCCTACAACATCAAGTGAGAAACAAGTCTTCAATGAAGAATTGAGCTTAATGGTGAAGAACTTGAACAAGTTCTAGAAGAGTAGAAGCAAAGAGAGAAGTTCCAAGTCTAGGTCCTACAGTGACGAAAGATCTTCTAGTCGTGATCGCAATTGCTACAATTTTGGAAGACCCAGACACTACTCTAGCGAGTGTACGACTCCCTACAAAGGAATAGAAGACTCACCTAAAAGGAGAAGTAAAAGAGAGGAATCACCTCCAAGAGAGAGAATGAGTAGAGATGATCGTTATGAACAAAGACCCTCTCATAGAAGCAAGGATTCGAAAAGGAAGGACAGGTCATCAAAGAGCTACACAATACAAAGACATCAAGCTCACGTTGGTGAATGGGTATCCGGTTCCAACTCTGACAACTACTCTGAGAGAAGTTATCACTCCGACTTTGGATATACTCAAGATGAAGGTGTTGCCGGTGAGGGAGTCCTGGACTAGGGGGTGTCCGGATAGCCGAACTATCATCATGGCCGGACTCCAAGACTATGAAGATACAAGATTGAAGACTTCGTCCCGTGTCCGGATGGGACTTTCCTTGGCGTGGAAGGCAAGCTTGGCGATACGGATATGTAGATCTCCTACCATTGTAACCGACTCTGTGTAACCCTAACCTATCCGGTGTCTAGCTTCTAGGGTTTAGCCTCCTTGATCTCGTGGTAGATCTACTCTTGTACTACCCATATCATCAATATTAATCAAGCAGGAGTAGGGTATTACCTCCATCAAGAGGGCCCGAACCTGGGTAAAAACATCGTGTCCCTTGTCTCCTGTTACCATCCGCCTAGACGCACAGTTCGGGACCCCCTACCCGAGATCCACCAGTTTGACACCGACATTGGTGCTTTCATTGAGAGTTCCTCTGTGTCGTCACCTATAGGCCCGATGGCTCCTTCAATCATCAGCAACGACGCAGTCCGGGGTGAGACTTTTCTCCCGCACAGATCTTCGTGTTCGGCGGCTTTGCATCGGGCCAATTCGCGCAGCCATCCGGCAGATCGAAAGCTACGCCCGCCATCGGTCAGATTTGGAAGTTTGAACTATACGGCCGATATCCGCGGAGACTTGATCTTCAACGGATTCGAGCCGCAGCTGCCGTCTGCTTGTCTCGATGGGCATGATCTAGATCTGCAGCGAATAGTGCCACGGAGGTCGCACCAAAGATCCGCTCGACCCTTAATCCGGAGCCGGATTCCCGATCGAGGACGAGTGGTTGGACACCGCCTCGGGGCTACAATCTCTACGGCGATTGAGCGAACTCTATCCCTGTCGCTGCGAAGACCTTGACTGTGGTGCCGGACTCCTCTCCGGGACTCGAACCCTCCGCACCTACCAATCGAATCCGATTGGGCGCCCGTTATGGAGTTCATCGCCGCGGACATCTTTCGGCACTCACCCTTTGGCGGCATTTCGAATGCGCTTAAAGTCTCTCTCTTTATTGAGAGAGCCCTGGCCGGACTGCGGACAGGATGGTTGGATATGGACGACGAAATTCAACGCCCACCCACCACCCACTTTGTAGCCACTGTCGATGATCTAATCGACATGCTCGACTTCGACTCCGAAGACGTCGACGGTATGGACAACGACGCCGGAGACGACCAAGACCCAGCGCCTACGAGTAATCGGAAGGCCACCTCGTCATATGACATATACATGGTGGACATCCCAAAAGATGGGAACGACGATGGAACAACGGAGGATGACCCCTCAAGAAACAACCGAGCGTTGCCGACGCTGGCCGCGCCGCTCTAAATCCCGCCACAATAAAAACGGTGATTCGGCACGGAGATTATAACACCCCGGACAAGGTTGAAGAGAACCCCTCGGCGGGACTCAACGCGGGAGGAGGGAGAAGCAAGTCCGCACGACGGCGGCGTAAAAAGAGGCCGAGGGCGATAATTATGCGCCTCCCTCCGAAGATGAGGCAAGCCTCGGCAACGGCAATTTGTCGTGCACGAGGATCCGCTTGAACAGAGCGTTTCAAACACGGGCTTATAGCCACGGCAAGCAGCCTCAAGAAAAAGCAGCAGCTTAGAGCTGATCAAGACCTGCTGGTGACGGATGGTGAAGTCCTTGCAGCCAAGAGTATGAACTCGAACGCCCTCAAAAGCTACCCCAAACGCAGGCTGTTGCCTCGATCGGAGGAGGAAGCACCCAAGTCACCAACATACGACATGGTAGACCCGGCCACCCGTGGCATGGCGAAGAAGCCTCCCGGCCCTCCACTCAAGCCACACCCCGACGCCGCTCAAAAAGTACCAAGGCACGGGAAAACACGCCGGACTTGCGAGATATATTGGAGGATAAGGCAAAACATACAAGATCGATCTACAGATCGCGTGGGCGCCCAACGACGCAGGATGATTACCGTCGCGCCAGGTACAGCAAACCTGGCCGGGCCGAACACAGTAGACAAATCTCATATGAGCTACGTCGTGATATAGCCCAATACAGAGGCGCCGCGCACCCACTATGCCTCACAGATGAAGTAATGGATCATCAAATCCCCGAGGGCTTCAAACCCGTAAACATCGAATCCTACGATGGTACCACAGATCCTGCGGTCTGGATCGAGGACTATGTCCTCCATATCCACATGGCCCGCGGTGATGATCTACATGCCATCAAATACCTCCCACTCAAGCTTAAAGGACCAGCTCGGCATTGGCTCAACAAATTGCCAACAGAATCAATTGGTTGTTGGGAGGACACGGAAGCCGCATTCCTTGATAACTTCCAGGTCACATATGTGCGACCACCAGACGCCGATGACCTTAGCCACATAATTCAGCAGCCAGAAGAATCGGCAAGACAATTATGGACACGGTTCCTAACAAAGAAAAATCAAATCGTTGACTGTCGGGATGCAGAGGCCCTTGCAGCCTTCAAACATAACATCCGCGACGAGTGGCTTGCCCGGCACCTAGGACAGGAAAAGCCAAAATCCATGGCAGCCCTCACAACACTCATGACCCGCTTTTGTGCGGGAGAGGATAGCTGGCTAGCTCGAAGCAACAACTTGGCCAAACATCCTGATAGTTCGGATACCAAGGACAGCACTGGCGGTCGGCGTCGCAACAAGAACAAAGCGCCGCGTGCATTTATAACATCGAAGATACGGCCGTCAATGCCGGATTCATAGGCTCTAAACCGGTCAGCGGAAGAAGCCATTCAAAAGAAATACCCAGGCCCGTCCAACTTGGACCGAATACTCGATCGCTTGTGCGGATACATGGCACCCCGAAAAACCAATAATCACACCAACATGGACTGTTGGGTGTTCAAGCAAGCGAGCAAGTTAAGTGCCGAACTCAATTACAAGGGGCTGCATAGCGATGACGAGGAAGAGCCCCGGCCGCCGAACAATATAGGACAGAAGGGTTTTCCCACACAAGTGCGGACGGTGAACATGATATACGCAACCCATATACCCAAAAGGGAGCGGAAGCGTGCACTAAAGGGGCGTATATGCGATGGAGCGATCGCCCAAGTTCAACCCATGGTCTTCTGCTCGATCACCTTCGATCGAAGGACCACCCCACTAGCATCCGTCACGGCGGTTTCGCCGCATTGGTTCTTGACCCAATTATCAACAGATTTCACCTAACCGTAGTCCCGATGGACGGCGGCAAGAGCCTGAACTCGCTTTATCGGGATACATGCACAAAATGGGCATATACCCTCAAGGATTAAACCTACAAAGACGACCTTTAAAGGCGTCATACCGGGTGTAGAGGCGGTTATGCGGGCTCGATTACACTCGAAGTGGTCTTCGGATCCCGGATAACTTCCGCGAAGAGTTAATCTTCGACATCGTCCCATTCATAGCGGCTATCATGCCTTTGCTTTCGAGCGAACCGCATTTGCAAAGTTCAATGCGGTGCCGCACTACGCATACCTCAAGCTCAAGATGCCAGGCTCTCGAGGAGTAATCACGGTCAATGGAAATACTGAACGCTCTCTCCGAACAGAGGAGCACACGGCGGCCCTCGCGGCGGAGGTACAAAGCAGCCTCTCATAGCAATTCTCGAGTCTGGCCACTAAGCGTCCGGACACTGTCAAGCGCGCCCAGAGTAACCTACAACAAGACCGCCTGGCACGATTCAAGCACGCGTAGCAATCCGGCCCCAACCCCCGCCCTCGCGAAATCGCGAAGCTAGTATTACGTGTACATAATTACGCTCTGGAGATACCATGGGCATATGGGGAGGGGCAAGACCACGGCACGCCAAGAATGCGGCTCGACCGCACCAGGGGCTCCCGATTGTGTCATTCTTTTCCTTTTTTCCTTTTTTCTTCCTTTTTCTTACTTTCAGGACTCCGTCTTTGAGAAGTCCTGTCCGGCACTTGAATCGCCGAACTCACGATGCAACAGCCAGGGAAGCAGAAAGCCACGTCGAATGTTCAGGTGGTCTCTATTACGAGCATTATACCTGTTTTACATACCATCCATGACTTACCCTCGGAGGGGACATGTTAGATAGTCCCATCCCTTGCTTACAAAGACTATTTGTATCGCTTACTGCTTTCATTGCAGTACCTTTTTGAATAAACAATACATAGCTTTTGCTTATTATTGCACTACTTGCTTTATCTATACATATGTTCATTTCATGACATGTTGCAACCGTACACTTTAGTACGGCCAATACACCGAGGGCTTAAGTACCCCAAAATTATGATGTGATAAGTCCGAACACTTTCACAAGTGCGGCACCCCGGACTTATAGCATTATATGAATCGGCTCCGAATCATGTCTTGGGTCAATAGTTGGGTTTGCCTGGCTCCCGTGTTTTGGTACCTTACGTTCCGTTATATCGGCTAAGGTAGCACCGGGGAACCACTGCGATTGTGCCCAGTTGAGCTAGATTGAGCACCTCGGTGGAAAGCTAAAACTGACCGTCATGATAGGGCGAGAGCGGTCGCTGTTCGAGAGGTTTTTTCGGTCCCTAAAGACTTATGCCGCTTAGAGCGAGGAACCGAATTGTCCGCCAAGGCGTGGATAGCGCCCGAACTCGATCTTCGAATACTAGGGGCTTCGCCAAAATTTAAAATTATAGAATTCTATGGCTAAGTGAGAGTGTTCAAGCATTATAAGTCCGGTTGCCTTGTTCGTTGTGTTGAGCGCCTCCCTAGATGGACCCAAGAATGGGAACAAGAGTGCTCAAGTTTATCCCGAACACCCCAGCACTCGTGGCATGGGGGTTGAAGCCAACGACTTGCCATCTCTCAAATTTGATAAACGGCCGAACAGAAGGTAATATTTTAAATTAACAAGCGTTGCTTAAGCGCATATGAACAAGTTTTCAGCGTCTGAGGATAACAAATGTGAGCCTATTCAAAAATTACATCTTTGGAGCACTCATCCGCTATTCAAGCGGGCACCCTTGAGAGGCCCTCATAGTACATTTGGTCACGATGCTCATGGCCCTTGGTGGCCCGTCCGTCACAAGCTTCTCCGCATCCAGCTTGCCCGGTGCACTTTAGCACAGGCATGGGCCCGACGGACACCTTCAATGCAAGCGGAGGCGCTTGATGACTTCAATCCGTGGACAGGCATCCACCGGCCTTGCACCAAGCCGAAGTAGCTCCCGGGCATGGCCTCCAATGGCCACAACCGCGCTATAAGGCCCTTCATGGCCTGTTCGGCGACCTTGTGGAGCTCGACCAGCTGTTTCAGCTGGTCGCTCAGGGGCACCGGCTGTCCGGCCTCGATATCTTGAGACGAGAACACCTTTTCGTCGAGCTCCCTCCTTGGCTCGGTAGAATGCGGCGACATCGGACACACTACGGGCAAATCTGCGAATGCTCCGGAGAGCTCGAATCCGGTAAGTAATAGGTAATTCACTTTCACATGCTTGCTTTGCATAAAGAACGCCTTACCCGCCACTATCTTCTTCAACGACTCAATTTCTTGGAGGGCTTTTGGGCCTCGGCCTTAGCAGCTTTGGCACTCTCAAGAGCCGAGGCGAGCTCGGACTCTCGAGTCTTGAGTCACGCTCCAAACCCTCGTTTTTTTCCACGAGAGCTTGGAGCTCTTGTCGCATTCTTGGCCAGCTGCGCCTCCCCTTCTCTCGCTCGGTGTGTTCGCAGCAGCTTTGTTTTCGGCCCCGGACACCTCTTCCTTCAGGGTCACCACCTCGTTCGTGGCCCCTGTAGTACCCAAGTTATTCCTGTTATTTTTTGCAACCAAAACCTTTTCTATAAGGTATTTCTTGTCCTCGAGCTGCTTCTTGGCTTGTCTGAGCTTGTTCTTGGATCGCTTGAGGTTCTGCTTCAATGCATTGACCTCCGCAGTCAGTGCGGCAGAGGTCAGCAGCGCAGCCTGCATTCCCATATTGACATACTTATGTTAGACTCCTGCGTATATCTTTTTAGATTCTTAGTCCGACTTTTCTTTCCCAACGCCGAACTAAGCATCAGGGGCTACTGTCTAGGCGGTAATATTTTTACATATTCTAAACTTACCTCAAAGCCTGTTAGGAGGCTGGTACAGGCTTCGGTCAGCCCGCTCTTGGCGGACTGAACTGTCGGATCACCGCACTCATAGCGGGCGGTGCTCCTCCTGATGGAAGCGCTGTTAAGCGCCTCCGAAGCTATCTCTGGTGCCTCCGGTTGGATGGAGGACACCGGCGTCTTACCCTTCTTGCGAAGGATCCGCTGGCGGACTTGAACTTGATGGTTCCGGCATGGAGTCCCGGACGAGGGTCGGGCTTAGAGCCCCTGGTGGTCTTGCCTCAGCGCTGGAGTCCGGGAGGTTGCCTTGTGGCACCTCCTGCGCTACCTCCTCTTGACCAAGCCCCCCTTGGGGCCCCACCGCGGCGTCGCCCGCAGCGTGAGGCGAGGAGGCGGTCGGAAGCCGAGTGCTCTTCATTTCCGACGAGCCCAGGGACCCGCTCAATGAATCGGCGAACTCGCCCTTGGGCGGGCTGCACGGTTGTTCGACATTAGAGGACACTCTGCAATAATAAAAAGCCATGGGTATCCGGACACTTACGATCTCGCCAGGGGCTTGGCCCTTGTAGGCCAATCCTCCTCGTCGTCGTCGACGTTGGTGGAGAAGTCCGGAGGAAGGGTTCTTCCCTTCTTGGACCCTCCGGCCTCCCCAGTTGGGGCAGCCTTCCTTTTCTTCTCCTCCCCTGCTGGGGGAGGAGCTTCTTCTTCTTCCTCCTCATCCTCAGGAGAAGATTCTGCATCAGAATCTGACAGCACCTGGCGTCGGGAGCTCCTTTGAGTTCCCGCGGCCTCCTTCTTGGCCTTCTTCTCCGGCACCACATGGGCGCCGAGCCAGCAACTTCCGTCAATCAGGCGTCCTTCGGGTCTTCCGGCAAAGGAGCCGGACAGTTAATCTGTCCGGATGTCTTCAGCCAGTCCTGTCAAAGATTAGGGGGTTTTAGATCCCACATAGATTCAATCTATGAAAAAAGAGTCCCGTAAAGGGTAAAATAACTTACCTCGCCGGCTGGACGCCGCGAGCTGTATCCGCGATCCTTGTTAGCGGATGTTGGGGCTTCAGCGCCCTTGAACAACACCTTCCAGGCATCTTCGTACGTAGTGTCGAAGAGCCGGCTCAAATTGATCTTTGTGCGGATCGAACTCCCACAAATTAAAGGCCCGTTGTTGGCATGGGAGAATCCGGCGGATGAGCATCACCTGGATTACGTCGACAAGCCTGAGATTCTTGTCCACCAGGTTTCAGACGCATGTTTGGAGTCCGGATAGCTCTTCCGAATTCCCCCACGTCAGGCCCGTCTCCTTCCATGACGAGAGCTGTGTGGGGAAGCCAGATCTGAATTCGGGGGCCGCCACCCATTCGGGGTTGCGTGGCTCGGTGATGTAGAACCACCCCGATTGCCACCCCTTTATTGTCTCCACAAAGACGCCCTCGAGCCATAGGACCTTGGCCATCTTGCCAACCATGGCGCCTCCGCACTCCGGCAGCGGCCGCCCACTACCTTCGGCGGACATTGAAGATCTTCAGCCATAAGCGAAGTGGGGCTGGATGCACGGAGGAAAGCCTTGCACCTGACGATAAACGCCGAGATGTTGAGGATGAAATTCGGGGCCAGGTCGTGGAAGTCCAGGCCGTAGTAGAACATGAGCCCCGAACAAATGGGTGAAGTGGAAAACCTAGTCCAGCGGAGGAAGTGGGGAGAAACACTACCCTCTCATGGCGCCGGGGGTTGGAATAAGCTGCCCGCATCGGGCAGCTTTGTCTTGTGATGTCGCCGGACAAGTATCCGGCCTCCGGCAGTCTTGTGATGTGCCCCTCCGTGATGGAGGAGGCCATCCATCTGCCTCCCGCTCCTGACATGGTTGGAGAAGGTTGAGGAGGAAAGTGCGGACTTGGGCACTAGAGCTCGAGTGCGCGGAAATGGATGAGCAAAGGAGGAAGAAGGCGTAGGTGAAAAGGTGGATCCTTATCCCTTATATGGATGAGACGAAGCTATGCGTCCCCACCAACTGGTAAAACTCGCTTATCTCCCAAGCGCCGTAATCAAATGGCGCGGATGGGTTACCCACGCACGTATTGATGAGAATCCGGAATAAGGGGGCACGATCTATGCTTTGATAAGATGTGCCAAGGAAACCGCCTCGCTAAGCGCTAAGGCGGAGCAGTAAAAACGATTCATAAAAAGGCACGGCCGTGGTGTGATGTCACGCCCGCGGAATACGTCAGCAGATCTGTGCGAAAGTTATTCTCTCTATGGTGGTATGTGGAATTTGTTTTGCAGAGCGGACACTATCACAGTGTTCAAAACCTTCTATGAAGTATTCGGAGGAGGAACCCGCCTTGCAATGCCGAAGACAATATGCGCGCCCGGACTAAATGCGTCATTGAAGCTGGTTCGGGGCTACTAAGGAGTCTGGACTAGGGGTGTCCGGATAGCCGAACTATCATCACGGCGGACTCCAAGACTATGAAGATACAAGATTGAAGACTTCGTCCCGTGTCCGGATGGGACTTTCCTTGGCGTGGAAGGCAAGCTTGGCGTCTGGATATGTAGATCTCCTACCATTGTAACCGACTACTGTGTAACCCTAACCTATCCGGTGTCTATATAAACGGAGGGTTTTAGTCCGTGGGACGAACAACAATCATACCATAGGCTAGCTTCTAGGGTTTAGCCTCCTTGATCTCGTGGTAGATCTACTCTTGTACTACCCATATCATCAATATTAATCAAGCGGGAGTAGGGTATTACCTCCATCGAGAGGGCCCGAACCTGGGTAAAAACATCGTGTCCCTTGTCTCCTGTTACCATCCGCCTAGACGCACAGTTCGGGACCCCCTACCCGAGATCCGCCGGTTTTGACACCGACAGCCGGTCTTGCACTTGTGTCATCCTACTCCTATGACATATCCGACTCACCAAATGAAGGAATTGGAAGATGCTTCATGGCTAAAGGCCCTAAGTTATCACACCTCGAGTATGTTGATTTCAATAGTGATGAAGATGATTTGCTAGGTGATGATGATTTACTTGTTGACAACACTAGTAATGAAAACTATGATGAAATTGCTATTAATCATGCTAATCAAGATAAATCAAATGACAATGATAATAAGGAGATTGAGCATCTAACTAAAGAACTAAAGACTCTTAAGTTAGCTTATGAAACTACCTTAGAGGATCATCGAGAGATTTTAAAGACTCATGAGAAGCTACGCTTTGAGAAGCTCAACCTAGAGCAAGAGCATGGGTTCTTAAAAGCAGTCAATGATGATCTTCGAAAGAAAAGTTCTTCTTACATTGCCAAGTGTTTACTCTTGTCTACTTACATGCCACAAGTAAACTCTAGCAACAAGAGCAAGAAGATTTTTCTTCTAGTAGTAACAATAATCATGTTAAATCCAATATTGTTGCTTCTAGTAGTTCTCTTGATCCCACTAATGATTCTCTTAGCCAAGTTACACTTGAGCAAGAAAATAGCTTATTGAAGGGAATTATAGAGAAAGGTGTTTACAAGAGCCTTGCCAAAAGTAAGCAATTTAAGGAAATTGTACGCAAGCAAGGAAGGTACCGGAAGAATCAAGTTGCTGGTTTTGAACGAAAGTTCAATGCCAATGGAGTTGAGTGGGAAGAAGATCAATACCCCAAGACGAAGTTTGTTCCTCAACAAGAGAAGTATGACCCTAATTCTTTCAAGGGAATACAAGCTCAAGATGGTCTTCCACCACAAGACCACAAGCTAAAAGGCAAGGACAAGCTTCAAGAAGAGATTGATTCATTTGAAGAAGCTCCAAAGGCCTTGGTTAAGTGGGTTCCCAAGACTACATCAAGTTCTACTTCATCAAGTACGACTACAACTCCAAGGATTCCCATCAAGTTGATGTGGGTCCCAAAGAAGAAGAATTAGAGAGTTCTTGAGGGTGACTCCGCCAACATACTTCACTCATATTCATTTTGGCAAGGACAAGTGCAATCAACTTCCATATCTTGCACTAGTTCAAGGAGTCACAAACCCTCTTGTTGGTAAGAGAAGGGACAAGGTAACCTAATGCTTTCATGGACATCATCATATGTGTGTTTCACTCTATGTCTATGGATATCCTTGTGTGTTCCTTGTGGGACTAACCCATGTAGGTATTGAAAGTGCAACTCACTCCAATGGATTGACCCAAATGATCTGCATCAACACTGAGCATCCACATCTTCAACATCTACATGAAGTCATCATCGACAAAACCCAAGGTTAGTTCATCCCTTTTAGGGGGGATATCACATCTAGGGGGAGCTTTGCTCTAAAAATTGAGCTAAAGCAACTCAAATGATGTGAGCACAACAATGCTTTATGTAAAAGTGGTAACCCCACTTGTGTGCTTAAATGATGAGTATGACCTATGATCAAATGTCCTCATTTCACTCCTAAGTCAATATACTCATATATAGATGACCTAGTCATTGCCAATTGCTTGGCAGATGCTAGAGTGATTGTGCATGCTTCGCCACATATTTCATTTGATATCTTATTGTGTGAGCATGTTGGTTGCATAATTTTCTCCATTCGAGGACATCCATTTGTTGCTTTGATTGTTTGGTTTTTCTCTTTGCCAAATGGATGGACATGAATGCCTAAGTACTCCCTCTAGATATCTATGCTTTTCTCGTCTCAACTCTATTCATGCTACATCACAAAGCTTGAACAAGTCGAATTCGGACCCTCCGGGTGAGGAGCACTCGGAGCCACCAATCCTTCAAGGGCTTAAACTTCCAAAACCTCTTAATGCATCTCGGTCAGACCAACTCATCACACTCGGTCTCACCAAGCTCATTAAGTTGATCTAGGTTTTCATCTCGGTGCAATCGATTTGAACAATTCAGTCACACGGAGTTGCTGTAACTGCTAGCAGTTTTGCATCTCGGTGCCACCGAGCCGTTCCACTCGGTCACACTGACTGGGTATATATAACGCGGGTTGAAATTTTGGAAATTCCTCCAAACCACTCGTCTGTGCCTCCCAGCTCTGCCGCCCCCTTGGTGTCCGGATCGTCTCCGTCGTCGCTAGTGTCCTCCTGCCACCGGTCTCCGCCGTTGTCAACGGAAATCTCATAGCCGTTGTCGCTGAAGCGAGTTCGTCGCCAAGTTAGGGTACGGACTCGACCTCTTTGTCATTCTCCTTTTCTGATTCTTGCACAAAGATCATGCCATTATTCTTACCACGAATGAGGTCAATCTATCCACCAAAAAGTTAGGGTTAGGTTTCCACCGAACTCATCTCATACCGACCGATCTGAGGATCTCGGTCTCACCGATTTGGCTCAAGCCACTGCACAAGTACATCTCGGTCTGACCGAAGAGTACTAATCGGTGTGACCGAAATCACTTACTCTGTGAAACCCTGGCATTTCGGAGTCACCGAACTGCATTTCGGTCTGACCGAAATTGCATGTTTAGATTCTGTTAATGCTTCAGTGTCATCGATTTTTCCATATCAATAGCTCCGAAATGCTTTCTGTAGAAAACTAAAGTTAAGTTTTTGTCTCAATATTTTTTTGCATAACAGCTGTGCTTTGTGATGGTCATCCACTCTACCTATACCTATATATTCACAGGTCAGTTTCAGAGATGTCAGAGGGCAGTGACAGTCAGAACATGTCTGAAGAGCGAGTGAATCTCAGTGAGGGCACTAGTCCCTCCAATAGCAGTTATGAAGATGGTAGCAGAAGTACTCCAAGAAACTTGCCTAAGGCTGCTACTACGCAAAGGAAGAAGACAACCTCAGAATCTGAGGATGAGATTTTTTAGTTGAGGAGGAGGTCACCTCAAAGAAGAAAGTGCTAAAGAAGGAGTATGTTGCTGCTGCTGCCAACACCAAGCCTGGTGTGCCAAAGAAAGCTCCTGCTAAGAGGAAGCCCATGTCAAAAGCCAGAGCCTCTACACAAGAGTAAGCTCAGCCAGCAAGTGGTGCTGGAAAAGAGAAGAAAGAAAGAAAAAGAGGAAGATGGTGCAAACTTGTTGATCCAATGGCTGAGTTTGAGAAGCATTCATCTGATGAAGAAGAAGAGGAGGAGGAAGAAGCTGTTGCACCTCCATCGAAGACTCCGAAGCTTATGGGGGATGCTATAAGATCAGGGGCTGCTCCATCTAAGCCCAAGACAACCCCCAAGCCTGCAACTCAAGATCAAGCTCCAAAACCTTCTGCACCCAAGGGATCCACCAGAAACATCCCTAATGCTGAGAAGAACAAGGCCCCAGTGCCTGAGGCTTAAGAGGATGAAGAGCAGCAAGTGCTCAGAAAGTTGAAGCCAAAGATTCCTGATCATAGTGATGATCATCCTGTTGTCGAGAACATGAAGGAAAGGAAGGATGCAGGTCTGAGATTGTGGAGACAGGTTGATCCCTATGCCACCATGTAAGTGCATCTAGTGCCCCTTAGTGATTTTGGTGTATTGAAGACTTATAGGTTAAGGGACTAATGTGTTTATGAGTGTACACAGGTCTATAAGTCTATGAGGAGTTTAATATTCTGAGAAAGTCGACCCCTAAAATGAAGTTCTTCGACTGAAGACTTTGATATTCTGAAGACTTTCTGAAGACTTTGAAAGTGAAGAAATTGGTGTGACCTTGAAGACTTGGTATTCATTTGAGGAACATGAAGTGTCGGGGGTTGGGTGCGACATATGCCAAAGGATGGCTTATCATGGAGGGGGCGAGTAGAACGTCGCCGGTGCCTGGAAACGGGATGAGGCGAAGACATGCACGCCGGAATATGACCCAGCTTCAGGGCTCTCCGAGGAGATAACACCCCTACTGCTGCTCTGCGGGGTCTCCACATGATCACTATGGCAAAGTGAGTACACGATGCTCCTTGAGCTGTTCGGGGTGAGGAAGGAGAAGGGGTTTATATAGGCCTACCCCCCGGGGGTACAATGGTAATCCGGCTGGGCGCGGGTCCCAGCCGTCAGTCTCTTAGGTCGCCGTCTTCTCCGCCGACTCCTGGGGCCCGCCGACTAGTGGGCCCGTCGTGATCCAACATGGGGCCGACATCCCTCGTCCGCCATGGGCGGCTCTTTCCGGCTGCAGATTCTTTGTAGCTGGCTAATAATGTGAGCTTGAGTGGCGGGGGCATGGCAGCTTGATGCCACCGCTTTGGCGAGGCGATCACTGTTGCCATTCCTGTCTTATGCGGTTAATGGCACGGAGCCCGCGGAAGGGGCCGGCCGACTCTCGGAGGCCGATTCCAACGGGTCCGTCTTTGCGGCGTTCTCGCCGTCTTCTGCACTCCCGCCATCTTCGGGTCGTACAGACAGGCCATCGTGGGTACACGAATCTGCCCGCAGGGCGGCGTCGAGGCCGGTGTGGCTCTGATTGCGCCGGACGGAGATCTCCGTCGATGCGGCGCCTGTGGCCATGCTCGCCCTTTATGAGCTGGCGGGGACCCGGCCATGAGGCGGCTTTATCCCATCCCGCTTCGTGAGTCGCCACGCAGGAGTGGACGGAGTCGCTGGCCGACTCCATGGCGGCTTCATTGAAGGTCGGCGGCAGGTCGGCTTGTCCCGAGGCCGTCTACGGGACTCGGCCTAGAGGCGATCGGCGACTCTGTCGCCGACTCTCTAAAAAGCGGCTCTTCGTCTTGGGGTCTTGAGAAGTGATCGCCCGATGTTTTGAAAGGTCCAGGGGCTCGGGTCTGCCTACCCGTGGCCCATTACTCCGACAGTAGTCCCCGAAGCTGGTGAGGCGCCGAGGGCAACATGTCGAGGAGCCTCGACAGCTTCATCCCTTTGGTAGAAGAATCTGGACTCGGCCCGCCGTCTCCATCTTGAGCCGACTAGCTGGAGTCGGCCTTGCAGGGGGCCGTCTTGCTCTTCAAAGGTTTCGAAGGTCGCAGCAGGATCCGGGCGGCGTTCGATAAGCTTCCGGCTAGTCGCCAGCCCACGCCACAGGACAAGACAGGCCCATCAAAGCGTAGGCGCCACTACAACGCCTCGGCGCAGCCAGATCCGCTGCGGTGCGTGCGGCGGTTAGAGGCTCCCCACGCCGTTCTGCAGCGATAACGTCGTGGGTTAAATCGTGAGGCGTGGGGACGTGGCGCGATTAATCCCATGCCCGCCTCGGCCGCAGCCTAGGCGCCTATAAGTAGGCGGGGGGAGGGAGGGGGCGGCGACGCACGCGCACCCTCTCTTCCGCGCTCCCTCTTGCTCCCTGCCTCGTCTTCTTCCTCGCTCCGCTGCGCAGAACCTCGCCGTGCCGCGGAGATGAGCTCCTCATCCGCCGCCGCGCCTCCCACTGCGCGCTCCGCGTGTGGGACGACTCCATCATTGACGACGACATCATCGAGTTTCTTCGTCAAACGCGCGCAGATCCCGGCAGCCACCTAGTGTGGACCAGCGCGCGCCCGGAGGGCGAAATCACGCCCGGCGCGGAGGAGGGCGAGCGGGTCATTTTCCGCTCGCACCTCATGCGCGGCTAGGGCTGCCGGCGAGCGGCTTCTTCCGCGCATTCTTGGAGTTCTTCGGGCTCCAGCCGCACCACCTCACCCCCAACACGGTGGTGCTGCTGGCCGCCTTTGCATCCTTATGCGAGGGCTTTCTCGGCGTTCTCCCCACCATCGAGCTGTGGGGGGAATTCTTCCAAGCCAAGCTCGAGACCCACGTCGCTCGCGTGCCGGCTCTGTGCGGCACGTTCATCGCCAAGAGGAGGCCGGTGTAGTGGTTCTAAGTCTGACAGTAGAATGGGGGGTAGGTGTGGAGAGGCAAGATCCTAGCTATGGAGTAGTTGTATACGCAAGGGATTACGAGTTCAGGCCCTTCTCGGAGGAAGTAACGGCCCTACGTCTCGGAGCCCGGAGGCGGTCGACTGGATTATCTGCGTATGTGTTACTGAAGTGCGAACCCTTCTACCGTGGAGGGGGGTGGCTTATATAGAGTGCGCCGGGACCCCAGCCAGCCCACGTAGTAGAGGGTTTAAGGTGCATTAAAGCTAGGCGTTACTGGTAACGCCTTACATAAAGTGTCATTAAGGTCATAAAGACTATTTAACTACTGATCGTTTGGATACCGAGTGGCTCTTGGACTCACGGTGGTCGAGTGGATCTTAAGTAGTCGAGTGTCTTTGAATCTGTCGAGTGGATACCTACACGGTCGACAGGAAGGTTGCTTCTCTTGTGAGTCTCCTCGTGGAGGGTACCTTTGGGCAGGTCTATGACCCTACCCCAGGTACATGACTTCATCATTAGCCCCCGAATGGATCGAGGTTTGAGTGAGGAAGGAGTTGATAATCTTTCCGACCTGTTCTTCGTGTTGTGAGTGCGTCTCACTGTGGATCAACGACCTTTTAGTGATGGCACCAACTTCTCTTTCAGTCGCCTTGATCCATTCTCCACGTTTGTCGAGTGAACTTTGTGAACCTGAGGATTTCCGAGCGACGGATCGGAGGAAACCTGTTGTTGTCGGCGAGTTGTTACTGCGGTTAGCGGATTTCGGGATCGAATTTTGGGAAGCCTTGGAAGCGGAGAAAACCGCGGCTTTTCGGATGGGATAAGACGATGGCGCCTTGATCTTCAGCCGCCTTTTTCACCACGTATCGTGCGGCAGCGTCTGCTATGGATTGCGACGGGATTGCTTGGGCCTACCGTCAGCCACTCGAAGCGGCCCCATATAAAGCGCTGGTCGGGTATTTTGAATAGTGCGACCTCGGACTTCCCTTCTCTCCGCCTCCAAACCTTCTCGCGCTCTTCATCATCCAGCTGAAGCTCGGTACTTTTCTCGCCTTGGCGACCATGGTGAAGGACAAGACCGCCACAGAGCAGGTGAAGAAGGCGGCAACGAAGGCCAAGGGAGAGCGCCCGATCGGGCGGTTCCTCTTAGCGGTCCAAGCTGCCGCAGGCTGGGTCCAAGGAGGCTGGATCGATCGACCATCACCGAAAGATCTCACCGATCGTAGCGAACGGCGACTAATCCCCCATGGGTCGGCGAGGCTTCCGGGCACGGAGTGGCAACTGCAGCCTGAAGAGGGTGAGTGCGTCCTCCTGGCCACACACGTAGATAGGGGGTTTTCTCTGCCGCCAAATCCTTTTTACCGGGGGTTTCTGAACTTTTTTGGAGCGCAACTCCACCATTTCACTCCAAACTCCATTGTGTATCTTGCTGCTTTCGTTTCGCTCTGCGAGAATTTCTTGGGTTGTCGATCGCATTGGGGTCTCTTCAAGCACATATTCACTGTCGCTCTCGGGCCGTGAAGAAAAGCGAGCATGAATGACGAGAGGACCCAAGTAATCCAGATGTGTGGGGACTCGGGGTCCAGATGAGGGGAAGAGCGCCTTTCCGGCTATGACTCTTCCCGACTCGGTTAGAGGTGGCGATCGACCTGGTTTCTTGCCAAGACCAGCCGATGCAGGGCGGTCATTGGGCTCCCTCCTTTCTCCATGAGTCGAGTGAACAAGCCATCTTCCCTGAAGGTGTTACCAGAGGAGAAGGCCCAAGTAAAGCTGCTGATGGAGCGTGTAGTCCAGCTTATTCGCGATGAGGTGACCGACATGGATCTCCTGGAGGTTTTTCTCCGACTGCGTATTCAGCCACTCCAATACCGAGGACATACGATGTGGATGTACTCTGGTACGGATGATACCACTCGGGTCCATCTAGAGGAGGTCGATGGTGCCACGCTAGAGAAGTGGATGACTGCTATCACAGGAAACAAGGACAATCCTCGCGGAGCTAGGAGGATTCCACCACTCGACCAGAGTTACCAACCAGACAAGGTATAACCGCTTATCTCCGACTGTGATTCGGCTGCATTCATTACATTTTGATGCCAATTCGTCGTGACTTTCACCTTGTTTTGTTGTCTTCTAGGTCACCACCGAGATGTACTCGATGCCCAACGGGGAGCAGGATCGAAGAAGAAGAAGGAAGTGGAGGTGAGAGTCCGGAGGAACGGGAGTCCAACGGCGAGGAGGATGAGGAGGATGATGGCTCTGATGATGAAGAGGAGGAGGAGGAAGAGGAGGAAGACATCGATCCTCCTCGCTCGGAGGGAAGTTCCAAGTTGACGCATGACCCGGCGGCCGGGCGTGGTAAAGCTGTTGTGCCCACCGGTCAGTCGACGAAGCGACCTAGGACAACTTCTCCCGCGCCGACTGAGAAACTGCCGAAGCAACCTCGAGCGACGTTGTCAAAACCGGCGAAGGCCCTGCCCAAGATGCGAATGGTCATCCCCACCATCTCCGGGTAACTAACAGAACCTTGTATTTCCTTATTCAACATGAGTGAACTTTTGGTCGACTTGATGGTGATCAGCCGATTCTTGAAATCTACCGCCGCTACCTCCGAGACTTCATTAGCGGGAAGATCGGAAATGGAGGATGCGGTCACCTCTAACCTTGGTAAGATCTTTGAGGTTTTGCTTTTAGTCGACTGGATCTTTTAGTCGATTGGACTTCCATGTTTACTTCTGAATCTTTCTTGTAGTTCCGCCTCACGTCATTGATCTCCCCGATGATGACGGGGAAGCGCCATTAAGGAAGAGGAAGGACAAGAAAGCGCTTGCTGGCAAGGCTGCTCAAGTCGCGGCGATTCCTGAGACGCTAATTTCCGAGGGAGGCAACCCCACTCGGTCTGTGTCTTCATTTGTACGGTGACAAGTGCTCAACCCACTTAAATCGACCGCTGATCCACCATCTCTCTTTGCTACCCACCACGTCCCGGAAGACCAAGTAAGTGCTGCTAAGGAGGCCATATGCCAGGCAGGGATCATGATGGAGAAGGTGAAAGCGGCTCGAGAGGCTAGTCAGGCGGCCTATGATGCCCGTTCAACTCTCCAGAGCAATGTCCAAGTAAGTCAGTCGTCGCTTGCTTTGTTAGGATATACTATCTGAAACTGCTTTCTTCTGGAGATTTCCATATCTGTACACCCACTGGGTGTGTGTGTCGATTGAACTTTTGTGGGGGCACGCTGAGTGCACCCACTGGGTGTAGTCCCCGAGACTATGGTCATCGCGTGCGATCGGCTATAGTCTTTATCTTGTGATCTTCTTCACTTTCGACACGGGCCGGACCAAGTCGAATGGGCTGTAAAACCGGTGGGGGCACGCTAAGTGCACCTTGGGTGTAGTCCCGAGACTATGGTCGATTGCGTCTTGATCGACTATAGTCTAAAGAACTGTGTTTTTTTCTGCGGTGACCGCTAACAATTAGCCATGTTTTTAGAATCATAACCTTTTGCCTCTTTTGGTCGTTGATCGAACCAAATTGGTAAACCAGTGGGGCACGCTGAGTGCACCCGAGTGTAGTCCGAGACTCTTTGTCGAATGTTTTTATTCGACCGTAGTCTTAGAAATGCTACTATTTTTCCTTAGTCACACGGAAGTGATCTGTCTTTGATGTCTTTTGTTGGTTGACTCTTTGTAGAAATCTTGCGAGCTTTTGGCTCGCTATACTGAGTTAGAGAAAAAGCAGATTCAGCTCAACCTCGATTTGAAGCTTGCTCAGGAGAATTTGCAGAAGGCAAAGGATGAAGCAAAAGGTATGGCTGGTGAGAATTTTTGACGACTACCTCTGCTTTTCTGCTCATTCTCAACTCTGTTCTCATTGTTGCTTTGCAGATAAACTGGAAGAGACTTTGAAGAAGAGGGACCTTGACCTTGGAGAGGCACAGAAGGCGGCTTTGTTGAAAACAAAGCTCGCTAAAGAGAAGCTTGCCTCAGTCGACAAACTTGAAGATGAAAATGCCAAGCTGAAAGCCTCTCTTGACGCTGACTAACAAGGAAGTCGATCGGTGAAGAGCGACAAGAATGTTACATCGACAAGGTTGGGCCAATCATGGGGAAGCGAAACGACCTGGAGATTTATCTTGGAGGGTTCGCCAAGAAGCTGTTTCTCATGCTTGAAGGTAATCTCTTTTATCCGACTGTCTTGCTCTTACCGGCTCATCACATGATCTTTATTTGAGTCTGAGTTGTGTTTTCAGAATTCTGCCAAAACTTTGAAGAAGAAACCGGTCAGTGGAAACCAGCTTGGACCCCATCAACTCTCATGTGAAGAATGAAGCTGCTATGAATGTGCTCCGGACCGAGTCTCGTGTTGCTAGCGTGGTGGATTATCTTGCTCGACTGAAAGTTGAAGTGTCGCGGATCGACTCGACTCTCTGGCCAGAACAGACTCTCTAGAATGATCTTGAATCCCTGATGACTCGACGGAATGAGATTCCAAGTCGAGTGCAAGAATGGAAAAAGTCATCTGCCAAGTGTGGTGCTGATGTTGCTCTATCTCTGGTTCGTGTCCACTGCAGAGAAGCGCAAGAGGACAAGCTGGTGTCTCTCAAGGTTGCCAATACCAGGAAGCACGACTTGGATCTTTCATGGAGACTTTCATCGCTGCTGCTACCCGTATTCTTGTGGAATCGACCTCGACCAGTTTGTTGCACCTTCCGGTCCTCCATGGGAGGTAAAAAACTTCTAAGTCCCACTTTAAATTTGCCTCGGAATGCCGAGTGGTTTCTGTAACCGATAAACTTCAACAGGATTAACGCCTGAGCACCTTTGGATCCGTAGGACATTTATCCGAACTTGATTTTTCCTTTAACATGCTTTGCTTGCCTTCGAGAGAACTTTATTCCTCATTCGGAAGATATTCCGTTGAAATTCCAATCGACTTGTGCTTCGTTTATCCTGCGGTAGAGGTGGAACACTGATTGCGATGACCTTGTCGTCCTTACGGATCGGGACGAACCGCACGCGTTGTGCTTGTGGCGAAGCTCGAAGGAGGAGGTTGCGATCGACCTGCACCTCGTCGTCCTTGTGGATTGGGATGGATATACGTTGTACTTGTGGCGAAGCTACGAAGGAGGATGTAGCGATCGACCTGCACCTCGTCGTCCTTGCGGATTGGGATGGACCGCCGCGTTGTACTTGTGGCGAAGCTCGAAGGAGGAGGCAGCGATCGACCTGCACCTCGTCGTCCTTGCGGATTGGGATGAATTCCTTACTTAGGCGAGCACTGGGCTGCAGCTAAGCCCCGAGTGGGAGGTTTTCTCCACTCGGTAGGGATTTTTATTGCTTAGGCGAGCACTGGGCTGCAGCTAAGCCCCGAGTGGGAGGTTTGCTCTCCACTCGGTGGGATTTTTATTACTTAGGCGAGTACTTGGGCTGCAGCTAAGCCCCAGTGGGAGGTTTGCTCTCCACTCGGTAGGATTTTTATTACTTAGGCTAGTCTTGGGCTGCAGCTAAGCCCCAGTGGGAGGTTTGCTCTCCACTCGGTGGGATTTTATTACTTAGGCGCAGCACTTGGGCTGCAGCTAAGGCCCAGTGGGAGGTTTGCTCTCCACTCAGTAGGATTTCTATTACTTTGGATGTTTTAAGGCGAATCCTTGGGCTGTTATAAGCCCCCGAGTGGGAGGCTGGCTCACCACTCGGTAGGATTTGAATACTTAGGCGAGTACTTGGACTGCAGCTAAGCCTCCGAGTGGGAGGCTGGCTCGCCACTCGGTAGGATTTTGTATACTTAGGCGAGGACTTGGACTGCAGCTAAGCCTTGAGTGGGATCTTGAGGCTCGCCACTCGGTAGGATTTTGTATACTTAGGTGAGTACTTGGACTGCAGCTAAGCCTCCGAGTGGGAGGCAGGCTCGCCACTCGGTAGGATTTTGTATACTTAGGCGAAGCGGATTCGCAGCTAAGCCCCCGAGTGAGAGACTGGCTCACACTCGGAAATGATTTTTTTACAAGCTTAGGCGAATCGGATTCGCGACTAAGCCACCCACTAGGGGAAATTTCAACAAAAAGCAATAACAATCACTGGGAAAATTATAACATTCTTGTCTTGGATAAACAAACTTCAAAAGCACTTTTATTACATCTCAACCGAGTGAGTTTTTAAGTGTAAAAGGCGGAGCAGCTCCGCGTTCAAGCTCGAGGCTCGTCGATCTGGCGATCAACATTGTAGAGATGATATGCTCCGTTGTGGAGGACTCTCGTGACGATAAAGGGACCTTCCCAAGTGGGAGCAAGCTTGTGTGGTTTGTTGATCCACTCGGAGGACCAAATCTCCCTCTTGGAAGGCTCGACTCTTCACATTTACGGCATGGAATCGACGCAAGTCTTGGCTGATAGATAGTCGAGGCGGATCAAGGCCATCTCTCTCTCCTCTTCCAAGAGGTCGATTGCATCTTGCGGGCTTATTCCGCTTCTTCTTGAGTATAGCTCGACTCGAGGCGCATTGTGAAGCGGTGTCACTCGGCAGAACTGCTTGACTCCATAGACCGGGAAGAATGGAGTTCTCGATCGACCGATTAGGAGTGGTCCTCAATCCCCGTGAGAACTGATGGAAGTTCATCGACCCAAGCTCTGCTGCGTGTTTGAGATCACGCATCGGTGAGGTTTTAGCCCTTTGAGAATGAGGCTGTTTGCACGTTCTCCTTGTCCATTCGACTGAGGATGAGCCACTGAAGCATAGTCGACCCGCGTGCCTTGAGAGGTGCAGAAGGCTTTGAACTTGTCATTATCGAAGTTTGACCCATTGTTGGTGATGATGCTATGCGGAACTCCATATCTGAATATCAACTCTCTGATGAAACTGATAGCAGTGCATGCATCGAGGTTCTTGATGGGCTTGGCTTCGATCCACTTGGTGAACTTGTTGACTGCTATTAGCAAATGGGTGAAACCGCTTCTGCCAGTTCTCAACGGTCCAATCATGTCCAATCCCCAAATAGTGAAGGGCCAAACGAGTGGAATGGTCTTCAAGGCTGAGGCTGGCTTGTGCGACATGTTGGAATAGAACTGACATCCTTCACACTTGTCGACTATTTCTTTTGCCATTTCATTTGCTTTGACGGTAAAATCCCGCCGGTATGCTTTAGCCACAATGGTCCGAGAGGACGCATGATGGCCACAGGTCCCCAGTGGATATCTTCAAGAATTATCGACCTTCTTACGGCGTGATACACTTACGGCCGACTCGATCACGCTTTCTGCAGAGAATTGTCCCTTGATCCTTGTAAAGGCCTTGGATCGACGGATGATGCATCGAGCCTCTTCTTCATTCTCTAGGAGCTCTTTCCTTAGGATATATGCGATGTACGGCCTTTATCGATCGGGGAGTGATGACCACAACTTCCATAATCAGGTCGACCACGGTGGGACCTCAACTTCGATCGGATCATTGGCACTCTTCTGCTGCGGGGCTTCTTCTGTGAAAGGATCCTCCTGCACTGATGGAACATGAATGTGTTCCAAAAATACATCACTGGGAATGGCTTCCCTCTTGGACCCTATCTTCGCCAAATGATCCGCAGCTTGATTTTTCCGGGGTATATGATGAAGCTCTAACCCCTCGAATTTCTTCTCCGACTTTCTCAATGCATTACAATAACCTGTCATAGCTGGGCTTGACATCCCACTCCTTCATCATTTGATTAACAACCAGATCCAGTCGCCATAGACCATAAGGCGGCCAGACGCCGAGTGAAATGGCCATGCGCAACCCATACAGGAGTGCTTCATATTACCTTCGTTGTTGGAAGAATCAAAGTGAATCTGGAGAACATACTTGAGCCTATCTCCTCGGGAAACCAATACAACCCCTGCACGAGAACCGTTCGACATCTTGGAACCATCGAAAAACATAGTCCAAAGGTTCCGAGTGAACTTGGGTCGGAAGATTGTTGTTCAGATCCACTCGGCGAGGAAATCTGCTATTGCTTGGGACTTGATGGCTTTCTTTGCCTCGAATTTGATATCAAGGGAAGGAGTTCAATCGCCCATTTTGCCACTTGACCGATTGCATCTCTCGTTATGAAGAATTTCCGACAAAGGCGTCGGCGGCGATCGTAATGGAATGATCGGAGAAATAATGAGCAACCTTCTTCGTGGTCATATAGATCCCATAAACAAGCTTCGATAGTGAGGGTATCTTTGCTTTGATGGGTCGATTACTTGAAAGATAATAAACTGGGTGTTGAACTTTGAAGGTTTTTCCTTCTTTTCCTTTCGGCCGTAAATGCAGTCTTGACGACTTGTCCGATTGGCTACAATGTAAAGCAGCAAAGGCTCCTTGTTGATTGGAGCCGCAAGCACCGGCTGGAGTGGGGAAGCGAGCTTTGAGCTCGCAAGCGCTGCATCAGTTTCTAGAGTCCACTCGAACTTGTCTGACTTCTTCATTAGTCGGTAAAGAGGCAATGCCTTTTCACCAAGGCGAGAGATGAATCGACTTAAAGCGGCCAAGCATCCAGTAATTTTCTGGACATCGTGCACACGCACAGGGCGCTTCATTCGGAGTATGGTGGCAACCTTTTCTGGGTTAGCATCGATTCCTCGCTCAGAAACGAGAAAACTGAGTAACTTTCCACCAGGAACTCCAAATGTACACTTTGATGGATTAAGCGATATCATACCTCCACGAGATTGGCAAATGTTTCAGCAAGGTCGGTCAACAGGTCGGAACCCTTTCGTGACTTGACCACTATATCATCCATGTATGCTTCCACATTCCGACCGATTTGAGTGAGCAAACACTTCGAATCATCCTCATGAATGTGGCTCCGGCATTCTTGAGACCGAATGGCATGGTGACATATGAAGCACCCGAATGGAGTGATGAGCGCTGTTTTAATCTCATCGGGTCCATCTGACGGATCGATGGTACTCGGAATAGGCGTCTAAAAAATACAACCTCTCGCATCCCGCAGCTTGAGTCGACTATTTGGTCGATGCGAGGAAGAGGAAATGATCTTCGGGCAGGCCCGATTGATATGCTTGAAATCGATGCACATGCGCAGCGACTTGTCCTTCTTGGGGACCTTGACAACGTTGGCGAGCCACTCGGAGTGGTAGATCTCTCGGATGAACTCTGCTGCTAAGAGCCGAGCCACCTCCTCGCCAATGGCCTTTCTTCTTACGGGCGGTCCGCCAAAGATACTCTTTAACTAGTTTGAATTTTGGAGTCGACTTCAGTGGCGATGCTCAGCCAACCCCACAGGAACACCGGCATGTCGTGAGCTTCCATGCAAAGATGTCCCGATTCTCACGGAGGAACCGTATGAGCGCTTCTTCCTATTTTGAGTTGAGTGTTGTTGAGATGTTGGTCGGAGCAGCATCGGGATCGGTCGGGTGAATGTGAACCTGTTTCGTCTCGCCCGATCATTTGGAATCTTGACTGCGTGGCAGAGCTTCTTAGCTTCGCAATAAATCACTCGGATCTGCAGTTTACGATACTCTTGTAGCTCTACCACGCCAACCGAGCATCGGCGATCTTAGAGCCTTTACGAAGCACTTTTACGCCTTCTTCCGATTGCCCGTGGCGGTGATCACGCCCTTGGGACCATGCATCTTGATTTAAGATACGCGTAACATGGTCGGGCCATGAAAGCGATGCATAAGATGGTCTCCCGAATAAGCGTGATAAGCGCCTGAAATCCACGACCTCAAAGGTCAACTTTTCTTTCCGGAAATGCTTTGAATCACCAAAAACTATATCAAGAGCAATTTGGCCGAGTGACTCGGCCTTCTTTCCGGGAATGACTCCGTGGAAGCTCATGTTCTCGGTAATCGAGTCCGGGCATCGGAATGCCCATCCCTTTCAACGGCTCAGCGTATAATATGTTCAAGCCACTACCACCATCCATCGGGACTTTGGTCGATCCGAGTGCCTTCGACAACTGGGTCGACCACCAACGCTTGCCTCGGGGGTGGCAATGTGCGTCGGTGATCGACCGGTCGAATGTGATGGCGATGCAGGACCATTTCAGATAATTGGGAGTCGCCGGAGCAACCAAGTTTACTTCCCGATTGATAACCTTCAATCGACTTTTGCTTTCGACGTCAGCAAAAATCATCAGGGTTGAATTGACCTAGGGATATCCACCATCACTGTCATCTCTGTTCTCAACTTTGTCTGTCTCCTTATCCTTATCCTTGGGCTGTTTCCCTTGGAACTGCTGAATCAAGAGCCAACACTGTCGAGTGGTATGTTTCGGGTAAATGAGTTTACCCTCTTCATCTTTCTTTGTATGAATATGACATGGTAAATCCAACACGTCGTTCCCATCCTGGTCTTTCACCTTCTTAGGGTTCCAAGGACCTTTGGGTTTCCCCTTGAACTTTCCTGGGGCCACTGACAAGGCCACTCTGGGAGCCGCTGGCTCGGCTTTGCGCTTCTGCTTCCGACTGGAATTTCCTCCGCCGATCTCATTGGCGGCCGATTTATATTTACCACTCCGGAGCCGATCCTCTTCTTCACCATTTGCATATTTGGTGGCAATCTCCATCATCCGACTCAGGGTCATATCTCCGGTTCGACCAAATTTTAAACTCAATTCTCTGTTCTTGACACCTTCCTTGAAGGCCTGGTACTGGTGATCGACATACATTCTCATTTGTGTGGTGCAAAGTGATCCACCTCTGGATATAATCTCTCAAAGTTTTACTCGACTTTTGCACGCACGATCGCAACTCTGTCAAACCCTCGAGTGGTTTGCAAGTTCCTTCAAATGTCACGACAAACACTGGGCAAGATCTTCCCAAGTGTAAATCTTCTTGGGTGCTAAGCGATTCAACGACGCTCGGCTGAACCCTCCAACATAAGAGGTAAATGCTTCATGGCTACCTCATCGTTGCCACCGCCGATCTGAACCGCCACTCGGTAATCTTCAAGCCAAGTGTCGGGCTTGGATTCTCCAGTGAACTTGCTGACTCCAGTCGCCAACCTGAAGTTGGGAGGAATCACTGCGGCCCTGATGGCTCTGCTGAAACACTCTGGTCCTGAGACATGAACTCTACTACGGGAAGGAACATCTCTATCATGGCCGTCTCGGTGAGCTCTGTTCCTGTCGACCAAACCTTGAACGATAATAGATCTCGCATCAAAGCCTGGTTCCACAGGGTCATTGGAACTTTTGCCCAGCCTTTGTTTGGCGTCTGTAAATCCTGGCCGTCGAGGAGCGTATGATCCACCCCTTGGGGGAGGAGTGGGCATTCGACGTCGATCGTTGCGATCGAATCAGTGCTCATACTGCTCGCGGCCCTTGTATTGATAATCACGTCGGCCCCCACGTTCTTCATGCCCCGGGGGCGATCTTGGACTATGGGCCGACTGGGATGAATTTGCAGCGGCGGATCGGCTGTGAACCCTGTTCATGGCCCGGGATACAAGCGAGTTTTGATCTCCTGCCGCCGGAGAAAATCCCTGATTTGCTGCAAACCTCTACCTGCCTCCGATTGGGAAGGCTGAATTGACTTCTGCTATCTGAGCGGCAATTGCTAAATTCTGAATCGAAGTTCGATATACAGGGTTGGCGGTTGAAAGAGGTGGCGTCGATTGGATTCTGGAACCCTCGGTCGCGTCACGCTCGTCAGTACTCGTGAAGATTCTCGGTCGAGTGCGCCAGCCAGGTTAATGGCCGCGCGCATCCTCCAAGGCGCGAGCCTCGGGGTTTCTCCAACGATAGGAGTGTGAAGTGCATCCATGTTCCGACGACAAAGCTCCTCCTCGGAGGCGAAGTGAGGGCTTCGAGCAAGTACTCTTCGTGGGCTTGCACCGGATCGCCTCCACCGCCACCTTCGTTGGTGCGGGTGAATCGAGGGGACTGCATGGTCCATCGACCATCGTAACCTCTGCTGGGTCCTTTGCTATCGCATTCGGACGCTTGATCTCTGAACCCGGTCGGCCAGTCGAGCAGGCCGTAGAGAGATTCGTCGGGCTCGATCGCCGCGACTTGGGGATGGCCGATTGGCGGGCCACCGCATGCCTCACCCACCGCTGAAGCCTCGACCGACGGAACGCTTGCGCGGTGGGAGGCTGGGAGTGAAGACAGCAGGAGCCGACCCATACTGGGTCGACGGTTGCCGCAGAGGACGCCCAGCGGACACATCGCAGCGAAGTCGTCGCCCAGCGGATGGGGGAGCGCGATCCACGTCGAGTGGAGCCTCCTGAAGCTAAGCGGAGTCGTCGGCATTTAACGTGAGCGCACCGAGACGGATCTCGTGGCCGTCGACCAGAACTCCACCTGAAACCATGATCTTTGGAGATCGAAAGAATCCCAACTTCTCCAACAATTAGCTAGAACACCGCCCCACGGTGGGCGCCAAGCTGTCGTGGGTTCTAAGTCGTGACAAGAGAATGGGGGTAGGTGTGGAGAGGCAAGATCCTAGCTATGGAGTAGTTGTATACGCAAGGGATTTACGAGTTCAGGCCCTTCTCGAGGAAGTAACGGCCCCACGTCTCGGAGCCGAGGAGGCGGTCATTGGATTATCTGCGTTATGTGTTACAGGTGCGAACCCTTCTACCGTGGAGGGTGGCTTATATAGAGTCTTGAGGACCCCAACCAGCCCACGTAGTAGAGGGTTTAAGGTGCGTTAAAGCTAGGCGTTACTGGTAACGCCTTACATAAAGTGTCATTAAGGTCATAAAGACTATTTAACTACAGACCGTTTGGATACCGAGTGGCTCTTGGACTCCTGGTGGTCGAGTGGATCTTCGTAGTCGAGTGTCTTTGAATCTGTCGAGTGGATACCTACACGGTCGACTGGAAGGTTGCTTCTCTTGTGAGTCTCCTCATGGAGGGTACCTTTGGGCAGGTCTATGACCCTACCCCAGGTACATGACTTCATCAGCTGGTGCCCGAGAACCCTTTTCCTGCCATCTCCCTCATCAAGTTGGTGAAGAGGTGGCAGCGTACATACTTCTATGTCAAGAACGCCGCCCGAGGGCGATCGGAGTCAACTTTCTTGACCTTACGTGGGCGGCGAGTTGGCGGGCCGACCCCAGCTGGTCCTATAGGGCCGGACGGCGACTCATGAGTAACGCGCCGCCACATGTGACTCCAGCGTGATAGCCTTGATCGGAGGGCCTGGCTGAGGCAGACTTCTTGGCCGCCGCCGTGGTGCGCCGAGTTCTCCCTCTTCAAGGCCGACCTCATCGATCTGTCGGATGAGCGGCCGAGACCCCAGCCGGCTGTGCTCCAAAGACATGCCCCACGCGGAGGTGGTGGACACGGTGAACTTCTTGGCGAACTGCGGCCTCACGGAGGAATGGCAGTTCAGCAAGGAGCCATACTCGCGCGCCAACCCCCCGCCATTGGTAAGTCGTCTCTTGCTTCTATGTTTCCTTCTTCAGCCAAATCCGGCTCTAATTTTCCTTGGTCTTCCCCGATTCAGAATCCCCTCATGCCGCCTTCGGCCGGCGCCGCGGGGCCGGCTCGTGAATTCGTCCCCGACCGGGCGGAGAGCGACACCGACGACCCGACTTGGGCGTGGCGGCGATGGAGGCCGACGCCGAGGGAGGAGGAGGGGCCGACGACTTCAGGCCTTCGGCCACTTTCGCCGATTGGCCTGACGACGACGGTGAGAAGGAAGTCGTCCCCCGCCGCCAGGAAAAAGTCGGCCATCCAGGCGCGAGCTCCTCCGCCGCCTTGGGTGGTCGAGGCGGCGCGAAGAAGCGCTAGGCCGGGCCGAGTACGCGGCGGCGGGCCAAGAAATTCGAGGAACGGCAGCCGCGCGACTCGGCCGAAGAGGCGGTCACAAGGCTAACCGCTTCCGCAAAGAAGTGAAGAAGCCACCGCTGGTCTCCATGTAAGTATTTTTTATTCTGTCTTGTTTTCTTCTGGTCCGTCTTGTCCGAGTCTTCTCATGTCTATTTTCTCATCAGGGCTCCCCTCACCTTGGAGAGGGTCGCGCCGCCCGCCTCAAATCATGGGGTCGGTGGAGCGTCCGCCAATAGTCGGCGGGTTGACCTGGCCGCCCTCCGGGAGGCAGCAGGCGGAATGCGCAGGAGAAGCGCTGACGAGGAGGAGGCCCGTCTGGAGAAAGGCGGAGGCGAGAAGGCGGCGACTTCCGCCTGTAAGAATCTGGAGGAGGTCAAAGCCGCGCTGCAGCCAAGAGGCGGTGAGGAGGCCGCGCCTCGGTCGGCGCCGCTCGTCACCCCGTTGAGCTCTGCGCCACCGCCGCCGGAGTTCACGGGGCAGTCGGAGGGAGTCGGCGGTGAGGTCCCCATCGCAGGGAGGGAAGGCGGCGAGGTCTCCCTACCGGGCGTGGCCGCGCCACCTCCGCCGCCTCTACCGCAGTCCGAGATCACGCGAGGCAAGCAGCCGGCGGACCCGCTGTGCCGCCCGGCCAAGCAGCGAGGCCGTGGCGCGGCTACTTCTTCAAGTCGCCTCGCCGGTAGCGCCCGTCTTGAAAGCGACTTGGCGCCGCGCCCCTTTGAGACCCGGCGCCAGCTCGGCCATCCCTGACGCCGAGGCGACAAGCGCCGCGCCCGTTGGGTGGGTGCGAGGAGGCGGCACGGGTCTGCTGAACACGGCGCTCCTGGACGTCCAGGCGAAGCTGCGAACTGAGGGCGACGCCATCCACAACCTCTCCAAGGCGCACCTGGCATCGCGATCCGCCGTGCGGGTATGTTTGTTTTTCGAACTTTTTCTTGCTCTTCTCTATGGGAGCGCGCCAGTGCACCCACTGGGTGTAGTCCCCGAGTTTCGGGCCGGCTGAGCAAAGCGGCTCGAACTCTATTTCTTACTTCCAAGTTTTTACCTCATGTCTGAATTCTTGTCGCGGGAGTATCACAACCTCCGCTACGCTCGCCTTCAACCGCATAGCGTTGAGGAGCTGAGCAAGCAGGCTCTTGACTTGGCGAGGAGCCGAGGTGAGTTTCTTCTTCTTGGCGGTGGCCTTGTTGGCGCACCATGGCTGTAGTCTCCGAGAATCGGGCCGCTTCTTGTGATCGGGCCGAATCTTCCTGGCGACCTTCTTAGCTGACGACTTCGCGTCCTTCTTCTTTTTATTCTTCAGAGTCCAACGCCGCTCTTCGGGGGCAGCTGGGTACGGCCGAGACCGCTTTGCGCGCCAAAGAGGAGGAGTGTGGCAAGCTCGCCCATGAGCGGCTGCCTGCTGCTCTGCAGCTAAGCGGAGCAGAGGGAGCTGCTCAAAGGCGGCGCAGGCTGAGCGAGAGAAGAAAGAGGCCGCTCTCTGGCGGGTGAGAGCGGCGCTCCGCTGGACCGGCAGGGGAAGCGCTCTTGACCTCCGGCTTCCACGAAATCGAAGATATCGTCGATGGTGAGTTTGCTTTTACTTTTTCTTTTGGGTTGCCGACTATGGGTCAAAGCGACTCTGTTTTCGACTTGCTTCTTCTTCTTCTTGGCAGACTTCTTCCCCGGTCACACGCAGGCGGCCAATCAGGCCATCCAGGCTGAGCACGAGGCGCGGAGGGCGGGTGCCGCTGAGATCGCAGCCAACGCCCCCCGGACACTTGACGAGCAGCTCCTGAGCATTGAGGCTCGTTTGCGGCCGACCCATCGGATGATGCGCCGTCTTCAGCGTGTCTGTGCCCAGGCAATCGCTGCTCTGTGGCCGGACATGCGATTCTGCGACTCCAGCGGACCGCCCGGTGGCTGGAGGTCGCGGCTGGCCGTCTTGAGGCTTGGAAGGGTTCCGCGGCTCGGGCTGGAGCTCGCCGAGCCCTGGAGTTCGTCAAGGCGTGGTATCCAGGGCTGAATCTGGACCGGGTGGCCGCGTTCCGGTCAGAAGCCCAGGCGGAGCTGCTGGCCGCAGAGGACGCCCTCGTCGAGCGTGCGGCAGCGATCGCCGACTACACGGACACCAGCGTCTTCATCCCTGAGCGGGCTGGAGACGGAGTGGTTCGGGATGAACCCGGACTACGGCGAGGACTCGGCGGAGGTGATCGACTCCAGCGCCGAGGATGAAGACGAGGCGGAGGACGGAGACGGCATGGATGCGCCAGAAGACGGAGCGGGCGACCAGCCTCAGCTCGACCGCGCCTCCAGCAACGAGCCGTGCCCATCTGGGACGGATGCCGCTGGAGACGATCAAGCCGAGACCGCCCAGCCGGCCGCCCCGGCGCCTGACGCCGCCGCCGCCTCCGGCCTTCCGACCCCATCCGCTGCTTCATAGGCCGCTACCTTGCCTTTATGTTATCTGTTTGCTAGTCTTTTAAAAGAACTTGTTAATTTGCGCAATTCCACCCGGGGTGTATTACGAACCTCTGTGCGAAGATCCGCCAAGGGCCTAAGCTTGTGTAAATATTATTCTAATTTTATCTTTCCTTGCTTATTGCTCTTGTGGCTTTTCCTTTGCCGCCTTCCCTTAGATGCCGCCTTGCCCATCGGGCAACCGCTCTATGGACTGCCGTCTAGGTCAAGTGCTTAGCTACTTTTGAGAAGGCAAGTACTTGGCCATTTTTAGAGTCGTTAAGCAAGTTGGGTAGAAAGCGGCAAGTGGCTACTTAGGAGTCGGTTTCTGAAAGCGGGCGGAAGCCGATTTAAACTATGTTTATGGTTTGGGTCCTTAGCCATTTTTCGTGTGGCGCCGTTCTACCTTACTCCTGCCCACCAAACAAGCCTCATGAGCTGCGGCTTCTGACAGGACACGGCTTAGGCACCGCACTTTACTTTTCTGACTGCAGGAAGCATTTCATAGCCCAAAGGCGGCAAGTCCCCGGGCCGACTAGTCGAGCCCGGTGCCAAACAGCATAATCAAAGGGTAACATACTCAAGGCATAATTCCTATCATACAGATAACAAAAGAGGGCAGTCCCGAGCTCGTCTCGGGGCCCCGAGTCTTGGTACTTTAAACACAAAGGGTAGCGTGGTACATACTGCATCAAGCTGTAAAATCTTGGAGGAGATTAGCATTCCATGGCCGCTCGTCTCTTTCGGAGTCGTCCCTCTTGCGTGCTTTCGGGGCTTCGGCGTCGATCGAGTAGTAGAGTCGTTACTTGACAAAGACTTTCTGATGATGAATGGGCCTTCCCAAAGGCGGCAAGCTGACTTGTGCTAGCCGGCTGTTCGCTGGATCAACCAGAGCACAAGGTCGCCCTCTAGGAATGATCTTTGCTTGACCTTCTTGTTGTAGTAGCGGTGCAGGCTCTGGCTTTGGTAGATCTTTGGACCGGTGAGTGCCAACAACCGGCCCTCTTCCAAAGCAGATCGACGCCATCTTGGCGTGCTTCTTCGCTTCCTCTTTGGTGTACATGGTGACTCGCGAGTCGAACTCTATATCCGTTGGGATGACGGCTTCGCACCGTAGACGAGGAAGAAGGGTGTGAAGCCGATTGATTTGTTTGGAGTCGTCGCAGACTCGAGGGCGGTAGCAACTCCTCAAGCCAGCCGACGAGCGCTCCGATGGTTCGACCAGTCGAGGCTTGATGCCAGACAGGATGAGGCCGTTCGCTCGCTCCACCTGTCCGTTTGACTGCGGATGGGCAACAGACGCTAAGTCCAGTCGGATGTCTTGCGTCACGCAGAAACGGGCCAGGGCGCCTTTGGAAAAATTTGTGCCGTTGTCGGTGATGATGCTGTGTGGTACGCCGTACCGAGTCGTGATGTCGGTGATGAAAGTCAATGCCGTAGGACCATTCAACTTCTTGATGGGTTTTGCTTCTATCCACTTGGTGAACTTGTCCCCCGTGACAAGTAAGTGAGTTAGGCCACCTCGTGCCGTTTTGAATGGTCCCACCATGTCCAGGCCCCAAACAGCAAAGGGCCAGGCGATGGGGATAGTCTTGAGCTCTGAAGCCGGCTGAAGCGGCTTGGAGCGGAACACTAGCACCCTTGCATTTTGAACTAATTCCTTGGCCTCTTCTAGGGCAGTTGGCGGAAGAAACCGTTTCGGAAGGCTTTGGCGGCAGTGCTCTTGAGGCTGCATGATGGCCGCGATCGCCCTAATGGATGTCTTCGAGAATTGCTTGGCCTTGCTCGACTAGACGCTATTTGGTAGACACCGGTGACGCCATACCGACCAACTCTCTATTGACTATAGTGTAGGCTGCCGCTCGGCGTTGCACTTGCCGAGCCAAGGTTTCATCAGTTGGTAGCTCTCCGCTTACTAAGAACTTGAGATGGGCTGGGCCCATGAGGGTGCTGCTATTTCTTCGATCGCGATCTTGCTACTTGGACGAGGGCGGCTGGGCTGGGAGGCGGCGGGTTGGAGTCCGCAACAGCTTGCTGGGTTGAAGAAGTCCCCGGGCCGAGTATTGGAGTTTTCGCAATGGTCGCGCATGATCCGGGCCGGGTTACGAAGTCCGGGCCGGCCATTGCCGCGTTCTTGGGGCGTCTGCAAGGATTTTTGTGCCGTCTGCTGAGGCTTTGGAGTCGGATCCAACTTCTTCAAGGGAGCCGGCACAAAAATGGAGTATGACTCCGGTGACGGCTTGACAGATGGCTTGAGGAGGCGCTGAAGGGCGACGCCGGATGGTATTGCCTGGCGGGTAGAGCCGATTCTTGCCAGGGCATCTGCTTGGTCGTTGTCGTTTCTTGGCACGTGGAGGAATTCGCATCCCTCAAAATATCCACTCAGCCGCTGTACCAAAAAAAGGTAGCACGCCATAATTGCAACTTTGGCGTCGATCGCGGATGACTATTGGACCACCAAGTCGAGTCGCCATAGCACGAGGATCCGGCGAATGCCAAGCTCTTTGGCAAGCCGAGCCCGTGAATGAGCGCCAGATTCGGGCGACATTGTTGGAGGCGGCGAAATGGATCTGCGGTAGCATTTCTGAGCTCGTCGCCTTTGGGGGATGTGAGGACCACGCCCGGCTCCCAAGCCGGTGCGCATTTGGAGCCATCAAAGTGCATCCGCCAATGGGTGGAGTCGGTATTGGCGAGTCTTGGGTCTCGCCCGGTCGGCGAGGAAGTCGGCTGTGCTTGTGACTTGATGGCGGTGCGGGGTTGGTAATAGATGGTGTAGGGGCCAACTCTATGGCCCATTTGGCCACTCGGCTGAAGCATCTCGGCTTAGATGATCTCTGCTAGTGGGGCCGTGCAAACCACGGTGATTGGATGCTCTTGAAAGTAAGGCTTCAACTTCTTGGCGGCAAAGTGCACGCTGTAACACATCTTCTGGTAGTGGGGGTAGTTCTGTTTGGAGGTCGATAGTACCTCGCTCAGGTAATACACTGGTCTCTGGACAGGTAGCGCCTTGCGTTCAACTACAATGACTGTGCTGACTACCCTGCTGGTGGCGGCAATATACAGGAGCATGGGCTCCTTTGGAGTCGGAGCCGCCAAAGACTGGGGAGTAGTCAACATTCTCTTCAACTCGGAGAAAAGTCATTCCGCTTTGAGTTCCATTGAAGAAGGTGGTCTTCTTCATAAGCTGGTACAGGAGGAAGAGCTTTCTCGACCGGTGATGAATCGGTGATAGACGCCAAGCAGCCGGTGAACTTCGCACATCTAGCGATCGGCAGGTACTTCCATCCTTTCGATTGCCTTGATCTTCACGGGTTGCACTCTATGCCGCGTTCAGAGACCGAAACCAAGGAGCTGGCGGCCGGTACTCGAAGACGCATTTCTGCAGGTTGAGCTTGATCTGGAATCGGCGTAGATTTTCAAAGGTCTCCTTGATGTCTTCCTACTGCGTTACTCGCTTCTACGTCTTCACCACCACGTCGTCCCACGTAAACGTGGGCGTTCGCCAAGCTGCTTGAGGAGGCACTTACGCATGCAATCTTTGAAAGGTGGCGCCGGCGTTCCTCAAGCCGAACGTCATGGTCAGGTAGCAGAAGGCTCCAAACGGCGTGATGAAGGCGGTCTTCAATCTGTCGGCCGGGTTCAGCTTGATCTGTTGATATGTTGAATATGCATGTAAGAAGCTCAACAGCTCGCATCCGGCTGTGGAGTCTATCACCTGATCAATTCTTGGCAAAGCGAACAGGTCCTTGGGTCAGGCTTTGTTGAGGCTTGTGTAGTCAATACACATCCGCCACTGCTTGTTCTTCTTTAGTACCAAGACCGGGTTCGCTAACCATTACGGAAAGAACACTTCCATGATGAAACCGGGCTGCGAGGAGCCGGGCTATCTCTTCTCCAACAACTCTTCTTTTTTCTTCCGACAGCGGCGCAAGGGCTGCTGACGGGCTTCACATCAGATCGGACATGTAACTTGTGCTCGGTGAATTCCGCCGGTACACTGGCATGTCTTTGGGGGACCATGCGAAGATGTCCCGATTCTCATGGAGGAAATCGACGAGCTCGCCTTCCTATTCTTTGTCGAGGTTTGCACCTCTGACAGATCTCTCCGGGTGCTCCGGTTCCAAGGGTATCTTCTTGGTCTCTTTGGCCGGCTTGAACGAGCCCTCGACTACGACTCCTTGGGGTCGGGCGATATCTCTCGTTGCTTGCCGGCAACTGCCACAACCCGATCCAGGAGCCGCTTCTCGGCTGCGATCACCAGGGACTCGGCCAGCCGGCTGCTTTCAGCTGCACAGGCGGACGACTTTCTGTAGTCGCCGGCTTTGGTCAGAATCCCCTTGGTACTCGGCATCTTCATCTTGAGGTAGGCGTAGGTGGGGATCGCCATGAACTTGGCTGAGCAGGTCGGCCAAGCGAGAGCATGGTGGGGGCTGAGGTCCACCACCGAACCAGGCCGGCTCTCGGCGAAAGTGATCCTTGTCCCCAAAGAGGACGTCTATCGAGAATCTTGCCAATCGGGCGAGCAGGAAAGGCAGTACAATTCCGTGGAACACATCCGTCCATTGTCAAGCTGTCGTTGCTTGATTCCTAACTTCTCCATCGTATCCTTGTACAGGATGTTGATCCGCTGCCTCCGTCTATCGGCACTCGCGAGAAGCGAGCGCCCGCCTATCCGCGGCAAGGGTGGCTCCTAAGACCGTATGTAGGAGCTGGATTCGCATCACCTCTGGGTGATCAGCCCGGCTCCAAGCGATGGGCTTCTCGAGACAGTGCATGAATTGGAGTATCTGTTGCTCTGCATTCACTTCTTCTTTATTCTTTGCCGCTTTCTTCTGCGGCGATCGGCTCCTGGCAGTAAACACTACATAGGCACCATGCTCTTACGGGTACTCGTCTTGTCTTTGCGCCGGCGCTTTGACGACATTTCTTTGAAGCGATGGTGGAGGCGGCGGCCCGGCGGAAGGAGGGCAAGGCCGTCTCATGGCGATCTGGTGAGCGGTGGCACTTCCGGGTGGTGTGATTTGGCGGCCGGCGCGCTATGGAACTTGCGAGGTCCGGCCCGAGTCTCGCCTTTCGAAGAGAAGGCGGCAACAGTTGGACTTGCCGCCTTTACGCGCTGGCGAGGCTGCCCCTCCGCTGCTGGTCTTATTGTTGCCACCTGCCGGCTATTGGAAGCCGGCTGCAGGGCCTTGCACTTGTGATCATTCTGCTGCTGTCGCCGACTGGCGTTGCCAGCCGGAGTTCTGGGAGCATGAGGAGCCACCTTGCGGTCAGCGGCGACTTGATCTCCGACTTCATGGAGGAGTCGGCTGTGGCGTACTTATGCGCTATGATCAGCAGCTCGTCCGAGGGTCTTGACTCGTCGCCAAGGAGCTTGTGCTTGAGGAGGGTGCCTTCTACGCACCCGGCGGTGAAGTACTCGATTGCTTGCACCTCATGCACTCCTTCGCGGGGAGTTAGGAGCTCGGCCAGTAGCGTGAGATAGTCGCGAGTAGACTTCGTTGGGGCCTTGCACGCTGGGACGGTGACGAGGCTTGGGAGGTCGCTTGTATGTGCTTTCGTGAAGTTGCGGACGAAGGCCTCGGTGAAGTCGACCCAGCTGTTGATCTGCGGGGCTTCAAGCTGTTCAACCATGTCGGGCCGTGCCTGGAGCATGAGGAACATACTTTCTGACAACGCGCTTGTTGCCGTTAAGCTATCTTGACGGCCGTGGAGTAGTCCACGGCCGGTCCTCGGCTTCACGGGAGCGGTGTATTTGGGTGTGTCTCGGGGAGTGTGAATCCTGCAGGGAAGGGCTCGTCTGGGATGCGAGGTCCAAAACAGGCGGGCCCAACTTCGTCTTCTTCTTCGGCGCCGAGGATCGGTGGATTCGCTCGATCCGGTGGCGGGCGTCGTTCTCCGACTCCCTCTCGGTGGCCAAGGCGGTCGCCGAGTCGGATGCTCGACGGGTGGCGGGGAGACTCGCCTTTCTCTGCGGGGAGGAGGAGGCAGATAGTCGTCCCGCCGCTCCACTGCTCTCGGGCGGCCATCTTCGTCGCGCTCGATGGAGATCTGAGTCCGGCTATGGCTGACAGCCGGATCCTTGTTTTTTCTTCCGCGGACGCCGCCATTCGGCGTCCGAGACGTCGCGCCTTGATCTCGGCGGGGAGGCAAGTCGCCGTGTTGTCGTCGCGGCGCCTCCGTGCGGCAGCCGGCTTCTCTTGCGCAGCGGCCGCGTCGAGGAGCTGCTGGACTCGCTCCGTCATCAGGCGGACCTCCTCGCCCTCGAAGTTATCCAGCTCGTCTGCCGCCACCTGGGCGGCGCGGATGTTCTCCGCAGGCGTGGCGTACAAGCGGCGGCCCCAAACAATTGGCGATAGCTACGCCGCTCTGGACCGCGCCTAGGCGGCTAGGCCCAGTCGGAGCCGGCGAGCCGCCCACGGCGCGATCCATCTCGCGTTGGTAGGCTTCCGACAAGCGTCTCATGCTTGCCCGGCAATGCGCCCACGAGGCCGGAGGCGGCGTCTTCCAGCGTCGGCGTCGGCGTCTTCCGGAATGGGGCGGTCAGGTCTTGCAGAACTGCGTCGAGAGGGTCACGAGCTCCCTTGCCGGAAGGCTCGCTGTGACGATAGCGAGCACCTCCGTGGACGGTGCTTCCGCCGCTCTCCGCGAGGGAGAGGCTCGTCGTAGACCACCACGTTGGCGGGGAGCAGCGAGCGGCGGCGGTGTCGAGTCGACCCGACGCATCGGGTCGGTGGAGCCTATAGACTCCAGGTCGTGGCGGGCTCGCCCGGCGGCGTGGAGCTGCTTTCGAGAGGCCCGCGAGGAGGCTTTTGGGGCCGTCCGTGCTGCGTCGGATCTGGGGCTCGTCGGAGAGGCGAACCTCGCCGACAAGTTGGCGAGGAGCAGCTTCGCCAGCGCAGCGACCTCGGCGCCATCACGGTCGCGTCGGCGCAGACTCCGTCTGGCATGCCGGGCTGGCTGCGCTCGCCAGGGAGGAAGAGGGTTCCCGTCCAGAGCAGGTCTCCGGACGACGGTGCACCTAGCCCCACGGTGGGCGCCAAATGTCGGGGGTTGGGTGCGACATATGCCAAAGGATGGCTTATCATTGAGGCGAGTAGAACGTCGCGGTACACAGAAGCAGGATGGCGAAGACATGCACGTCGGCGAATCTTTCCCAGCTTCAGGGCTCTCCGAGGAGATAACACCCCTACTGCTGCTCTGCGGGGTCTCCACATGATCACTATGGCAAAGTGAGTATAAGATGCTCCTTGAGCTGTTCGGGGTGAGGAAGGAGAAGGGCAAGGGTAGCTCTTCTCTTCCCTCTATGTGTGTGTCTAAAACTTCTAGGTTCCAACCCTTTGCATGGGTGCCCCGGGGGGTTTATATAGGCCTACCCCGGGGAGTACAATGTAATCCGGCGCTGGGTCCCGGCCGTCGATCCTCTTAGGTCGCCGTCTTCTCCGCGACTCACAGGGGCCCGCCGACTAGTGGGCCTGCCCGGCAGTTGACATGGGGCCGACAACCCTCGTCCGCCATGGGCGCTCTTGCCGCTGCAGTTATCAGAAGTCGCTTCTAATGACGCTTGAGCTTGAGTCGGCGAGGCATAACAGCAGTGTCCGCTGCTGGCGGGCGATCACTATTGCCATTCCACATCTTGTCTGGTTAATGGCGACGGAGCCAGCGGAGGGGCGGCCGACTCTCGAGGCGAATTCCAGCAGGTCCGTCTTTGGGGCGTTCTCGCCGTCTTACGCACTCCGCCGACAAAGTGTCCCGCCGTCTTTGGGTCGTGCAGACGAGGCCATCGTGGGTATAGGAATCTGCCCACGGGCTGTGTCGAGGCAGTGTGGCTCTGATGCTGCGCGGACGGAGATCTCCGTCGCACGGGCGCCTGTAGCTATGCTGCTCGCCTTTATGAGCGGGGGGACCAGCGAGGCGGCTTTATCCCATCCCGCTCGTAGTCGCTCACGCAGGGAGTGGACGGAGTCGCGGGCCGACTCCCTGTAGCCGGCTTCATTGGAGGTCGCTGGCTTGGAGTCGGCTTGTCCTGAGGCCGTCTCTGGGACTCGGCCTAGAGGGGCAGTCGGCGACTCTGTCGCCGACTCTCTGAAGGCGGCTCTTCGTCTTGGGGTCTTGAGGGGCGCAGTCTGCCCCGATGTTTTGAAAGGTCCAGGGGCTCGGGTCTGCCTACCCGTGGCCCATTACTCCGACATGAAGCGTGAAGACTTTTGTTTCCGTAGTTTCGTTTTCTCTTTCTTGAGTCATAGGAAACACCGTACTGTTAAAGGGGGTCGAGGAAATACTAAGGAAAAAATCTCAAAATCCTACACCTACCAATCCCTTCGAGTGAAGCCTTTGGAAATCTCATACAGCTCAGTCAATTTCTTCAAAGGATGTAGACGAAGTTCTTCTCAGTCGAGGAATTTGTTCTCGACCGAGGAGTTAGGAATTCGCCAAAGGCGGATTTCCTACACAAAGGAGGAACATGATAGCCCTAAGGAATTTGAGAGTCAAATTCGACCGTTCTTGTCTTCTTGGCATTGACTGTCCCAAAATATCTTATCCACCTAACGGTCATATCATTGAAGGGCATTTATGTCTTATCATGTCGGGCTGCTCCCTAGGCTATAAATGGCCGCCCCTACAACCACTAGCTGGTTGGCTGCTCAAGAACTTGACACTTGTCATTTGAGAGCAACCCATCCTCCGAGGACTTTGAGCGAAAATCATCGAGTGAGGAAAAACCCAAAAATCAAACCCCTACAAACCCAAAGTGATTGAGCATCACTGAAGAGATTGATCCCGCGTGGATCCAACGCTTGTTACCTTTGAAGACTGTGCTTCTTCCAGACGGTTAGGCGTCATGGTCTAGAGCATCCAAGAGGAATTATGGATCGCCGAGTGACAAAGTCTGTGAAGGTTTGGAAGGCACCTGAAGACTTACCACGAGTGATTGGACGAGGTCTGTGTGACCTTAGTTCAAGGGGAATACGGTGAGGACTTGGTGTCCTGAGCTGCGTGCTCAGCGACTGGGTGTCCGAGACTGTGTGTCCTCGAGTTTAAATACTCACCGCTCCAACTGTGACGCATAACCGAGACAGCAGTTGGAACTGGTCTACCAAATCATTGTCTTCACCAACCTAACTGGTTCTATTTCCTCAACTCTTTCATTTCTGCATTACTATGTTGAGTGTTCGTTCATATCTGTGTTTGAAGACTTTGTTGAAGACTTTCTCAATTTCCTCAGTTCAATTCTTGATCTGTTTGTCTTCATCTTGTGCTATCCTGTGTTTACGCTTTACGTACTCTTTGATTGTCTTCATTTCATCATGATGACCATGCCGCATTCTCTTATGCTTACTTCTGAGTACTTATTCCGTCATAAGTAGTTCTTCACTTAGGAATTTCCTCACCGCAAATTCCTCATTGAAGAATTCATAAAATCGCCTATTCATCCCCCTCTAGTCGATATAACGCACTTTCAATTGGTATCGAGCAAGGTACTCCCTTGTTACGTGTGATTTTAGTTTAACCACCGGAGTTTTAGTTATGTCGACCGCAGGTATGATCAAGGTCTCATTTGGGTGTCCTACCTTTGATGGGACGGACTACCCCTACTGGAAGAACAAGATGCGAATGCATCTTGAGGCAATTGACAACGATCTCTGGTATGTTGTGGAAAATGGCGTTCCCTCTGTCTCAACCTCACTGAACGCTGCCAATGTGAAGAGATTCAAGCAACTCGATTCTCAAGCGAAGAATATCATATGTGGCCATCTGAGTAAAGGACGGTATGGAAGAGTGAGTGCTTTGGAAACTGCTAAGCTTATCTGGGATAGGCTGTCCAAAGTAAATGAAGGAGTTTCAACTCAGTGTGACTCGAGTTGATGTTCTTCGCAATCTCTTCAACCGCTTCAAAAGACTCGACAATGAAAATGTTCAACAAACCTTCGATCGCCTCACTGGCATCTCAAATGAGCTTCAAGCGCTTGGTGCCACTGACATCACCGACCATGAGGTGGTGAAGAAATTGTTGAGATCGCTTGATTCCTCATTTGATACTATGGCACTGATGATACAAGAGCGTGCTGACTACAAGTCACTTGATCCAACTAATATCCTCGAGAGGCTAAATACTCATGAGTTCCAGCTTGCTGAAAAGAGAGATCTCTATGGTTCTAGCTATGGAAAATCACGTGCCCTGAAGGCCAAGGCTGTGTCTGAATCTGATTGTGAAGACTCTGGTAGTAGCCTTGGAGATCCTGAAGAATTGAGCCAGGAGCTAGCACTACTCGTGAAGAAATTCCAGAAGTTCTCAAGACGTGGTCGCTTTGGAAAATCCTCAAGGAGCAGTGATTCCTCATCCAGTGACTATAAGAGAAGACTATGCCACAAATGCCAGAAACCTGGTCACTACATTTAAGATTGTCCTCAGTGGGAAAAGGAATTAAAGAAGAAGAAATACAAGGATTACAGTTCTGATGACGCTAAGAAGAAGAAGAAATCGTCGAAATCTTCATCATCAAAATCCTCAAAGTCTTTTTCTCACAAGAAGAGCAGCTCCAAGAAGGCTCGGGCATTCATTGGCAAGGAAATGGACTCTGAAGCTGAATCTGAGGAACATGAGGAAGAGGAGGCATCAGAAGAATCCGAGTGCAGTGTGGCGAGTGCGGCTCTCGCTCTTGCTTTCGTCGACAAGTCCATCTTCAACTCTGAAGAAAATGACCTCACCGACAATGCTGATGAAGATAGTGATGACTACGCTCCCACCTATTGCTTCATGGCAAAGGGTGCCAAGGTACTCAAATATACCTCCGCTGAATCTAGTGAAAATGAATCTAATGAAGATCTCAAGCCCAGCTACTCAAAACTTGCTAAGATTAACGTCAGAAACAACAAAGGGCTGTTGAAAAGGTTCAAAACATGCTAGACAAAAGTGATGATATGTTGGGTGAAGAAATGGATCGCACTAAAGCCCCGATCGAAAATCTTGAGAGACTTGATCTAGGTTTGACAGCCTTTCAAGGTCATCATAACACTCTCTTATGCGATCATGAGAAACTTTCTTATGAATTTCTTCAAAGAAAGCAAGATCTTGATAAGCTAAGAGTGAGTTATGAAGATCTTCAGAAGGAGCGCGATTCATTGCTAGCTCAAGAAATCAGTGCTTCTGAGGAAGAATTTGTTCCTCCATGCTTAAAGTGCATTGAACGTGAATCTGCTAATTCTTCACCTGAATGTTCAAATGATTCAACTGTTACAAATTCTTCGCCTGCCTCTACTATAACTAATTCCTCATCTTAGGACATTGCTAGTATCACGGACGATGCAGGTTGAAGAAATTGTACATGACAGGCATGTACAAAAGCCTCAAAGGGCATCGAGACTCTTTGTGATGTGCTTAAAAGCAGATCCTCAACAGAATCCTAGGAAAGAGGGTATTGCCTTTGAGAGGAAACTCAATCTTGATGGAACATATTGGAAGCCCGAGCAGTACCCCAAAACCTCATGGGTTGCTGCAAAGGGACCTCCGATTGATCCATCTAACTTATCTGGCTTTACAAGTGAATCTCCTCATTCTTCCGATGAGTCATTTGACTCCAACTATAAACTGTTCAAAAATCAGAATGGTGAAGTATTTGCTAGATATGTTGGTACTAAGCTGCAGGAGCGGTTCTCCTATGAAGAAAATCTGGGTTCCCAAGAAGTGCCTTGAAAGTCTTGGTGAATGTCCTCATGACACCACTGTGAAGAATAGGAACCCCAGATCAAACTCTTCATATGGACCAAATTCTTCATATGGATCCAAGTCCTCATCTGGACCAAATTCCTCCACATGGATCAAAGTCCTCATATGATTATCATCGTGCTAACAACTACATTTTAGCATGAGGTAGAGCTAAGGGCTATGAATATGTGCATTATTCTTCAAACCAATATGTTCATAAGTCCTGAAGAATTTCTCTACTTATTCATATGCTTACCCTAACCCCTCTTATGTGAAACGAAATGGATTGGCCTCTATGCCACCATTCTCATATGGAGCTCGTAGAGTGATGAACTCTTTGCCACCCCTTCAGATGTGGGTGGTGAAGAAAAGGAACTAATCTCTTACGCGAGGTTCAGGTCTCGGGCGTGCTTTAACGTCCCGAAGAATTTCTGGGGGCTGACAAAAATGCACGAAAGGAAGCATGATAATAATGAAGAAATGAACTTTCATTTCACACGTCCTCATACTGCTTATCTGTTATCTTGCTGATGAAATTCATCTAATGAAATTGATATCATATTCTTCACTGATGAAGTATATGAGATCGTAATTGCACTAATTCATCTGCAGGATGATCAACCCAAAGCCAATGAGTCGGTCCTCGATAGTGGATGTACAAATCACATGACTGGTGACAAGAATCTATTGATGGATGCTCCCTTATCACCGTCACATCTGAAGCATATCATCTTTGCTGACAAAGGCAAAAGTCTGGTATTGGGCTTGGTAAGGTTGCGATCTCTAAGGACATACACATGGACAAAGTCATGCTTGTTGAGTCCTTAGGATACAACCTCATGTCAGTCTCAATGCTTTGTGATCTTGATATGGTTGTTGTCTTTGTCAAGTATCGTTGTGTTGTGATCATGGAAGCTGACAATTCCAAAGTCTTCGAAGTCTTTAGGAGAGGAGACTTGTATATTGTTGATTTCTCTATAGGACCACAACCAGCCATGTGTCTACTTGCAAAAGCTTCAGAAGGCTGGCTAGGGCATCGACGACTTGGTCACGCAGGCATGAGGAATTTGCACACGCTTACGAAGAAGAAGCATGTAATCGGCATTGAGAATGTCAAATTCCTCAAGGATCACTTGTGTGGAGCCTGTGAAGCTGGAAAAATGACCAAGGACAAGCATCCAGCAAAGACTATCATGACCACTACTCGTCCATTCGAATTGCTTCACATGGACCTCTTTGGTCCTAATCATTACTCAGCAGTCACTAATGATGCATCTCTATATGGATTTGTTATTGTTGATGATTACTCTTGTTACACATGGGTACACATTGTTACTTACAAACATGAAGTGCAGGAAGTCTTCAAACGATTTTCCTCGAGGGCTTCAACCAACTTTGGTGTGAAGATCAGGCACATCAGGAGTGACAATGGAACTGAGTTCAAGAATTCCGGTCTTGATGACTATCTTGATGACCTTGGTATTACTCATGAGTTATCTGCTCCCTATACTCCTCGACAAAATGGCGTCGCGGAGCGCAAGAACCGAACACTGGTTGAGATGGCTCGCACTATGCTTGATGAATACAACACGCCTCGTCGTTTTTGGATAGATGCCATTGATACCGCGTGCCACATCACCAATAGAGTATATCTTCACAAATTCTTCAAGAAGACTGCCTAAGAACTCCTCAACGACAAGAAACCCAATGTGAGTTATTTCAAAGTCTTGATTGCTAAATGCTTTGGATTAGAGATCCTCATCACAATGCTAAATTTGCAGAAAGCACATGAAGGTTTTATGCTTGGTTATGGAAAGGACTCGCACACCTCTGAGTCTTCAACAATGTTCTTTACAAGATTGTTGAAACAATAGATGTCTTGATTCGATGAAACTAATGGCTCGCAAAGAGAGCACCTACCTCTTGTGATAGATGAACCTGACACGAGGAATCTATCAAGTTCAAAGCGACTAAGGATGTCATTCCCTCTTGAAGAATCTGCTGAAGAATTCATTCCTATCTGTGAAGAACGTCCGAGCTGAAGCACTGAAGATAATCTTTGAAGAAAATGGTCTTTGAAGAAAATGTTGATCAAATTCCTCGACGACAACCAGCTCATCCTCGCGTTGCAAAAAGAAGTGCAAGTTGACAAGATCATCAATGACATTGAAGCACTGGTCCTCTCACACGCTCAAAAGCTTCACATTTATCTAACTTTTTGGGCACTATGCTTTTGTCTCTATCACAGAGCCCACTAAGGTAGATGAAGCATTTACGGAGCCCGAGTGGATTCAGGCCATGCAAGAAGAATTACATCGATTCGAGCTCAACAATGTCTCGAACTGGTCAAATGTCCAGATCCTCGCAAGCATAATATCATTGGCACAAAGTGGATCTACCGCAACAAGCAAGATGAAAATGGCCTTGTGGTGAGGAATAAGGCACGCCTTGTAGCTCAAGGCTACACACAGGTTGAAGGAATTGATTTCGATGAAAATTTTGCACCTGTTACTAGACTTGAGGCTATTCGCATATTACTTGCTTATGTTAACCATCATAATATCACCTTATATCAAATGGATGTGAAAAGTGCATTCCTCAATGGTAAGCTTGAGGAAGAAGTATATGTTGCTCAACCCCGTGTTTTGAAGATCCAAAGAATCCCGACAAAGTCTTCAGACTCAACAAGGCCCTCTATGGTCTCAAACAGGCCCCACGGGCGTGGTATGATATACTGAAGGAATTCTTCGTGAAGAATGGCTTCACACCGGTTCATTCGACCCTACTCTCTTTACTAAATCATATGATGGTGAACTGTTTGTGTGCCAAATATATGTTGATGATATTATCTTTATGCATCTTGACCAATGTTACAGTGATGAATTTGCCTATATGATGAGTGAAGAATATCAAATGTCTATGATGGGAGAATTGGAAGTCTTCTTAGGTCTTCAAATTAAATCAACAACACAATGGCATATTCATATCTCAGGAGAAATACCTCAAAGATGTCCTGAAGAAATTCGGCATGCAAGATTGCAAAGGCGTCAAAATTCCAATGCCCACAAATGGCCATGTATGCACTGATGAAAATGGTAGTGACTGTGATCACAAGGTATACTGCTCCATGATTGGTTCTCTATTGTACTTATGTGCATCTAGGCCAGATATAATGCTTAGTGTTTGCATGTGTGCCCGATTTCAAGCTACACGAAGGAATCACACCATAAGGCTATGAAGCATATTCTTGATATCTAGCTCACACACCAACACTAGGATTATGGTACCCCAAGGGATCTATGTTTGATCTCATTGGATATTACGACTACGACTATCTTTGGTGATCGTGTGGACCGCAAGTCAACATCTGGTACTTGTCATTTCCTCGGACGATCTTTGGTGCATTGGTCCTCGAAGAAAGCGAACTACGTATCCTTTGTCTACTGCGGAAGCTGAGTACATTGCTGCTGGCTCTTGTTGTGCTCAATTGCTGTGGATGAAGCAAACTCTCAAGGACTACGGCATCAACGTGAAGAATGTGCCTCTCTACTGTGACAATGAGAGTGCCATCAAGATTTCTCACAACCCAGTTCAGCACTCGAAGACAAAGCACATTCAGATTCATCATCATTTTCTTCGTGATCATGTGTTGAAGGGCGACATCTCCATCGAGCATGTGAAGACTGAAGAACAGCTAGCAGATATCTTCACAAAGCCCTTGGATGAGAAGAGATTTAGCAAGTTGCGGTGTGAGCTAAATATCTTAGAATCTTGAATGTTCTTTGAAAAGGACACACATCCACGACACTAATGCAAAATTGATGACTTAGATGTGCAACATATGAAGAAAGCGTTTTTCTTCAATCAATGAAGAATAACACTCTAAGTGTGAAGAAATTAATGAAGAATTTGATTCTCAGAACCCTACGACAATTGTGCGCGGTGTCTGAAATCATCATTCTTATACAGTGGGTCACGCCACCACCACAATTGAAAATCTTCAATTTAGTTTTTCCTCAGTTTTGAAATTCTTCAGTTTTTTCAAATTCTTCAACTTTGCAAAATCTTCACTGTTTCTGTTGTCTTTCTTCATTGACTATATATATATATATATATATATATATATATATATATATATATATATATATATATATATATATATGGTTTATGTCCTCTCTGACATTCACTTATGGCTATTTCTTCAAGTTGCTTTTTACGCTAAGTGAATGTGATCGGACCATTCCCCTCTAGCTATACTCAACCCAAGCTATTCACAAATTCTTCATATGCGTTCTATTTGAAACTTGTTCAAAATCTTCATCGTGTCCTTGTAAATTTGAAGAAATTGCGAACGGAACTTTTAACTTATCTTATCAAAATTTTCGGCTTTGCCGCTCAAACCGTTCCGCATCCCACGATAAACTTATCTATTCACCTAGGATCTAACACAATCTCCACTTTTCAGTACGTGGGTGACACATGTCAAGCGAATGAGAAGGGTCAGGGGCACGTTCGTCCAAAATCTTCGGGCGAACGGTTTTTCACCGTGGCTATATATACCCCCTCTTCCCTTCCTCACTTCCTTTACTCCGCTCGACCGCTCTCTCTCGCTCGAGCTTCTCAAACCCTAGCGCCGCCGCTACTCCATCATCGCCGGTGAGGAAGAGCTTCACTGCCTCGACCTCGTCGTCGTCGTACTCGCGCCGACCGCGGAAATCTTCACTCCGCAGCCGCCGTAGCTGTCTTCCTCCGCCGAGTTAGGGCGTGGGAGATCTGAACTGACGAACTTCTAACCTACACTTCTCAGTTCGCCGTGTTCTTCAGTTCGGGTAATTAAAAGTTACTTTTATTACTCGCTTTGATTCTCAAACCTTCCTGAAAATCTTCAAAGGTGTTTATTCTTCAAATCTTCACACATATGAACACCTCAAACGAAATATGCTCTTGATTCGTTTCTCTAAGCAATGATTTTCCCTCAAGATTCCTCAATTGTGTGGATCCTCGATCTATACAACTCTGGAACCTAAGACAAAGACCGCTTAGTGAAATTCTTCAAGGCTCATCTGGTCAAATTCCTCAAACTTGTTCTTTTTGAAAAACCTTCTGAGAACGCATATGACCTCTCCAAATTCCTCGCAACTATACTCTGTTCACAGGTACTCATGTCCATTCTTTGAATCACTAGGTTCTCATCAACTTAGCTCATTTGCGCGTTCCTCGAAGAAAAGTTGCATACTTCTTCAGAGAATTCGATTGTTCAAATTCCTCGGTGAAGAATATGGCGGAAGGAAAGAAGCCACGTAAAGGAGGAAAGAGGCCTGAGGTCATGACTGCTTTCGAGATACACGAGGACATATCGCTGACTATTGCACACCTCACGAAGCCAAGTTTGGCAAGGAAAACAAAAATCAGGTGCAAGGTGCGCATTCGAGGATTGAAAGGAGATGGGCAAGGGAATGGAGGAGTACAGATATGTTACTCCAAAGTACATGAAGAAATTCGCACTGAATCCTCCATGCCCAAGAGCTCCATTGGCACTGCCAAGAAGTGACCCACCAAAGATCAAGCGTGGTGAGGACTTTCCTGAAGAACGGGCCAAGCGCCAAGCTAAATTGGCGAGACAAGCCAAGGAGGCAGTGAGGAAATTTAATGAGGACTCTGCTACTGCTGCTGCCACTGAGGCCTCTATCAAGCCAAGAAAATCTATGGCAAAGAAGCCCGCACACAAGCCAAGTGCTTCAACAGCAATGCCCTCACGGCCAGAATCTTCAATGCCCTCACGTCCAGTTCCTCATGCTGCTCCTGCTCCTCCCAAATCCTCAGCTCCTACAAAGTCCTCAGCACCTGTGCATCTGGCCACGTGCCAAAGGACTGCAGACATCTCAATTTCCTCTGGTGTCTCAGCAAGTTCCGTAGTTGCGCCAAATTCTTCATCTGGCCCAACTCTGCTGAAGACTAAGGCAACAGCTGGACGAGGTCCTCGGCCAAGTCCCAAGAAGAAACAGGTCGCCTTCCAAGAGCCACCTGAAGATGATGAGGCTGATGATGATGAACTTGCGGAAATCATCAGAGATAGACAAGAAAGGGCCGCTAGAGCCAAAGGCACACCTGTGCCGCTTCTGTTGGATCCAAAAGCGATCCTAGACTACATTGATCTGTGGCACAAGGACCCAAACACCCCTATGCCTGATTTTCATATGACTCCTGGACAAAGTCATATGCTGACCCATTTCATCAGTGAAGAGAAATGGAAGTTTGAAAAGGCCAGGCAGATCAAGAAAGCTCAATTCAGAAAGGAGAAGTTCCTGAGGAAAAACGTTGTCGGAATGACAACTGAGGAACTCCTCAAGATCCAGACTGAAATCCAAGCCCTCAACAAAAACTTTGATGCTTATTATGCTGATTGGAAAGGAGCCAAAGTCAGGTTTGTGAAACTGACGGAGAAGTTCACCAATGTTGCAGCCCCATCGCAACAAGAAGTTCCTCAAGCTGAAGCTTCTGCTCCGCCTGCTGAAGAACATGCCAGCACCGCTGATGATTTTCAGCCTGCTGAAGAAAATGCTAGTTCCAGGGCTGATGACTCCATTCCAGCCGCTGAAGAAATTGCCAGGGCATCCACTAGTGGTGCGCTGAAGAAGCCCGAAGACGTCGAGGCAAGCATCGATTGCCGAGGAAATTCAACCAGATTCCTCAGCTCCTCCCGCGCCTACACCAACTCCAATCCTTCCATCTGCATCTGATGTGAAGAAGACCAAGGCTGCAGAGCGAGCTGCAGTGAAGAAAAGGAAAGCATCAGTTGCGTCAAATTCTTCGGCTGCGAAGAAAATGAAGCCAATGACCAGCTCATTTGAAAATCCTATTGATGATGTTCCAATTTCCTCCATTCCATCAAAGGACCTTGTTCCTTTCGGTGAAGAGTATGAGATCCCAAGCGGATCTGATGAAGAAAATCATTCTGCTGCTTCGTTAGAGCAGATTGATGAAGAAATTGAAGTGGATGCAATCCCTTCAACTCCTGTCATTTCCTCGCCAATGCCTCAGTTCACAGCTGTAGAGGCTGGCGTTGAAGAAATTGAAGAAGATGTGGATATTGGAAGCACAACACCAGTGATGAATGATGACTTTTGGGACAGTCAGCATCCAAATTCCCCACTCTTCACCCAAATCCAACAGATTCCTCAGTCCCCTGCTCCAACAGTTCAAATGGGCTCTGAAGAAACTCATCCCAACTCATCCGTGCATGAAGAAATTCCAGCCACTAGTGCTGAAGAACCTGCTGCTGCTGATCCTATGAACACGCAGACTGCACATGAAGAGGAACCTGAGATTGCGATTCCAGAGGTCGTGATGAAACTCACTGACACTCCACTGCCAAAGCCAATGAATCCATTCTCAATAAAGCAAAAGTTCAAGGCTGAAGATTTCTTCGGCGAGCATGTATTCTTCACTGACTACAACCCATATGACTCTGCTCGCATAAGGAAGAGGCATTTCTGGACTGCTAGTCAAGCCAAGTTCTATTCTTCTGTGCTATTCAACAAAGACAAAGTCTTCGATCATGCACATATTCCTCATGTGGACATGGAATCTCTGCCAGGCTTTGAGCCAGTCCTCAGTGTTCTTCACGATGCAGGACTCCTAAATTTCTGCACTGACATCTGTGATTGGAATGAAGAACTCATTCTTCAATTCTATGCGACGCTGCACATCACCGGAGACGCTGAAGATGTGAACTCATGGGTGTTGGACTGGATGTCTGAAAATACTCACTACAAGGCACCAGCAACTGAATTGCTTCGTGTCCTTCCTCTCAGTCCTCCCCTTGACGGTGCACGTTGCATCTACAGTGAACCTGAACTGACAAATCACTATATGCAAGTGCTGATGAAGCCCTTGAAGCCAGGGCAGGCCCCACAAACCAAATTCCTCGTCAAGGAATTATTGTATGTGCCTCGGACTGTCTATCGCATTCCGACGAAGACAATGAGTCCTATCAAAGGCCACGACTCAAATGATGAAGAAGTCGTTGGCATCATGAAGAATATGCTTTTCAATATCATTCATGGCGTTCCTGTCAACTTCCATGATTTCTTCATGAGGACTACGGCAAACATTGCTATGTCACCTTTTGAGTTTGAAGCCTTATGCGCCTTGGATTATGAGGTTCATCGGGGCAAGGTCTTCACTCAATTACAAGGCTGATACTACGAACCACTGCAGCTACTTGCCTCCAATTGAAGTCCTCAAACGGACATTTTCCTCAGCTGATGACAAGGGCAAGGCAACTGCTGAGATAGATGAAGGCATTCGTCCATTGGATGGTCAATTTCGCAAAGCTGCATCCTGCTCCACCAATGATGACTCTGCCACACATGACTCTGCCGCCAACAACTCTGCCAAGCAAAATCCTCAAGCCACAGCACCTGTGGTGATGATCGATCGTGAGTTACTCCTCAATCTTCATCGGAAGGTTGATCGCAATCATAAATGGGTCAAGCGTCAGTTTGGTTCAATTCTTCACAACATGACCTCAACACACAATGCAGTGAAGAAAAACCAATACTACCTGCATGAAACCTTCAACCGCACCTGGGCTGTTCTTTCTAATCTCTACAGCGCAGAAGAACTGAAGACAATGGGTCTCAAGGAAGAATTTGACTGGTCTGCACCTCCACCGAAGAAATACAAGAAGGGCAAGGTTCCTTCCTTGGTAGCCAGCTCCTATTCTTCGCCGCGCGACACTGATTAAAATGAAGACTTGGACGACACTGCGGCAGGCCCTACTACGACAACCGACCCCGACAACACTGACGCTCCTTCATCAACTTGAAATTCTTCAGGGGCGTTAGTCCTCAGTTTCGATCCTTTTGGTAATTTGATGACAAAGGGGGAGAAATTTGAGTTAGTCTTCAAGCGGGTCTATTTTTACGCCCATATACAACTTTTTTTGCTAAGTTACAACTCTCGTTCTTCTGAAACTTTTATTGGATCGAGTTGTAATCTTAAACCCGATGGTGCTCTGATACTTTTGATGTGTTCCTCTGCATGCTTATTCCTCATTATATGTTAATGCACGCATCTTTGAACTACATCGATCACCATATTTCATCATGCATTTCAAATTCTTCATATTATATGTCAAATGCGTGTATGAATTACAAGATATAGGGGAGATCTCCATGATTCAACTCTTCAAATGTGCAATGCCTCAAAAGCAAATTCCTCACTATGCACATCTTGGGGAGTTCTTCTATATCTTGCAATCAAATTCCTCAATATCAGTATTTACACTTCATATGTTTATCCCCGTTGAAAACTTAACCTATATTGTCATCAATCACCAAAAAGGGGGAGATTGTAAGTGCATCTAGTGCACCTTAGTGATTTTGGTGTATTGAAGACTTATAGGTTAAGGGACTAATGTGTTTATGACTGTACACAGGTCTATAAGTCTATGAGGAGTTTAATATTTACAGAGAAAGTCGACCCTAAAATGAAGTTCTTGATGAAGACTTTGATATTACGAAGAGTTTACGGAGACTTTGAAAGTGAAGAAATTGGTGTGACCTTGAAGACTTGGTATTCATTTGAGGAACATGAAGCGTGAAGACTTTTGTTTTCGTAGTTTCGTTTTCTCTTTCTTGAGTCATAGGAAACACCGTCTTGTTAAAGGGGTCGAGGAAATACTAAGGAAAAATTTCCATGTGATGCTCAACTCAAAATCCTACACCTACCAATCCCTTGAGTGAAGCCTTTGGAAATCTCATACAGCTCAGTCAATTTCTTGATGTGAGAGGCGAAGTTCTTACAGTCACGAGGAATTTGTTCTTCTTGAGGAGTTAGGAATTCGCCATCGCGGATTGCCTACGATGAGGAACATGATAGCCCCGAGGAATTTGAGAGTCAAATTTCCGACCGTTCTTTGTCTTCTTGGCCACTGTCCTAAAATATCTTATCCACCTAACGGTCATATCATTGAAGGGCATTTATGTCTTATCATGTCGGGCTGCTCCCTAGGCTATAAATAGCCGCCCCCTACAACTACTACCTGGTTGGCTGCTCCGAAGAACTTGACACTTGTCATTTGAGAGCAACCCATCCTCCGAGGACTTTGAGCGAAAATCATCAAGTGAGGAAAAACCCAAAAACCAAACCCCTACAAACCCAAAGTGATTGAGCATCCTTTGAAGAGATTGATCTGCGTGGATCCGACGCTTGTTACCTTTGAAGACTGTGCTTCTTCCAGACAGTTAGGCGTCATGGTCTAGAGCATCCAAGAGGAATTGTGGATCGCCGAGTGACCAAGTCTGTGAAGGTTTGGAAGTCGCTCAAGACTTACCACGAGTGATTGGACGAGGTCTGTGTGACCTTAGTTCAAGGAGAATACGGTGAGGACTTGGTGTCTGAGCTGCGTGCTTTCGGCGATCGGGTGTCTGGACTGTGTCCTCGAGTTTAAATACTCAGCCGCTCCAACCAGACGTACAACCGAGACAGCAGTTGGAACTGGTCTACCAAATCATTGTCTTCACCAACCTAATCGATTCTATTTCCTCAACTCTTTCGTTTCCTCATTCTTGTGTTGATTGTTTGTTCATATCTGTGTTTGAAGACTTTGGTGAAGACTTTCTCAATTTCCTCAGTTCAATTCTTGATCTGTTTGTCTTCATCTTGTGCTATCCCGTGTTTACGCTTTCTGTACTCTTTGATTGTCTTCATTTCATCATGATGACCATGCCCGCATTCTCTTATGCTTACTTCTGAGTACTTATTCCGCTGCAAGTAGTTCTTGTGACACTCCAAAAAATTTGTTTTGGTTTTCAGCAAAAACTTTGTTGGTTTTGAAGGAGGTCATTTAAACCCTTCCAAAAATCTCCTTCTCTCAAGAATTTCCCCTTTGACAAAAGATTTTATTTTGGTATCTTCTTCAACTCTGGTGTTGGTTATTAAAAACCTTTCTTCTGATTTTCCCCCTTCTCAAGATTTTTTTTTGGAATTTATTTTCTTTTAGAAGAAAACCCTAGGGATTTTTGGGTCTTCTCTTATTTTGAAGACATCCATGGTTTTGCCATGCCTCATGTGGAAAAATCTTCCCAAAACCCCTCCTTCCCCTTTGGGACAATTCAAATATTCTGTCCCAACAAGTCCAACTCATTTTTGGATTTTATTTCATTAAATTCTTTTCCCAAAACAATTATGTCCATTATTTTGAGCCTAGGTGATTTGCAAAGCAAGTACCTAAATGCCTTTGAGTTTTGTTCTCAAACCAACTATTACGGATAGTCCACGGCACCCACAACCTAGAACCATCAAGATCCACTCTTCTTCTTTTCAAAATTTTCAAGTTTCAGCTTCTGCAAGTTTGGACCAGATTTGTCAAATTTGGTGAAATTCATATCTCCTCTTATCCAAAAATTCCACCAAAATTCAGGCAACCTCTAGTTGCAATGAGAAGCCACTCCACCAAAAATCAGCTCAAGGAAAAAGCCCCACATGCCTAAATCATTCTGTCGAACACCTAGCCTACACTGTTACTGTTCATCTTTAGTAAAATTCAGAGTTCAGTGTCGTTTCTTCGTCAGAGATTCAGTCACATGTAAACCGTGCGCTTGGCACGTTGCTCATAGCCCCTCCTCCTTGTCCGGAGCACCACACGCGCGCTTGGCGCGTTCCTGGCATCGGTGGTGCCATGGCCCGCCTGCGCCGGCGTGTTTTGCGGCGGCGGAACCACCGTAGCGGCCGACAGGGGGCAACCATGCGGCATAACGCCGTTCGGCACCGCCCAAACCTCCTGAGAGCTCCGCGTGGCCATCTCCTTGCCCCAGCAGCGCGCTTACCGTCGCCGTGGCACACCTTGTGCAGGCGCGTTCTCTGCCGCCGACGTGCCGTGCGGCCGTTCCGTCGAGGACATGCCGTAACCACCCCCTTCCTTGCTGAGTTGGACAATGAAATGGCACCAGTGCTTCATCTCGATGATGCTCAAGCCCCTAAGCCGACCGTCCAGCCACAGCGCCGCCGTAATCGCTCGCCGGACTTATCCGTTCACGGCAACCGCCTCGGGCCGGCTATAAATAGCACCCCCCGAGCTTGCTCTCGCCCCCGCACAACTCCACCACCTCACCAGACCCCGCCTAGCCACTGGAAGAGCCTCGAGGGGCCCTTCTTCCTCAACTCCGGCCACCTCCGTCCGCCTCGGGCTCCGGCAACGTTCTCTTTGGTGAGAACTCCTCCACCGCCCTACTCTTGCCCGTAGCCTCGTGGCACCACTAGGAGACTAACCCCCACTCCAATTTGACCCCAGCAGCTCTCTCCGACGAGGTCCACGACTTCCCGAACCACCGTCCGCCGGAGCAAGGGCCGCCGTCTACGTGGTGCTCGCCGACGACCAGCAATACCACCCACCGACGCAGAATGGCGCCCTGAGCATGGAGGTACCACCCGATCCTCCTGCCTCGCCGTGGATCGCTGCCGGCGACCCCCGCGGCTCTCGGGCGCCGACGAGCTCTGCCGCCTCGTTTAAATTTTTAAACCTGACGGGTGGGACCCGCCCGTCAGCCTCTCTGTCTTTTCCTTGAAACGTTTTCTGAAAGCTTATTCTGATAAATACGCTTTCCAAACCGAATCGTTTTCTGAACTTTTCTGTTCTGCCCCCTGAGTATTTTCTGTTTCATTATAGAAAGGTCCTTGGACCAAAAACTCTTATAACTTTTAAACACAAAAGGATTTTTGAGTGATTCTTTTTCTGTCCTCTTCAAAATTTTGTCTAGTTTTTTATCAGATTTATTTGAAAAATATTTGGTATATTTGTTTGAGCACCCCTTGGTATTTACGTTAGTGCGTATATTTTTTGTATACCGTAGATAACAACTACTCCGAACCAGGCAAGCATGTTTGAACTTTTGATATGATGAGTGTTTGGGCATGTTTGCATTAAATTTAGTATCATGGCATGTCCATGAGCATCTCGATGAAAGTTTGTCTCGTAAGAGTTGAGGCAAGTGAGTTTCGGGAAATCCATGAGTTGTTGGAAACATGTTGCATGGCCATGAGTTGGAATGAGAATGGGTAAGATGGCAGTGTTGTAGCATGCTAGTCTTATGCCAGATTGTTGACCCAGTGTCAACATAAATCAGTCAAATTCCCGTCCGTCTCCCCTGTCGTACTACCACATGTTTTCCGCAAGGGATACGGCTTAGTAAGTTGCAAACCACTTTCTGGTACACACCAAATCGAGAGGCCGGGATGAGGGTTCCATGGCCTGGATTAAAGCCTTTCATCGGTCGGGGCATGGGTTTCGGTTGGGACCGAGAGGGGGCACCCCTTAGAGCACGCAGATATAAATTTGATCCCATGCTATTCGAGATAGTGATCTCCCGTCTCAAAGTTTTTCTTGAACGCTGTCTAGGGTGATTCTGGCAACGTGAGGTAGGATGGGTGTGTCTTGGTTAGCTGTGTTTCCTCCGAAATACCGTAAACGGAACTAGTCCTTTGTGACTACGGAAATCCGTTGGCTGTGGATATTTTAGTACAAACTCTGCAGAGTCAAAAATCCTTGAATTCATTCTATTCCTGTCCAATTACTGTGTTCATCTTATCTTGTCGAATGTCAGTCCCGGAAACAGTTACTCCTGAGAACCACATGAATGTTAAAGGTTTTCTTCCTGTGGATGGACTAACCCGCTTATTGTCTTGTGATGAATATTTTTCCGTGAGCACCATTTCTTGTAAGTTATGAATAATGAATTATAAGCCCTTTCTGCGATGTCGCTCGGGGCGTCGATCGTGGCATTGTTATTTACTTATTGTTGATATAAGCCCTTTACTGCGATGTCGCTCAGATGTCCATTGCGGCATTGTTATTATTTACTTTAATTATAAGCCCTTTACTGCGATGTCGCTCAGACGTCCATCATGGCATTGTTATTTTTTACTTTAATTATAAGCCCTTTCTGCGATGTCGCTCAGACGTCCGACTGCGGCATTGTTGTTATTTAATTTTATTAAAAGCCCTTTCTGTGATGTCGCTCCGACGTCCATCATGCACGCATGTCTTTTCTTTCAATATAAGCCCTTTATGAGGTGTCGCTTAGACGCTCGATCGTGGCATGCCTTATTTATTTGTTCACCCTTGAGGCGCCGCCGGACACCCGATCGGTTTTGAGTTTATCTTCTTTGGGTTTCGAGCGGACTACTACGATTCCCTTTTACTTACCTTGCTATACTAAATTGATTGCGCATTGTTAAATTATTCATGACGCATTCATGCATACATTTGTTATATCTTTTGTCCGAACTGTCTTGCAGTACTTTCAAAGTACTCACGGCTTGTTGATTTGGCGAGATCTTGTGAAAGCGATCTCATGGATGAAGAGTTCGATAAGCGAGTCCGGCGCCTAGAGGAATCGGTCGGTCTCGTGCGACCCTGGATTAGTCACTGTGATATATTCGCTTCCGCTACCCAAATAAATTCACCGAGCCTCACCTCGACGCTCGATGAGCCGCCAGTGTTGGAGTCATATCTCCCACTCCACTGTGCTGTTCCACCACTTTACCACGAGTCAGTAGTATGCCACCACTCCATTGCTATGTATAATTATTGGCGTGCTTGCAATAATTTGTTGAGCGACCTCAGCTCGACCCTGTAATATATCTTATGCTACTTGCTTATTGTATCAAGATTTTGTCTACCGGTATGGAGGATTTTCCTCACACTGGATTTTATGGGTCGGTCTCTCAATAAATATTTTTATTGAAAAACCGGTCGTGACAGTTCTTCACTTAGGAATTTCCTCACCGGCAAATTCCTCATTGAAGAATTCATAAAAATCGCCTATTCACCCCCCCTCTAGTCGATATAACGCACATTCACACCAGGAGAAGGACTGTCATAGATTATCGTTTCTACACCAAGGAACAACAGAACTTCTATGAGACTGTCGTGCTAGACAAGAAACCCATTGTCTGTGATATGAAGTGGGTTGACTGGAAATATATTGATGACAATGAGGACTACTTCCCAGGTGTTCATGAGAGCTTCAGGATGAATGAACTGGACAAGTTTGTTGGTCACAAGTTGACCAAGTGGAATGATGAAATGATTATGCAATTCTACTCCACTGCTCATTTCTATCCAGATGGCAAGATTGTCTGGATGAAAGAAGGAACCAGATATCAATCTACGAACATGTACAAGACTATCCCAGATGATGCCTTGGAAACTCACAAGCTTGGGTTCATATATTATCTGCTGTCAGGATTGACCACCATCTCGAGGCACACTCTGTTGCCCAATTCAGGAGATCATAGGATGATCCATGGTCACTCCATCAACTTACTCCATATGTTTGATGTGCCACAGTAGTTCAAAGTGATGAGTTTGATAGTTGAAACAGTGAAGAGAAGTGCAGCTGATCAGAAGAGATCATGTGGATATGCCCCTCACATACGGATGTTGATCAACTCCAAGATGGGGACTAGGATATATCTTCTTGATAAAAGGCATCTTCCCCTAAGCCCATAATTTGAGTACAATGAGATTGTCATGGATGCCTCACATCCAACATGTGCTGAAGCCCAGGAGAAGAGAGAGAGAGAGAGAGAGAGAGAGAGAGAGAGCAAAGGCTGCTAAAGCAGCAAAGGCAACTAGTGTACCAGATGCTTCACAAGTGATGCTCAAGACGAATCAAGATCATCTCAGTTATCTTCTTGAGGCTACTATGAGGATTGAGAAAGGCTTGGCCACCCTGACTCAGAATCAAGAAAGTCTTGAGAGGATCATTGAGACCAAATTCTATGATCTAGATGTGAAGGTCACAGAGATCCAGACTACTGTGGAGAAGCTCCAGGGAGAAGTTGAGGACATGAGTGACATACCAACCACTAATGCTTTTCAGAGAGTACCAAGGGCACAAAGTTTTGCAGCTTTGCCAGTTGTCAAAGACTCCAGGACTACCATTTCAGCACCTGCAACAACTACCTCAGTTATCCCTCCAGTTTCAACTCCTCCAGCTCCTTAGACATCTTCAGAAGCGTTTGCATATGCTCTCCTCTCCATGCCTTCTATGCACACCGGAGCAAACAGCCAGAAGACCCCTTCAGGAGCTCCCGGAGATCATGCCTAGAGTACCGCATAACACTATGCAGTTTCAAGATTTTTGGTAACTTGTTGCCAAAGGGGGAGAAAGTTTATAGATCATTAGGCATTGAGAGAGAGTGTTTTGCTTTTTTGTTGCCTCTCTTGCTACTTTGATCATTTTCTCGTTTTATTCATGCTACAATATTTGTGCTTGTTTGTGAGATACACTTGTGATCATGTGTTTGATCATACTATACTTTAATGTGTGCTTGCATGATGATATCTATGATCTTTGTGTATGATCAATCATGTTTTCCCTTGGTGATGAGTGCATGTTATTTAACTCTTATCATTTTGAGAGCTCCACTGATACGTCTCCAACATATCTATAATTTTTTATTGTTCCATGCTCTTATATTATCACTCTTGGATGTTTTACAATTATTTTATAGTCTTTTTTTGGTACTAAACTATTGACATAGTGCCCAGTGCTAGTTGTTGTTTTCTGCATGTTTTTTACATCACAGGAAATCAATACCAAACGGAGTCCAAACACAGCGAAACTTTTTGTCGATATTTGATGGACCAGAAGACATCCAGTGGGCCAAAGAAGTACCGAAAAGGGAGCCCGAGGTGAGCACAAGACACCAGGGCGCGCCTGGAGGCCCAAGTGCGCCCTGGTGGGTTGTGCCCACCTCGATGGCCTCCCGCACCGCCTCTTTGCTGTATAAATACCCCAATATTCCAGAAACCCTAGGGGAGTCGACTAAAATCAATTCCAGCCGCCGCAAGTTCCAGAACCACCAGATCCAATCTAGACACAATCACGGAGGGGTTCATCCTGCCCATTGGTGCCTCTCCGATGATGCGTGAGTAGTCTTTTATATACCTACGGGTCCGTAGTTAGTAGCTAGATGGCTTCCTCTCTCTCTTTTAATTCTCAATACAATGGTCTCTTGGAGATCCATATGATGCAACTCTTTTTGCGGTGTGTTTGTTGGGATCCGATGAACTTTGAGTTTATGATCAGATCTATCTTTTTATCCATGAAAGTTATTTGAGTCTTCTTTGATCTCTTATATTCATGATTGCTTATAGCCTCGTATTTCTTCTCTGATATTTGGGTTTTGTTTGACCAACTTGATATATTTATCTTGCAATGGGAAGAGGTGCTTTGTGATGGGTTTGATCTTACGGTGCTTGATCCCAGTGACAGAAGGGAAAACGACACATATGTATCGTTGCTATTAAGGATAACAAGATGGGGTCCATTTCTACATAAATAGATCTTGTCTACATCATGTCATCGTTCTTATTGCATTACACCGTTTCTCCATGAACTTAATACACTAGATGCATGCTGGATAGCGGTCGATGTGTGGAGTAATAGTAGTAGATGCAGGCAGGAGTAGGTCTATTAATGTTGGATGTGATGCCTATATAATGATCATTGCCTGGATATCGTCATGATTATTTGAAGTTCTATCAATTGCCCAACAGTAATTTGTTTACCCATGATACGTATCCAACGTATCTATAATTTTTGATTGCTCCATGCTACTTTATCTACTGTTTTGGACTATATTGGGCTTTATTTTCCACTTTTATATTATTTTTGGGACTAACCTATTAACCGGAGGCCCAGCCAGTAATTGCTGTTTTTTGCCTATTTTAGTGTCTCAAGAAAGCGGAATATCAAACGGAGTCCAAATGGAATGAAACCTTCGGGAGCGTGATTTTCTCACGAACGTGATCCAGGAGACTTGGACCCTACTCCAAGAAGTGTGAGGCGGTCACGAGGGTGGGGGCGCCCCTAGAAGCGCGCCCCTGCCTCGTGGGCCCCCTGTTGCTCCACCGACGTACTCCTTCCTCCTATATATAACTACGTACCCCAAACGATCAGAACAGGAGCCAAAAACCTAATTCCACCGCGCAACTTCCTGTATCCATGAGATCCCATCTTGGGGCCTGTTCCGGAGCTCCACCGGAGGGGGCATCCACCACGGAGGGCTTCTACATCATCATCATAGCCTCTCCGATGAAGTGTGAGTAGTTTACTTCAGACCTTCGGGTCCATAGCTAGTAGCTAGATGGCTTCTTCTCTCTTTTTGGATCTCAATACAATGTTCTCCCCCTCTCTTGTGGAGATCTATTCGATGTAATCTTCTTTTGCGGTGTGTTTGTTGAGACCGATGAATTGTGGGTTTATGATCAAGTTTATCTATGAACAATATTTGAATCTTCTCTGAATTCTTTTATGTATGATTGGTTATCTTTGCAAGTATCTTCGAATTATCCGTTTGGTTTGGCCAACTAGATTGGTAGTTCTTGCAAAGGGAGAAGTGCTTAGCTTTGGGTTCAATCCTGTGGTGTCCTTTCCCGGTGACAGAAGGGGCAGCAAGGCACGTATTGTATTGTTGCCATCGAGGATAACAATATGGGGTTTTTATCATATTTCATGAATTTATCCCTCTACATCATGTCATCTTTCTTAAGGCATTACTCTGTTTTTAACTTAATACTCTAGATGCATGTTGGATAGCGGTCGATGAGTGGAGTAATAGTAGTAGATGCAGGCAGAGTCGGTCTACTTGTCTCGGACGTGATGCCTATATACATGATCATACCTAGATATTCTCATAATTTTGCTCAATTCTGTCAATTGCTCAACAGTAATTTGTTCACCCACCGTAGAATAATTATGCTCTTGAGAGAAGCCACTAGTGAAACCTATGGCCCCCGGGTCTATTCTCATCATATCAATCTCCATCACTTTAATACTTGCTTTGTTTTTACTTTGCCTTTTACTTTTCACTTCGCATCTCTATATCAAAAATACCAAAAATATTATTTATCATCTCTATCAGATCTCACTCTCGTAAGTGACCTGAAGGGATTGACAACCCCTAATCGCGTTGGTTGCGAGGAGCTATTGTTTTGTGCAGGTACTAGGGACTCGTGCGTAGCCTCCTACTGGATTGATACCTTGGTTCTAAAAAACTGAGGGAAATACTTACGCTACTTTGCTACATCATCCTCTCCTCTTCGTGGAAATCCAACGCTGTGCTCAAGAGGTAGCAAGAAGATTTTCTGGCGCTGTTGCCGGGGAGGCTTACGCAAGAGCAAGTAAAGTCAAAATGTACATACCAAGTACCCATCACAATCCCTATCTCCCTTATTACATTATTTGCCATTTGCTTCTCGTTTTCTTCTCCCCCACTTCACCCTTGCCGTTTTATTCGCCCTCTCTTTTCTGTTTGCCTTGATGTCTTACTTGGCTCGTTTGCTCGTTTGGTTGAAATAGTTGAGTATTTATTCCTAAACAAAGAAGCCAATATCTATGGATCCTCATCCGCTCGCCAATCTTTTTAAGATATCCAATTATGATGAACCAATTCCTAGTGATTTGGATGCAGTAGATTATCCTTATAAGGTTTTGCCTGAAATCCGTGAAGTGACTCACGATAGATCTTTGAATAAAAAGCATGATTGCAATGATTTTATTATAAATTATTTTGATGTCAATTGTGCTAATAAGATGCAAAACCCTAAGCTTGGGGATGCTAGTTTTGCTATGTCTACTACTTGTTTCAATGATCATGATTGGGGTGATTCTTTTTATGATCTTGAAAATTTATTTAAGGCCCATGATGAATATGAGATTGATAATATTGTTTTCAATAATATTGAAAGTGGGTTCGGAAGAGTGTCAACTTTAGATCTCACATATTTGGAGAATGTTCAATCTTATGAAGTTTTTGATAAAAGTGGGTTTGGAAAGGTCATGACTTTAGTTAATGATAATCCCACTATTTTGGAAGAGTATCAACTTTGCATGCATGTGGATCGTGGTGAGAATATACTTTGTGATAGCTATTTTGTTGAATTTTCCTATGATCCTACTTTTAATTCTTATGAGAGAGGAAAATATGGTTATAGAAATTTTCATGTTACTAAATTAGCTCTCGTTATGTTGAGATTGCTATTGTTCCTTTCCGCTTCCTTGCATATGCTAGTTTTTGCTTGCTATGATAATTTGTTTTTATATAAGACGCCTATGCATAGGAAGTATGTTAGACTTAGATGTGTTTGTCACGTGTTTTATGATGCTATCTTTGTGCTTCAATTCTTGTCTTTCATGTGAGCATCATTAAAATTATCATTGCCTAGCTAAAAGGCTTTAAAGAAAAGCGCTTGTTGGGAGACAACCCAATATTTTTCCTTTATGTTAGTAAATAATCCATCTAGCCTCTGTTTAGATGTTTTTTATGTTTTAATTAGTGTTTGTGCCAAGTTAGACCTATAGGATCTTCTTGGATGATAGTTATTTGATCTTGCTGTAATTTCCAGAATCTTTCTGTTCACGAAAACAATTGTTAAAAATCACCAGAACGTGATAAAATACTTATTCAAATTGCTTCTGATCATAAAACAAGTTGTCTAGGTCTTCCTATTTTGGTATAATTTTTGGAGTTCCAGAAGTTTGCGTTAGTTACATATTACTACAGACTGTTCTGTTTTTGATAGATACTGTTTTTCGTGTGTTGTTTGCTTATTTTGATGAATCTATGGCTAGTAAAATAGTTTATAATCCATAGAGAAGTTGGAATACAGTTGGTTTAACAACAATATAAATAATGAATTAGTTCATTACAGTACCTTAAAGTAGTCTTTTGTTTTCTTTCTCTAACGGAGCTCACGAGATTTCTATTGAGTTTTGTGTTGTGAAGTTTTCAAGTTTTGGGTAAATTCTTTTGATGGATTATGGAACAAGGATTGGCAAGAGCCTAAGCTTGGGGATGCCCATGGCACCCCAAGATAACCCAAGGACACCAAAAGTCAAAGCTTGGGGATGCAGGAAGGCATCCCTCTTTAAATCTACTTCCATCGGTAATTTACTTGCAGCTATATTTTTATTCACCACATGATATGTGTTTTGCTTGGAGCGTCTTGTATTATTTGCGTCTTTGCTTGTTAGTTTACCACAATCATCCTTGCTGTACACACCTTTTGAGATAGCCATACATGAATTGGAATTTGATAGAATACTCTATGTGCTTCACTTATATCTTTTGAGCTTGATAGTTTTTCTCATAGTGCTTCACTTATATCTTTTGAGCGTGATAATTTTTTGCTCTAGTGCTTCACTTAGATCTTTTAGAGCATGGTGGTGGATTTGTTTTAAACAAACTATTGATCTCTCATGCTTCACTTAGATTATGTTGAGAGTCGTCAATAGCATGGTAATTTGCTTAATATTAATATACTTGGTATTCAAGATATGTGAAACTTTCTTTTGAGCGCGTTGAATACTAAGAAAAGTTTGATGCTTGATAATTGTTTTGAGACATGAATATGGTGATATGAGAGTCATGCTAGTTGAGTAGTTGTGAATTTAAAGAATACTTGTGTTGAAGTTTGTGATTCCCGTAGCATGCACGTATGGTGAACCGTTATGTGATGAACTCGGAGCATGATTTATTTATTGATTGTCTTCCTTATGAGTGGCGGTCGGGGACGAGCGATGGTCTTTTCCTACCAATCTATCCCCTAGGAGCATGTGCGTAATACTTTTCTTTGATAACTTCTAGATTTTTGCAATAAGTATATGAGTTCTTTATGACTAATGTTGAGTCCATGGATTATACGCACTTTTTCCCATCCTTCCACCATTGCTAGCCTCTCTAATACTGCGCACTTTTCGCCGGTATCATACACCCACCATATATCTTCCTCAAAACAGCCACCATACCTACCTATCATGGCATTTCCATAGCCATTCCGAGATATATTGCCATGCAACTTTCCACCGTTCCGTTTATTATGACACGCTCCATCATTGTAATATTGCTAGCATGATCATGTAGTTGACATCGTATTTGTGGCAAAACCACCGTTCATAATTTTTTCATACATGTCACTCTTGATTCATTGCGTATCCCGGTACACCGCCGGAGGCATTCATATAGAGTCATACTTTGTTCTAAGAATCGAGTTGTAATTGTTGAGTTGTAAGAAAAATAAAAAGTGTGATGATCATCATTCTTTAGAGCATTGTCCCAAGTGAGGAAAGGATGATGGAGACCATGATTCCCCCACAAGTCGGGATGAGACTCCGGACGAAAGAAAAGAAAAATGAAAAAGAAAGAGGCCATAAAAAAAGAGAAAAGGCCCAAATAAAAAAATGAGAGAAATATAGAAAAGGGACAATGCTACTATCCTTTTACCACAATTGTGCTTCAAAGTAGCACCAAGATATTCATGATAGAGAGTCTCTCATTTTGTCACTTTCATATACTAGTGGGAATTTTTCATTATAGAACTTGGCTTGTATATTCCAATGATGGGCTTCCTCAAATGCCCTAGGTCTTCGTGAGCAAGCGAGTTGGATGCACACCCACTTAGTTTCTTTTGTTGAGCTTTCATATACTTATAGCTCTAGTGCATCCGTTGCATGGCAATCCCTACTCACTCACATTGATATCTATTGATGGGCATCTCCATAGCCCGTTGATACGCCTAGTTGATGTGAGACTATCTTCTCCCTTTTTGTCTTCTCCACAAGCACCATTCTATTCCACATATAGTGCTATATCCATGGCTCACGCTCATGTATTGCGTGAAGATTGAAAAAGTTTTGAAAATGTTAAAGTATGAAGCAATTGCTTGGCTTGTCATCGGGGTTGTGCATGATTTAAATATTTTGTGTGGGGAAGATGGAGCATAGCCAGACCATATGATTTTCTAGGGATAACTTTCTTTGGCCATGTTATTTTGAGAAGACATAATTGCTTAGTTAGTATGCTTGAAGTATTATTATTTTTATGTCAATATGAACTTTTTGTCTTGAATCTTTCGGATCTGAATATTCATACCACAATTAAGAAGATTTACATTGAAATTATGCCAAAGTATCACTCCGCATCAAAAATTCTCTTTTTATCATTTACCTACTCGAGGACAAGCAGGAATTAAGCTTGGGGATGCCTGATACGTCTCCAATGTATCTATATGTTTTTAATTGCTCCATGCTCCTTTATCTACTGTTTTGGACTATATTGGGCTTTATTTTCCACTTTTATATAAATTTTGGGACTAACCTATTAACCGGAGGCCCAGCCCAGAATTGATATTTTTTTGCCTATTTCAGTGTTTCGAAGAAACGGAATATCAAACGGAGTCCAAACGGAATGAAACCTTCGGGAACGTGATCCAAGAGACTTGGACCCTACTCCAAGAAGTAACAGAGGCGGTCACGAGGGTGGGGGGCGCCCCCCTAGGGCGCGCCCCCCTAGGGCGCGCCCCCTGTCTCGTGGGCCCCCTGTTGCTCCACCGACGTATTCCTTCCTCCTATATATACCTAGTTACCCCCAAACAATCAGAACAGGAGCCAAAAACCTAATTCCACCGCCGCAACTTCCTGTATACACGAGATCCCATCTTGGGGCCTGTTCCGGAGCTCCCGGAGGGGGCATCCACCACGGAGGGCTTCTACATCATCATCATAGCCTCTCCGATGAAGTGTGAGTAGTTTACTTCAGACCTTCGGGTCCATAACTAGTAGCTAGATGGCTTCTTCTCCCTTTTTGGATCTCAATACAATGTTCTCCCCCTCTCTTGTGGAGATCTATTCGATGTAATCTTCTTTTTGCGGTGTGTTTGTTGAGATCAATGAATTGTGGGTTTATGATCAAGTTTATCTATGAACAATATTTGAATCTTCTCTGAATTCTTTTATGTATGATTGGTTATCTTTGCAAGTCTCTTCGAATTATCCGTTTGGTTTGGTCAACTAGATTGGTAGTTCTTGCAATGGAAGAAGTGCTTAGCTTTGGGTTCAATCTTGTGGTGTCCTTTCCCAATGACAGAAGGGGCAGCAAGGCACATATTGTATTGTTGCCATCGAGGATAACAAGATGGGGTTTTTATCATATTGCATGAATTTATCCCTCTACATCATGTCATCTTCTTTGAAGGCGTTACTCTGTTTTAACTTAATACTCTAGATGCATGCTGGATAGCGGTCGATGAGTGGAGTAATCGTAGTAGATGCGCATGTGAGTCGGTCTACTTGTCTCGGACGTGATGCCTATATACATGGTCATACCTAGATATTCTCATAACTATGCTCAATTTCATCAATTGCTCAATAGTAATTTGTTCACCCACCATAGAATAATTATGCTCTTGAGAGAAGCCACTAGTGAAACCTATGGCCCCCGGGTCTATTCTCATCATATCAATCTCCATCACTTTAATACTTGCTTTGTTTTTTACTTTGCCTTTTACTTTTCATTTTGCATCTCTATATCAAAAATACCAAAAATATTATTTATCATCTCTATCAGATCTCACTCTCGTAAGTGACCGTGAAGGGATTGACAACCCCTAATCGCGTTGGTTGCGAGCAGCTATTGTTTTGTGCAGGTACTAGGGACTCGTGCGTAGCCTCCTACTGGATTGATACCTTGGTTCTCAAAAACTGAGGGAAATAATTACGCTACTTTGCTGCATCATCCTCTCCTCTTCGGGGGAAATCCAACGCAGTGCTCAAGAGGTAGCAACCCACTGTTTGCTATTTTTCTTGAGAGAAGCCACTAGTGAAATCTATGGCCCCTGGGTCTCTTCTTTATTATATTTTCCTTCGCGATCTATTTTTATTTTGTTTTATTTTCAGATCTGTTAAACTTAAAATGCAAAAATACCTCGCCGGATTTTATTTGCTTTTATTTGCATCTATCAATCTATCATATTTTATCCCATCTACTTGCCAATTTCTGGCACCGTTGCCCGAAAGGAACTGACAACCCCTTTAATACATCGGGTTGCGAGTATTTGTTATTTGTGTGCAGGTGCCGTTCATGTAGTCTTGCGTGGTTCTCCTACTGGTTCGATAACCTTGATCTCATCACCAAGGGAAATGCCTACCGTAGCTGTGCTGCATTATCCCTTCCTCTTTGGGGAAATACCGACGTAGTTCAAGCCGCATCAAAAGGAATTTCTGGCACCGTTGCGCTGTTTTCTTAACGGATCTGTTTTTTGTGCGCAATCTTGTTTGCTACTTTTTTCGTGATGGATAGTTCTTCCTCTATTGCGTGCACCCCAGAGAACAAGGTTCTTAACTTGAAACAAAGGGGAGGGGAGAATTTAAAAGATGCTTGGTATAGGATTTGCAATGCTCATAATAGATCTATTCGTAAGCAATCTACCATTGTTCTTCTTCGTTGTTTTTTATGTGGGTATCACTACTTGGTATAGATTCGTCCTTGATATGATTACCGGTGGGAATTTCTTGATGTGTCCCTCTCTTTATGCTTTTAACACTATGGGAAATTTAGTGGGCTCACCACCTCCTATGATTAATGAAACGACTTTGACTCTTGAGCATGTCATGGAAAGACTAGATGCTATTGAAAAGAAAATGCTTACCGAAAAACATACTGAAAACTTGGATAAAAAGATGCATAATTTTGCTAGTAAAATTAAGTCAAAAGCGGGAGAAGTTTTTAAGTTGTTAAAATAAAAGGGGACCGTAATTCATGAAAGAATTGAAGAAATCCCATCTCGGATTGATAAACTGGAAGAAATCTTTAGTAATTTAAGTACGGCTTTTGCTTCCGCTAAAACTATTGAAAAAACTCCCATAAAGATTGGCAAGATTACCCAAGTTACTAAGAACAAGGGTGCAACCTCTAGTAATAACAGTAAAGAAGATCTTAAGATAATTAGTATTCACCCGGATTTTGTTGAAGTTATAAGAGATCCTTTGGGCAGGAATGAATTCCTTAAACTTGTTCCTAGGAGTATTGTCATTGAAAGTCTATATGATAAATCTCTGAAAAGTTCTAAGTGCTTGATTGAAGAGTTGGAGAACAAAGATGACAACACTTAGATCCTTTGCTTTATGCCTAGCTAGGGGCGTAAAACGATAGCGCTTGTTGGGAGGCAACCCAATGAATATTTTTTTTCTTTTGCTTTCTGTTCTTGAGTGTTTGCACAATTATAATACTGTTATGATTGTGTTTTTTGTGTTTTAGTTAGTGTTTATGCCAAGCATAGCCTTTGGGATCATGTTGGGTGATAGTTGATTTGATCTTGCTGAAAACAGAAACTTTTGCGCTCACGAAAATAATTCTCATTTTTAACAGAAGCATGATAAAATACTAATTATTTTTGCAGAAGATTAATATATAATTTTTTCACGTGGTCCAATTTTTTCAGAATGTTTGGAGTTTCAGTGTTATTAGAAATATCCAGATTGCTACAGACTGTTTAGTTTTTGACAAATTCTGTTTTCTTTGCGTTGTGTGCTTGTTTTGATGATTCTATGATTTTCTTTGAAGAGTTTTTGCCATAGAAAAGTTGAAATACAGTATATATAATGCAAGAATAAAATATGAATGGGTTGCAATAGTACTTATAGTAGTAATTTACTTTCTTATACTAGCGGATCTCATGAAGGTTTTGTTAAGTTTTGTGTGATTGAAATTTTCAAGTTTTGGGTGATATTACGGTGGATGAAGGAATAAGGAGTAATAAGAACCTAAGCTTGGGGATGCCCGCCATGGCATCCCAAGCAATTATCCAAATATAAGCAAGCAACTAAGCTTGGGGATGCCCGAGTGGCATCCCCTCTTTCTTCTAATGACCATCGGTATTTTACTCGAAGCTATATTTTTATTCGTCACATATTATGAGTTTTGCTTGGAGCGTCTTGTATTGTATGAGTCTTTGCTTGTTTTGCATTTTGTTTTAAGTCCCGAATCCTTGATGGACACACCTATTTGAGAGAGCCAAAATTATGCTATGACTTGTTAGAATTGCTCTCTATGCTTCACTTAAATCTTTACGAGCTAAGGAATTGCTCTAATGCTTCACTTATATCTTTTTGAGGACGATGTGCTTTATTAAATTTGAAGAAATGCTCTCATGCTTCACTTAGATTTATTTGAGAGTTAGTATTTTTTTTAAGAATTTTTCTCTTGCTCCACTTAAATTATTTTGAGAGAAAGAAATATGATGCTCATGATCTTCACTTATATTTGTTTGAGCTTATTAAAAAAGGCAACATATGAAATTAGTCGCAAAGTGATAGATATCCAAGGAGAATATAATAAAAACTATGATGAAGATAATTGAAAAAAATAAACTTGATTCCTTGTAATATTTTTGAGATATGATGATATGATATGTGAGTCATGTTGATGAGTAATTATGCTTTAGTAAGAATATTGGTGTTAAGCTTTGTGATTCCCTATGCAAGCATGAAAGTCAATAGTTATGCAATAAAATTACATCCTACTTGTGGTGCATTATTCGGTGTTATTAACTATGGTTAATGCTCGCTTATGAGATTTTTTGTTTCTTTGTTGGTCGCTTCGCAATCTTTTGCTAGCCTTCATTTTGCACTAAGTATGATCACTACTTGTGCATCCAAAATCATCTAAACCTATTTTGCCATATGAGTCCACCATACCTACCTATATGCGGTATTATTTTGCCGTCCTAAGCAAATTTTTATGTGCTATCTCTAACTTTCAAAATAAACTTCTCTTTTGTGTGCTCGTACCGCTCTTGAAATGGTAGGGGGTGGCTAATATATTTCCATGCTAGATGATTCTCACAATGAGTGTTTATTCATTTGTCATTGCACAGGAGTACGTCAAAGGTATTAGGGATGCCCATTCCCGAAATGAAAAATGAATTTACTTTATATTGTCAAATAATAAATTCCTTGGAAAGTGTTGGTATGGAAGGCACCTGTGGATACGGCTAGACATGGAAAGTGAAAGTATGGTTGAAAAAGGAATAAACTTTAATTTCTGTTTGGGAACCGCCTATGCTATATCTAGCATGGAAAGTATTAAGAACTACCCGGTCGTTTTCGTTGACAGGAAAAACACGCCTCCCGAAATGTTTTTATCTCTATCTTTTTCGCTTTGAGCTCTGGCACCTATACAAATCCCTACTTCCCTCCGCGAAGGGCCTTTCTTTTACTTTATGAAATTTTTATTTTTATTTGAGTCTCCATCTTCTCTTATAAAGTACCAACTAAGGGGCACTATGATCGTACTTAAGCATTGGGTGTAGCTAATATGCGAGTGAGTTTCATGAATGGATCAATGATTGAGCATATGGGCTAGGGATAACTTGCTTTAGTGTTGATATTTTGAAAGACATGGTTGCATGTTGATATGCTTGAGTATTTAAGTCCACGTGTCAAAACTAGACTATTGATTTGAACCATATAAAAGTCCAAATGTCCATGCTACAAAGAAAAGAATATGTGATGAACATGTTAGGCAACATTCCACATCAAGAATTCTGTTTTTATCATTCACCTACTCGAGGATGAGCAGGAATTAAGCTTGGGGATGCTGATATGTCTCCAACATATCTCTTATTTTTTATTGTTCCATGCTATTATATTATCATTCTTGGATGTTTTACAATCATTTTATAGTCATTTTATATCATTTTTTGGTACTAACCTATTGACATAGTGCCCAGTGACAGTTTCTATTTTCTGCATGTTTTTTACATTGCAGGAAATCAATACCAAAATGAGTCCGAATGCAGCGAAACTTTTTGTGGATTTTATGGACCAGAAAACATCTAGTGGGCCAAATAAGTACCAAAGAGGGAGCCCGAGGTGAGCACAAGACACCAGGGCACACCTTGGTGGGTTGTGCCCACCTTGGTAGCCTCCCGCATCGCCTCTTTGCTCTGTAAATACCCCAATATTCCAGAAACCCTTGGGGAGTCGACGAAAATCAATTCCAGCCGCTGCGAGTTGCAGAACCACTGAGGGAGTTCCAGACTAGGGGGTGTCCGGATAGCCGAACTATCATCATCGGCCGGACTCCAAGACTATGAAGATACAAGATTGAAGACTTCGTCCCGTGTCCGGATGGGACTTTCCTTGGCGTGGAAGGCAAGCTTGGCAATACGGATATGTAGATCTCCTACCATTGTAACCGACTCTGTGTAACCCTAGCCCTCTCCGGTGTCTATATAAACCGGATGGCTTTAGTCCATAGGACGAACAACAATCATACCATAGGCTAGCTTCTAGGGTTTAGCCTCTTTGATCTCGTGGTAGATCCACTCTTGTAATACACATCATCAATATTAATCAAGCGGGGCGTGAGGTTTTACCTCCATCAAGAGGGCCCGAACACAGGTAAAACATCGTGTCCCTTGTCTACTGTTACCATCCGCCTAGACGCGATTCGGGACCCCCTACCGAGATTCGCGGTTTTGACACCGACATTGGTGCTTTCATTGAGAGTTCCTCCGTATGCGTCATCGATAGGCTTGATGGCTTCTTCGACCATCATCAACAGCGCAGTCCCGGCGAGACTTTTCTCCCGGACAGATCTTCAGATTCGGGCGGCCGCTGCGGGCCGATTAAGCAGCCATCTGGAGCAGCTCGAAAGCTACGCCCCTGGCCGTCAGGTCAGATTTGGAAGTTTGAACTTCACGGCTGACATCCGCGGGGACTTGATCCTCGATGAAGTCGAGCCACAGCCGAGCGTGCCGCACTGTCACGAGGAGCATGATTTAGCTCTGCAGCCGGACAGTACTGGAGGCCCTTTTCGAACCCGCTCCGATCTTCAATTCGGAGCCGGCTGCGCAGATCGGGGACAGATGGCTAGAAACCGCCTCGGGGGCTGCAACCTCTACGGCGATAGTGCCGAACACTGATCTTGTCCCTCATAAAGCTCGCGACTCCGAGGTGCCGGACTCCTTGCCGGGCTTCGAACCTCCCGCGCCCCTCCGATCGAATCCGATTGGGCGCGGTCATGGAGTTCACCGCAGCGGACATCTTTCAACTCTCACCTTTTGGCGACATCTTGAGTTCGCTAAAGTACCTCTCGTTATCGAGAGCCTGGCGGACTGCGGTCGGGGCGGTTGGGATGCAGACGACGAAGAAATTCAAAGCCCACCCACCACCCACTTTGTAGCCGCTGTCGGCGATCTAACCGACATGCTAGACTACGACTCAAGACATCGACGGTATGGACGGCGATGCCGGAGATTTAACAAGAACCAGCGCCTACCGCAAGACGCTGGAAAGCCACCTCATCATATGACATATACATGGTGGATATCCCAAAGGATGGGAATGGCGAAGGAACAGAGTAGGATGACCCCTCCAAGAAACAGCCCAAGCGCCGGCGTCAGCGACGCCGCTCTAAATCCCGCCACAAAGAAGAATGAAGATTCCGGCACCGGAGATAACAATACACCGGACGGTGCGAAGACAATCCACTCCAGCAAGATCCGGTAGCGGGGAGGATGGAGACGCCAGCCCTCGCGAGAGAGCGGCGAAGAAGAGGTAGAGGATTATATGCCTCCCTCCGAGACGAAGCAAGCCTCGACGACGATGAATTCGTCGTGCTCGAGGATCCCGTCGAACAAGAGCGTTTTAGACGCGGGCTTATAGCCACGGCGAACAGCCTCAAGAAAAGCAGCAACAGCTTAGAGCTGATCAGGATCTGCTAGCCGACAGATGGATGAAGTCTCGCGTCAAGAGCATGAGCTCGAACGCCCCTCCAAAAGCTACCCTAAATGCAAGCTGCTCCCCCGATTAGAGGAGGAGGCTTACGAACCCGCATCACCAGGAGACAATACGGCTGACCCACCACCCCGTGGTCGCGACAGAGAGCCCTCTAGGCCCTTCACTAGAACCGTACCCCGTCATCGCTCAAAAAGCACACGACCACAGGGGAACGCTCCGGACCTGCGAGATATATTGGAGGACAAGGCAAGACAATCAAGATCGATCTATGGATCGCGTGAGCGCTACTGATGCGTGGCGACAAGCTGTCGCGCGGACCGGACGATAAGTCCGGCCGGGCCGAACAAAACAGACAAAGCTCTTTTGAGCTCCGTCGTGATATCGCCCAGTACAGAGGCGCCACACACCCACTATGCTTCACAGACGAAGTAATGGATCATCAAATCCCCAAGGGTTTAAACCCGTCAATATTGAATCCTATGATGGCACAACAAACCCCGTGGTTTGGATCAAAGACTATCTCCTTCACATCCACATGGCCCGCGGTGACGATCTTCACGCCATCAAATACCTCCCCCTCAAGCTTAAAGGACCAGCCCGGCATTGGCTCAACAGCCTGCTAGCAGAGTCAATTGGGAGCTCGGAAGACCTGGAAGCCGCATTCCTCGATAACTTCCAGGGCACTTATGTGCGACCACCAGACGCTGATGACCTAAGCCACATAATTCAGCAGCCAGACGAATCGGCTAGACAATTCTGGACACGGTTCTTAACCAAGAAAAACCAAATCGTCGACTGTCCGGATGCGGAGGCCCTCGCGGCCTTCAAGCATAACATCCGCGACGAGTGGCTTGCCCGGCACCTAGGACAGGAAAAGCCAAAATCCATGGCAGCCCTCAAATCACTCATGACCCGCTTTTGCGCGGGTGAGGACAGTCAGCTAGCACGCAGCAACAACCTCGGCAAAAATTCGGCAGTCCGGACTTCAAGGACCGAAATGGCAGGCAGCGTCGTAACAAAAACAAATGCCGCGTGCGGCGACAATATTGAGGATACGACAATCAATGCCGGATTCAGAGGCTCTAAACCCGGTCAGCGGAAAAAGCCATTCAAAAGAACTACTCCGGGTCCGTCCAATTTGGACCGAATACTCGACCGCTTGTGCCAGATACACGACACCCCCGAAAAGCCAGCTAACCACACCAACAGGACTGTTGGGTATTCAAAGGCGAGCAAGTTAATTGCGAAAACATTGACAAGGGGCTGCATAGCGATGACGAGGACGAGACCCAACCGCCGAACAATAGAGGATGAAGGTTTCCCACAGTGCGGACGGTGAACATGACATACATAGCGCACATACCCAAAAGGGAGCGGAAGCGTGCACTCGAGGATGTCTCACGCGATGGAGCCAGTTGCCCGAAGTTCAATCCATGGTCCTCCTGCCCGATCACTTTTGACCGAAGGACCACCTCACCGACATCCGCCACGGCGGATTCGCACTAGTATTAGACCCAATCGTCGATTGATTTCACCTAACCGAGTCCTCGATGGACGGCGGCAAAGAGCCTGAACCTGCTTTACCAGATACAATGCGCAAAATGGGCATAGACCCTCAAGGATTAAACCTACCAAAACGACCTTTAAAGGCGTCATACCAGGTGTAGAAGCCAATTGTACAGGCTCAATTACATCGAAGTGGTCTTCGGATCCCAGATAACCTCCGGCGAGGAGTTAATCTTCGACATAGTCCCGTTCATGATGGCTATCATGCCTTGCTCGGACGTACCGCGTTTGCAAAGTTCAACGCGGTGCCGCATTACACATACCTCAAGCTCAAGATGCTAGGCCCTCGAGGAGTCATCACGGTCAACGGAAACACTGAACGTTCTCTCCGCATGGAGGAACATACAGCGGCTCTCGCGGCAGAAGTGCAATGCAGCCTCTTAAGGAAATTCTCGAGTCCGGCCGTTAAGCGGCCGGACACAGCTAAGCACGCCCGGAGTAACTTACAACAAGACCACAGGCACGCCCGAGCACGCCAGCGTAGCAAAGGCGGCCCCAACCCAGCTCTGCGAAAGCGTCAGCAGGTCCTTCGCGTACACCATTACGCTCTAGAAGATACCATGGGCATGGGGAGAGGGGCACGACCACGATAAACCCAGACTGCGGCTCAACCACACCAGGGGCTCTCAAGTGTGTCGTTCCTTTTTCTTTTCTTTTTACCTTTTACTTTTTACCCACAGGACTCCGTTTGTCAGAGGCCCTGTCCGGCAGCAGACCTGCCGAACTCACGATAAAGGCTACAATGAATATACAGGTGGTCTCCATTACGAGCATTTTTATACACCAATCTGCAGCCTACCCCTGGATGGGGACATGTTTAACAGTCCCATACCTTGCTTATCTCACTATTTGTATCGTTCTGCATTCGTAGCAACACTTATTGAATAAAACAATGCAGCACCTTTTTGCTTATAATTGCATTTCTTTTTCATACATATGTTCATTCACGGCATGTTGCATCCGTACACTTTGGTACGGCTAATATACACCAGGGCTTATGTTTCCCGCATTATGGTATGATGAGTCGAACACTTTCACAAGTGCGGCACCCGAACTTATAGCACTATATGCATCGGCTCGAATCATGTCTTAGGTCAATAGTTGGGTTTGCCCGGCTCCCATGTTTTGGTACCTTACGTTCCGTTATATCGGCTAAGGTAGCACTGGAGAACCATCGCGATTCTGCCCAGCTTGAGCTGGGTTAACGCCTCGATGGAAAGCTAAAACTGGCCGTCATGATGAGGCGAGAGCGGTCGCTGTTCGAGAGGTTTTTGCGAGTCCTTAAATACTTATGCCGCTCGGGCGAGGAGCTGGATACTGTCCGGCCAAGGCGTGGATAGCGCCCCAAATTCGCCTTCCGAAGACTAGGGGCTTCACGAAATTTAAAATTATAGAATTCTATGGCTAAGTGAGAGTGTTCAAGCATTATAAGTCCGGTTGCCTTGTTCGCTGTGTTGAGCGCCTCCTAGATGGACCCAAAAATGGGAACAAGAGCGCTCAAGTTTATCCCGAACACACCACACTTTCGTGGCATGGGGGCTGAAGCCGACGACTTGCCATCTCTCAGATTTGATAAACAGCCGCACAGAAGGTAATATTTTAAATTAACAAGCGTTGCTTAGCGCATATGAACTAAGTTTTCAGCGCACATGATAACAAAATGCGAGTCTACTCAAATATTACATCTTTGGAGCACTCACCCGCAATAGTGCGGGCGCCCTTCAGCACACTCTTATAATACATCTCGGGCGTGCGATGCTCCTTGCCCTCTGGTGGCGGGTCCGTCACGAGCTTCTGGGCATCCATCTTGCCCCAGTGCACCTTTGCGCGGGCAAGGGCCCGACGGGCACCCTCAATACAAGCGGAGACTTCCACCCACGGGCACGCATCCATCAGCCGCCGAGCTCAGCATACTGAGACCAGAAGACCTTCTCCGTCGAGCTCCCCTCCTCGGCCCAGTAGAATGCGGCAGCATCGGACACGCTGCAAGGAAGATCTGCGAACGCTCCTGGAGAGCTCCGAATTCGGGTAAGCAACAGGTAATTAACACTCACATGCTTACTTTGCATGAAAAATGACTTACCCGCTGCTATTTTCTTCACCGCCTCAACCTCCTGGAGGGCCTTGTAGGCTTCGGCCTTAGCGGCTTTGGCACTCTCAAGAGCCGTTGCAAGCTCAGACTCTCGAGTCTTCGAGTCACGCTCCAAGCTCTCATGTTTTTTCACGAGATCCTGGAGCTCTTGCTGTACCTCCGCCACCCGCGCCTCCTACTTCTCTCGCTCGGTGCGCTCCGCGGCCGCATTACGTTCGGCCGCGACCACCGCCTCCTTCAGGGTCGCCACCTCGTTAGTGGCCCCTACAATACCCACGTTATCCTTGTCATTTTTCTTGCAACCAAATCCTTTTTTGTAAGGTACAATTTTCATAAGGTATTACTCACCTTCTTTTTCCTCGAGCTGCTTCTTGGCATGGCCGAGCTCGTTCTCGGACCGCTCGAGGTTTTTCTTCAAAGTATTGACCTCCGCTTGATCGGTCGGGCGGAGGTCAAGAAGACTGCAATCCCATATTGACATATTTTTTATGACTCATGCGTTTATCTTTCTAAAGATCCTCAGTCCGGCTTTTCTTTCCGAACACCGAATCGAGCATCAGGGGCTACTGTCTATGCGGTACCATTTTACATATATTGAAATTTTTACCTCAAAGCCTATTAGAAGGCTGCTGCAGGCTTCGGTCAGCCCGCTCTTGGCGAGCTGAACCTTCTGAATCACCGCACTCATAACAGTGTGGTGTTCCTCTTCGATGGAGGCGCCGTTGAGGGCCTCCAGCAAATTATCCGGCACCTCCGGTTGGATGGAGGCAGCCGGCGTCACGGTCTTGCCCTTCTTACGAAGGGGTCGCCCGCCGGATTCCGGAGCCACTGTGGCCTCCGGGGCTGAGTCCGGTGCAAAGTCCGGGAGGGTGTCCTGTGACACCTCCGGGGCCTTCTCCTCCTGGTGGGTCCCTTCCTGGGATCCCACCTCGGCGTCGTCCGCGGCACGGGGGGTGGAGGCAGTCAGAAGGGAATCCATATCCGACGCACCCAAGGACCCGCTCGACGAAACGGGAAGATCATCCTTGGGCGGACTGCAGGGTTGTATGCGGCATTAGAAAGACATTATGTGGCGAAAATAAAAAACTTTGAAGTTATTCGGGAGTCCGGATACTTACGATCACGCCAGGGGCTTAGCCCTTGGAGGCCAGTCCTCCTCGTCGTCACTGGCGTTGGCGGAGCAGTCCGGGGGAAGAGTTTTTCCCTTCTTGGACCCTTCGGCCTCCCTTGTTGGGGAGGCCTTCCTTTCTTCCCTCCCGGCTGAGAGAGGCTTTCTTCTTCTCCTCCTCGCCTTGGTGGGAGGAGTCGGCCTGATTCATCATCCGATAGCACCTGAAAACGGAACTCTTACCGAGTCCCGTGGCCGTCTTCTTGGCCTTCTTCTTCGGCACCACGTGAGGTGCCGGAGCCAAGAGCCCGTTAGGCGGGCGTCCGCTGGTCCTTCGGCAATGGGGCCGGACAGATAGTCCGCTCGGCCTTCACCAGCCATTCTGTCAAAGGTAAAGGGAGTTTAGATCCGCATAGAGCCAAACTATGGAAAACAAGTGGTGAAATCACTTACCTCGTCGGCTGGATCTTTGCGAGCGGAATCCGCGCGATCTTGATGGCGGATGCGGGAGCTTGGCGCCTTGAACAGCACCTTCCGGACATCTTCGTGCGTAGTGTCGAAGAGCCTGCGTTTCAGTGCAGTGCTGCGCCGGATCAAACTCCCACATGTTGAAGCCCCGTCGGCCGCACGGGAGAATCTGGCGGATGAGCATGACTGGACTACGTTGACAAGCTTGAGCTTCTTGTCCACCAGCTTACGGATACAGGCTTGGAGTCCGGTCGGCTCCTCCGAATACCCCAAATCTGTCCACTCTCTTTCCGGAGGTGAGCCGTGTAGGGATGCGGATCTGAATTGGGGCGCTGCCCAATCAGGTCGGCGGCTCGGTGATGTAGAACCACCCGATTGCCACCCCTTGATGGTTTCCACGAAAGTGCCCTCCACCACGTGAACGTGGGACATCCTACCCACCATGGCGCCTCCGCACTCCGGCTTGGCTGCCCTTCACAACCTTCGGCTTGACATCAAGGTCTTGAGCCTAAGTCAAGTGGGGCTGGATGCGAGGAAGGCCTCGCACACGATGATAAATGCCGAGATGTTGAGGATGAAATTCGGGGCCAGATCATGGAAATCTAGGCCGTAGTAGAACATGAGCCCCCGGACAAAGGGATGAAGCGGGAAGCCCAGTCCGCAGAGGAAATGGGGAAGAAATACTACCCTCTCATGGGGCCTGGGGTTGGGGACGAGCTCTCCCTCGTCGGGGAGCCGATCTTGGCGTTGTTGCTGGACAAATATCCGGCGTCGGCGCAGCTTACGGATCTGCCCCTCCGTGACGGAGGAGGCCATCCACTTGCCTCCCGCTCCGGACATAGTTGGAGAAGGTTGAGGTAAGAAGTGCGGACTTGGGCGCTGGAGCTCAAGTTCGCGGAGGTGGATAAGCCAAGGAGGAAGAAGGTGCAGGTAAAAGGGTTGGATCTTTATCCCCTTATATGGGCGGACGAAAACATGTGTCCCCACCGGCCTGGTAAAACTCGCTTATCTCCCAAGCGTCACAATCAATGGCGCGGTTGGGTTACCCATGTCCGTATTGATGGGAAACCCGGAATAAGGGGAACGCGATCTCTGCTTCGACAAGACGTGCCAAGGAAACCACCTCACTAAACGCACGGAGGTGGAACAAATAAAAACGAGCAAAGGCTTGGTAATGGCATGCCGTCACTAAATACGTCAGCAGATTGAACTTGTGTAATATTATTCTCTCTACGGTGGTGCGTGGAATTTATCTTTGCAGAGCCAGACACTATCCTGGTGTTCACAATCTTCTATAAATTATTCGGAGGAAGAACCCGCCTTGCAATGCCAAAGACAACATGCGCGCTAGACTCATCGTCATTGAAGCCTGGTTCAGGGGCTACTGAGGGAGTTCCGGACTAGGGGGTGTCCGGATAGCCAAACTATCATCATCGGCCGGACTCCAAGACTATGAAGATACAAGATTGAAGACTTCGTCCCGTGTCCGGATGGGACTTTCCTTGGCGTGGAAGGCAAGCTTGGCGATACAGATATGTAGATCTCCTACCATTGTAACCGACTCTGTGTAACCCTAGCCCTCTCCGGTGTCTATATAAACCGGATGGCTTTAGTCCATAGGACGAACAACAATCATACCATAGGCTAGCTTCTAGGGTTTAGCCTCTTTGATCTCGTGGTAGATCCACTCTTGTAATACACATCATCAATATTAATCAAGCAGGACGTAGGGTTTTACCTCCATCAAGAGGGCCCGAACCTGGGTAAAACATCATGTCCCTTGTCTCCTGTTACCATCCGCCTAGACGCACAATTCGGGACCCCCTACCCGAGATCCGCCGGTTTTGACACTGACAACCACCATATTCAATCTAGACTCCGTCACAGAGGGGTTCATCATGCCCATTGGTGCCTCTCCGATGATGCATGAGTAGTCTTTTGTAGACCTACGAGTCCATAGTTAGTAGCTAGATGGCTTCCTCTCTCTCTTCTGATTCTCAATACAATGGTCTCTTGGAGATCCATATGATGTAACTCTTTTTGCGGTGTGTTTGTTGGGATCCGGTGAACTTTGAGTTTATGATCAGATCTATCTTTTTATCCATGAAAGTTATTTGAGTCTTCTTTGATCTCTTATATGCATGATTGCTTATAGCCTCGTATTTCTATCATATTTGCCTTCGCAATATATTTTTGTCTGTTTTTATTTTCAGATCTATTAAAATAAAAATACAGAAAATACCCCGCTGAATTTTATTTGCTTTTATTGGCGTCTATCAATCTATCATATTTTTATCCCGTCTACTTGCCAATTTCTGGCGTCGTTGCCCGAAAGGGATTGACAACCCCTTTAATACGTCAGGTTGCGTGTATTTGTTATTTGTGTGCAGGTGCCATTCATGTAGTGCTGCATGGTTCTCCTACTGGTTCGACAACCTTGGTCTCGTCACTGAGGGAAATACCTACTGTAGCTGTGCTGCATCATCCCTTCCTCTTTGGTGAAATACCGAGGTAGTTCAAGCCGCATCAACCACCAAGATGTATGTGACATGGAAGAGTGACCCATGATCCTAACCGATTGCGCATTTGCGTTCAAAAGCAAATTTTAAATAATGCACAAATTTAGGGGGAGCTCTACTTATCACATACTTCTCAAAGCGACGATGTATTTCATTCATATTATCATTTGTTGAAGCTCTGATCTATATGTTGCAATCAATTACCAAAAAGGGGGAGATTGAAAGTGCAACTAATCCCCGAGTGGTTTTGGTAATTCATAACAACATATAACTCATTGAACTAATATCTATTCAATTTAAATATTTTAGGAAGTTCACTGATTGGCATGACATGGACTAGATATGTGGACCCCTCAAAATGCTAAGTACAAATATTGGCAAAGGCTCAAGACTCTTCATTTTCATTTTAGTGATCCAAGATCACATTGAGTCCATAGGAAAGCCAATACTATTAAAAGGGGATCAGGTGTTCCTTAATGGTCTACTTGCTCAAAGTGCTTAGTGATATTGCTCCAAAACCCTCAACCACTTTCTCATTTCCACATATGTCCAAAACCTAAAGTCAAACTTGGCCCCACCAATTTGATCTATCCGGCACCACCGAGTTCATTTGACCTAGCCACTACCAGAAACCCTAGACAATTCGGCCTCACTGGTACGGATCTCGGTCTCACCGAGATGGCCTTGCAAACTCTCTATTTCTCTTCGTAACATTTCGGTCTCACCGAAATGAGCGATCGGTCCCACCGAGCTTGCTTGACAAACTCTCTGTTTCCCTTCGTAACAATTCGGTCTCATCGAAATGAGCGATTGGTCCCACCGAGTTTGCCTGACCAACTCTCTGTTTACTCATTGCTAATATCGGTCTCACCGAGATGAGGTTTTGCCCTAGCCCTAGCACATCGGTCCCGCCGAGTTGATCATGTCAGTCCCACCGAGATTCCTTATGTTCACATTTTGAACTGAATCGGTCTCACTGAGTTCTTTCTATTCGGTCTGACTGAGTTGGGTCAAATGTGTGTAATAGTTGGATTTTATGTGGAGGCTATATGTACCCCTCCACCCCCTTCTATATTTGAGTGAGAGCCATCAGAACGTGCCTGCACTTCCACTACTCATTTTCTGAGAGAGAACCACCTACTCATGTGTTGAGACCAAGACATTCCAATCCAACCACAAGAATCTTGATCTCTAGCCTTCCCCAAGTTGCTTTCCACTCAAATCATCTTTCCACCATAGCCAAATATGTGAAAGAGAGTTGAGTGTTGGGGAGACTATCAGTTGAAGCACAAGAGCAAGGAGTTCATCATGATCACACCATCTATTACCTTTTGGAGAGTGGTGCCTCCTTGATTGGTTAGGTGTCACTTGGGACCCTCCGACAAGATTGTGGAGTTGAACGAGGGAGTTTGTAAGGGCAAGGAGATCGCCTACTTCATGAAGATCTACCCGAGTGAGGCTAGTCCTTCGTGGGCGATGACCATGGTGGGATAAACAATGTTGCTTCTTCATGTACCCTTAGTGGGTGGAGCCCTCCGCGGACTCGCGCAGCCGTTACCCTTTGTGGGTTGAAGTCTCCATCAACGTGGATGTACGATAGCACCACCTATCGGAACCACACCAAAAATCTCTATGTCTACATTGCGTTTGCCTTCTCCAAACCCTTCCCTTTACCTTTATATGCAATGTTTTACTTTCCGCTGCTACACTCTTAGAATTGCATGTGTAGGTTGATTGCTTGACTTGTGATAGTTGCTAAAATCTTCCAAGACTTAAAATTGGGAAAATGTTAGATTTTTATTTGGCCAAGTAGTCTAATCACCCTCACTCTAGACCTACTTTCGATCCTATAGTATCCTAGCTAGGCGACTTGGCACGATGGTAACAGGGACAAGGATTCTTACCCAGGTTTGGGTGCTCGCGAATGTGATAATACCCTACGTCTTGCTTTTTGTTTATTGCGCTGGGGCGTATACAGGATACAAAGTACCAAGGGATTTTAGTGTGTCTATCTACGAGCTCGGAACCCGACTTATATAGCATACTGGGGGTTCCTAGGTTACAGATCCTAATCAGCTACGTAGGTGGAGGTAGATTCCTCCACAGCTCCGCCTACTTGTATTGTACGTCAAGTCTTCTGGAGTTTCCATGTAATCTGCCATGACCTAGGGGTCCTTCGCCCGACCACAAAGTTGGGAACTGAGGGTCATCCGAGTTGCACATCGTCTTTAGTCCTTAAAATTGGTAAATGTCCCCCGGACATTGTCATCATGCAGCCAACATACATCTGCGGGGTTGTATCCGAGGTGAAATAAACCACCTCGGTTTTGGATACGTTGAAGGAGATAGCCGACATATGTAGAAGGAAGATTTCTCGCATAGCTAGCTGCTTGGCGGGAAGAATTCTCGCACTGCACCTTGGTGCTTATCCGGTCCGGTTCTAACAAGCCAGACTGGTCTCACGAGATGACCCCATACAACCACGTGTCAGCCTTGACCTGAAGGTTAATGTGACATGCGGGAGTGGGCTAGGGGCCCACCCGGACCACGTCCCATCGATAACGAGCGGGCGCCTCGATCCAGGTGAGGGATTAAACGCAACCCCCGTCAGTTCCCGCGGATGATTAACCCAATTGTGGGGAAGGGGGGAGGATTTACTGTCATGTAACAGGATTAACCTGCCGCCTTTTGATAACCCACAAGTGTAGGTGGTCAGTTGTAGCCTCTTTTGATAAGTAAGAATGTCGAACCCAACGAGGAGCTAAAGGTAGAACAAATATTCCCTCAAGTTCTATCGACCACCAATACAACTCTACGCACGCTTAACGTTCACTTTACCTAGAACAGGTATGAAATTTGAAGTACTTTGTAGGTGTTGTGGGATAGGTTTGCAAGATAATAAAGAGCACATAAATAAAATTAGGTGCTGTTTAGATAAAGAAACAACTAAATTAGTTTTAGTAGAGAGCTTTTTGTCACAAGAAAGTTATTTGTCCCTGGGCAATCAATAACTAGACCGGTAATCATTTGCAATTTTATATGAGGGAGAGGCATAAGCTAACATACTTTCTCTACTTGGATCATATGCACTTATGATTGGAATTCTAGCAAGCATCCACAACTACTAAAAATCATTAAGGTAAAACCCAACCATAGAATTAAAGTATCAAGTCCTCTTTACTCCCATGGGCAAACAACCTACTTACTCGGGTTTGTGCTTCTATCACTCACGCCACCCACCATAAGCAAATCATGAACATATTGCAATCTCTACAGCGGGGATCCCTCAAGCTTGCGCGACACAGAGAGCACACTACAAAAAGAGACACATCAGTGACATTTTGGGTCGAACGAATTTATTTTTCTGTCATGCTTATGATACTTCTATGATGATAGTTGTGACAAACACGGTATCATCATAGATGTGGTGGGCCCCTACTTCTATGACAACAAATCATGACAAAAAATGGGCTTTTCATCCTGGGCGGGCCGGAGAAGCAGCTGCATGACATTCTTTGGGCCGTCCATGACGAAAAATACCGTGATAGAAGCGAGGGCGAGGAAAATATCGAGCAGTTCCCGGTTACGGTGGGTGGTCGGGGCCGAGTGATGCGCGTTTCTCTCGTACACGCACGTGCATGGGCCCGAGGCGTTGGGATCTAACAGAACTCGAGCGAGGCATTCGCCTATTGACCCCGAGCGATTGCACTGCAGGCTACGCGTTACTGAACCCGAGCGATCGATCGATCTGGCTGTTAACTGAACCCGATCGAGCGATTCCTTCGCTACTGCTGCTAACTGAAGCCGATCGAACCTGCTGCCTCTTGATGAACAGTGAGCGTTGTTGGGGGTTGGATGAACAGTTCCTGGTGGGGGTTGGATGAACAGGACCCCGTGGTAGTAGAGGCCGTTGCCGCTGGATGATCAGGACCCCGATCGAGCCGGTTGGGGGTGGATGAACAGGACCCCGTGGAGGGCTGGATGAACATGACCCTGTGGAGGGCTAGTTGAACAGTAATTGGTGGAGGGCTGGATAAACAATAGCCCTTGGAGGGGTGGTTGAACAGGACCACGTGGAGAGGGCTGGTTGAACAGTAGCCGGTGGAGGAGCGGTGGAGGCTAGATGAACAGGAGCCCGTGGATGAATAGTCGTAGGTGGAAGCTGGAGGAAGTCGATGGTGGATGAATAGTAGCCAGTGGAGGCTAGCGAAGGTCGACGGTGGAGATGAACAGTAGCCCGTGGAGTCCGTTTTGCGGTACGCCACACCCCTCCCGATGAACAGGACCCCCGTTTTGACCGTAGCACTCCAACACAAGTCCGTTTCCTCCGTTTTGCGGTACGCCACACCCCTCCCGATCAACATGACCCCGTTTCAACCGTAGGAGGTCAAAGAGAAGTCCGTTTCCTTCGTTTTGCGGTTCGCCACACCCCTCCCGGTGAACATGATCCCGTTTCGACCGTAGGCGGTCGAACACAAGGCCGTTTCCTCTGTTCCGCGGTACACCAGGCCTCGTTTTGATCGGCTGTTCCGTCCAAGCCGGTTGGCTCCAGATGAACAGCACGTGTTCCGTTGCCTCCCGATGAACACGACGATGCAGTTTCTCCATTCCGACCCAGCTGGTTGGCTGCCGATGAACAGGACGTCGTCGCTGCCTCTCCATGTACACGAGACCTGGCCATATGTATGCGCGAGTAGGCATTCGAGACCCCGCCCGCATGTACGTACGTGGCCGTATTTACTTTCTTGCACCCCGGCTGTACGTACGTGTACATACTACGTCCGCGCCTCTACTATGACATGTGGCCTTCCTTACTCGGCCATGGTTCATCGCTGCAGCCTGTAGACAGACCGATCGACCAGCATGTACGTACACGTTCGCGACCAGAATGACAACGCTACGTACACTTCGACAAGGTGGGTCCCGACTGTCAGGAGGATAAGGAGGCACTTCCTTGCGTGCGAAGATGTAGCTGGTGGGTCCTAGCAGTTAGGGGGGAAACATTTTTTTCGCGAAATACAGTGGCCCGTTTCGGTGGGTCCCTGCTGTCAGGTGGAGGAATCATTATTTTGTGCGTAATAAGGAGGCACTTCCTTGCTGCGGCCGTGGACCCAGCTGTCAGCCTCTCCATGTACCGTACTCTTCCGATGGAAGTCGTTCCTTGACCACATGGACCACGCCGCGCCGAGAGCACCAAGGCGGTGGATGACGGAGAGGCCTAGGAAGGGGACAACACGGAGCCAGGGAAGACGCGACAGTGGATGCCCACGCGGAGAGGAGTACAAGGGTTCACTGGTTCGGCTGCGGTGTGAGGCTGCCATCGCCGCAGATTAACAGGGGGTGCGGGGGAGTAGAGGGATGGCCTGGCCAGCAGTGGGAGTAGTAGGGGGCGGTGAGGCCTCCACGGCAGCACAGCCGACCATGGGAGGCAGGAGCAGGCGACACGACTGGCGCTGGTTTGGGCGGCTGGAGCAAGAAGACCAGAGGTTTGAAAAAGCACTATGGCCGTTGGATGGACATCGTACGGTCACTGGATCTAGAATCGTTCATATTGACTAAGTTGACAAAGCCCTCCGTCCCCGTCAACTTAGTAGGCCCACAAGTCAGCCTTCCACTATGGTGGGTCCCAACTATCAGGGGAGTATTAATTTTTGTGTGTGTTGACCACGCCGCGCCGAGCGCATCCAAGGTGGTGGACGAGGGCGAGGCCCTGGACAACAACAAGCCGGAGATGGAAAGACGCGGGAGTGGAGTCGCAGACGAAGAGGTGTACGAGGGTTAACTGGTTCTGGTGCGGCGTGGTTCATTAGTCGGTGGAGAAGAACATGAGGTGTGGAGGGGTGGAGGGATGACCTGGCCGGCGGTGGGGTAGCGATTCATAGCGAAGCATGCTAAGGAGAGCTGCTAGCAGAAGGAGGTGAGAACAGTTGGTCCCGGCGGCGCTGGAGGAAGAAGACGAGAGATTGAAGATGGATGTCGGTCGTTGGATGTAAATCCAATGGCTAACGATGTCATAATCATTTGTTGACTAAGTTGACAACGGTTGGCTTCGACCTGTTGGCCCACATTTCAGCCTCCAAAAATGTGGCACATATTCAACCCATTTTTTTCAGAATTTACAGTCCATTTGATTTTTTTTTTGAGAATTACAGTCCATTTGCTGGACTGGGTGAACAAATAATGTAGCGTCCATGCAGCCCATTTTTTCTAAAAACTACAACCCATTTTCACTTTCTCGAAATACACGAATCACCAGGATTCTCGTTGCCTTAATGTAAAAAATCTTAAATCTTACCATGCTTTTGTACACAATCACCAGGATTTTCGTTGCCTTAATGTAAAAATTCTAGGATTTTATTGTTAAAAAATTATTTTTATAAGTTAATAAGATGTGGGATATTGTTTTCTTATATATGTAAGTATCTGTAAAATATATGATGACAATAACATATAGAATAATTTAGATATATATAATATAGTTAGAAGGGAAACATAAGTTGGACCTGGCATTCCTATTCTTATATAGAAAAATAGAACAAACCTCTTCGTTTTCTTCAAAAAGATACATAAGTTGGGCTGCCCATGTATCAGGAAAAATAAAACCTCGGATGGGAGGTCCGTAGGCCAGTCGATACATGACGGCCCTCAAGAAAATACAAAACGGCATGTCATAGGCTGCACATGTTAAAAAAGAAAGCCTAGATGGGGTAGCCCACAACCCAGCTGATACTTGCTGGCCCACTGATAATAAATGATACCTGCCAGCTCTCCGGCTTCGTTGTAAATTTATCTCCTTTAGTAACTACGTTGAAGCACCTAAAAAATGTAACTATGTTGACAAACCCGTGGGCCCCAACGTCAGTATAGCATTAGGAGGAAGTATTTTTTCAATGAGGCACTTGCTTGCGTACGGCCATAGACCTGGTGGGTCTCGACTGTCCGCCTCTCCACGTACAGTCCTCTCCAGATTCCTCTCGTTTGTTCAGCATGTTCACAATGGCAGACAGCGGCACCGCGGCGATCGCACAAAGGCACAGGACGAGAATGAACCACCGGAGGCAGTGCCTTATTTCTACCGAAACTACTGAACTAGCCCAGTGGCCAAGTGACACTACCCGACCGCTGTTCCGCCCGAGTTCGATTCCACCTGATGCAGGGAAAATATCTCCAAATTTTTTGCCTCTGCCATTCTTGACATGTGGGTCCCCATTATCATCTAGGCACACCACGTCCAACACTTTCCAAAATTTCGTCCCTTGTTTTCTCTGTTTTTCGCGCAGTCGACATTGTGTGGGCATTTTGAAAATAGCATATCTTTTTGATTGTGCATCATATGAAGATGTTCTATGCATAAATGTTGATCAACATGATGTTAACTGGATGGTAGTTCCATTTTCGACCATGAATAAAACTTCCAACATGATGTTATCGTTGTTTGAAAAGGGCGTGTTAATATAAATGTTCTGCCTATGAAACTTGCAGTTTCTTATCTGAAACTGAAACTTGCAGTTTCTTCTGTGAGAATCACATTGTCTGCACTTTTATACTCCTATGAAACTACATTTTTAAGTGCTAAATATAGATATCTAGAATTCATAAAATACTTCATATGCTCAATACTGCAAATCTAAAATTCAAAAGACATTCATATCTGAAAGTACTCTAAAAGTACATAACACAAAACACTATTCACAACCTGCAAATACTGACAACCCTAAGCTCCTCCTGCCAATTCACAACCTGCCCAACTATTGGGCCGGGGGGGGGGGGGCGGTCCCCTCCTATTCCTCTGTGGCAGACAGCCGCCCCGTGAGACGATGTGAACGACAAGGGAGAGGATGGCTGGGAAGCGTCGTTGGGCCAACTACTTTTCTCCTCTTGAAGTTGGGTTCGATCGACGAAGACTCCACCGGCTCGCTCTGGCATGACACCCTAACAAACAGCACTCTGTAGATGCTCGATCCTTCAATCTCTGGTGGATGCTCCATCTGGGATCGGTACTCCCACCACCACTGCCTCACGATCGAATTTAGTGAATCTGTTTGCTCCATGGCCCAGAGGAGTACCTCTATGTACTCCGGCATGACTCCCTTCGGGAGTATCGCCGCCTTTTCGCTCTGTTGCAGATATTTGGCCATGGATGTCGCCGTCGCCCTAGTTGGTCCTTGTTGTGAAACCAAGACTGTATCCCCAACATCCTAGATAGCTTCATATGGTCTCCATCTGTGATCCTCACATATCGGTTGTACTCCTCCATCGATCTACTTCTCCACAGCACCTTCACTCGCCAGCGGTGGTTTTTGAATGGAAGAGGAGAGGAGAGACGCTAGTTTTGGATTAGAACAGGAGAGGAGCGGTGCTAGTTTTGGATTGGAACGGGAGAGGAGGGGCGGTGGTTTTGAAATGGAAGAGGAGAGGAGCGGCGCTGGATTTAGATTGGAACAGGAGAGGAGCGGCGGTGGTTTAAGAGGAGAGGAGCGGCGCTAGTCTTGGAAGTACTTTTTTGTTTCGCGTATTTTGGGTCAAAGTTTGACCATGTACTGTATTTGATAAGCAAAATGTGAATGCATGTCACCAAAAATTGTATCATTTGGTTCGTATCTGAATGTACTTTCAAATTATATTATTTTGGGAGCGTATAACATATATTTTATTTGTGAAAATCATGGTCAATTATGACCCAGAATAAAAGGGAGACTAGTTAATGTGGGGTCACTTTCTTAATTGAAGGGTAAATTGATTTTGATTTTGATCGAGTCACAACGCGTTGTCCCTCTCATCCAATCCTAAATCGTTGCCGCACGCTCCTCTCCCTCTTCTCCATTGCAAAACCACCTCCTCTCCTCTCCATCATCTCCATTCCAAAACCACCGTCTCGTCTATCCCTCTTCTCCATTGCAAAACCACCCCCTCTCCTCTCCATCTTCTCCATTGCAAAACCACAATCTCGCCTCTCCCTCTTACCTATTGCAAGACCACCGTCTCTCCTCCCATCTTCCAAAGCTCGCACCGGACCTCTCAGAAGGACATTTATGGAGAGGATGCAGCAGCGAATCAGGCAGATCACCGTGGGCGACCAGGCAAAGTTAGCCAGGTTGAAGGAGATCCTTACTTGGTTTGACAATGAGTGGGAGATTTCGAGGACAGTGAGGGCCATGTGGCAATGTATGCGAAAGAGCGAGACAGCGGTGATGTACTCCTCGGCGGCAGTCATGCCGCAGTCCTTCGAGTTCGTCAAGTATCTCCTCTGGGCGATGGAGCAGACAGATTCGCCCGAGGCAAAAGTGAGGCGGAGGTGGTGGGCATACAGGTCGAAGGTCGAGCATCCGGAGGATAACGAATGGATCGAGTGCGGTGTGCCGTTCGTGAGGGTGCAGAGCCAGCCGGAGCCATAGGAGTATTTTTTTATCCCACCGCAAGAGGAGGCCGGATGGCATGACGTCTCTTCCCCGCCGCCCTCCACGGTTCCCTCGACGCTCGCCTCGTTTTAACGGCGGTGGTAGGGTTTAAGGCATGCTTCACACTAACCTAATCTTCCATCTGCTCATGCTCACAATCACTATGACGGCTAATGAAAATCATGCTTACAATCAGTCTCCTAGTACTACGCCATTCACCCTAAAATAGCTCTGGACCTTTGGGTCAAAGTTGTGACACTGTGTACAAATAAAGAAAAATAGATTTGTGCTTCTTTCAGAAAAGAGTACTCGCTGGAAAACTGCCAATATAAGCTACTAGTGTTTGGTTAGAGGATTTGCTGCCAAGAAAGATCCATCCACAGAGAGCGCCACACATCCCACTGGTGGTGGTGGATGCCAATGCTTGCATGGAGGATGGTTGGTGTTGGTAATTTTTACTTGGCACACCTCACACTCTGCATATATGCCGGTTCCATCCATACATTTGTGTAGTTCCACCAAAATGCAGCTGAATAACCCTGTTTGCACCGATAATGAAAAAGCGTTATTACATTATAGTGGCACTAGTTGATGAAACATACACTAATAAATAGAAGAAAAATGTTGCGATAGTATCATAGTATGCCATCACTACAAAAAAAGACACTTCCGTGATGATACGTGTTTGTCACAGTAGGTCGCGTTTTTTGTCATGCATGTACATCCATGACAAATTTATGACAAAATCAAAATAGTCATACCTGTGCTGTCATAGAAGTGTTCCATGACATTACCAAAATTATCATCACGGAAGTGTCCACTTCCATGACGATAAATCGCGCGTCACATAAGTGCTTTCGTCAAGGGTGACCGACGTGTGGCATCCACCGTAACGGAACACCGTTAAGCTATCGGGTCCGATTTTGGATCCGATAACCCGTTAACAGCCCCGACCAATGGGGATTTTCCACGTGTAAAATCATCATTGGTTGGAGGAAACACGTGTTGGCTCACCGTTGGGAAAGATGTCATCCACTCATTGGACACAAAGCGCCTATGATACGTCGACACGTGGCACGGCCCAACAGAGGCCCATTCCTGTGAAAAGGCCGGCCCATTTGACTTGGTCAAAAGGTGGCGGGCCGGCCCACGACAAGCCTGTTAACGACATGTTCGCATATAGCCCATTTACAGCCCGCTAACCCAGGGCCCGTTTACGGCCTAACCAAATTAGGCCCAGTAGTGTCATCTGGGCCGTCCAATATAATTCCAGGCCGTTTTAACTTCTGGCCCATGTATGGCCCATGACGTCTTTCGGCCCATATGAGGCCCTTATTACTCTCGGCCCATTAACGGCCTGTGGTAAATCGGCGAAACGGTGTATCCTTGATACCCATTAACGGCCCGTGGTGAAACTGGCCCGTAATGAACAGTGTATCACTTTATACCCATTAACGGCCCATTATTCCATTGAGCCGTTTCCAGCCCATGTTATCTTTCGGCCTTCTCGGGGCCCATTTATTCTTGTGCTCATTTCCACATTCGTTTACTTACGGCCCGTAACTGTCATTTTCTGCTTGTGGGCCAAATTCAGCCCGTGGTTACAGTCGGCCCGTTAATACGTTGGGCCGTTTTCATAGCGTCTTCAAAATACCGATTAACGATGGCCTGTTATGGTCGGCCCATGAACGGACGATTTCAACTCTAGCCAATTTACGACCATAATGTGGGCTATTATTGTTCCATGTTTGGCCAACCGATCATAAGCCCATAGAAGGCCCATTGATGATACGGCCCATAGAAGGCCCATTGTGTCTACGACCCGTATAAGGCCCATTGTTTCTACGCCACGTAGAAGGCCCATTGTTTCTACGACCCTTAGAAGGCCCATTTTTTCTACGGCCCGTAGGAGGCCCATGTTAACTACAGCCGGTGGGCATTAAAGTTCGCCATCAGTGCAAATATAGGAAACACCCTACACTATACAAAAATGGCTTGCTATTTTCTTCAGCCGGTGGCTGCACGTTAAGAACAAATTTGGTATCGCACCAAAACAAATTACAGCTATAAAACAAAAGGAAGGTTGGCATAAAAGTTAACCGTTTAGCAGATAAATGCACCACCAGAAGTTCAGAAGCTCAGTTCATTTGACTTGACTGTTACGTTTTCATGTTGTATTGTCCGATGGAGCACCATAACCTTCGCCTTCAGTTCTCCTAAACTCCTGAACAACATAGTAAATGTCTGATAGTCTGGTTTCAAAACCATGCATGTCTTGACAACATCGAACAATGTCTTTCCTTGTTTCACAAAGGGTCTCTGTTAGGGAATGGACTTGTGTGAGGAGCGCAGATACAACATTGTTTCGAGCTTGCATATCTTGATCATGAGGCAGTTTGGACGAGATTGCCTTAACAACCAACCCAGTATTACACAGGAACGTGCGGTTGGCAATCGTTAGTGGATGTGTATCCGACCCACCGCAAAGAAGAGCTGACATTGCGGTTATAGTTGCCTCGCCACCTTCAGAAGGTGGCGGTTCCACCATTTTTTCCATAGCTCGCTAAAAAGTTGTGGTTTTACATTAGTAGTACCAGAAAGAAGATATTAAGGAGGCAGCAAAACCAAACAAAATAGCTTTGGTCTATATACATAACTTATTCTGGTGAACCCATGTAAAATAATAGTTGTATTTTATTGCAAAGTACATACTAAAACCAGGTTCCAAACATATGACCATGTAACATCGCTAATGTATTGTCTATTTCTTCACATTGTATTGAGGGCTAAGGATAAAGAGACGAAGTTTATAATACGGTAAGCATAGTATGACATCATTCGTATCACAAAACAACTGAGAATAGACAAATAGACAATTGTAACGTTGTGTGGGCAAGTCCAGCACGGAACTAGATTACATGTCAAGATCAAAGGAACATCACTCCTCTCTTTTAAACCTTGTAAGGTGCAATGATACGCTAAGAACAATTATGTATAAAATTGAAAAGAGTAATAGACATTGGTTGCAAACCATGCAGTTCAAGGCACAAGTCAGAGTAAGTAGTAGTTAAAAGGCATGAGGATTAAGGACTTACAACAACGGCTTTGACTAGTGTAGTCATGCCCTTCTTCTTGCTGGTGTGACAGTCCTTGAAGATCTCCTCAACATTTGGTTCAGGTACTTTTTGGTCCTTGCGGGCTTTCCTCTGCATTTGGAACAAGTCAATATAGATCTGATAATATGGTACAATGAAAAGAGTGAAACAACAGCTAATTACAAGAGCCTCGCAGTGTGCAATATAGCTACGAGATCACGTAAATGCATTGGAATTTTACTTCAGACAGTTGGCCTTGTTCTTTGAACAGTTCACCTACAAGAAGATAGATTTGTGTGGCACATGCGTAAATAGGACTTCAACATGTGATCCGATGACATATATATAATGTACCGATACTTGGATCGGACCGGGTGTTTAACGAGGCCTCTCCAGTCTTCCTCAGATATATTTTCCACTGGAGATGTTTGGGCAAGTTCACTGTTAGCCTTGCCTTCAAAGTGAGTTTTCCTCAAGTTATACCGATACTGTTATAGAGCAGACTTGGAAACATGGGTGCAAGCTTGTCTGGTTGCATCATCTTGGCTATCCAACTTGAACCTCATCTGTCGAAAATTATGGGAGTCTCATTATCAGCAACCTAGAAAGTATTGGATAGAGCAAGATGATATTACTAGTTTCCATACATAACCATACTTACAGATAAATGGTTGAGGAAGGTGTTGAACTGGGTTTCGTCTTTGTTATTCCTGTACTAAATCCATGTTGGGAGGATACGTACATGACACCTAACAACAACCGCTGCCTCTAATACTAACTTGGCTGACTCTGTAGCATCACGTGGCCTTTTTAAACCTTCCTCAAAACGGATCTCCATTCTTCCTCCTCTAGATTTAGTTAACCTATCGAGCATTATCCCTGATGTTTGTTTCCTCTTGCGCCTAGGTGCTAGTCCAACAACAAACATAGGAAGTGTTAGTGTACATCAAACTGTGAGACTACATATAAAGAAGCATGCAACTGTAACTTGACTCCTGCAACTACCTTCTTGCTGTTGAAGCTCACAAAGTTCATCTGATCTTGCCAACTCATCTTGTGTCAAGAGTGCATCGTAAGTAGTGTCAGGTGGCAAGGGAGCTTGGGAACGTGCTGCTAGCTGAGTTGACGAACGAGTAAATCGTGCAACTGGTGGTACTGTGGAAGGTGTTGCAACAACTAGGGTTGTCTCTGCTTGTTTGGTGGCAGCTATTTGTTTCTGTTTGGCTTGTTCTGCAGCTCGTGTAGCATGGGATACCCTGTTGGTATAATTTTCCGCTGGACTTTGACCTTCTATTGCACCATCAGTACCAGCAGAATCTGTAGGATTGTTGTGCTTCCCTTTCCCCGTCGTTCTGTCTTGCTTCCTCTTTCTCTGTGCCATGTGAAGTCAAGCCGACAAGAAAAACGAATAAAAATTAGTTCTTCAGAACATATGTACTTTGATGTAAGAACATGGTGTGATAGACAGATATTGTATGTTCTAGAAATAGGAACACATGTCTTAGTCACAAGTATAATGTGTAAAGTAAGTAGATGCAATTCAACAAAATTAGAAGCAATAGAAGCTAGACATCATACATAACATGCAACCACATATAACAATGCCAAGTTAGAGGGAGCACCTTTGATGGTGCACTAGGGGAGACGTGCTCATCACCAACACAGCTACGTTGAGTGTCTATGCATGTGTTGTCTTGGAAATCATCTTGGGGGGATGGAGGAGTAGAATCTGTAGAGGCCCTCCATTTGGAAGGAGCACCTTCATCCGCTGCCTTGCTAACTTCCTTCCGCTTCATTGATTTTGAATTGTCAAGTAAAACCGACAAGAAAAAGCAATAGAATTCACTCTTGAGAACTCATTCGTGCATGATACTAACAATCACTACTTTGATGTAAGGCAAACACATGATTCTAGGATGGAATAATACGAAAAACAAGATGGCATGGCATATTCACAACTGTTTATGTAAACTAAGCAGAAACCATTTCAACAAATAAGAAGCAATGCAAGATAGACACCACGTGAAAGATGCAACCAATATGACTCTGCCAAGTTAAAAGTGTCCCATCATAAATGGCATTTCAACAAATTAGAAGTAGCGCATGCTATAAATCATATCAAAGATGCAACTAATATCACACTGCATATACTGAAGGTGTCTCGTCATATTGATTTATGCGGGATACAAAAAAAACAATAGTTTTATGTGAGGACATGCCTAATAGACAGATGTCCTATGTACTAAATACAGGAAGGCATGTCACATTAACATGTATAATGTATAAGCTAAGCAGAATAGCACATGAAGTTTAACCAAATTGGAAGAATTACAATCTAGACACCATATACAACATGCAACCACATATCACGCTGCCAAGTTAGAGCAAGCACCTGCGATGGTAGTGTAGGGGAAATGCGGTAATCAACTATAGAGCTACGTTCACTATTTTCATCTAGCCTTGCTGTTTCTTGAGAATCATGTCGGGAGGCTAACGCTGCATTCTTTAAATGAGGAGTAATCCACTTGCCTGACTGCCTCATCATAAGTGATTGATGAGGGATACACAAGAACAGTAGTTTGATGTAAGAACATGGTTAATACACAGATGTACTAGTATGTACCAAAAACAGAAAGGCATGCCATATTCAAAGGTATAATGTGTAAGCTAAGCAGATGCAATTTAACCAAATTGGAAGCAATACAAGCTAGACATCCGGCTGGAGTGATGAGCATGATCATCTAGGACACGAGAGCCTGGTGGGAGGCGGGCTGCTTCGCCACCATTGCGGCTTTTTAGTTGGCTTCCAGGTGATGCCTCTCTTTGCTGGGCTTGTCACTAGCTCGGCCAGTGCCCTGACTAGCTATTTGTCTTCTGGTGCTCACGGGATGGTGGTTCATGTAAAAAATGTTTTTCCTTATCTTAATAAAGATCGACTTCGGCCTCTCGAATACAAGCTAGACCATATGGAGCATGCAACCACATATGACACCGCGAAGTTAAAGTAAGCACCTGGGATGGTGGTTCATTGCGAGCGAGGTCATCAATTCCAGATCTATGTTTACCGTCTCCATCTGCTGACACTGCACCTATTATAACGCTGAAACGTGTCTGGCCTATCCGCGTACGACACTAGAGCGACTTCTCTCTTTTCTTTTTTGCTTCTCTCATAGCAGCAGAGTCTGAAATACCCTTGCATAAAAACACAATAGTGAGAGTATGGGTGAAGTGTGTGCAGAACTAGTGCACTGTAAAAGTAGTAGATAGCAGGTAGCTCAAAAATAAATGACAAGAGACATATGATAGCTCTACAACATTGCCTGGCAAAAAAAAATTATATTCTACTCCGTATGATTTTGTAATATATGAGCACAGGGATGGCTGGGAAATGCAGGTACTCCTCCAGCACACTACCACATGTGGTCATGTCAAGATAACAGTCGACTGAAAATATATAGGTCAGTCGATTTTTTAATGAACCGTAGAACGGGTAGATGGCCTTTGTCTACCTCCCGCCAGTCAGTGTTGATGATCTTCCTCGAACCGCCAGCGACAACCGTCCCTGACCCCTGCCTCCACCGCCCCGCCCTCCCCTCGACCTCACACCACCGCCGTGCTTGGCAGCGTCCCCAGGCCATCCCTTTAATCCCGGCCGACCTCCAGATCAGGCGCCAGTAGCTCTAGGCCCCACACGCCCCTAAGATAAACACCGAGGCACTGCTTCCCCGGCATAATAGGCGGACTAGCGCCTGTTACGCCGGGGAATGCTTCCGTTAATTGGGAATCAACTGACCAGGAATTGAAATTCAGGGGGGCGACGGACCTCTAGCTAAGGTGAAATAGTATATGAGGAGAAACCTTGTGCATCACGAGTTACTAGGAACATCTAGTATCAAGAAGAAGCGGTCAACTAGTGTCTTCTGTGGGATGAATACCGTGCAAGCAGACACGTAAGATTGGCACGAATAAGGGAAGAGGAATACCATTTTCGGTTGCCGGTGTGGTCCCCTCCACATGTCGCGCCGATCTTCTTCTTTTTACCAGGGAAACCGATGTTCTAGAGGGTGCATGCTTGGATGATCCCATGGCCAAATTGTTGACTGTGTTGCCGTGGCCGTATGTCGGCGGAGGGGAAGCAGATCCGAGGCGGCGAAGGACGGCGCAGAAGGAACAACTCCGGTGTGGTGGAGGGTGGCGAAGTTGGAGCGGCAGCGGTGAGACGCAGGACGGCGTGTCTGAACTGGCTCGGGTGACGGCTCGGCCTCGGCTTCAATTACTAGCCATGGAGAGTGTTGCGGTTGAGGTTGCGGTGGACGACGACGTTGGGGTATCGGCTCCGGCGTGATGGAGGAGGGCGGCAGTTGATGGGTGGAATGGGGTGGCAGACGGAGGACGCCGGGGTTTCGCGGCTGGTGGAGAGGTAGTTTTTGCACCCACGGAGTACGAATGGGGAATCAGACGGGTGGGTGGGGGGGACCATGTTCCGGTCTGGGACGCGCTTGTTTTTGGCTTTTTTGAACAGAAGATGGGACGTGCTTGTTTGAAATTTGGGGAAAGTACAAACTTTGCCCCCCTCTTAAATTTCGGACCTACTGAGGGTCGGGGGTAGGATGGTAATCCCAGGTGTCCCAAAGAGTGGACGGGAGCGATTTTGGCCGCACGCATGTGTGCTTAGGCGACCATTGTGTATGAATGTTTTTCGGAGGCGGTTGCGTGGCGTCTAGATGAAGCTACAAACCTACCCCGGTTTAGACCTTTGGACGTCGGGCCGGTAGGTTTCAAGGGTCGGAGTTATTAGAAAAGTAATTTCCTTGTACTACCAAACATTGGTCTCACGCGGTTTCGGGTGAGTAGAGGCTCTTCTGGCGCTTCGCTCAAATTTTGAAACACAAGCATTCACGTTTAGAGTACTCTTGAACTTTGAGGATTGACCTAAATAGACAACGTTAAATTTGACCTTGTATGCTTGAAAACCTCATTAAATTATCCGCTTCTTTTTGAAATTTTGACACTTGAAAATCCTATAACTACGCTTATTTTGGAATGGAGGAGCTAAATTGGAATGCTATTATGTACAAAATCAGAGCAAAGATTGGTGCCCCCATAATTTAGGTATGATTTACAAATGCCATGATATCAAATTCAAATAATTGAATGGACTTCATGTTGAATTCGATTTTTGAAACCACCTTAAGTTGAATTCAAATGTATGCTAGTTCATAGGTAGCTATTTATAATGTTCATTGTGTAACTTTCGTATGTATAATGTGCTTTACACACACAACATGAACTATACTCACGTTTATGTTCGATTGCTAAAGCGATGCATTGTCTGGAGTTCAAACTACTAACTATGTGGATCAATTGTGTCGAATAATAACATAGACATGCTCAAATTCGATAGAATCTAGATGTCTGATGGATCAATGACTGTTCCTTACGCGGATTGCCAATATCATGATCCCATCCTAATATTTGGATACAATTTATATCTTTAATCAATGTGTACAGCAGTCTTGTACGTGTAGTTTCATTCTCCATTGGTGGTCTCTCACACATGCTCACACACTCTCTCCCGAGGTGTCTTTCTCGCACATATGCTCTCGATATAACCCTCCCTCCCTCTCGTAACCATTTACGACTGTTTTCACTAACCTTTATCACAAGCACTCTTCCTCTCGCAAGCATACACACGCACAATCCCCATCAACCCTTTCTATATACATAGACCTGCCTACGTGTCTCCTGTACGCACATTATCTTTAGGGATGTCTCTCACGGATTGTATCACACCTCTCTTCCTAATCGACGAGTATGATTCTAACAGAGCATTCTATAGGATGCCCCTTAAAGTTAGGTTGGATGAATAGTAATGTCAGAGATAAAGGGGTTACCTTAGTCCGAGAACCCAGGGTTACAAATCCTAGCCGGCTTTGTCAGTGGACATAGAGTCCTTCACAATTATGCTATCTTTGTCTTGCACGACTAGTCATCCATGGGTTTCCCTAAATGCGTCACGGACCAATGTGGCGCGGGACGGAACCGAACGAAGGGCCTCACCTCGACCCATCGTACCTCACGCGGTGACACACCCTCTGCCCCCATGTCTCGTTATCTTCTCACACCCACACATACCAACACAGACACCACACACAAAAAATGTATTCTCCTGGTGCCTCTATCCACTTCCCCCTTGCATATACACACTCAAGGGAATCTCTCGCCGTGACGTCATATTCGTCTCTATCTCTAGACCACTCTCATTTCTCATGCTATCTATCCCACGCCCCCCTGTCGGCCCCTCTATCCATGCCTCTCTCGAATACGTAATACACACACATACCTCTCTAGGCCCTGCCAAATGCATCAACTACACATTCACACATGTTACATCCATGCACCCATTGATCTAAAAAGCCCTCTCTTCACGTTTATTTCGCATACAAAATTCCTTCTGAATAAAGTGTGGCCAAAAAATATTTTAGAATTTCTACATATATACAACATTACAAAGTTATATGGAGGAGTATGAACGCTTGCATTGCATGGTGCCCACAATGATATTTATTCCGCACTGTGAATTTGTATATTTTTATACTATATATAAAGGTAGTCATAATAAAGAGAAACGAAGAGCATCTCTCTCTCCATCGCATACACCCTCTACGCCCCTTTTAGGTACGCACACAAACTATCTCCAGGTCCTCTAAAAGTAAGCCCCCAGCACATTCACGCATGTTTCATCTTTCTCTCGCGATATATACAGTGACGATCATTGTATTTGAAGCGAAAGCACGATACGTACATTGGACTTCAGAATCCACTCATTACGGTCACCATTTACATTTTGTGGTTATTATACAGTCACAGGCTCACCGTACAACTCTGTATTTGTTCAAGACACGACTAGTTGACCAGTTAAACGCTCCACGTGGCACCTCTAGTGTTGCATCTCATTATCTCACTACCATCGGGCCCACCTGTCGGCTTGTAACTACTCTACATCTACACTCTTATAAAATACTAGCAAGATGCCCATGCGTTGCACGGAACATCAAGATGTATTTGTATGAGTAGTTTATCTTGTGGGAGAAAAGGATGAACAAGGGAAGGCCTTATTTGCAAGTGTGGAGAGGGGTGTGGGTATCTTTTTGCAACATTGCCATAGTTTCCTTCCTATCCGTCGAGATATAGATCGGCGGCCTATATTAGGATGGCGGGCACCACGATAATCACTGACTATGCTTTTTATAAGAGTAGGGATAAAATACACTCTTATAAAAAATAGAGTTGGTGATGATGGTGTGCCTGCCATCGTGCAATATAGGCCGTCCGATTTATATCTGACGGATAGGAAAGAAACTATAACAATTTTTCCTAAGATGTACCCACACACCTCTCCACATTTGCAAATAAGGCCTTCCCTCGTTCATCCTTTTCTCTCACAAGATAAACTAGTCATACAAATGCATCTTGATGTTACGTGCAACGCACGGGCATCTTGCTAGTAAGAATGAAAACAAACGACAAAAAATATTGGACGGTGGTTCGAAGTCATGACCGCGGGCACAGCAGACAAGGTGGCCTTGTATTGGTATGCTGAGCCATCTGTTTTAACACACAGGAGCTGGTGTGGTGATTATACACACACGCATGCATGCACACGAACTGCATGCACGCAAAACTCACACGAACACATGCACCCACCCACGCACGCAACACTCACACGTACACACGCAGCCACGCACGCAAGCAACACTCTCACACACACACGCACACATGCATGCACACAACAGTACACCACACGACCAACACACACTCTCACGCTCAAGTGCTCAACCTACACGTGTATGCGCGCACATCGTGCCCCGGCTGCATACATACACAACCAGGTGATTCCAGCGACGGGTGGAGTCTTGTCGCTACGCGTAAAGTTGTGTTTATCTGACCTTTTCCCTATGCGAACTGACAGGTGGGACCCACAAGGAACGTGGTGAATTTAACTAGTCAACATGGTGCCATGCAGACTATTTGGCCGGTCAACAGAGTGCAATCCGATGCTGAACTGTGAGCAAGTGACCGAATAATCACCGCAAAACGTATATAGTGACCGTAATCAGCTTATTCTGAAGTTCGGTGAACGTATTACGCTTTTCTCTCTGTAGTCCCTCCAAAACTACATCTCTACACGTTTTCCCATGTTACATCTAACAACTATGCAATACATCACTACTACTACACTCTAATAAATCATATGTGTTTTTAGTTTTAGTAGATATCATATTGTTACTTAATTATTCAGTTTGCATACATTAAAATTGCCTTTGAAATGTATGGCCAGTATCATATACCGTGCGGGAAAAATCCCTCCCTTTCCTATTTAATCGGGTTTGTATCGATGGATCGTGCAAAACAACAAAACTATAGTACTATATACAGTACAAGTGGCAGTTCACTGGGCCGTCGTGTTGTGTACTCCTCCGTCGTAAGAGTGGAGCGCTCGCTTTCATAAATCTTCTAGTCCCTTTCGCCGACATGTGGAGCATCAAGCTATCGGGTCCACGTGCCATACCGGAATACAGTGCAGAGCAGCCGGGGTGAAGCACCCAGTCATGGCGCCGGGTAATGAGCAATGAGGCGTCAAATCACAAAGCTGCACCTTTCCATGATTAAGTTGGAGGGACAAAGTAATAATGCTAGAAAAAGAAGTTGGAGGACGAAGCAACCATCATTTCACTCGTTTACGAATCCGCTTCTCCCTCATCTTCTTCAAGTTAACCACGTGTTGCTTCGCCGTTGTTACGCCTCATGTGGGAAGCGGATCAGCTTGGTAAAGCACTGACACGTGGGATCGCATGTTAGCAAACCGCCAGGACAACGTCCTCTAAAAATAAGAAACCTCCCCCGCCATCCGCGCGACAAAATCACCTCCTTTTTATGAATCTTGATTCTATAATTTTTTAGATCAATATAATTGAGATTTGTATAGATAGCACACAGGAGCAAAACAAAGTGGTACGGTTAAGGGCATCCACAATGTGTAGCCAAATGTGAAAATAGCTTTTGGCATCGTGGGAACCATTGTGGACGGTGTTGCCAAAGCCAAAAGGATGGAACCGAAGCTCCCTGATTGATTCATTGAAGGAATAGAAAAATGCAACGTTCTCCTCTTTCTCCCGTGCTTGGACGCATGTACAGTATAGAGGACAGAGTCTACTCCCCTGTCCCTTCTATCACAAATCACAAAGCAGTGAGGCGTCAAATTACAAAGCACGGATGAAGCAACCATCATTTCACTCTTCGCTGACTCCGCTTCTCCATCGTCTTCTTCGAGAAACCACCTCACCGCACTAAGCTGGACTGATGACGCAATTGTGTACGAGTAGTACTAGTACATTTACGCGTCCTTTGGTTCAATGGACTTCCTGGATGCAAATAAGGCGGTTGTCTCGGCTTGCAGGCGGCACTTGCGAACGACTTACCGTGGTCTCCTTCAATGGTGTTCTCCGTCGAACGCACTTCGCCAATCCACAACGTTCGAGATATCGTCGACGTCACCGCAATGGGGAACGAAGTCAAACATAGTTACTACCTCCATTTTTTTGTACACAAGGCCAGTATATCAAAATTACAATTTGCAAAAGGCCACTAACACTAATCGAGGCAAAATTGATGGGGTTTACCTCGTACTAGCAACCAAGGACATTAATATCCCCTGCATGCATGCGGAAGTGAGAAGGTTGGTTTGTATGGCCCTACATTAATCAAGCGATGAGGAGTGAGATGGTTAGCTCTTTGGGTTTTGGAGAAAAAATACGCATTAATTGACACGTGAAACGAGGATTTGTATCGATTAATCCTGTGAAGGAAAACCCCGCCTTTCTTTTTTAACACTAGTACTCCTAGTACGTAGTACTACGTACTTATCCTATTTGGGTCTAGGCCTTGCATTGCCATACTTCGCCACACATTTTTGCAAAGCTTGCCTAAAGTTTTCAAAATGAAAAGGAGGTACACTTGCGCACGGCTGTCGCGGTCGCACCGCACCCTCACACGGTCGCTCCTGCACGCCGCGGTCGCACCGCACCCTCACATGCACAGTCGCTCCTGCACGCCGCAAACCCAACCAAGGGAACACACCCTCACTGACACGTGTTGTCGCATGTGAACAAACCAAACTCAGCCATCCTACCGCTGACACATAATTTTCGTTCATAGAGTATGTTTATCCAACCGCATGTTGGGGAGTATCCGTACGACCCGTGCGGTGGTCTGTTGGGGAAGAAGAAGAGGTGAGGAAGAAGGGTTAGGAGACGTAGGATATACATCCAACTGCCTGAAATGGTAGACTGACCCAAGTAAGGGGACTTGCATAACAATATATGTTTTTACACAGCAAAAGATCCATAAAAACAACAACATAAAGAAAAACTATCACTGCTCGTGGAACGAGACGGCCTCGTCGTCTTTGGCTGCCGGCGCGAACCAGCCGTAGCTGCCGACGTGTGTCTCCGCACCGTGGTTGTCCTCGGCCTCCAGCTACTCATTCACGCGGAGCGTGCGGGCGCTCTGCACGGACGAGAGCACCGCCTGGTTCAAGTCGAGGACGTCCAGCTCCGCCTGCAGGAGGGCCTCGATGGCAGCGGCATCCGTGTGCTCCGTGTCGAGTCGAGCCTCCGCCGCCTGGTTCAAGTCCAAGACGTCCGGTTCCGCCTGCAGGAGGGCTTCGATGAGAGCGGCATCCGCGCGCTCCGCGTCGAGTTGAGCCTCTGCCGCCCGGTTCAAGTCCAGGACGTCCGGTTCCGCCTGCAGGAGGGCCTCGATGGTAGCGGCATCCGCATGCTCCGCCTCAAGTTGAGCCTCCGTCGCCCGGTTCACATCCACGACATCCGGTTCCGCCTGCAGGAAAGCCTCGATGGCACCGGCATGCGCGCGCTCCGTGTCGAGTTGAGCCTCTGCCTCTAGGTCCTCCTTTAGTATCAGCAGGTTGAACCGCTGGTCCGCCTGCACCATGGGGGTCTCAGACGCCGGCAAGAACTCTATGTCCATCGTCTCATACCCATCGGGGGCCTTCTGCGCCGTGACCTCCGCCATGAACATTGGATCGGCTTCCTCCTCCTCGTAGCTTGGCTCCAGAGAACTCGGGGATTGGCCCACCGCGAAGCGAGCTTGGGAACGGAGGTCTCTGGCGCCGACCGCCGCCGCGATTTCTGCGCGCCGCTCCGGCGTCAGCATCTTGTAGTACGTGATCTTGCGGAGCACCATGGCTTTCCGGCGAACTAGGGGACGCTTGATGCGGGCTAGGGGATCGAAAGGTGGGGGAAGGGGCTGGAGATTAGGTGTGGTTTTAGGGCACTGGCTTGCGTAGGCCGGGCATCGAAGGTTCTGGTGTGAATAGTGGTTCTGGTGACGACCAGTTAATCGGTTTTGACTATACATCGCTCTTGTCGCCTTCGCGTTGCAGCCCGGCACGCTGGACCCTCCACGTTGCTCACCGAATGGAACGCGCTTCGTCTTGCGTTTTCGCTCGCTTGTGGGACCACAGTTGAGAGCAAACCGATGTCCTTCCCCCTTCCCTGCCCGCGTCATTTTATGCGGAGTAAATAAAGACAGAGGGAGTATACTTCGGATGAGGATCCCCTGACGTGGCCGAACCCATTGAGTAACTGACATGCGGGGCCTAGCAAGCATGGGGTCCGCCAGTAAGTGACCGAAAGGGAGGGTAAGGCAGGGATACGTATGTGAAAGGAGCTTCCAATGATATAATTTTCACATTATACATCTCATGTACTATTAATCTTGTCAATAGTCAAATGCGGTTTTGAAAAACGCATTAGAGCATGGTTAATAATATAGCCAGTCGATGGCTATAAGGAACTGCCATGTCATCTATAGCCATCATCTATTATATGCACTCATACAGTAGTGTGGGCTATAAGGTTGGCTATTTCCCGTAAAAAACTTATAAGGTTGGCTATTTCCCGCAAAACAATTATAAGGTTGGCTATTGTATTAGTACTTTTTTCCATCTCCTCTCCATCTCTTTCTTCATATTTATTATACATATTTAACTAGGAATGTGTATATAGCTAGGCTCTTGCATGAGAGCTCACTCCCCTTACTTTTTCACATCTCTCTCCTCCACATAGGCCCTATATAAATGGAAGGAGGGAGTACAACTATGAGCACTGCATACTCTAGTATAGATGTTGTCAGTACTCCACTAGTACTATTGGACAAGGAGCTTAGAAAAGTTACTATTGGACCGGCTATACGTGGCGAAATCCTAGTAGGAAGAGCATGCGCGAGAACAAGCACATTCACATGGTTGAAAACAAATTGGAAACCATCTCGAGTACAAATCTAGGAGTACGTACGAATCTAACAATATTGGTTGGGCGTTGTTGAATGTTGATACTTTTTTATTATCAAAGTAGAGATATTTTGACTACACATAAAAATTATATGTAAACTAGAAAGGATAGGAGGGAGTATATTGTACGTTTAAAAATGAAACGAACATTGAATACCCTTTATATATGATTTGCGGATGCTATGATTGCCGGTTCAAAATTTTGAATCCGCCTTAGGTATCACAAATGCCCCCACTCGTTCTCTCTCGATTTCATCTCGGGGTCCGGAGATCGATTGAAACAGGATTAGGGTGGGTAAAATACGTTCGTTTCGCTTATGAACATACAATATACTCCCTCTGATCCACCCCCCTTACACGGGTCATTTCTATCATAGAAACAGACCAAACATTTCTATCATGGACACGCAATTGATCTCTGAACATCAATCGATCTTGTCAACATGTGTCGGGGCATGCATGAACCGAATGGGATGCCAAAACTACGACGCGAAGCGACACGTAGTGGAGGCAAAGTGAAACTTCAAACGAACCGTTTGTTTTTATGCATGTCGAACAAATTACAAATAAACATTGGAAACACAAGCATGGTCTAGGTCCACATGCGAATGATACTCGGCAGAATGTTCAAATGAGGCATGTGGGAGGATGGACTCAACCAGAGGGCGACATGATTGATGGAGAAGAGGGTTGGAGATGAATGAGAAATAAGCAAACGCCACATGATTATACTTGACCGGCTCAAATAAACAATAAGTTGTCTCGCTTGGCCTACATAGTGAAAGGCCTAATGCGCAACGCGGAGCACTGACGCTCGAATATGGCCGGGAAAACAGGGAAACCGACTTGTGGGGCACACCTGTCGGGACGATGTAGCGCAAACTAGTCCAATGGAGGAGTTGGCCCACGACCTCCTCGCCACCGGCAACCGTTCACGTGGGTCGTGGAGGCCAACAACGTGGCACAGCTCCAGCACCGCCTCTGTACACGGCGACCGCGGTGAGCGACACGCTCATCGTCGCTAGACACGGTCGGTTTTAGTGTGCCGTGGGTGGTGTTAGTGCTGTGGCACGACCAACAGCTAGTATGTTTGGTTTGTGCCCAAGGTTGCCCCATCAAAGCATTGGGTAGCCAAAATTTTGGTTGAGGGTTTGGTTGCCCATGATTTGGCTGACATCAGCAAGAAAGATGAACTAGAGTTGGCTAGAGTTCATTGGCATGCCAAAAAATGGCAACCATCCATTTTTGGGTCATGACCAAAACCTCAAAAAAGGCAGCCATCCAAACAAAGACCAATCTTTGGGTCATGACCAAAATTTTGGTAAGGTGCACTTTGGCCACAATCCAAACACACCCCAACACCCGGCTCGTCGAGGATGCACGGGCGCGGAGCAGCGTCCGCTGGAGTGGTGTAGCGCGGCCAACTGCATCCTCAGGACCTGAGACCATGCCTGGTCCTCTTGCTTTTTCAATGACATGCGTGAAACGCATGTGAGCAAAGGGCATCTCCAACGTTGCCATGACCACAGCTGACTACCCTGGCACACCAAAACCCTTGTCCCTCGCGTCGTCGCGCGATGCGTTCCCAGCCGGTGCCAGCTGCCCGCATTCATGCCGTCCGTCCGTATGCCGTCGTTAAGAGGCTCGGTGCCCGAGGAACCAACTCCGGCGACTTAATGACGCACCAGGATGCTTGGCCTCACCGGAATGCGCGACTTAAAGCGGCAACGCCCCGCTAAACTCCACACCATAGCGCATCGTCCTCCTACCTGGCACCACATCGGCCATGACCGCAAGCGCGAACGCGCTGCGGGAGAGCTTTTCTTCGGGGATGGGGCTCGAGGTCGCCGCCCTCGCTCAAGTCGCTGCACAAGCGGTGACCACGCTGGCGGCCGACGACGGGACCACCGTCAGCCACGCGTCCTACTTGCCACCATCCAACGTCCGACACCGCCGAGGTCGGGGACTCCTCCGAGGATGAGTAGGGCATGGGAGGTGGCAAGGCATGGTGTGCCAACTGGCCGGTCCGTCTCCCGTGTTCTACTTTTCCTCGCCGGAGACCGCACCTTCACTTCACGGGTCTTGAACCCCGCCCCCATACATGGAGATCGCAGATGGAGGACGTCGGTCGCCACCGTAGAATAGGTTTAGGGTCGGGTTTCTTTTATTTTTCTGTCCTATAAAAGTTCGAAATGTAATGAAAATCTGCCGTGTTTGCATTAATCTTGGCTTGTGTATATGAACTTTCACAATAATATAGTGTATTGTAGGAGTACTAGCAAGATGCCCGTGCGTTGCACGGAAGATCAAGATCTTGTGAGAGAAAAGGATGAACGAGGGAAGGCCTTATCTGCAAATGCACATTTACGCATTTCACATTTTTCTACATCTACCGGAACCTACGAAAGGGTTAACGTAAATTGTCTCTCTCTCCTCCCCTGATTTTCATGGTGGTGGGCCCCTCCCTCCTCCCAATCTACAATCAACATCTCACACGTTTCACATTATGTTAATTACGTAACTAGGACTACGTAGGTGTAGGATTACTCGTCCTAAAAAACCCAACTAAGCTAACCTCCCAGCATATGGCGCGGGAAAAGACCCGGCCATGCCGTTTTAGTCGGGATTACCGGATTACTAGTAGTAGTATCGATGGATCGCGCGAAGCAACAAGTTTTTTTGAGGGGGCGAAGCACCGAGTTTAAAAGGAAAAAAGGCGGTACACTCACAACACCCCTGTCGCGGTCGCATTGCACCCCACACACCTTCGGTCCTGCACACGGCTCACGCAAACGGAACGCGCTTCGGCTTGCCTCTTCACTGAAACGTGGGACTGCACTTGGATAAACCGACCATGCGCCAAACTCCCCCTGCCCACCGTGCGAAAATCCTCCCCCCACCCAAAAATTACCCCCAAATCCTAGATTCAACCGCCCTTCGGCCAACTAGCCAATAATATTCCCCAAACCCCCTCCCCCGTCCCCCTCCACTCCATTCGCTCCGCCAAAGCCGCCCTCCCCGCCACACCGATACGTCGGTGTCGCGGTTCATCGAGGGGACGCACGGCGATCCTCTCACTCCCACAGTACGTTGTCGTAGACTGCCGTCCTCTAGCCGTGCCGCCACCGCTGGCGACGTTCTTGTGGAGGCGCACGGCGGTCAGAGCCGCCACCGCTAGCGATGTTCGTGTGGAGACGCACAGCGGTCAGTTTCTCCCACGGTACGCGCATTCTAGACTGAGGCCCCGTGCATATCGGTGTAGCGCTGAATGTTAGCTGATAGACGTTGTTAATCTCACTGTTTGCCGAAGTAGTTTACAGTCAATATGCTCTGCTTAAGAAGCTTCTTTGCCTGCTCGCACTCAATCGCTTAGCTGAGATGGCATGCCAAGGCCGATTAGTTGCTAAAATATCCTGCCATATATTTATTGTGACGTAGATTGCCATGGTCTAGTAGCCAATCTGTTAGGTGAAATAGCTCTACACCGTTTTATAATCAATCTTTGTTGCTGCGATGGCCTTCGATAGTTTGATGGCTGTGTGCTCGGCCTCATTGGATCTTCAAACAGCCTGCCATAACTTAGCACTCAAATTTGTTTGCTGAATTAGCTTTACATATATTTCATTACTTAGATCTGCTCGTCCAAATATCTTGCCATAGCTTTAGACATCGACCTAGGTATTTTCTTCTAGACTTCATAAAAAAGTATATATGTTTTTCCTGTAATATCTAGTAGAAGAACTAATTTGTATGTCTAACAGATGTACATGACTTGGATAACTTCTGCTCGAAGATTCTCCACTGCATATGTCGAGGGGGTTGAAAACTTCATGAACTTTAACATAGCTGAGTACGGTGGTCCGAAATCAGATGTGCTCTGCCCGTGTAGAAGTTGTATGAATTAAGTTACAAGACCCCAGTCAACTATGCAAAATCATCTACACTTGTATGGGATGTACGTCACAGATACTAGGTGGGTTCATCATGGTGAAGCTGTGAACGTCAATGTTATTGACTACGTGGAAGCAGCAGATCACCATCTTGATCTGCCTCGATGCTTTCGGTGGAAGAGGAGGAGGAGGAGGTGGTGGTTGCGGAGCCAGTGAGTTTGACCAACATTGAAACAATGCTACGAAATGCTCGTGCATTCTGTGAACTTTCACCTGCAGAAGAAAAACAGTGGGCCTGCATGTTGGAACGATGCAACATGGCTGTCACCCCAGGAAATAAGCTGTCAGTATTCTCACCTATGGTCACCTATCTTCAGGTTAAGACATCTGAGCGGATGACCAACAAATCATTCGATGCGATGTTGGCTGCTTTCCGCAAAGCTTTCCCAGATGCGTCTGAGCTGCCACACACCTACAGTAAAATGAAGAATTTCCTTCGTGCAGTTGGAATTGGATATGATATGATTCATGTTTGTAAGAATAATCGTGTTCTGTTCCGGAAGGATTATGCCAACTTAAGTGAATGCCCGAAATGCAAATCATCAAAATGGAAAGATGGCGATGCTGTGAAGAGGATTCCTCATAATGTTCTGAGACATTTTCCAATTACACCAAGATTGCAGAGGTTGTTTCATGATGCTGAAACAAGAGATGATGTACCGTGGCCTTCTAGGAACCAGGATTTCAGAGATCAGAATGTAATGAGCCATCCATCTCATTGTAGTGAGTGGAAAAGCTTCAATCAGAAGCACGAAACGTTTGCTGCTGACCCGAGATGGATTTAACCCATTTGTCCACCAGAGCGCCACATATAGCATGTGGCCAGTGCTTGTTATCCCTTACAACATGCCTCCAAATGTCTGCACCAAAGAATCAAACTACATGATGGCCTTGCTCATCCTAGGTCCTAAAAGTCATGGAAAGGATTTTGTTTTGTTCATGGAGCCTCTTGTGGAGGAACTTCAACAACTATGGAGGGGTGTTCTCACTCGAGACCTATATTCAGCCCACCAGCTGATTTCTTTTTGCGTGCTGTTATAATTTGGTGCAACCATGATTATCCGGCTTTGGGCACTATGTCAGGGCGAACGACACATGGTTAAAATGCATGTGTTCACTGTGACAGGAATCCGCTGTGATACGCAATACTTAGCAAGATCTATTATGTTGGACACCGCCGTTTCCTTGCCAAGGGCAAGCCGCATCCTAGAAAATACCGAAGACATGTGTTCAATGCAAAGCATGAAAACCGTGATGCGCCAAAGAGGCTCACCGCCGATGAGTTGCAAGTGGAATTAGAGAAGGTCAGGCATATTACACAAGGAAACCATCCTGATAATGGTAACGGGAAAAGGAAGCATGGCAGGGCAGAAGAGAGATTATTGTTTACCCGGTCCACTTTGTGGGACTTGGAGTATTGGAAAGATTTGGATCTGCGGCATAATCTTGATGTGATGCACATCGAGAAAAATATATGTGACAGCATTATCGACACACTTCATAATATTGAAGGCAAGACGAAAGATACCTTAAAATCTAGGATTGATTTGACACACCTGGGTATCAGAAAAGGATTTGCATGTGCAAGACGAAGGTAAACCACGGGATATGGCACCAGCTGTGTACGTCTTATACAAGGTAAAAATAAAAGAATTCTGCAAGGTCCTGTCACGTGTGAGATTCCCACATGGATTTGCTTCCAACCCTGAAAGGAGAGTCAGTGCAGATGGATACAAGGTACAAGGGTTGAAAACTCATGACTGCCACGTCCTACTTCAAAGGGTTTTACCTGTTATCCTTAGAGGATTGGGCATACGACTTATCTGAGCGATTGCAGAGTTGGGACAATTCTTCAGGGAACTCTGCAGTAGAAATATCAGGATAGATGCTTTGGAGCGTCTTAGAGACAAGATACCAACTATCCTATGCGACCTTGAGAAGATATATCCTCCAGCCTTCTTTGGTGTGATGGTGCACTTGGCTGTTCATATACCTGATGAGGCACTACTTAGATGTACCCTATTGAAAGGCGGCTAGGCACTTTCAAGGGCTATGTTAGGAACAGAGCTAGACCCGAGGGTTCCATTGCAGAGTCCTACATTGCTACAGAAGCGTTGACATTCTGCTCAAAATACATTGAAACAGCTGACCAGCTTAGCAAATGTCACGACCAGTTTTTCAATAAAAACAGTTATTGAACAACCGACCTATGAATTCCAATATGAGGAAAAATCCTCCATATCGGTAGACAAAACTTTGATACAAGGAGCCAGTAGCATTACGATATTACAGGGGTCGGACTAAAGATGCCCAACCAATTATTACAACACGCCAATAATTATACATGATGGCGGATATGGCACAAAGGTGTGGGGTGGAAATACTACTGACTCGAAGCATGCGTGGTTGGTGGAATAACACAGTGGGGTGGTTAATAAGTCTACTGCACTGGCGGCTCATCGAGCGTCGAGGTGAGGCTCGATGAATTTATTTGGGTAGCGGAAGCGGATATTTCACAATGACTAATCCAGGGGTCACACGAGACTGGCTGGGATTCCTCTAGGCGTCGGACTCGCTATCGAACTCTTCATCCATGAGATCGCCTTCGTCAGCATTTGGCCAAATCAACAAGCCAGGTGAGTACTATAAAAGTACTCGCAAGACAGTTCGGTCAAAAGATATAACAAATGAATGCACGAATGCGACATAGTTAATCTTAACAATGCTCAATTAAAACAGTATAGAAAAATAATTAAAATGGGAGTCGGCGGTAGTTCGCTCGAAAACCCAAAGAAACAAACTCAAAACCGATCGGGTGTCTGAAGCGACGCCTCGAAGGGTGAATAAATAAGAAAAATATTGCCACGATCGAGGCGTCGGCGACACCTCATAAAGGGCTTATACTGAAATAAAAATGCATGCGTGCATGATCGGACGTCTGGCGACATCACGTAAAGGGCTTATAATAAAAATAAGTAACAGCAATGCCGCAGTCGGACGTCTGAGCGACATCACAGAAAGGGCTTATAATAAAAATAAATAACAGCAATGCCGTAGTCGGACGTCTGAGCGACATCACAGAAAGGGCTTATAATACATTATTCGTAACTGACAAGATTTAGTGCTCACGGAAAATATTCATCACAAGACAATAAGCGGGTTAGTCCATTCACAGGAAAATAAACATTTGATACTCAAATGGTTTTCAGGAGTTCCTGTCGCCGAGACTGACACTCGACAAGATGAGGTGAACACGGTACTTGGATATGAATAAGATGAATTCAAGAATTTTGACTCTGCAGAGTTTGTACCAAAATTGTCCACAGCCAACGGATTTCCGTAGTCACGAAGGACTAGTTCCGTTTACGGTTTTTCAGAGGAAACACAACTAGCTAGTACACACCCATCATACCTCACGTTTGCCGTGAATCACCCTAGACAACGCTTAAGAAAAACTACGAGACGGGAGATCACAATCTCGAATAGCATGGGATCAAATTTATTTCTGGCGCTCTAAGGGGTGCCCCCTCTCGGTCCCAACCGGAAACACCCATGCCCCCGACCGGATGAAAGGCTTTAATACAGGGCCATGGAACCTTCATCCCGGCCTCTCGATTTGGTGTGTACCAGAAAGTGGTTTGCAACCTACTAAGCCGTATCCCTTGCGGGAAACAGGTGGTAGTACGGAAGGGAAAACGGACGGGAATCTGACTGATTTAGGTTGACATTGGGTCAACGATAGGGCATAAGCCTGGCATGCTACAACACTGCCATCTTACCCATACTGATGCCAACTCATGGCCATGCAACAAGTTTCCAACAACTCATGGATTTACCAAGCTCATTTGCCACGATGCTCACGAGATAAACTATCATCGAAATGCTCGTGAACGTCCCATGATACGAAAATAATGCAAACATGCTCAGACACTCATCATATCAAAAGTTCAAACTTTGCTTGCCTGGTTCGGAGTAGTCGGGGTCTAGCTCGGCGAGGTTCGCGGTTCCGTCACCTCCTTCGGTATCTACGGTACACAAAAATACACGCGCTAACGTAAATACCGTGGGGTACAGAAAGTTGATCCAAATATTTTTCAAATAAATATGATAAAAAACTAGAAAAAAATTTGAAGAGGACAGAAAAAGAACCACTCAAAAATTCCTTTCTGTTAAAAAGTTATAAGGGTTTTAACCCAAGGACCCATCTGTAATGAAACACAAAACTTCCAGGGGGCTTTGCAAAAAAATCCAGAAAAACGGTTCAGAGTGGAAGCGTATTTGCCAAAGGACGCTTTCAGTAAACGATTCAAAAAAACAAAAGAGAGGCTGACGGGCGGGTCCCACCCGTCAGGTTTGAAAATTCAAACGAGGGAGTCGGGGCTCGTCGGCGCCCGAGAGCCGCGGTGGTCGCCGGCGGCGATCCACGGCGAGGCAGGGAGATCGGAGAGTACCTCCGGGTTCAGGGCGCCATTCCGCGTCTGTGGGAGGTGGTGGTGGTCGCCGGCGAGTACCACGTTGGCGGCGACGCTTGCTCCGGCGGACGGTGATTCGGGTGGTCGTGGACCTCGTCGGAGAGAGCTGCAGAGGTGGAATTGAGGAGGGGGTTAGCCTCGCGATAGCATGAGAAGTGATCTGACGAGGTTAGGGCGCCGGAGATGACCTCACCGGAGTGAATCACGGTGGAGGCCAAGGCGGAACGAAGTGGCCGGAGTCGGGGAAGGAGAGCTCCTCGTGGCCCTTCCAGGGACTTGGCGAGGTATGGAGGGGTAGAGGAGGTGTGCGGGGGCGAGAGCAAGCTCGGGGTGCTATATATAGCCGCCCCGAGGCGGTTGCCGAGAACGGGGTTCTCCGGCGAGGTGATTACGGCGGTGCTGTGGTTGCACGGGAGGGCTCAGAGGTTGAGCGTCGTCTTGGGTGTTCCCTGGTTCCGTTTAGGTGCTAACTGCGTCGGGATTTGGTTGCTTAGGGGAGCTCGACGGAACGGGCGGCGGCGGGCCCGTCGGCGGAGCGAGGCGCTCAGTGCGTGCAGCGCCACGGCGACGGTGCTGCATGCGTCTTTGGCGAAGAAATGGCCTCGCGGAGCCACCAGGGGTTTGGGCGGCGCCGAACGGCGTTATGCCGCCGTTCTGCTCCTGGTCGGCCGCTACGGTGGTTCGGCCGCCGCGAGACACGTCGGCGCAGGCGGGCCAGGGTGCCACCGACGCCAGGAACGCGCCAAGCATGTGTGTGAGGCTCCGGACAAGCAAGCTAGGCCGTGAGCAACGTGCCAAGTGCACTGTGAGCATGTGACTGAATTTTACGGCGAAGATCGACATCGAAACTCGAACTTAGCGAAAATGAACGAGAAGCGATTGCATGCAAGGTGTTCGACAGAATGATCTAGGCATGTAGGGATTTTTCCTTGAGCTGGTTTTTGGTGGAGGGGCCTCTCATTGCATCTAGAGGCTGCCTGAATATTTGTGGAATTTTTGGAGTAGTGTAGATATGAATTTCACCAAATTTGGCAAATCTGGTCCAAACTTGCAGAGACTATAATTTGAAATTTTTGAACAGGAGAGGAGTGGATCTTGATAGTTCTAGGTTGTGGGTACCAAGGACTATCCAAGGGAGTTGGTTTGAGGTCAAAATTCAAATGCATTAAGTACTTGCTTTGCAAATTACCTAGGCTCAAAATAATAGACAGCAAAGATTTTGGGAGAGAATTAAATGAAATAAAAATTCAGAAGAGGGTTGAACTAGTAGAGACATAATGTTTGGATTGCCCAAGGTGGAAGGAGACATATTTGGGAAGATTTTACCATGTGGTGTATGGCCAAACCATAAATGATCTCAAATATGGGAGAGGATAAAAAACTCCTAGAGTTTCTTTTTGAAAGAAAAATAAACTTCAAAGATTTTTCTTGAACCTTGAGAAGAGAGCAATCAGAGGAAAAATTTAGAAACCAAACACCAGAGTTGAAGGAGATGCAAAAGTAAAATATTTGCCAGAGGGAAAAAGCTTTTGATAGAGATTTTTGGAAGGGTTTTGGTGACCTCCTTTAAATCCAATTTTTTTTTGAAGAAAACCAAAGGAAAATTTTTGGAGTGTCACAACGCCTACCCCCTTAGGAAAAATCTCGTCCCCGAGATTCCAGTTGATCCTCAAATAATTGTGGGTGCTCCGCTCGAAGGAAATCCTCTCTTTCCCAAGTGGCTTCACTCTCGGTGTGGTTGCTCCACTGAAATTTGAAGAACTTGATGGTTTTCTGTCGGGTCCTCCTTTCTGACTCTTCCAAAAAATTTATCGGATGCTCCCGATACGTAAGGTCTGGTTGCACGTCAATGTTTTTATGGGGTACCTGTTTCTCTGGGTTGCTTACTGTAACGCCCTCGATGCGGCTATATCTCCCACGTGTCGAAACACGACTTAGAGGCATAACCGCATTGAAAGCAATGTCGCAAGTGAGGTAATCTTCACACAACCCATGTAATACATAAGGGAAAGAGATACATAGTTGGCTTACGATGCCACTTCACACAATACATAAATAAACATCCATCATCCAGAATACACTCAAGGTCCGACTCACGGAACCAAAATAAAAGAAGGTACCCCAAATGCTAAGGATCCCCGATCGTCCCAAGCTGGGCTCCACTCATCGATCATCGGGAAAAGACACATAGTAACGACCACGTTCCTCGTCGAACTCTCACGTGAGCTCGGTTGCATCACCTGCACTGGCATCGTCGGCACCTGCAACTGTTTTGGTAGAATCTGTGAGTCACGGGGACTCAGCAATCTCACACCCGCGAGATCAAGACTATTTAAGCTTATAGGAAGGACAGAGTTGGGAGGTGGAGCTGCGACAGCGACTATCATATATGGTGGCTACATTCGCAAAAGAGAGCGAGAAGAGGAGCAAAGCACGGTCGTGAAGCTAGTAGCGATCAAGAAGTGATCTGAACTACTTACGTCAAACATAACTCCAACACCGTGTTCACTTCCGGACTCCGCCGAGAAGAGACCATCACGGTAACACACGCAGTTGATGTGTATTTTAATTGAGGTCAACTTCGGGTTTTCTACAACCGGACATTAACAAATTCCCATACGCCTCATAACCGCGGGCACGGCTTTGAAAGATAATACCCTGCAGGGTGTCCCAACTTAGCCCATTATAAGCTCTCACGGTCAACGAAGGATATTCCTTCTACTGAAGACCCGATCGATCTCGAGTCCCGGACTACAAGACATTTCGACAACAATAAAACAAGACCAGCAAAGCCGCCCGATTGTGCCGACAAATCCCGATAGGAGCTGCACATATCTCGTTCTCGTGGCACATCCGGATGAACACTACGACGGCAACCGAAGATGCCCCAAGTTGCCTCGTGGTGGCACCGCAAGTGGCTCTAGTTTGGACCAACGCCAGAGGAGCATTGGCCCGGGGTTAAATAAAGATGACCCTCGGGCTCATGAAACCCGGGGAAAAAGGCTTAGGTGGCAAATGGTAAAACCAAAGTTGGGCCTTGTTGGAGGAGTCTTATTCAAAGCGAACTGTCAAGTGGGTCCCATAAATCACCCAACCGTGTAAGGAACGCGAAATCAAGGAACATAACACCGGTATGACAGAAACTAGGGTGGCAAGAGTGGAACAAAACACCAGGCATAAGGCCGAGCCTTCCACCCTTTACCAAGTATATAGATGCATTAAATTATAGCAGATATATTGTGATATCCCCAATAAGTAAACATGTTCCAATAAGGAACAACATCTCCATGTTCTAACAAGGAACAGACTTCATCTTCACCTGCAACTAGCAACGCTATAAGAGGGGCTGAGCAAAGCGGTAACATAGCCAATCAACGGTTTGCTAGGAAAGGATGGTTAGAGGTTTGACATGGCAATATGGGTGGCATGATATAGCAAGTGATAGGCATCGTAGCATAGGCATAGCAAAAGAGCGAGCAACTAGCATAGCAAAGATAGAAGTGATTTTGAGGAAATGACGAAGCAAAACAAGAATGGCACAAATCTGCCATTAACAGCATGATACCACATAGGAAGCAACAATAAATTAAGCTACTGCACCCAAACGTACCAGAAAAGCATATGTCAGTGATCTACTCAAGATGCTTGACAAAAGATGAACACTGAGCTACGGCTAAATCACATCATGAAAGCTCCAAACAAGCATGGCAAAAGTGCAAAACAAATCAGCTTCACAGACTCGGTGAAATTACTGAACATGGCAAAAATGGCATCAGGTAGCAATGTTCAGAGCAATGAAACAACATGCTACAGGAACTTATAATAGCAAAACGAGGCACGGCATGAATCTACCGGAAGCATAGAACAAAAGTCCCTTACTGACCATAATCCAAAAATGATCAGAAACTATAGTAACAGCCATGTTAATATCGCAAGTTTCGTTAACAGATTCAGCAACATGGCATGTCAAAAACAGATAACAAGTAGGCATGTTTAAGAGCTCAAAGCACTCACTACAGAGCCTTTCATGATAAAACTAAGCATCCATACATAAAGAAGACATGGCATAGAAGATATACATGGCAAGAACAATATCATAGCATACACGGATCAACCAGAACAACCTTGGCAAAATTGAATAACATGTAAACAATCTGCCAGGAAACATTTTATAGCAAAAGTAGAGCTCGATTGACTCAAGCTATGGCACTTCATAATTGAAAACAAAGGCATGGTTGGATATAGAATAACCATATATTCAAAACATCCTTACTGAAGTATCTCAAAATATGCATGGATCTCTCGGTAGCATCAAGTTAACATGGCATCAAAATATCAGCTAAACAGGGGCTGAAATCAGCAACATCACGAAGCCTAGTTTGCATGCTTGTGCTAGTCACCGCAAAGATCACAAAAATACATGGCATACACCCCTAGAAAGATGTCATGGCATATTACAAAACACATGTAGGACTCAAATTCATAGGGTGCACACATCAATCATGGCAAAAATGACAAAAGTGCATGTTCTGTTACGAAACAGAAACTAACATCACATAGCCCCCTTCTAACAGCATTTCGGGCATCAAGATGAGCTTAAATGAAAATGAAGCAATGCGGTTAAATGATCTACTCTTCGAGGCGAACAATTTGACATAATACACGCACGAAATGGAGCTACGGATGCAAAGTTATGATGCGTTGAAAATGCCACAAAATAATCACTGAGAAAAACTTAGACGAATTTTGGGGGGTTGGGGGGAAGAAGTCAACCCTTCGGATCCGATCGAGATCCGGCCGGGACGAAGGCGAGGACGGCGGCGCGGCTCGCCGGAGCTCGGCCCGGGGCCGGGGAGGAGAGGGCGGCGGGCCGGGCGGCCGCGGGAGACGCCGGGGTGGCCGGGCATGGCGGGCGGCGCGGGCCGGGCGCCGGAGACGGGCCGCCGGGCGGGCCGGAGGCGACGCCGGGCGGGAGGCGGCGACGGCGCTGGCTGGCCGAGGCGCGGTGCCAGAGGCGCGGCGGCGGAGCGCTGGGACGGGGCGCATGCAGGCGCGCGGCCGGGCCGGAGGAGGCGCGGAGGGCTCATGGCCTCGCGGGCTGGCGGCGGGCAGCGGCGGCGACAGTGGCGCTGCCCGATTGGCGCGCGGCGGATTTCGTTCGCCGGGCCGGACGTGTCCGGGGCGCGAGTAGGGAAGGCTAGGGTTTGGACCCGGATTTGGACGGGGGAGGTGTTTAAATAGGCATAGAGGGAGCTAGGAGAGTCTAAATGAGGTGTAGTTTTCGCCCACACGATCGTGATCAAACGACGGAGAGCATGGAAGTGACTTAGATGTGTTATTGGGCTGTTTTAAAAGGGTGTTGGGCTGCAACTTAAAAGAGGCCTTTGTGAGAGTGCGGTTAACCGTTGGAGTACCAAACGAGCTCCAAATGACCCGAAACTTGACAGGTGGTCTACCGGTGGTATACCAAGGCCACTTGACAAACCTCGGTCCATTCCGAGAACGTTAATACCCGCTCATGGAAAAACGTAAAAGGGGACGCCGGGGAACATAGGAGTGCCGGATTGCAAAACGGACAACGGGAAAAATGCTCGGAATCATGAGACGAACACGTATGCAACTGCGATGTAGATGATGACATGATAGGAAATGCATGACATGGATAAAAAGCAAAAAAAAAGGAAAACCCAACCACGGAGGGAATATCATATCACATCTCCGGAATAAGCAAGAGTTGGAGTTACGAATATGGAAAGTTGTATCCGGGGCGTTACACTTACGCACTTCCTCAATTGGGAGACGTGGAATACGTCGTGGATGTCGGATAATTCTTCGGGTAAGTCTAGCTGGTAGGCCACCGTGCCTCTTCGTGCTACTATGCAGAAAGGTCCGATGAATCTTGGTGCTAGCTTCCCTTTAATCTTGAATCGGTGCAGGCCTCTCATGGGTGATACTCGTAGGTACACAAATTCACCGGGTTCAAAATGGACTCCACGATGCTTCAGATCGTAATAACTCTTTTGTCGACTTTGGGCTGTCTTGAGTCGGTCCTTAATTACCTTGACTTTATCTTCAGCCTATTTGAGCAGGTCTGGGCCGAAGATATGACTGTCTCCGGTTTTCGACAAATTTAGCGGGGTACGACATCTTCGTCCGTACAGAGCTTCAAATGGTGCCATTTGCAGGCTGGACTGATAGCTGTTGTTATATGCAAATTCTGCGTATGGTAAGCTCTCCTCCCAACGGGTCCCATAGGTGAGGACACATGCTCCTAGGATATCTTCTAGAATCCGGTTTACTCGCTCAGTCTGCCATTTGTATGGGGATGGTATGCGGTACTGAATGCCAGCTGAGTTCCCAGAGCTTGTTGTAAGTGATCCTAAAACCGGGAGACGAATTGAGTGCCTCTGTCCGAGATTATTTTCTTTGGGACTCCATGTAGGCAAACGACACGGGAGAGGTAGAGCCTAGCAAGCTTCTGAGTGGTGTGTGTTGTCTTCACGGGGATGAAGTGAGCTACTTTAGTCAGTCTATCAGTGATTACCCATATGGCATCATGTCCGTGTCGTGACCGAGGTAGTCCAACAATAAGATCCATTCCAATCTCGTCCCATTTCCACTCGGGTATCTTATTTGGTTGCAATAGCCCGGCCGGTTTCTGGTGCTCGGCCTTGATGCGTTGACAAGAGTCACAAATGCAATAAACGTGGCTATGTCTCTTTTTATACCATGCCACCAAAATGATTCATGAAGATCTTTGTACATTTTTGTTCCTCAAGGATGGATTGAATAGGGAGCGGTGTGGCCTTCAGCCAGGATTTGCTGTTTAAGGTCATGGATATTTGATGCATAAGGCCTGTTCCGTACCACAACATTCCTTGCTCATCAATAATGAATTACGAGGCCTTGCCCAACTTCATCTTCCGTTTTATGCCTTCAATGCCGGGTGTCCACGTTGAGCCTCTTTAACCTTCTCTATCGTGGTAGGCTGTACTTCTAAGTTTGACACACTTGCCTTGGTGACCACCATCAGATTGAGCTTTGCGAATTCCTGCTGGAATTCGGGTCTTAAGTCTGGCATGCTTTCGTTGTCCGGACTGGGGTTCCGACTCAGAGCATCTTCTACAACATTTGCTTTGCCTGGGTGGTAGTGGATCCCAACATCATAATCCTTTACTAATTCCAACCAGCATCGCTGCCGTAAATTTAGTTCTGGTTGTGTAAAAATATACTTGAGGCTTTTGTGGTCCGTGTATATTTCTAACGATTACCAAGTAAAAAGTGTCTCCATTCCTTGAGTGCATGAATCACCGCTTTGCTAATTCCAGGTCATGTGTAGGATAATTTTCCTCATGTTTGCGAAGTTGTGTGGAAACATATCGACAACCTTGCCTTCTTGCATCAATACGCTTTTGAGGCCCTTTCGAGATGCGTCACAAAATACCTCAAATTTTTGTGTATATCTGGCATAATTAATCTTGGTCTTTGTCGTCAGTTTCCTCTTGAGTTCTTGGAAAGTTTTCTATAAGCTTCCGTCCATTCAAACTTCTGTCTTTCTTGAGTAGTTGCGTCATTGGCTTTGCTATAGTGGAGAATCCTTCAATAAATCTTCGGTAGTATCCTGCCATTCCCAAGAAACTTCGTACATCAAATCACGCTGGCTGGTGGCTTCGACCAAATACGGCCTATGACTTTTCTCGGGTCTCTGGCGATACCTTCTTGAGTTAGTACGTGGCCCGGAAAACCTACTTGCTTTAGCCAAAATTCACACTTGCTGAATTTAGCGTACAAGCGATGTTTCTGAGTTCTCCTAGTACAATCCGGAGATGTTCAGCGTGTTCTTACGGTGTTTTGGAGTATACCAGAATATCATCGATAAATACCACAACAAACTTATCCATAAACTTCATGAATACTTTGTTCATGAGGTGAACAAAATATCTTGAGGGCATTTGTTAGTCCGAATGGCATTACGGTGAACTCGTACAATCCGTATCTGGAGGTGAAAGCGGTCTTGGGAATATCCTCGTTTCGTACTTTTAGTTGATGGTATCCCGACCTCAAATCAATCTTTGAGAACACCTTGGCCTGAGCGAGTTGATCGAATAAATCATTTATTCGTGGCATTGGATATTTGTTCTTGACTGTGACCATGTTTAGAGCTCGATAGTCTATGCACAATCTTAGCGTTCCATCCTTCTTTTTGGCAAACAAAATTGGTGAACCCCAAGGTGAGGAAGCGGCTCGTATGTACCCCTTTCCCAACAGTTCCTTTATTTGCTTCTTGAGTTCCACCAATTCGGATGGTGCCATTCTGTATGGTTTCTTGTATATGGGAGGCGGTTCGGGTGCTAGCTCTATGCTGAATTCAATCTCTCTATCTGGTGGCATGCCAGTCGTTCTTCGGGAATACATCTGAAATTCACACTGCTGGAACTTTGCTCAATTCAGAAATATCTACCTTGTTCAATCTCGGTTGCCGGGATATTTTTCTTTCCTTGGCTGAAACCTTTATGGTCTTCCCGTGGTGATGGGTGAGAATTACGGTCCTGTTGAAGCAATCAATAAAACCTTTGTTGGTGGTTAACCAATCCATCCCTAAGATGACATCCAGCCCTTTATTTTCCAGTACGATAAGATTTGCGTGAAACTTGAACCCTTCAAACTCGATAACCACATCCTGGCAATAATTCTGGGTAACTTGCTTGATTCCAGGGGACTTGACGATCATAGATTTTCCCAAGGGAAGCATCAAAAAATTATTTTGCAAAGCAAAACTTTTCGAAACGAACGAGTGAGAAGTTCCAGAATCAAACAAAACCATGGCAGGTATTGTGTTGACAGGAAACGACCGAGTACGATATCTGGGGCATTTTGTGCTTCCTCTTTGGTCACGTGGTTCAGATGACCCTTTCTGTGGTTGTTATTTGGGTTGAAATTGTTGCGCTTTGGTGCCGAATTATTGCCTCCGTTGTTCGGCTTTGGGGCGAAGTTCCTTGGCTTGGGGCACTGCTTGGCATAGTGCCCTTCTTCTCCTAAGCGTAACAGTAACGCTTGGGCGGTATGTGAACTCCTTGTCCCTTGCGTGGAAATTTTTGATTGGTCGCGAGACGCTTCACGTGGGTTTGGTTGTCCAGTTTTTCTGAACATCCGTCTTGCTGCGGTGGTTGCGGGTGTGTTTAGACCGGTCCCTCTTCCGCTTGCGGAAATCTTCTAAGCCGCGTCTCTCATTTTCCAAGGTAATGGCCTTATCCACCAGCGTCTTAAAATCTGGAAATGTTTGTACGACCAATTGACATTTAAGCGCGGGTGTCAGACCGTCTAGGAATTTCTCCATCTTTTTGTTTTCTGACATACGTTCCTCGTTGGCGTAGCGAGACAAAGAGGTGAACTGGTATTGTATTCCGACACTGTCATAATTCTTTGCTTAAGGTCATCAAATTCTCTCTTTTTGATCTTCATAAGACTCTTAGGAATATGTGCCCCACGAAAACCTTCCTTAAATTCCTCCCATGATATATTATTTTCGTTGGGGTGCATGTGTAGGAAATTTTCCCACCACGATGCGGCTTCTCGGTGAGATAGTGCGTAGCATAAAGCACTTTCTCAAGGTCTGAACTCTGGCGATAATTAATTTTGTCTCCATGTCTCAAGCCGGTCCTCGGCTTCCAGAGGTTTGTCGGTGTGAGAAAATGTTTGGGGACGCGTCTTCTGTAGCTCGAGATAACTTGGATTGTCAGCCGACATCTTGTCCATGGTGATTCCCCATATTGATTACTTGGTTCAGTATTTCCTGATGTTGCTGACTTTGTTCGTAAAGACGGCACATCCGGGAAAGTGCCGTTTCACTGTCCTGTTGACTTGTCTATCCCTGTGTGAAATTGTTGCCTGGGGGTGTGCCATAATTTTCCTCTGTCGGAGTTGGCATGGAGCGCGTCCAAGGACGAAACATCGCATGGCGGTTAAGCGTACTTAGTCGGAGATGGTAAGGATTTCCCTTGGCCTGCCAAGGGTGAGGCGTAGAGAGGCTGGGGCTCAACCTCCTCTTCGGAGATAGGCTCCAGACGAGAGGTGCTGCTTGTGAGTTGGTGGAACAGGTGCCTGTGTGGGACAACTCGAATCTGAGCGGGCACGAGGGGTGGTGTAGAAACGAACCGGAGTAGGTGCAATGACATGGTTGAACTCCTCCATGGTAGGCAGGCTGACGAGTAGCGGTGCAGCAGTAGGAGCGAATGATGCGATGGCGAAGACGAAAGTCGATGGCGGTGCAGCGCGCAGGAGCTCCCTCCTGTTGGCGGCACAACCATGGACTGAGTCCATGCGGGCAGCTGCAAAGTCGTCCACCAGGTTGTCGAAGGCTGCCTCCAAAGCCCGGAGATACTCGATGAGCATCTCAAAAGCTTCGTCCCGTTCTCCTCTGGGGCAAGAGAACGCGTAGTGGCAGGTGTATGGCACGTGACATGGCAGGTAGCGGTAGCGACGAGTCTTCATTGAAGGCAGGATCCCTTTGTTCCTCGTCGTCATTTCTTTTAGGTGTGTCCACCATGTATACATCGTGAGATGAGGTGGTTGTCGAGTGCCCTATAGGCGCTAGTTCCTGTTCGTATCCTACATCGTCGTCCATACCGTCGATGTCTTTGGAGTCAAAGTCAAGCATGTCGGTTAAATCATCGACAGTGGCTACGAAGTGGGTGGTGGATGGGCTTTGAATTTCTTCGTCATCCGCATCCCAACCTTGTTGGCCATATTACGGCCAGGGCTCTCCTGATAAAGAGAGAGACTTTAGTGAATTCAGAATGTCATTTGAAGGGCGAGTCTTTGAAAGATGTCCGCGGCGGCGAACTCCATGATCGGCGCCCAATCAGATTCGATCGGCAGGGGCGCGGAAGGTTCGGAGTCCGGAGAGGAGTCCGGCACCTTGGAGTCACGAGCTTCGCAGAGGACAAGGCTGGTGTTCGGCTCGATCGCCGTAGAGATTGCAGCCCCCGAGGCGGTGTCCAGCCACCCGTCCTCGATCAGCGTGGTCGGCTCCGAGCTAAGGGTCGGAGCGGACGTCGCGACCTCGAGGCACTCGCTCGGGCAGAGCTAAATCATGCCCATCGAGACAAGGCGGCTCGCTTCGTGGCTCGGATCCGTTGAAGATCAAGTCTCCGCGGACGTCAGCCGTGCAGTTTAAACTTCCAAACCTGACCTGATGGACAGGGGCGTAGCTTTCGATCTGCTCCAGATGACCGAGCGAATTGGCCCGCAGTGCAAAGCCGCCAAATAAGAAGATCTGTTCGGGGAGAAAAGTCTCACCCTGGACCGCATCGTTGTTGATGATCGAAGGAGCCATCGGGCCTAAAGATGATGACATAGAGGAACTCTCAATGAAAGCACCAATGTCGCGTCAAAACCGGAGGATCTCGGGTAGGGGGTCCCGAACTGTGCGTCTAGGTGGATGGTAACAGGAGACAAGGGACACGATGTTTTTACCCATGTTCGGGCCCTCTCGATGGAGGTAAAACCCTACTCCTGCTTGATTAATATTGATGATATGGCTAGTACAAGAGTATATCTACCACGAGATCGAGAGGCTAAACCCTAGAAGCTAGCCTATGATATGATTGTTGTTAGTCCTCTGAACTAAAACCCTCCGGTTTATATAGACACCGGAGAGGGCTAGGGTTACACAGAGTCGGTTACAATGGGAGGAGATCTACATATCCGTAACGCCAAGCTTGCCTTCCACGCCAAGGAAAGTCCCATCCGGACACGGGACGAAGTCTTCAATCTTGTATCTTCATAGTCCAGGAGTCCGGCCAAAGGTTATAGTCCGGCTATCCGGACACCCCCTAATCCAGGACTCCCTCACACATGTTCACGCATGTAATTGAAACAAATCAACATAGCCATCACGATATTTATGTTCATGGTGGATTATATCCTACTCATGCTTGTATTCAATCTTATATTTACTAATTGGAGGCACCATACGAGCTTCCACGTTAATCCACATCAACAACATTAGTTTAGCCGTTAGATTATAAATTTAATGGTTATGATTTACTGGAGCACCGTTTCTTTATTTGTACATAGATTAAAAGGAAATAGACCTATGTACACGTATCCAAGAAATAGACCTACACGTATCACATAGGCATGCCCAAGTTCCAGAAAAAAAAATCTATCACGTACGAAAAAATAAGTCCTCAACACTCATGTCTATTTATATAGAAAAGTCACCATGTACATGTAAAAAGGAGTCCCCCACACCTGCGCTCCATGTTCCAGCAGTGGCGGAGGCAGAAATAATTTCCAGGTGTGGCGAAGTTTATGAATGAAAAAAAATCATGTACAACTCAACTATGGAAGAGCTCACTAGAATATTAGATAAATATTACTTGGTGTTCAACAAATACAACCAAAATCCAAATTTTAAGTGTGGGCACTCTACATACCTCATTCGATGAAGATTACATGGATGATTGATTGCCAATGTATCATCTATATTAACTAGACTGGCATAAAGATGACCTATAAAACATAAAAACCACATTATGCAAGTGAAGATAGTTAGAAAGAATACATACCCAATGAAGGTTTACTTTCATTAAGTAGACTGTGGCAGTAACATTCTTCTACTGGCTTCGGCAAAAATACACATTAAATCTGCAGAAACCACAAGAAACATTAATTTGTTAGTGAACAATTGAATAATGTTCGTTCATGTGATTCGAGCAAGTAATATGACAATTCATCTAATGCGACCAAGGGGAAGAAGGACAATGAAATTACATCTTTCATTACATATTTAATCCTTTTCTTGGGTTGCGTCATCTGCAAACCCTAGCGGACTCGGCGAGTTGCAGTCTTTGCCGATCACAGCCTCTCAGTGTCCTTGTCGCCGGTTGCCGCCTCGCCGGTCGCAGGTCCCGTCCTGTGCGCCCACGGCCTACTCACTGCCGACTGCCGTGTGCCCGTGCTGCAGTGCCCTAAGTGCTGCCGCCCCTCCGTCCCTCATGAGCAGGTCCTAGGCAGCCAAGCAGCCGAGGCCGAGCAGCCGACTGCGGTGCTAGTGCTACGTGAACAAGTCAGCCCATGGTCACGGCCCACCACTCAATAGGCATCAACCAAGCCCACCCAACACGAGGCACACTCCCAAATCCTGAAAATTGTTCTGATGGGCTAATAGTATATATATACATATTTTCACGGCAGTTTAGGTATGGCGTTCGCCAAACCACGCCAGATTGCTAGCTTCGCCCCTGTGTTCCAGGAAAATAATAATTAAATACATCACGTAGACAAAAGTCCGCAGCACCCACGTACAACCATGGAAGAGAAAAAAAAACACCTCATACATATAAAAAATGGAGTCCCCCACACTTACGCTCAGATTTTCAGGAAAAAATAATTAAATCCATCACGTAGAAAAGCAAAAGTCCCCAGAACCCACGTCCAACCATTGAAGGAAAACAATACACCATGTACATGTACAAAAAGTAGAGTCCCTCACACCCACATCCATGTTCTTGCAAGAAAAATGAAATCCATCAGATACAAAAGGAAAGTTCCCAGCCCCACGTCCAACCATTAAATAAAAAACACATCCACATGGAAGTTCCGACTTTCTAGGCACCATACGAGCTTCCACGTTAATCCACATCAACAAGATTAGTTTAGCTATTAGATCATAAATTTAATGGTTATGATTTACTGGAGCACCGTTCCTTTATTTGTACATAGATTAAAAGGAAATACACCTACGTACACGTATCCAAGAAATAGACCTACATGTATCACATAGGCATGACCAAGTTCCAGAAAAAAAAAATCTATCACGTACGAAAAAATAAGTCCTCAACACTCATGTCTATTTATATAGAAAAGTCACCATGTACATGTAAAAAGGAGTCCCCCACACCCGCGCTCCATGTTCCAGGAAAATAATAATTAAATACATCACGTAGACAAAAGTCCGCAGCACCCACGTACAACCATGGAAGAGGAAAAAAACACCTCATACATGTAAAAAATGGAGTCCTCCACACTTACGCTCAGATTTTCAGGAAAAAATAATTAAATCCATCACGTAGAAAAGAAAAAGTCCCCAGAACCCACGTCCAACCATTAAAGGAAAACAATACACCATGTACATGTACAAAAAAATAGAGTCCCTCACACCCACATCCATGTTCTTGCAAGAAAAATGAAATCCATCAGATACAAAAGGAAAGTTCCCAGCCCCACGTCCAACCATTAAATAAAAAACACATCCACATGGAAGTTCCGACTTTCTCAATGACATTCAACTTCGACACTGGTCACTGCTACGCCCAGTCACCAGGGGAGTATTTTTACATTCTTAAATTTCTCTACTCCCTATAAATTACACGTACATATATTTAATTACGTGATTTATTTTTCACAAAAAGTGCGTGATTTATTAACCATAACTGTTGACTTAGCAGACACCGTTCAATAAATCATGTATGACAATCCAGCTGCGGCTCTCCTGATCGTATTCCTATTAGCCTTGAATCTCAGTTTAAGGTACAATGCAATAAGTCAGGTCCAGCTCTCCTGATTGTGTTCTCTCTAGCCTTTGAATTTCAGTCTACATGTTCAGAAGTGACAAACATCTAGCAGATATCTATTTTGTTATATACTAAGATTTGTTTAGATGCTTTAAATTAAGCTGCAGTGCGACCTAATCACCCTCTTGCTTGCTGTTGCTAAACACTATTGTTCTGATACATTATGATTAAAATTCGTTGCTTTTACCTAGCTTGGGGCTGCTTGAGTGGGTGCGTACTACTCCCTCCGTTCCTAAATATTTGTCTTTCTAGAAGTTTGAAATGGTGACTACATACAAAGCAAAATGAGTGAATCTACACTCTAAAATATGTCTATATACATCCGTATGTGATGATCATTTGAAATCTCTAGAAAGACAAATATTTAGGAACGGAGGGAGTACATGCTTAAAGAAGAGTAAGTGAATAATTGAATACCACATTATCATGATTTAGACGTTTATAGGAGTGTAAAGGAAGAAGGAATAATGCAAGGAGATTCATGAAGTCATTTTCATTGGGACTGTGAGAGTAGTCTCACAGAACATATAGGGAATTAATCTGTATAATTTTTTCATAATCCTTTGTCTGGTCAGGATTTTCTTCTTGGTATAATTTCAACGTGGGATGTTTTTAGCTATATATTAAATAGGATACCGAAATGCAATATTTCCAAGTGTATCGTAAGTATGTCATGTGTCTAATTCACCACACTTTGTTTACTATACTTTCCAGGTAGACATTTTTGCATGTCAACTTTGTTAAAATGTCTATATAAATCTTATGGTTAGTGTTGACTTGGAAATTCAATTATGCCGGTGTTCAAATCGACTACAATTTTTCACATATATAGTTTACCGGCTTCAAAGTTAATGAGGTAATTTAGAGTTCGTAGTCAAAGCAACATGTAATATAAGTTGCACTTTCTAGAATTTTCACTTGCTTTGCCTGTTCATATAGTTAGAGCTATCAACAGGCACATCACAATTATAAACATGGGCAAAAGAGCTTGACTTCCACATGATACATATAGTGGCATAATTAGGAACTTATACTCAAAGAACAATATTGATAGTTGCTATACATGAAAAAAAATTATACATGTTACAAAATATTTTCAATACTCTGTCGCATTTACCATATTTCCAATTGTGAAAATAAACCAGCAAAACTATTTTTCAGAAACATTTATTGAGTATAAATATGGTTTCTATATTTCTAGCCCGTGCAGTCGCACGGGTTGATGACTAGTGTTTATTAATTTTAATGCATGTTCATGACTGTTGTCGCTCTCTAGTTGGTCGCTTCCCAGTCTTTTGCTAGCCTTCACTTGTACTAAGAGGGAATACTGCTTGTGCATCCAATCCCTTAAACCCCAAAGTTATTCCATATGAGTCCACCATACCTTCCTATATGCGGTATCTACCTTCCGTTCCAAGTAAATTTGTATGTGCAAAACTCTAAACCTTCAAATAAACATTCTGTTTTGCATGCTCGAATAGCTCATATATCAACTAGGGCTGGCCTTATCTTCCGTGTTAGGCGGGTTATTCTCAAGAGGAGTGGACTCCGCTCCTCACTCACGAGAAAATGGCTGGTCACCGGGATGCCCAGTCCCATGCTTTATGCAAACTAAGTCAAAATGATTGCAAACAAAACTCCCCCTGGGACCCGTTGAATGTTGGAGGCACTCGTTGTTTCGAGCAAGCCATGGATTGATGCTTGTGGGGGAGGGGGAGTATAAACTGTACCATTCTGTTTGGGAACCGCGTATAATTTGTTTAGCATGGAAGATATCGTCATCTCTTAGTTGTTATGTTGACAATGAAAGTATGCTGCTCAAAATATAATTTATCTCTATTTTAAAACCGAGCTCTGGCACCTCTATAAATCCCTGCTTCCCTCTGCGAAGGGCCTATCTATTTACTTTTATGTTGAGTCATCACCTTATTGTTAAAAGCACTAGCTGGAGAGCACAGCTGTCATTTGCATTCATTACTGTTAATTTATATCGGGTATGACTATGATTGGATCTCTTTTACCATGAATTACAATGTTTAGTCAGTCTTTGATCTTTGAAGGTGCTCTGCATTTATGTTTTGCGGTCTCGGAAAGGGCTAGCGAGATACCATCTTGTTATATCATATTATGATTATTTTGGGAAAGTGTTGTCATCCGAGATTTATTATTATGGCTTGCTAGCTGATTATGTTATTGATATGAGTAAACATGAGACCTAGGAGTTATTGCAAATGTGGTTAGTTATGATCTTTGCTGAAAACCTGAATGCTGGCTTGACATAGGTACAACAACAAGAGCAAACAGAGTTTGTAAAAGTTTTTCTTTTTCTCTTTCAGTTTGTCAACTGAATTGCTTGAGGACAAGCAAGGGTTTAAGCTTGGGGGAGTTGATATGTCTCCGTCGTATCTACTTTTCCAAACACTTTTGCCCTTGTTTTGGACTCTAACTTGTATGATTTGAATGGAACTAACCCGGACTGACGCTGTTTTCAGCAGAATTGCCATGATGTTGTTTTATGTGCAGAAAACAAAAGTTCTCGGAATGACCTGAAACTCCACGGGATGTCTTATAAAAATAATAAAAAATCCTCGCCAAAGATGAAGACCAGGGGGCCCACACCCTGTCCACGAGGGTGGGGGGCGCGCCCTAGAGGGGGGGCGCGCCCCCCTACCTCGTGGGCCCCCTAGACACCTTCCGATGCCAACTCCAACTCTATATATTGGCTTTCGGGGAAAAAATCAGAGAGAAGAAATCATCGCGTTTTACGATACGGAGCCGCCGCCAAGCCCTAAAACCTCTCGGGAGGGCTGATCTGGAGTCCGTTCGGGGCTCCGGAGAGGGGGATTCGTCGCCGTCGTCATCGTCAACCATCCTCCATCACCAATTTCATGATGCTCACCGCCGTGCGTGAGTAATTCCATCGTTGGCTTGCTGGACGGTGATGGGTTGGGTGAGATTTATCATGTAATCGAGTTAGTTTTGTTAGGGTTTGATCCCTAGTATCCACTATGTTCAGAGATTGATGTTGCTATGACTTTGCTATGCTTAATGCTTGTCACTAGGGCCCAAGTGCCATGATTTCAGATCTCAACCTATTATGTTTTCATGAATATATGTGAGTTCTTGGTCCTATCTTGCAAGTCTATAGTCACCTACTATGTGTTATGATCCGGCAACCCCGAAGTGACAATAATCGGGACCACTCCGGTGATGACCATAGTTTGAGGAGTTCATGTATTCACTATGTGCTAATGCTTTGTTCCGGTTCTCTATTAAAAGGAGGCCTTAATATCCCTTAGTTTCCGTTAGGACCCGCTGCCACGGACGGTAGGACAAAAGATGGCATGCAAGTTCTTTTCCATAAGCACGTATGACTATATTCGAATACATGCCTACATTACATTGATGAATTGGAGCTAGTTACATGTCACCCTATGTTACATTTGTTACATGATGAACCACATCCGCATAATTATCCATCATCGATCCGGTGCCTCACGAGCTTTCCATATCTTGGAATTCCCTTATTTACTTTTCCGTTGCTATTGTTACAATCACTACAAAATACCAAAAACATTACTTTTGCTTTGTCTTTACTTTTGTTACCATTACCACCACTATCATATTACTTTGCTACTAAACACTTTGCTGCAGATACTAAGTTTCCAGGTGTGGTTGAATTGACAACTCAGCTGCTAATACTTGAGAATATTCTTTGGCTCCCCTTGTGTCGAATCAATAAATTTGGGTTGAATACTCTACCCTCGAAAGCTGTTTCGATCCCCTATACTTGTGGGTTATCAGTATGGCGACACCCGTGGGAATAGCGTGCGTGAGGCCGCAAAGTGATATGAGGTATTACGTGCTAGATCGGTGTGGCATTGCGTCGGGGTCCTGACACAGCCCTAACAAGCCTCATGACCCGCTTTTGCGCGGGCGAGGACAGCTGGTTAGCTCACAGCAGCACCAGCGACCCAAGCATATCCAAGGCCCGGGACAGCAATGGAAAACCGTGACGCTGTAAAAACAAGCGCCGGAATAACGAAGACAGCCTAGACAACATGGCGGTAAACGCCGGATTTAGAGGCTCTCGACCGGGTCAGGGGAAAAAGCCCTCTAAAGGCAACAGAGATGAACCGACCGGCCTAAACAAAATTCTAGACAAACTATGTCAGATCCACGGCACCCCCGGCAAGCCTGCAAATCATATCCACAAAGATTGCTGGGTCTTCAAGCAGGCTGGCAAGCTAAACGCCAAACACAAGGGGGAGGACACTCCGAGCGAGGACGAGGATACGCATCGCTAGCAAGACTCACTCTCTACATTTTAAAACCGAACCGAAAAACCATACCGAAAATAAACCGAACCGAACCGATTTTATAGTTTTTATGGTTTCTGGTTTTGGTATGGTATGAACTTTCCATACCGATTTGAACTTTGGTTTTTATGGTATATACCGAAAAACCGAACGGTTAACCGAATAAACCAAAGTAAAAATAAATTTATATTTCTTAAGATGAACAACCGTACAAGTTGTCATTTTTCTTGTACATGAGTCAAATTCACTACTAAGCACGTAAATTTTTCTTGTAACATAGTCATTTTTCTCTTTTTAAAATGCTAAGCACGTCCATAACCATCAACAAATGAATCAATGCATGCATATATACTTATATATATAGTCATATACTATTTGTGCAAAATATTATGTGTTTAATTTGAATCATAAATTTGCAAATTATTATTATGTCATTTTAAAATTCGCGTCAACTTTGGTTTTTATGGTATATAGCAAAACCATACCGAAATAATTTTGTGTATACCGAAACCGAACCGTATTTTATTTTCATACCATATTTACCGAAGTATTAATACCGTACAAACCGAAAAACCGTATAAACCGAACCATGTAAACCGAATAAACCAAACGCACAGGGTGAAGCAAGACATTGGGGGACAGAAAAAATTCCAGCCAGAAGTCTAAACAGTAAATGTTATCCACGTGACAAAGAGGAGGGGTAAATACACACTCCGAAATACACGAGCCATAGAGCCCGTCACCCATAAGTCCTGCCACTAGTTGGCCTGCCCGGTCACTTTCGATCGCAGGGATCACCTAATAGGTATCCGGCAGGAAGGATCAACCGCCCTGGTGCTGGACCCAATAGTAAACGGATACCACCTTACACAAGTCCTTATGGATGGCGGCAGTAGCCTAAATCTGATATACCAGGACACTGTCCGCAAAATGGGGATAAACCCAACAAACATCAGCCACAGTAATACTACCTTCAAGGGAGTAATACCAGGCACAGAGGCTCGCTGCACGGGCTCTCTAGTACTAGAGGTTGTGTTCGGCTCGCCCGACAACCTCCGGAGCGAAAGGTTAACCTTCGACATTGCTCCATTCCGAAGTGGCTATCAAGCACTACTCGGACGAGAGGCTTTCGCCTGTTTCAATGCAATACCGCATTACGCTTTACTCCAACTTAAAATGCCCGGTCCGCGCGGCACCATCACAGTACATGGAAATGTTGAGCGTTCGTTCCGAGCAGAAGAACGCACGGCTGCTTTAACAACCGAACACTAGACGACCTCACCACCAGAGATGACGACCGTTCGTTAGGACCGCGGACACGGTTAGACGAGTCCGGCCAATCATTGGATATATATTGGTTCGATGGTTAAACCCGTATAGACGGTACCAGGGGCTTCGCCGCGATAATTCGGCTCAACTTTATCCATCTCGACTTTTTTCATGGTTTATTTATAATAACCAAATTTTTGCACAACAACTTTTCACTAAGCACCTCTCTTTTACAGATGACGATCGTGCTACACCCGTCCAGGATACGGCACAACAGAGGCGCAGACGTGCAGCAGGGACCCGTGCAAAGGTTTCTCTTTAAATTAAGACCCTGCATAAACCCTTTTTACTGTCTTTTGTTGTTCACATCCTCCGGATTCTCAATACAACCGAGAAGGATGCTGATGTCTTGGCATGTGGCCACGTTAGAATATTGCTCATACCTGGACACTATGGGTTCATTATCAAAGGGCATCACCTAAGCCTAGTATATATTTCAAAGACCGAACACCTTAGGGAGTGTTCGGCGTCGCGAGTTAGGCCTTATATGCATCAGCTCCGAATCATGTCTTTGGTCAAATGTTGGGTTTGCCCGGCTCCTATGTTTTGCTACCTTACGTTCCGCTCTATCGGCTAAGGTGGCACCAGGAGAACTACTGCGATTGTGCCCTGGCTAGCCCGGACGAGCACCTCAGTAGAGAAAGCCGAAAATTGACTATCATGATAAAGCGAGAGACTGGTCAACCACTCGATGACTTATCGGAATCTTTGGGATTCCTCCGCATTAACGAAGGGCCGTTTCCCGGCCAGGAATGACCGCGCCCCGTATTTGGATGAGCGTGGAGCCACCAGGGGCTATATAGTAGCCCCACTGTTAAACTCCTATGGCTAAGTGAAAGTGTTAAAGCAATATAGTCCGATTGCCTAGTTCGCTGCGCTATCACCTCCTTAATGGACCAAGACGTTGGATCAAGTGTGAACACGTGTCTTCTGGGAACACCCCCGCATTATATGCGTGAAATTTGAAACCCGACATTTGCAAACTTTCGTGTTATATACACATATACATAAACGGCCGACAGGAGGCATCATAACACTTTTAGGCAAAAGTATAAAAATAGCCTTTATATAATTTAGTAAAACATTGTTTTTCAATGGGAATACATGTCATTCGAACATAATATTCTTGAGCACTTTGTGCTTCTATTGAACGAGCGCCGTCAAGGACCTCATCAAAATAGTGCTCGGCAGCTACTCGGCTAATTGCCGAACTAGGGGCTGCAATTGCGGTGGCGTCCATCTCCGCCCAGTGCGTTTTGACACGGGCAAGCGCCATCCGCGCACCCTCGATGCACGCCGACCTCTTCATAGCGTCGATGCGCGGCACAGCACCAAGGAACTGCTGCACCAAACTGAAGTAACTGTTCGGCCTTGGCCCTGTCGGCCACAGGTGATCCACAATAGATATCATGGCGAGTCCGGACAACCTATGCAGCTCGGCCCATTCGGCCATCCGCTCATTCGGAGGAAGCGGACACGCTGGACCATTAAATTGCGACCAGAACAGCTTCTCCACTTCGCGATCTCTTTGATCTTTGAAGAACTTCGGCGCATCAGACTTTTCGCTGCCAAATCCAGATAGGCGTCTGCAGAACTCCACAGCCGGTCCATAGGAGCATACCTAGGATCTACGAACTTCATCCGCAGCATAAAGGGCTTCCCAGCCGCGATATCCCCGGCGTGACGCAGCTCCTCCTTCATCGCTCTAATTGTAGAGCGGGATTCCTTGGCTGCTACCATGGCCTTCTCCAGCTCCGTAGCCCTTGCTTGGCTTTCCTTCTCAAGAAGCCGGTATCGGTCGGCGGCATCACTTAACCCAACGGCCATCTTCTCCTTACTTTGGCTTTGGCAGCTTGTTCGGCCCTCAGCTCTTCAGCCGCCTTTAGTGGTCGCATCACTATTCCTGGCTTGCTTTTTGGCTCGGGCAAGTTCCGCCCGAAGGGTCTGCACTGCCGCAGCTCCATCTGCATTTCACAACATGTTAAAGTTACTGGCATTACGCTCCTCTTACCATATGTTGAAATCCGGAGAAGTTACATACCCTGCGCCTCGTCAAGCCGCTTGTTGACAAGCACGATGTCGGCATCTACCGCGTCAAGTCGCCGCGTTATCTCGGCAACCTCACAAGTCCGGCTAGCCACCGGACCTCCTGCCACCTGCATATGAAGACGGCTGGATTATTACCTGCGACTATGATCCTCTATTTACCGCCATTTCCGACGGCAACCAGAGTCTCAGGGGCTACTATCTGCACAGGGCACATTTAAGACATGTGCGATCGTCAAAAATACACGCCACTGCGTACCTCAAAACCTTTCAGCAGACTCATAAAGGCTTCATGCAACCCCTCTCTCGTGGATGAAACCCTCTCAACCATCGCCCATTAGCGACAAAGGCGCTTTTGAGATAGCCGCTTTGCTCTAGCAGATCCTTGAAGCATCCAACCGCATGACAAAGTGAGCCGGACCCTTCCGTTGTTTCTCTTCAAGAGCCGGATACTGAGGACTTCGGGTGGCCAAAGAATCACCCTCTGGCCTTGCCGGATCGGGAGAAGCCCTCCGAGACGACACCTCGGGGTCGCCCGCCTCATAAGACAGGATGGCGTGGGGAGGCGTTTCGCTCTCCATCATCTCCGGAGGAGGATCCCCCGAAGACGAACTCTGCCAAGAAGGGCCATGATCCAGACTACAAGATGGATGATTCGGTTATTCTCCTCAGAAGTAAAGTACGACGTTTTTTACTATTAAACCCTTTCTTTTACTTACAGCTCGATGGAGGGCTGCTCCCCTTGCGGACATTGTACGGCCGGAGTACTCCCTGGGCCAGGACCCTCTGGCGAAGGTTTCTTCCCCCGTTTAGAGACTATTGTCTCCGGGCCTTCAGAGGCGGTCCTTTTCCTTCCTTGGGGAAATGGGGCTTTGGCTTCTTCTCCCCGGTTGTCCGCCTTCGCGAAGGCGTCAGCCTCTTTCTACCCACTTTTATCCTCCCCTGAGGGCGCTTGGTAGGGCACAAGCTCCAACATCCGGACTAGTACCGGATTCGGTGAGACCTCGGGGAGGGGGACCGGACACCTGATCATCTTCGCCTTTGCTATCCAGTCCTGGTCAAAGAGCGACTTTTCAGAATGATGTCATGATAAATAGAAATACAACGTGTTCGGCCATAGGGCGACTTACTTGGGTATCTGGACGATTGCAGCTCAGACCCGCGTCCTCGGTGGAATCCGGACACATTACTTTCGGTCCGAAGTACAATTTGTACATCTCCTCGGGCGTCATGCCGAGGAAGTGCTGAATAGCTCGTGCTCCCTTCGGATTGAATTCCCACAGACGGAGGGGACGACATTTACAGGGCAGGGTTCGGTGAAGTAACATTACTTGCGTTACTATGACCAGATCAATATCTCTTTCGAGAAGATCTCAGATGCCGCCCTACAGTATGTGCACGTCCTTCACTTGCCCCCAGTCTAGCCCCTTGTTGATCCATGACGTTAGTCGTGGAGGGTGACCCGAGAAAAAGGCAGGTGGGGCCACCCATTTGGTACCCCTGGGAGCTGTGACATAAAACCATTCTTGTTGTCATAAGCTGGACACCTCATGGAAAGAACCCTCGGGCCATGGGGCATCGGTGCTTTTGCTTATTACAGCACCTCTGCATTCTGCATACCTCCCCTCGATTGTCTTCGGCTCCACTTGGAAAGTCTTGAGCCACAGGCCGAAGTGAGGGGTGATGAGGATAAAAGCTTCGCACACAATGATAAAAGACGAGATATGGAGAATAGAATCCAGAGCTAAATCATGGAAGTCCAGCCCGTAATAGAACATGAGTCCCCTCACGAAAGGATCCAGAGCCAGGCCTAGCCCTTGAAGGAAGTGAGATATGAATACTACGCTCTCGCCGAGTTTGGGAGTAGGTATGACCTGCCCTTGAGCAGGCAGCCGGTGCGTAATCTCACGGTCAAGAACCTGGCCTCTCTTAACTTTCGACGTCTTCCTCCGTGGACGGAGGAGGGCATCCACCGACCTTGAAGGTTGGATCCGGACATGGCTGAAGGTCCGGCGCTGACCTGAGCTTTGGGTGTTGGAACTCGAGGCGGGGAGGGATTCGATTTAGTTCAAGGAATAAAAAGGATAGGCCTTGGTCTCTTTATAAAGAGGGTGAATACCAGGCGTCCTCCTCGTGACCGTTTGGGACTTGCCTATAATCGAGGAGTCATACCAACAGGCACGATTGGGTTACCCACGCCCGTATCGATGAGAATCCCGTGATAAGGGGACACGATCTATGCTTCGACAAGAGGTGCCAAGGAAACTGCCTCGCGATATGCGCCAAGGCTAGTTGTGAAAAACGGTTCGAATAATGACCGGGCCATGGTGTGATGTCATGCTAGAATTCATCGGCAGATTAGATTTGTGGAAGTATTATTCTCTCTACGATGGTATGTGGAACTTGTTTTGCGGAGCCGGACACTATCTTTGTGTTCAAGATCTTCTATGGAGTATTCGGAGGAGGAACCCGCATTGCAATGCCGAAAACAATCTGCGCGTCGGACTCATCGTCATTGAAGCCTGTTTGAGGGCTCTTGAGGAGTCTGGATTAGGTGGTATCCGGACAGCGGACTATATCCTTTGGCGGACTGCTGGACTATGAAGATACAGGATTGAAGACTTCGTCTCGTGTCCGGATGGGACTCTCTTGGCGTGGAAGGCAAGCTTGGCGATACGGATATGTAGATCTCCTTCTGTTGTAACCGACTCTGTGTAACCCTAGCCCCCTCCGGTATCTATATAAACCGGAGGGTTTAGTCCGTAGGACAAGAACAATCATACCATAGGCTAGCTTCTAGGATTTAGCCTCTACGATCTTGTGGTAGATCAACTCTTTTAATACTCATATTCATCAAGATCAATCAAGCAGGAAGTAGGGTATTACCTCCATAGAGAGGGCCCGAACCTGGGTAAACATCGTGTCCCTTGCCTCTTGTTACCATCCGCCTTAGACGCACAGTTCGGGAACCCTACCCGAGATCCGCCGGTTTTGACACCGGCAGGAGGCTTAAGTCAATGTTATATTCATGCCCCAATCATGAGCTCTCAAGAGAAATTATTATTCAAAAATTTCATGCTCGGCTTTCTCTCAATAATCGCTCCATGCTCGATACTTCTTGTATTGGTTCTTTTATGATGAATACTATTGAATTCAGATAGGATTTATTGGAAAGAATTAAACGCAACTCTGAAGATTGGGAACTCAACGAAGGTAAGGAGTCAGGTATAACACCTAAGTTTGATTGTGTTAAATCTTTTATGGATACCGATGCTTTTCGTGAATTTAGCACTAAATATGGACTTGACTCTGAGATAGTAGCTTCTTTCTGTGAATCATTTTCTACTCATGTTGATCTCCCTAAGGAGAAGTGGTTTAAATATCATCCTCCCATTGAAGTAAAAGTAGTTGAACCTATTGAAGTTGAAGAAAGGACTATCACTTATAATGTTGATCCTATTGTTCCTACCGCTTATATTGAGAAACCACCTTTCCCTATTAGAATAAAGGATCATGCTAATGCTTCAACTGTGGTTCGTAAGAGTAATGCTTGAACACCTACACCCCCTGAGCAAATTAAAGTTGAACCTAGTATTGCTATGGTTAAAGATCTCTTGGTTGATAATATTGATGGGCATGTTATCTCCTTCTGTAATGAAGCTGCTAGAATTGCTAGACCCGATACTAAAAATAAACATAGACCTGTTGTAGGCATGCATGTTGTTTCTGTTAAAATAGGAGATCATTGATATCATGGATTATGTGATATGGGTGCTAGTGCGAGTGCAATACCTCATTCCTTATACGAAGAAATTATGGATGATATTGCACCTGCTGAGATAGAAGGTATTGATGTTACAATTAAGCTTGCCAATAGAGATACTATTTCACCAATTGGGATTGTTAGAGATGTTGAAGTCTTGTGTGGGAAAGTTGAATATCCTACTGATTTTCTTGTACTTGGTTCCCCACAAGATGACTTTTGTCCCATCATATTTGGTAGACCCTTCTTGAATAGTGTTAATGCTAAGATAGACTGCGAAAAGGATATTGTTACTGTTGGTTTAGGGGATATGTCTCATGATTTTAATTTTGCTAAATTTCGTAGAGAACCCCATGATAAAGAATTGCCTAGTAAAGATGAAATTATTGGTCTTGATTCTATTGACGTGCCTCCTAATGATCCTTTAGAACAATATTTGCTAGACCATGAAAATGATATGTTTATGAATGAAAGAAGGGAAATAGATGAAATATTCTTTAAGCAGGAACCTATTTTGAAACACAACTTGCCTGTTGAAATTCTAGGGGATCCTCCTCCACCCAAGGGTGATCCCGTGTTTGAGCTTAAACCATTACCTGATACTCTTAAATATGCTTATCTTGATGAAAAGAAGATATATCCTGTTATTATTAGTGCTAACCTTTCAGAGCAGGAAGAAGAGAAATTATTGAAGACTCTGAAGAAGCACCGTGCTGCTATTGGATATACTCTTGATGATCTTCAGGGCATTAGTCCTACACTATGCGAGCACAAAATAAAATTGGAGAAAGACGCTAAACCGGTTGTTGATCACCAACGACGGTTAAATCCTAAGATGAAAGAAGTGGTAAGAAAAGAAATACTAAAGCTTCTGTAGGCAGGTATAATTTATCCTATTGCTGATAGTCAGTGGGTAAGTCATGTCCATTGTGTCCCTAAGAAGGGAGGTATTACTGTTGTTCCTAATGATAAAGATGAATTGATCCCACAAAGAATTGTTACAGGTTATAGAATGGTAATTGACTTCCGCAAATTAAATAAATCTACTAAAAAGGATCATCACCCTTTACCTTTTATTGACCAAATGCTAGAAAGATTATCCAAACATACACATTTTTGCTTTCAAGACGGTTATTCCGGTTTCTCTCAAATACCTGTGTCAAAAGAGGATCAGGAAAAGACCACTTTTACTTGCCCTTTCGGTACCTTTGCTTATAGATGTATGCCTTTTGGTTTATGTAATGCACCTGCTACCTTTAAAAGATGTATGACTGCTATATTCTCTGACTTTTGTGAAAAGATTGTTGAGGTTTTCATGGATGATTTCTCCGTGTATGGAACTTCTTTTGATGATTGCTTAAGAAAGCTCGATCGAGTTTTGCAGAGATGTGAAGAAACTAGTCTTGTCTTGAATTGGGAGAAGTGCCATATTATGGTAAATGAAGGTATTGTATTGGGGCATAAAATTTCTGAAAGAGGTATCAAAGTTGATAAAGCTAAAGTTGATGCTATTGAAAAGATGCCATGTCCAAAGGACATTAAAGGTATAAGAAATTTCCTTGGTCATGCCGGTTTTTACAGGAGGTTCATTAAAGACTTCTCAAAAATTTCTAGGCCTCTGACTAATCTCTTACAAAAAGATGTTCCTTTTGTCTTTTATGATGATTGTGTAGAAGCATTTGAAATACTTAAGAAAGCCTTGATTTCTGCACCTATTGTTCAGCCACCTGGTTGGAATTTACCCTTTGAAATTATGTGTGATGCTAGTGATTATGCTGTAGGTGCTGTTCTCGGACAAAAAGTTAATAAGAAATTAAATGTTATGCAATATGATAGTAAAACTCGAGACAGCGCCCAGAGAAATTATGCTACTACTAAAAAGGAATTTTTAGCAGTTGTATTTGCTTGTGATAAGTTCAGAGCTTATATTGTTGATTCTAAAGTAATTGTTCACACTGATCATGCTGCTATTAAATACCTTATGGAAAAGAAAGATGCTAAACCTAGACTTATTAGATGGGTTCTCTTGCTACAAGAATTTGATTTGCATATTATTGATAGAAAGGGAGCTGAGAACCCCGTTGCAGACAACTTGTCTAGGTTAGAGAATGTTCTTGATGATCCACTACCTATTGATGATAGCTTTCATGATGAACAATTAGCTGTCATAAATGCTTCTCGTACTGCTCCATGGTATGCTGATTATGCTAATTACATTGTTGCTAAATTTATACCACATAGTTTCACATGCCAGCAAAAGAAAAAGTTTTTCTATGATTTAAGACATTACTTCTGGGATGGCCCACACCTTTATAAAGAAGGAGTAGATGGTGTTATTGGATGTCGTGTACCTGAGCATGAACAGGAACAGATCCTACGCAAGTGTCACTTCGAGGCTTATGGAGGACACCACGCTGGAGATAGAACTGCACATAAGGTATTGCAATCCGGTTTTTATTGGCCTACTCTTTTCAAAGATGCCCGTAAGTTTGTCTTGTTTTGTGACGAATGTCAAACATTTGGTAATATTAGTAGATGTCAAGAAATGCCTATGAACTATTCACTTGTTATTGAACTATTTGATGTTTGGGGCTTTGATTATATGGAACTGTTTCCTTCCTCTAACGGGTATACACATATTTTAGTTGTTGTTGATTACGTTACGAAGTGGCTAGAAGCTATTCCAACTAGTAGTGCTGATCATAACACCTCTATTAAGATGCTTAAAGAAGTTATTTTTCTGAGGTTTTGAGTCCCTAGATACTTAATGACCTATGGTGGTTCACATTTTATTCATGGCACTTTTCGTAAAATGCTTGCTAAGTATGATGTTAATCATAGAATTGCATCTCCATACCACCCACAGTCTAGTGGTCAAGTAGAACTGAGTAATAGGGAGTTTAAATTTCTTTTGCAAAAGACTGTTAATAGATCTAGAAAGAATTGGTCCAAGAAACTTGATGATGCATTATGGGCCTATAGAACCGCATATAAAAATCCTATGGGTATATCTCCGTATAAAATGATTTATGGAAAAGCATGTCACTTATCTCTCGAGCTAGAACATAAGGCATATTGGGCCATTAAAGAGCTCAATTATGATTTCAAACTTGCCGGTGAGAAGAGACTATTTGACATTAGCTCACTTGATGAGTCACTACTAGGAAAAGGCCTATAGATGGGACGGACAGTAATGGCGCACTGTACATGTGGTGCGCCATTACTAAATACTAATGGCGCACCATGTATTGGTGCGCCATTAGTGTGCAAATACTAATGGCGCACCACATCCCATGGTGCGCCATTAGTAAAAAAAACTTTTTTTTAATTTTTTCAAAACTACTAATGGCGCACGGTGGGACGGACAGTAATGGCGCACCACTCCCACCGTGCGCCATTACTATGTTGACATAGTAATGGCGCACCACACCCACCATGCGCCATTAGTAGTTTTGAAAAAAAAGTAAAAAAAATTAAAAAATATTTGTTACTAATGGCGCACCATGTCTCGGTGCGCCGTTACTAGTTTTAACTAGTAATGGCGTACTGCCCACTTGTGCGCCATTACTAAGTTTTTTTCAAAAAAAATTCAAAAAAATATCAAAAAATTTTTAATTTTTTTTCAAAACTAGTAATGGCGCACCGTGGGTGTGGTGCACCATTACTAGTTTAACTAGTAATGGCGCACGGGTGGTGCGCCATGACTAACTTGCCCCAACACCGAATGCACCCCCCCCCCCCCCGTGGATTGCCTTTTCGGTTTTAAAAAAAATAAAAGAAAATGATGGAAATGTCAAAAAAATAAAAGAAAATAAGTTTCCCATGTGATATGTGGTCTAGTTGTTGGGAAAATTTACAAATATGAATTTTGACTTTATTTGCAAAATCTCTCCGGAAATTTGTAAATGGGCATAACTTTTGCATACTGAACTTCGGATGAAAAAGTTTTTATATGAAAAATCATCTACTCAAAAAGTTACATCCAAATTTAACGGGGCAACCCCTTTAAACATTTTCAAAATCCCCAAAAACCTAACAGAAAAAAAGTTACGGGCCTTTCAAGATCTAGAGGCAAAAAAATTCAAAAAATTTCAAACTTACTAGTGGCCCACCGTGGATGTGGTGCGCCACTAGTAACAGAAAAAAAAATTGGTTTTGAATTTTTTTTTGAATTTTTTTCAAAATGACACGTAATATGACCGGAAGTTTGAAATATTTTTCAAAATTTCATCATAGTCATGAACATGAACAAAGTCCTAGACATCAACAAGGTATAATAGGATTGATATGCTAGATATATCAACAAGTGCCCGTGAAGTGAGCTGTTCTTTGGGGTTCGATAGAACTACGAAGTTAAGCGTGCTTGGGCTGGAGTAGTGTGAGGATGGGTGACCTTTCGGGAAGTTTGACCACGGAGTGCGATTTGACCTGAGATTAAGCATATTGACCCGAGATTAAGCCATAGTGACCTGAGATTAAGAAATCTGAAAACTCCTCTCTAAATGGGAAGGTCCTTGCGTTATCGAGGAGGTCTATCGTTCCGGTGCCATAAAAATCAACAACTTCGAAAGCACAAATCCGAAGTTGGTGAACGGTCAAAGAATCAAACATTATATCTCAGGTAATGCCATAAATTTTGAAACCAATGTTATTGAGACCGTAACCCCGGAGGAGTACATAAGGGACAGTTTCCAGAACGTTTCAGACTCCGAAAAGGAATAGGTATGTGATACGGTAAGTAAACCGACTCCAAAATAGTTCTAATAGCAAATGTTCTCCGCTTTGGAATATTTAATAAAATAGGAAAATAAGAAGTAGTCCGAAAGGGACACGAGGCATCCACGAGGGTGGAGAGCGCACCCTACCCCCTGGGCACGCCCCCTGCCTCGTGTGCTCTCCGGACTCTGTTTTCTTGCACGATACTTCTTTTGGTCGGTAAAAATTCACTATATAATCTCCCGAAAGTTTTTACCACCGACGCAAATATCCTCTGCTTTTGTTTCGAGCTGTTTTTCTGACAGATCTAGATCACCATGGCGTCTTCGAGCGCCCCCTAGGACAAATTTTTCAAGAAGGTCATCAACCCCTACCTCGCGGAGGTGCTGCAACACCCTCGAACCATTGAGATGTGTGAGGGGGTGGTGCACGTCCGCGATGTTGAGGGACCAAGGAGGACCGGAAGCGTGGAGACAAGACTCGAAGCAATGGAGCAACAAGTTTTCAAGTGCCAGGGGATGGTGGAATGCGGACTCAACGCCAACCACATGATGATCGCGGAGTTCACCAACAACCACAAGCTGGTGTCGAAGAACATTGGGGAGACCATCTTCAAGCTTCACGAGAAAATCGAGCACCTCCAAGCCCATATCTATGACCTGCAAAACCAAAACTGTGGGTATGAATATATATTCAAGAGGATGAGTTTGGCTGCAGATATGAGGATCTCGAAGACTCGATCATCCTTCTATGATGGTGAGCCTATGCCTTGGAAGATGGACGACAAGCCTACATTATCAACAACTCCATCATCACCACCTCTGAAGAAAGTGACATAAATAATGGGTATGGGCACTCCCCTTGGCAATTGCCAAGCTTGGGGGAGGTGCCCTGATATCGTATCACCATCACACTTCTATCTTTACCATTTTTCTTAGTTCGATCCTTTTGGTTATATCTTGATCTAGTAGAATAAAGTTTAGTATGATCTAGCTTTGAGTTTTTGTGTTGATCCTTATCTATGTAATCGAGTCCGTGAGATATATATAATAAAGATTAGTCTTGAGTCGAGGGCTTGGTTATCTTGCTATGATCTTGAGGGAATAAAAGAAAGAATGAAAAGAAATAAAGAGATCATATTCATCTTATGGAGAGTAATGACTTCACATATAAAGAGTATGATGAATAAAAATTTGTTGAGAGCTGACAAACATAGTTTTGGTCATCATTGCAATTAATAGGAAGTAATAACGAAAGAGAGGTTTCCACATATAAATATACTATCTTGGACAGATTTTATGATTGTGAGCACTCATTAAAATATGACATGCTAAAAAGTTGATGTTGGACAAGGAAGATAACGTAATGGTTTATGTTTCCTTGTATCTGAAATAAATTATATTGTCATGGATCATCCAACATGCTGAGCTTGCCTTTCCCCCTCATGCTAGCCAAATTCTTTGCACCAAGTAGAGATACTACTTGTGCTTCCAAATATCTTAAACCCAGTTTTGCCATGAGAGTCCACCATATCTACCTATGGATTGAGTAAGATCCTTCAAGTAAGTTGTCATTGTTGCAAGCTTTATACGAGCTTGTGATATGGAAGAAACAAAAGCGACAGACTGCATAAGAAAGGTCCCTATCACAAGTGGCAATATAAAGTGACGTTCTTTTGCATTAAGATTTTGTGCATCCAACCATAAAAGCACATGACAACCTCTGCTTCCCTCTGCGAAGGGCCTATCTTTTATTTCTTGTCTTATACCTTATACAAGAGTCATGGTGATCTTCACCTTTCCTTTTTTACACTTTATCCTTCGGCATGCACTATATATATATATATATATATATATATATATATATATATATATCCTATGGCAAGCACTATGTGTTTTCATCAAGCATTATTGTTGACTTTACCCTTGAGGTAAAAGGTTGGGAGGCAAAACTATAAGCCCCTATCTTTCTCTGTGTCCGATTAAAACTTCATACCCGTAAGTATTGCGTGAGGGTTAGCAATTGTGAAAGACTAAATGATAGTTGAGTATGTGGACTTGCTGAAAAGCTCTTATATTGACTCTTTCCGATGTTATGATAAATTGCAATTGCTTCAATGACTGAGATTATAGTTTGCTAAGTTTTCAATGAAGTTTCTGATTCATACTTTACATTGTGATAGATTATTACTAAAGCATAAGAAATCATATGACAATTAAAATATATATATGTTGCTATTTGAAGATTAATCATGATGCCCTCATGTCCATATTTTAATTTATCGACACCTCTATCTCTAAACATGTGGACATATTTTTCGATATCGGCTTCCGCTTGACGACAAGCGGGGTCTAAGCTTGGGGGAGTTGATACGTCCATTTTGCATCATGCTTTTATATCGATATTTATTGCATTATGGGATGTTATTACACATTATGTCACAATACTTTTACCTTTTCTCTCTTATTTTACAAGGTTTACATGAAGAGGGAGGATGCCGGCAGCTGGAATTCTTGGCTGGAAAAGGAGCAAATATTAGAGACCTATTCTGCACAACTCCAAAAGTCCACGAAAGTCAGTTTTGGAACATATTAAAAATATTGGGCGAAGAAAGCACCAGAGGGGGCCACCCACTGTCCACGAGGGTGGAGGGCGCACCCTACACCCTGGGCGCGCCCCTTCCTCATGGGCCACCTGGAAGCCCCCCGATGCCCGTCTTCTGATATAAGGTGTCTTTTGCCCTGGAAAAAAATAAGAAGGAAGCTTTTGGGACGAAGCGCCACCGTCTCGAGGCGGAACCTTGGCGGAAACAATCTAGGGCTCCGGCGGAGCTGTTCTGCCGGGGGAACATCCCTCCGGGAGGGGAAAATCGTCACCATCGTCATCACCATTGATCATCTCATCGGGAGGGGGTCAATCTCCATCAACATCTTCACCAGCACCGTCTCCTCTCAAACCCTAGTTCATCTCTTTTATCCGATCTTTGTCTCAAAACCTCATATTGATACATGTGGGTTGCTAGTAGTGTTGATTACTCCTTGTAGTTGATCCTAGTTGGTTTATTCGGTGGAAGATTATATGTTTAGATACTTTATGCACATTAATACCCCTCTGATTATGAACATGAATATGATTTGTGAGTAGTTATGTTTGTTCCTGAGGACATGGGAGAAGTCTTGTTATAAGTAGTGATGTGAATTTGGTATTCGTTCGATATTTTGATGAGATGCATGTTGTCTTTCCTCTAGTGGTGTTATGTGAATGTCGACTACATGACACTTCACCATTGTTTGGGCCTAGGGGAAGGCATTGGGAAGTAATAAGTAGATGATGGGTTGCTAGAGTCACAGAAGCTTAAACACTAGTTTATGCGTTGCTTCGCAAGGGGCTGATTTGGATCCATATGTTTCATGATATGGTTAGGTTTACCATAATTCTTCTTTCGTAGTTGCGGATGCTTGCGAGGGGGGTTAATCATAAGTGGGATGCACCGGTCCACCCACATATCAAATTATCAAAGTAACGAACGTGAATCATATGAGCATGATGAAAACTAGCTTTATGATAATTCCCATGTGTCCTTGGGAGCGCTTTCCTTTATATAAGAGTTTGTCCGGGCTTCTCCTTTGCTACAAAAAGGATTGGGCCACCTTGCTACACCTTGTTTGCTTTTGTTACTTGTTACCCGTTACGAGTTACCTTATCACAAAACTATCTGTTACCGATAATTTCAGTGCTTGCAGAGAATACCTTACTAAAAACTGCTTGTCATTTCCTTCTGCTCCTCATTGGGTTCGACACTCTTACTTATCAAAAGGACTACGATAGATCCCCTATACTTGTGGGTCATCAACAGCCTGCATGATATGTAGACGATAGCCAATCCAGCCGTGTCTGCTGGAGTCTGGTCACATGCATGGACGAACTGATCTTCCGTGTCATGCAGGGATCGTCCAGGCACTAACGTTTGTACAACATTGGTCCAGTTCGATCTCTCGTCTCTCTCTTCTATTAACTCACCCGACTTGTGGGGCCGGGGAGTGTGCCTATGGTCGGTTCTCAATTGTGGCCCCACATGTGTGTGCAAACGCAATATTACGCGCGTTCCGTTTCGAGAGTGGCATGCCAGACCGACCGACCGTCTAGGGTGCGGAGCGAATGCGACGGGTGTGCTGTATACTCCATACATGTGTACTGCCGTTTTCTTGAGGCTTTGCTCCATGGCGCAATCCATGGATACAAAATTATACTATTTAAAAGTCAAGGGCGAGGCTTTTCCCGTGTGGTAGGTGGGGCAGTTCCACCTAGTCGGTTCGACAGAGACGCGAGAAGATGAGGGAGTAGGCTGCTAAAAACGTAGGGTTGTGTGATTTGATAGCGAGTTACTGTTCGACAGGTGGGGCCCCGTGATTTGACTTACCATTATCATTTTAACTGAGGCGCTACGACCGGCGTGAGTCTCCTGATTCCTGACCACCTCCATGGTATACAGGTGTGTCTCCCAATGCTCCACCTTGTAGAGCATGGTTAATAGTATATCGAGCTGCTGGTGCTGCATGAGTATATAAACATGCCATCTCATCAAAAGTTAGTAGTATTATTTATTATTCATACAATAGGGTTGGCTATATGGTGGGCTATAAGGTTTTTCTCACTTTCTCTCTATCTCTCTCCTTGTATTAAATGCTTTTGTCTAGGTGCACATGTAGAGGCTGGCTCTTGCATGAGAGCCCACTCCTCCACTTTTTCCTTGCCTCTCACCTCCACATATGCAAAAATGCCATGTAAGCGGGCTTATAGCCCACTATTGTACTTGCTCGTACAGGTGCTAAGCCTACCACATAGGCATAAAGTCTAATGTGGCAAGTTAATTAAGAAGAGAGAGACTAGTTTGGTGACCCCAGGAAGAAACGGTGCTAAGCGTGTGTACCTAGGTGAAAAGACAATTTTGAGTCTATAGCTAAGTAAATGAAGCAAGCTTAGCCACAAAAAACTAAGCACCATTTCATTGGAAGAGGTCACTCCTTAGCAAATGTAATAAATACTACGAAGTAAGAGATAGAGAGAAGTAAAAAAACTCTTATAGCCAACCTTATAGCTAACTTTGTTGTATGAGTGACTAAGTGATGACTATGTATGATATGCCAACATCAGATAGCCTAACACACCGTGTGAAATCTCCAAGGGCGCGACCGCGCGAGCGAGGCGGCCGTCGTGGTAGGCACGACCATGATACGGGTTGCTGGCAGCCCTTGGATCTGATATCGAACGGTCGCATGCTAAGTTGATGAAACTTTGCAGAATAACCCTCCGGGATAGGATATTCACCCGTAGGTCTAGAATCACACCATGCAACCGTTCGATCTTAGATCCAAGGGCTCATGGAAGCCAGTATGATGGGAGCATGGAAAGCTTCGTATCACCTGTAATTTTCAAGACGCTTGACATGCGAACACGCAGATGCATGAAGCCATTTAATTGGGCATCGAGTAGACATGACATCTAACTGGCCCCATAGTACTGTGCATGAATCCATTTATCCACCAGGCAAACCACTACCCTGCCGTTCACATGCCCCACTCAGCATTTTTACAATCGAAAAACCACTAGCAGTTCGCTCCTACTCGTCCCTGAACGTCCTTTAACATTATGGCAGTACGCTCCTAGTCGTCCCATCCTTTCACCTTACGGTAGTTACACTAATCATAACCCTCCTCCCAAATCCATGGCGTCCCAAATCTCCATGATCGGCGGTGAGTACAAGGTTAGAACCATCACCGGCGATGAGTTCGACGTCATCTACACCCGTTCTTCCGCGACGGTGAAAGGATGCCTTGCTCGCTTCAGACGCATGTTCAAAAAGTCAAATGATGAGTGGGTCGCTGGGCTAGATGTTGAGTACACCATAGCCCTAGACAAAGAGAAGAATCTAAAGGAGGAAGAGCAGATGAAGCCTGCCGTGATCCAGGTTTGCGTGCATAACTTATGCTTTGTCTACCACATATGCCATCCCGACGTTGAGTGCGAGGAATTTAAGAACTTCCTCACGGGCATCCTAGTCAAATTCGTTACTATAGACTTTACGAATGACAAAATAGTCTTGGGTCAGATAGGCCTCATTGTAGGCGAGCCCTTCGACCTCTAGAAGAATGGGTTGGTGCCCTCCCGTGATCAGCCTTCAATGCTGACCCTGGCAGGAGCCATGGTTCATCCTTCATATGGTAAATTAAACAAACCTCCGCACAAGTTTCATTGTCATGCATGGCAGTGGAATGTACTAGATATAGACCACATTTAGTACGCTGCAATGGATGCCTACCTTTGTTTCAATATCTACAAGGGTTGGATGAAGAGCAAGAGCCAAGTGTGCGATTCAAGCAAAGAAGTATCAGCCAAGAGGAAGAGGGACAAGGACGAAGTTGAGCACGTGGACGAGGAGTCCGAGTAAGGTGGCAGTGTCATTGCTCATGGTGGTTCTAATGCAGTGTCTACCGGATTAGTTGCTTATTTTAATTTCAGTGGTGCTTAGTTTTATTTGAGGGGTGTGTTGTGCTGAGCCCCCAACAGAACTATTTTATGTTCCTTCTCGTTACTTTAACTCTTCAGTACGTACAGACTAGTATTTCTTACAGTTCATCTTTTAGTTGGTATAGTACTACCACTCGTTTCTTCACATTATATACGTACAGTATATATGGCCAACATCATATAGCCAACAGTTTAGTTGTCACAAAATTTCAGGGTGCTTAATTTTATTTGAGGGGTGTGTTGTGCTGGACATCATTATTGTGACTTAAATCTCTTTTGCCATGTTATAATGACATAAATACCTATGGACCAACATGCCAGTTCTCCCTCTATCTCACTACAGTACACTAAAGTGTGGGGCCTACTTGATCCCAACAACATTCTTATTTTCCTGTAAAATTATTCGTTTGGTTACTCCTGACAAGCGGGACCCCACTTATCATTTTGAGAATCGGCTTAATTTTGTCATATAACATGGTCAACGGGTTTGAAGTGAAAATAACAATGTCTAATGGCATTTTTGAGCAAACATCTAACAAAATGATGGCATTTTTGAGATATCTAATTGCATTTTGAGCAAGCATCTCATAGATCGATGGCATTTTGAGTAGTTGTAACTTCTAATGGCAAAACTGAGTACTGATACACAACTAGTGGAATAAATAATAAAAACCCAAGGATTAATAGGTATGCTAATTTGTTTAATAGAATTTAGCACCCCATTTAAGCACGTACTAGCTTTTTTAATAGTACTATATGCATAATTTGGCGACGAGCGCTCTCTATATGTACCACCTTTTTTCTTTAATTTCAACTTGTTAGTTTTGCTCCATGGCACAATCCATCAATACTACTACTGTACAAAAGTATACATTTTTAAAAGGCTAGAGGGCAAGGAAGTCTCGCTTGGTTGGTTTCACGACAGGCGAGGGCCTTTGTGATTTGACGGCTCATTACTGCTGGAAGGCGGGGCCTTGTGATTTGAGTGGTCGTATAAATGTTGCCGACGACCTGAGGAGGAGCAAAGAGCCGTGCGCTATACTCAAGTTTTCCACTGGAGTACTAGTACGACGGAGGAGCACGAAACACGGCAGACCAGTGCCATATGGCGATAACAAATGATCTAATTTGCTAGTCATCGATCCCACGGCGCCGCTCATCGTTAGCATTGTTCTATTCATGCCTCGCAGAGAACGTGACACGTGCAGCGAAACACCCAAAGCAAAAGAAGAAACACAGGAGCAAAAGAAGAAGGAAGATTATCACCCCAAAAAAAGAAGGACGACGCACACACAAGTCTGGGGCGCTACTCTCTACTACATGAAGGGTTGTTGGCCGCGGAGTTGTAACTGCTTCTTCATGGACTCTATGACCTCCGCCTCCTTGCGCGTCTCCTTCGCCATCTTCTTCATTCTGTCCATGACGCGGGATATCTCGACGTGAGCCTTCATCATCTGTTCCACGGCCGCATAACGTACCTTAACAGCTATGCCAACTCCTCATTTTGTTCCATGACGAGGGCCTGCAACATCTTCATCGAGGAACTACTCTTCTCATGCAGCTTCTTCCAGCCGGCGTTCTCCTCCTTCAACAGGTCGAGCTTGTGGTAGAGCTTCGCCTTGTCCTCCTGAAGTTGCAGGATTTCACGGGTCACCTTCTTATCCGAATGCTCTTCTTCAGCAGCATCACCAAGCCGGTGGTCGACTCCCCTGCTCTTGAGCTCAGCGGGCATGTCGCTGAGGCTCTCCTTCAACACCTCCACCAAGCCATCATGAACTCCTCCTGCTTATTGAGCTGATCGGGCATGTCGTAGAGGGATAATGACTCCAGCGTCGGTAGCTCGGCATCACTGGTACGCGTCGGTCCTAAACAAAAGGTTTTTAACCCCTTTCCGCGACGGCATTCGGAACCATCGCCAAGTGAGTGTGGGCGATAGGGGGGTCTTTCCCGCACGACCCAGAAACCGTTGGGGGTATGCCCTCCTGGTACACACGCTCGGCAAAATCAGATCGTGTGCAACCGACGAGCACTCAAATATAGAAATATGTACAGTAGTGCTAAAAAAATAAAACTATACATGCGAAATCATTTCCGGTCGTAAGTAAATCCCACAGAGTTAGTCACCACTAAACGTTTTCATTCGTATATACATTCCACACTGTCACTACAAGGAAAATATTTGCGCAAGGTGGTGTAACGCAAACAGTTTTGAAGAGAATGTCATGTGTGATTGTTCATTGATCCAACACGGTTTATTCCTAGAAACTGTGTGCGTTGCCTGAGGTCATCGCCCACGGTGTTTTCTCATTAACCGTTTGCGATAGGAAAACCCAATTAGCAAGCTAATTGGCCGATTAGCCGGCTAATTTCCCTATTATTAATAATCCATATACAAATCTAATTGACATTCATATTAAGCACATAATATATTTCATTTCCATATTAAGTAAGCATGATTTCATAATTGAAATACATCGTAGTACAGCATGATATAGCTTCAGCACTCAGCCACCCCATTAAACAACTGCACCAGCAGCAAGTTTCACATGCAACATCTAGAACCTTTCGAAATTAGCATCATAGATGGTTGATACGTCTCCAACGTATCTATAATTTTTTATTGTTCCATGCTATTATATTATCCATCTAGGATGTTTTATATGCATTTATATGCTATTTTATATGATATTTGGGACTAACCTATTAACCTAGAGCCCAGTGCCAGTTTTTGTTTTTTTTCCTTGTTTTTGAGTATCGCAGAAAAGGAAAACCAAACGGAGTCCAATTGACCTGAAATTTAACGGAGATTGTTTTTGGACCAGAAGAAGCCCACGGAGTACCGAAGATGGGCCAGAAGAGTCCCAAGGCCACCACAAGGGAGGGGGTGCGCCCTACCCCCTGGATGCGCCCCCTACCTCGTGGCCGCCTCGGAGACCCCCTGACTTGTTCCCGATGCAAAAACCTCTTATATATACAGAAACCCCCAGAACATAACCTAGATTGGGAGTTCCACCGCCGCAAGCCTCTGTAGCCACCAAAAACCAATCGGGACCCTGTTCCGGCACCCTGCCGGAGGGGGGATCCCTCACCGGTGGCCATCTTCATCATCCCGGCGCTCTCCATGACAAGGAGGGAGTAGGTCACCCTCGGGGCTGAGGGTATGTACCAGTAGCTATGTGTTTGATCTCTCTCTCTCTCTCTCTCTCTCTCTCTCTCTCTCTCTCGTGTTCTTGATTTGGCACAATCTTGATGTATCGCGAGCTTTGCTATTATAGTTGGATCTTATGATGTTTCTCCCCCTCAACTCTCTTGTAATGGATTGAGTTTTCCCTTCAAAGTTATCTTATCGGATTGAGTCTTTAAGGATTTGAGAACACTTGATGTATGTCCTGCATGTGCTTATCTGTGGTGACAATGAGATATTCACGTGATCTACTTAATGTATGTTTTGGTGATCAACTTGCAGGTTCAAAGGACCTTGTGAACTTATGCATAGGGGTTGGCACACGTTTTCGTCTTGACTCTCCGGTAGAAACTTTGGGGCACTCTTTGAAGTTCTTTGTGTTGGTTGAATAGATGAATCTGAGATTATGTGATGCATATCGTATAATCATACCCACGGATACTTGAGGTGACATTGGAGTATCTAGGTGACATTAGGGTTTTGGTTGATTTGTGTCTTAAGGTGTTATTCTAGTATGAACTCTTGAATAGATCGATCAGAAAGAATAACTTTAAGGTGGTTTCGTACCCTACAATAATCTCTTCGTTTGTTCTCCGCTATTAGTGACTTTGGAGTGACTCTTTGTTGCATGTTGAGGGATAGTTATATGATCCAATTATTTTATTATTGTTGAGAGAACTTGCACTAGTGAAAGTATGTGAAGGAAATATGCCCTAGAGGCAATAATAAAGTTATTATTTATTTCCTTATTTCATGATAAATGTTTATTATTCATGCTAGAATTGTATTAACCGGAAACATGATACATGTGTGAATACATAGACAAACAGTGTCACTAGTATGCCTCTACTTGACTAGCTCATTAATCGAAGATGGTTATGTTTCCTAACCATGGACAAAGAGTTGTTATTTGATTAACGGGATCACATCATTAGGTGAATGATCTGATTGATGTGACCCATTCCATTAGCTTAGCACCCGATCGCTTAGTATGTTGCTACCGCTTTCTTCATGACTTATACATGTTCCTGTGACTATGAGATTATGCAACTCCGTTTACAGAGGAACACTTTGGGTGCTACCAAACGTCACAACGTAATCGGGTGATTATAAAGGTGCTCTACAGGTGTCTCCGAAGGTACATGTTGGGTTGGCGTATTTCGAGATTAGGTTTTGTCACTCCGATTGTCGGAAAGGTATCTCTGGGCCCTCTCGGTAATACACATCACTTAAAGCCTTGCAAGCATTGCAACTAATGAGTTAGTTGTGGGATGATGTATTACGGAACGAGTAAAGAGACTTGCCGGTAACTAGATTGAACTAGGTATTGGATACCGACGATCGAATCTCGGGCAAGTAACATACCGATGACAAAGGGAACAACGTATGTTGTTATGCGGTTTGACCGATAAAGATCTTCGTAGAATATGTAGGAGCCAATATGAACATCCAGGTTCCACTATTGGTTATTGACCGAAACAGTTCTAGGTCATGTCTACATAGTTCTCGAACCCGTAGGGTCCGCATTTAAGGTTTCGATGATGCTTATATTATGAGTTTATGAGTTTTGATGTACCAAAGGAGTTCGGAGTCCCGGATGAGATCGGGGACATGACGAGGAGTCTCGAAATGGTCGAGACGTAAAGATCGATATATTGGACGACTATATTCGGAGTTCGGAAAGGTTCCGAGTGATTCGAGTATTTTTCGGAGTACCGGAGAGTTACGGGAATTCGCTGGGGAGTATATGGGCCTTATTGGGCCATACGGGAATAGAGAAGAGAGGCCAAAAGGAAGGAGGCCTGCGCCCCCCCCCCCCCTCTAGTCCGAATTGGACAAGGGGCGCAGCCCCCCTTTCCTTCTTCCTCTCCCCATCTTTCCCCTTCTCCTACTCCAACAAGGGAGGTGGAATCCTACTAGGACTAGGGAGTCCTAGTAGGACTCCACACTTGGTGCGCCCCCTCCTAGGGCCGGCCTCCTCCCCCCTTGCTCCTTTATATACGGGGGCAAGGGGGCACCCCATAACACACAAGTTGATCATCGTGATCGTTCCTTAGCCGTGTGCGGTGCCCCTCTCCATCATATTCCACCTCGGTCATATCGTCGCGGAGTTTAGGCGAATCCCTGCGTCGGTAGAATATCATCATCGTCACCACGCCGTCGTGCTGACGGAACTCATCCCCGACACCCTGCTGGATCAGGAGTCCGGGGATCGTCATCGAGCTGAACGTGTGCAGAACACGGAGGTGCCGTACGTTTGGTACTTGGATCGGTCGGATCGTGAAGACGTACGACTACATCAACCGCGTTGTCATAACGCTTCCGCTTTCGGGTTCATTTAGGGTACGTGGACACACTCTCTCCTCTCGTTGCTATGCATCACCATGATCCTTGCGTGTGCGTAGGAAATTTTTTGAAATTACTACGTTCCCCAACAGTGACATCCGAGCCTAGGTTTTATGCGTTGATGTTATATGCACGAGTAGAACAGAAGTGAGTTGTGGGCGATACAAGTCATACTGCTTACCAGCATGTCATACTTTGGTTCGGCGGTATTGTGAGATGAAGCGGCCCGGACCGACATTACGCCAGACGCTTACGCGAGACTGGTTTCACTGCTGCGAGCACTCGTTGCTTAAAGGTGACTGACGGGTGTCTGTCTCTCTCACTTTAGTTGAACTGAGTGTGGCTACGCCCGGTCCTTGCGAAGGTTAAAACAGCACTAACTTGACGAACTATCGTTGTGGTTTTGATGCGTAGGTAAGAACGGTTCTTGCTCAGCCCGTAGCAGCCACGTAAAACTTGCAACAACAAAGTAGAGGACGTCTAACTTGTTTTTGCAGGGCATGTTGTGATGTGATATGGTCAAGACGTGATGCTATATTTTATTGTATGAGATGATCATGTTTTGTAACCGAAGTTATCGGCAACCGGCAGGAGCCATATGGTTGTCGCTTTATTGTATGAAATGCAAACGCCCTGTAATTGCTTTACTTTATCACTAAGCGGTAGCGATAGTCGTAGAAGCAATAGTTGGCGAGACGACAATGATGCTACGATGGAGATCAAGGTGTCGCGCCGGTGACGATGGTGATCATGACGGTGCTTCGGAGATGGAGATCACAAGCACAAGATGATGATGGCCATATCATATCACTTATATTGATTGCATGTGATGTTTATCCTTTATGCATCTTATCTTGCTTTGATTGACGGTAGCATTTTAAGATGATCTCTCACTAATTATCAAGAAGTGTTCTCCTGAGTATGCACCGTTGCCAAAGTTCGTCGTGCCCAGACACCACGTGATGATCGGGTGTGATAAGATCTACGTCCATCTACAACGGGTGCAAGCCAGTTTTGCACACGCGGAATACTCAGGTTAAACTTGACGAGCCTAGCATATGCAGATATGTCCTCAGAACACGGAGACCGAAAGATCGAGCGTGAATCATATAGTAGATATGATCAACATAGTGATGTTCACCATTGAAAACTACTCCATCTCACGTGATGATCGGTTATGGTTTAGTTGATTTGGATCACGTGATCACTTAGATGACTAGAGAGATGTCCGCCTAAGTGGGAGTTCTTTAGTAATATGATTAATTGAACTTAAATTTATCATGAACTTAGTCCCGTAGTATTTTGCAAATTATGTTGTAGATCAATAGCTCGCGTTGTTGCTTCCCTATGTTTGTTGCTTTCATATGTTTATTTTGATATGTTCCTAGAGAAAATTGTGTTGAAAGATGTTAGTAGCAATGATGCGGATTGGATCCGTGATCTGAGGTTTATCCTCATTGTCGCACGTAAGAATTATGTCCTTAATGCACCGCTAGGTGACAGACCTATTGCAGGAGCAGATGCAGACGTTATGAACGTTTGGCTAGCTCAATATGATGACTACTTGATAGTTTAGTGCACCATGCTCAACGGCTTAGAATCGGGACTTCAAAGACGTTTTGAACGTCATGGACCATATGAGATGTTCCAGGAATTGAAGTTAATATTTCAAGCAAATACCCGAGTTGAGAGATATGAAGTCTGCAACAAGTTCTATAGCTAAAATATGGAGGAGAATCGCTCAACTAGTGAGCGTGTGCTCAGATTGTCCGGTACTTCAATCGCTTGAATCAAGTGGGAGTTAATCTTCCAGATAAGATAGTGATTGACAGAATTCTCTAGTCACCATCACTAAGTTACTATAACTTCGTGATGAACTATAGTATGCAAGGGATGACGAAAAAAATTCCCAAGCTCTTCGCGATGCTAAAATTGGCGAAGGTAAAAATCAAGAAAAACATCAAGTGTTGATGGTTGACAAGACCACTAGTCTCAAGGAAAAGGGCAAAGGGAAGAAGGGGAACTTCAAGAAGAACGGCAAGCAAGTTGTCGCTCGAGTGAAGAAGCCCAAGTATGGACCTAAGCACGAGACTAAGTGCTTTTGCTGCAATGGAACTGGTCATCGAAGCGGAACTACCCCAAGTATTTGGCGGATAAGAAGGATGGCAAAGTGAACAAAGGTATATTTGATATACAGATTATTGATGTGTATTTTACTAGTGTTCGTAGCAACCCCTCGGTATTTGACCTTTGGTTCGGTTGCTAAGAGTAGTAACTCAAAGCGGGAGTTGCAGAATGAACAGAAACTAGTTGAAGGGGAAGTGACGATGAGTATTGGAAGTAGTTCCAGGATTGATATGATCATCATCGCACACTCCCTATACTTTCGGGATTAGTATTAAACCTAAATAAATGTTATTTGGCGTTTGCGTTGAGCATAAATATGATTTGATCATGTTTATTGTAATACGGTTATTCATTTAAAGTCAAAGAATAATTGTTGTTCTATTTACATGAATAAAACCTTCAATGGTCATACATCCAATAAAAATAGTTTGTTGGATCTCGATCGTAGTGATACACATATTCATAATATTGATGCCAAAAGATGCAAAGTTAATAATGATAGTGCAACTCATTTGTGGCACTACCGTTTAGGTCATATTGGTGTAAAGCGCATGAAGAAACTCCATGCTGATGGGATTTTGGAATCACTTGATTATGAATCACTTGATGCTTGCGAATCATGCCTTATGGGCAAGATGACTAAAGACTCTGTTCTCTGGAACAATGGAGCGAGCAAATGACTTATTGGAAATAATACATACGGATGTATGCGGTCCGATGAGTGTTAAAGCTCACGGCAAGTATCGTTATTTTCTGACCTTCACAGATGATTTGAGTAGATATGGGTATATCTACTTGATGAAACATAAGTCTGAAATAGTTGAAAGGTTCAAAGAATTTCAGAGTGAAGTGGAAAATCATCATAACAAGAAAATAAAGTTTCGCGATCCGATCGTGGAGATGAATATTTGAGTTACGAGTTTGGTCTTCAATTGAAACAATGTGGAATAGTTTCACAGCTCACGCCACCGGAACACCACAACGTTATGGTGTGTTCGAACGTCAGAATCGCACTTTATTTGATATGGTGCGATCAATGATGTCTCTTACCGATTTACCACTATCATTTTGGGGTTATGCATTAGAGACAGCTGCATTCACGTTAAAAAAGGGCACCATATAAATCCGTTGAGACGACACCGTATGAACTATGGTTTAGCAAGAAACCAAAGTTGTCGTTTCTTAAAGTTTGGGTTGAGATGCTTATGTGAAAAAGTTTCAACATGATAAGCTTGAACCCAAATCGGAAAAGTGCGTCTTCATAGGATACCCAAAATGTTGGGTACACCTTCTATCACAGATCCGAAAGGCAAGACATTCGTTGCCAAGAATGGATCCTTTCTAGAGAAGGAGTTTCTCTCGAAAGAAGTGAGTGGGAGGAAAGTAGAACTTGATGAGGTAATTGTACCTTCTCCCTTATTGGAAAGTAGTTTATCACAGAAATCAATTCCAGTGATTCCTATACCAATTAGTGAGGAAGTTAATGATGATGATCATAAAACTTCAGATCAAGTTGCTACCAAACCTCGTAGGTCTTCCAGAGTAAGATCCGCACCAGAGTGGTACAGTAATCATGTTCTGGAAGTCATGTTACTAGACCATGATGAACCTACGAACTATGAGGAAGCGATGATGAGCCCAGATTCCAAAATGGCTTGAGGCCATGAAATCGAGATATGATCCATGTATAAGAACAAAGTATGGACTTTGGTTGACTTGCCCGATGATCGGCAAGCCATTGAGATTAAATGGATCTTCAAGAGGAAGACGGACGCTGATAGTAGTGTTACTATCTACAAAACTAGACTTGTCGAAAAAGGTTTTTGACAAAGATCAAGGTGTTGACTACAATGAGATTTTCTCACTCGTATCGATGCTTAAAGTCTGTCTGAATCAAGTTAGCAATTGCCGCATTTTATGAAATCTGGCAAATGGATAAACAAAACTGCATTCCTTAATGGATTTATTAAAGAAGAGTTGTATATGATGCAACCAGACAGTTTTTGTCAATCCTAAAGGTGTTAACAAAATGTACAAGCTCCAAATGATCCATCTATGGACTGGTGCAAGCATCTCGGAGTTGGAATGTACGCTTTGATAAGTTGATCAAAGCATATAGTTTTATCTGAGACTTGCGGTGAAGCCTGTATTTACAAGAAAGTGAGTGGGAGCACTACAACATTTACGATAAGTATATGTATGACATATTGTTGATCGGAAATAATGTAGAATTATTACGCAAAGCACAAAGGAGTGTTTGAAAGGAGTTTTTCAAAGAAAGACCTCGGTGAAGCTGCTTACATATTGAGCATCAAGATCTATAGAGATAGATCAAGACGCTTGATAAGTTTTTTCAATAAGTACATACCTTGATAAGATTTTGAAGTAAGTTCAAAATGGAGCAGTCAAAGAAAGAGTTCTTGCCTGTGTTACAAAGTGTGAAATTGAGTAAGACTCAAAGCCCGACCACGGCAGAAGATAGAAAAAGAATGGAAGTCATTCCCTATGCCTCAGCCATAGGTTCTATAAAGTATGACATGCTGTGTACCAGACCTATTGTATACCCTATACTGAGTTTGACAAGGGAGTACAATAATGATCTAGGAGTAAGATCACTGGACAGCGGTCAATATTATCCTTAGTGGAATAAGGATATGTTTCTCGATTATGGAGGTGGAAAAAGGTTCGTCGTAAAGAGTTACGACGATGCAAGTTTTGACACCGATCTGGATGCCTCTAAGTCTCGATCCAGATAAATATTGAAAAGTGGGAGCAATTAGCTAGAATAGCTCCTTGCAGCAATCGTTGACATACAAATTCAAAATACTTACGGATCTGAATATGGACCCGTTGACTAAAATTATCTCACAAGCAAAACATGATCACACCTTAGTACTCTTTGGGTGTTAATCACATAGCGGTGTGAACTAGATTACTGACTCTAATAAACCCTTTGGGTGTTGATCACATATCGATGTGAACTATGGGTGTTAATCACATGGTGATGTGAACTATTGCTGTTAAATCACATGGCGATGTGAACTAGATTATTGACTCTAGTGCAAGTGGGAGATCAAGGAAATATGCCCGAGAGGCAATAATAAAGTTATTATTTATTTTCTTATTTCATGATAAATGTTTATTATTCATGCTAGAATTGTATTAACCGGAAACATGATACATGTGTGAATACATAGACAAACAGAGTGTCACTAGTATGCCTCTACTTGACTAGCTCGTTAATCAAATATGGTTATGTTTCCTAACCATGGACAAAGAGTTGTTATTTGATTAACGGGATCACATCATTAGGTGAATGATCTGATTGACAGGACCCATTCCATTAGCTTAGCACCCGATCGTTTAGTATGTTGCTACTGCTTTCTTCATGACTCATACATGTTCCTATGACTATGAGATTATGCAACTCCCGTTTACCAGAGGAACAATTTGTGTGCTACCAAACGTCACAACGTAACTGGGTGATTATAAAGGTGCTCTCTGGTGTCTCCGAAGGTACATGTTGGGTTGGCGTATTTCGAGATTAGGTTTTGTCACTCCGATTGTCGGAAAGGTATCTCTGGGCCCTCTCGGTAATACACATCACTTAAAGCCTTGCAAGCATTACAACTAATGAGTTAGTTGTGGGATGATGTATTATGGAACGAGTAAAGAAACTTGTCGGTAACGAGATTGAACTAGGTATTGGATACCGACGATTGAATCTCGGGCAAGTAACATACCGATGACAAAGGGAACAACGTATGTTGTTATGCGGTTTGACCGATAAAGATCTTCGTAGAATATGTAGGAGCCAATATGAACATCCAGGTTCCACTATTGGTTATTGACCGGAAACAGTTCTAGGTCATGTCTACATAGTTCTCGAACCCGTAGGGTCCGCACGCTAAGGTTTCGGCGATGCTTATATTATGAGTTTATGAGTTTTGATGTACCAAAGGAGTTCCGAGTCCCGGATGAGATCGGGGACATGACGAGGAGTCTCGAACTGGTCGATACGTAAAGATCGATATATTGGACGACTATATTCGGAGTTCGGAAAGGTTCCGAGTGATTCGGGTATTTTTCGGAGTACCGGAGAGTTACGGGAATTCGCCGGGGAGTATATGGGCCTTATTGGGCCATACGGGAATAGAGAAGAGAGGCCAAAAGGAAGGAGGCTTGCACCCCCCCCCCCTCTAGTCCGAATTGGACAAGGGGCGCAGCCCCCCTTTCCTTCTTCCTCTCCCCCTCTTTCCCCTTCTCCTACTCCAACAAGGGAGGTGGAATCCTACTAGGACTAGGGAGTCCTAGTAGGACTCCACACTTGGCGCGCCCCTCCTAGGGCCGGCCTCCTCCCCCCTTGCTCCTTTATATACGGGGCAAGGGGCACCCCATAACACACAAGTTGATCATCGTGATCGTTCCTTAGCCGTGCGGTGCCCCCTCCACCATATTCCACCTCGGTCATATCGTCGCGGAGTTTAGGCGAAGCCTGCATCGGTAGAATATCATCATCGTCACCACGCCGTCGTCTTGTGGAACTCATCCCCGACACCTGCTGGATCAGAGTCCGGGATCGTCATCGAGCTGAACGATGTGCGAGAACACGGAGGTGCCGTGACGTTTGGTACTTGGATCGGTCGGATCGTGAAGACGCACGACTACATCAACAGCGTTGTCATAACGCTTCCGCTTTCGGTCTCACGAGTGCGTGGACACACTCTCCCCTCTCGTTGATATGCATCACCATGATCCTTGCGTGTGCGTAGGAATTTTTTTGAAATTACTACGTTCCCCAACAGTATGAACCCTAGGCCTTGTTTCCTAGCATTGCAATACCGTTTACGCTCACTTTTATCATTAGTTACCTTGCTGTTTTTATATTTTCAGATTACAAAAACCTATATCTACCATCCATATTGCACTTGTATCACCATCTCTTCGCGAACTAGTGCACCTATACAATTTACCATTGTATTGGGTGTGTTGGGGACACAAGAGACTCTTTGTTATTTGGTTGCAAGGTTGTTTGAGAGAGACCATCTTCATCCTACGCCTCCCACAGATTGATAAACCTTAGGTCATCCACTTGAGGGAAATTTGCTACTGTCCTACAAACCTCTGCACTTGGAGGCCCAACAACGTCTACAAGAAGAAAGTTGTGTAGTAGACATCTATCAGTTTCTGGCGCCGTTGCCGGGGAGGTTAGTGCTTGAAGGTTTATCTTTAGATCTTGCAATCGAATCATTTAGTTTCTTGTTTTATCACTTGTTTAGTTTATAAAAGAAAACTACAAAAAAATGGAATTAAGGGTGCCTCATATGCTTCATCTTTTTAATGTCTTTCGTGAAAATGATGGGAAGGAAAATTGTGCTCAAGTACTAGAAGAAGAATTACATAGAATGCTTGGCATAAAATATGTGAATGATGGGCATGATTGCAATGTTGTTAGTATGAATTCTTTGAATACCCATGATGCTAATGATATGCAAAGCCACAAGCTTGGGAATGCTATGTTTGATGAAGATGATATTTTTGGTCCCCCAAGTTTTGATGAGAAAATTTATTATAATGATAGCATGCCTCCTATTTATGATGATTATAATTATGAAAGTGGATTTGGAGAGGTCATGACTTTATTTAGTGATGAATCCACTATTTCGGAAGAGGTTCCAATTGATTATGAGAACAAAGTTGCTATCTATGATGATTATTGTGATGACTTGTATGCTATTAAGAATAATGGTAACCATGAAACTTTTCATCTTGATTTTAATTTTCAATTGGATTATGCCTCACATGATAGTTATTTTGTTGAGTTTGCTCCCACTACTATTCCGAATGAGAAGAATTTTGCTTATGTGGAGAGTAGTAAATTTTCTATGCTTGTAGATCATGAAAAGAATGCTTTATGTGATGGTTATATTGTTGAATTCATTCATGATGCTACTGAAAATTATTATGAGGGAGGAATATAAGCTTGTAGGAAATGCAATAATATCAAGTTTCCTCTCTATGTGCTTAAAGTTTTGAAGTTATGCTTGTTTCGCCTTCCTTGTTCACAAAATCCCTATGCATAGGAAGTGGGTTAGACTTAAATGTGCTATTCATATTCTTCATGATGCTCTCTTTATGTTTCAACTCTTATCTTTTATGTGAGCATCATTGAAATCATCATGCCTAGCTAGGGGCGTTAAACGTTAGCGCTTGTTGGGAGGCAACCCAATTTTATTTTTATTCTTTGCTTTTTGCTCCTGTTTAGTATTAAATAATTCATCTAGCCTCTGTTTAGATGTGGTTTTATGTTTTAATTAGTGTTTGTGCCAAGTGGAACCTTTTGGAAGACTTCGGTGAAGTCTTTATGATCTTGCTGTAAAAAACAGAAACTTTAGAGTTCACGAGATTAGCTGCCATTTTTTACTGGAGGGTGCTTTTAGGTTGATTATATTTGCAGATGATTAATAGACAAATTCCTTAGGTCCAAAAATTTATTTCAGAATTTTTGGATTTCCAGAAGTATACGTTTGATACAGATTACTATAGACTGTTCTGTTTTTCACAGATTCTGTTTTCATTGTGTTGTTTGCTTATTTTGATGAATCTATGAGTAGTATCGGAGGTTATAAACCATAGAGAAGTTGGTATACAGTAGATATTACACCAATATGAATTTAGAATGAGTTAACAACAGTACCTAAGTGGTGGTTTTATTTTCTTATACTAATGGAGCTTACGAGTTTTCTGTTGAGTTATGTGTTGTGAAGTTTTCAAGTTTTGGGTAAAGATTCGATGGCCTATGGAATAAGGAGTGGAAAGAGCCTAAGCTTGGGGATGCCCAAGGCACCCCAAGATAATATTCAAGGACAACCAAGAGCCTAAGCTTGGGGATGCCCCAGATGGCATCCCTCTTTAAATCTTCGTTCATCGGTAACTTTACTTGGAGCTATATTTTTATTCACCACATGATATGTGTTTTGCTTGGAGCGTCATTTTATTTTATTTTGTTTTGCTTGATGTTTGAACAAAATACCAAGATCTGAAATTCTTAAATGTTAGAGAGTCTTCATATAGTTACATAATTATTCAACTACTCATTGATCTTCACTTATAACTTTCGGAGTAGTTTGTCGTTTGCTCTAGTGCTTCACTTATATCTTCTTAGAGCATGGCGGTAGTTTTATTTTGAAGAAATTGTTGATCTCTCATGCTTCACTTATATTATTTTGAGAGTCCTAAACAGCATGGTAATTTTCTTTGGTTATGAAACTAGTCCTAATATGATAGGCATCCAAGATGGGTATAATAAAAACTTTCATATAGAGTGCATTGAATACTATGTGAAGTTTGATACTTGATAATTTTTTTGAGATATGAAGATGGTGATATTAGAGTCATGCTAGTTGAGTAATTGTGAAATTGATAAATACTTGTGTTGAGGTTTGCAAGTCCCGTAGCATGCACGTATGGTAACCGTTGTGTGACAAATTTGAAGCATATGGTGTTCTTTGATTGCTTTCCTTATGAGTGGCGGTCGGGGACGAGCGATGGTCTTTTCCTACCAATCTATCCCCCTAGGAGCATGCGTGTAGTGTTTGGTTTCGATGACTTGTAGATTTTTGCAATAAGTATGTGGGTTCTTTATGACTAATGTTGAGTCCATGGATTATACGCACTCTCACCATTCCATCATTGCTAGCCTCTTCGGTACCGTGCATTGCCCTTTCTCACCTCGAGAGTTGGTGCAAACTTTGTTGGTGCATCCAAACCCCGTGATATGATACGCTCTATCACACATAAACCTCCTTATATCTTCCTCAAAACAGCCACCATACCTACCTATTATGGGATTTCCATAGCCATTCCAAGATATATTGCCATGCAACTTTCCACCGTTCTGTTTATTATGACACGCTTCATCATTGTCATATTGCCTTGCATGATCATGTATTTGACATCGTATTTGTGCCAAGGCCACCATGCATATTTTTCATACATGTCACTCTTGATTCATTGCCCATCCCGGTACACCGCCGTAGACACTCATATAGAGTCATATTTTGTTCTAGTATCGAGTTGTAAACATTAAGATGTAAATAAATAGAAGTGTGATGATCATCATTAATAAAGCATTGTCCCCCAAAAAAAGGCAAAAAAAAGGGCCAAATAAAAAAAGAAAAAAAGAGAAAGGCCAAATAAAAAAGGAAAGGCCAAATAAAAAAGATAAAAGGGACAATGCTACTATCCTTTTTCCACACTTGTGCTTCAAACTAGCACCATGATCTTCATGATAGAGAGTCTCCTATGTTGTCACTTTCATATACTAGTGGGAATTTTTCATTATAGAACTTGGCTTGTATATTCCAACTATGGGCTTCCTCAAATGCCCTTGGTCTTCGTGAGCAAGCAAGTTGGATGCACACCCACTTAGTTTCTTTTGTTGAGCTTTCATACATTTATAGCTCTAGTGCATCCGTTGCATGGCAATCCCTACTCCTCGCATTGACATCAATTGATGGGCATCTCCATAGCCCGTTAATTAGCCGCGTCAATGTGAGACTTTCTCCTTTTTGTCTTCTCCACACAACCCCCATCATTATATTCTATTCCACCTATAGTGCTATGTCCATGGCTCACGCTCATTTATTGCGTGAAAGTTGAAAAAGTTTGAGAATACTAAAGTATGAAACAATTGATTGGCTTGTCATCGGGGTTGTGCATGATGAGAGCATTTTGTGTGATGAAGATGGAGCATGGCCAAACTATATGATTTTGTAGGGATGAGCTTTCTTTGGCTATGTTATTTTGAGAAGACATAATTTCTTGGTTAGTATGCTTGAAGTATTATTATTTTTATGCCAATATTAAACTTTTGCCTTGAATCTTATGGATCTGAATATTCTTGCCACAATAAAGAAGATTACATTGATAATTATGTTAGGTAGCATTCCACATCAAAAATTCTGTTTTTATCATTTACCTACTCGAGGACGGGCAGGAATTAAACTTGGGAATGCTGATACGTCTCCAACGTATCTATAATTTTTTATTGTTCCATGATATTATATTATCCATCTAGGATGTTTTATATGCATTTATATGCTATTTTATATGATCTTTGGGACTAACCTATTAACCTAGAGCCCAGTGCCAGTTTCTGTTTTTTTCCTTGTTTTTGAGTATCGTAGAAAAGGAAAACCAAACGGAGTCCAATTGACCTGAAATTCAACGGAGATTGTTTTTGGACCAAAAGAAGCCCACGGAGTACCGGAGATGGGCCAGAAGTGTCCCGAGGCCACCACGATGGTGGGGGACGCGCCCCCCTAGCTCGTGGCCGCCTCGGAGACCCGCCTGACTTGTTCCCGACGCCAAAACCTCTTATATATACAGAAACCCCCAGAACATAACCTAGATCGGGAGTTCCGCCTCCAAAAGCCTCTCAGAGCCACCAAAAACCAATCGGGACCTGCTCGCACTCGCCGGAGGGGGGATCCCTCACCGGTGGCCATCTTCATCATCCCGGCGCTCTCCATGATGAGAAGGGAGTAGTTCACCCTCGGGGCTGAGGGTATGTACCACTAGCTATGTGTTTGATCTCTCTCTCTCTCTCTCTCGTGTTCTTGATTTGGCACGATCTTGATGTATCGCGAGCTTTGCTATTATAGTTGGATCTTATGATGTTTCTCCCCCTCCACTCTCTTGTAATGGATTGAGTTTTCCCTTCAAAGTTATCTTATCGGATTGAGTCTTTAAGGATTTGAGAACACTTGATGTATGTCCTGCATGTGCTTATCTGTGGTGACAATGAGATATTCACGTGATCTACTTGATGTATGTTTTGGTGATCAACTTGCAGGTTCAGTTACCTTGTGAACTTATGCATAGGGGTTGGCCCACGATTTCGTCTTGACTCTCCGGTAGAAACTTTGGGGCACTCTTTGAAGTTCTTTGTGTTGGTTGAATAGATGAATCTGAGATTATGTGATGTATATCGTATAATCATACCCACGAATACTTGAGGTGACATTGGAGTATCTAGGTGACATTAGGGTTTTGGTTGATTTGTGTCTTAAGGTGTTATTCTAGTCTGAACTCTTGAACAGATTGATCAGAAAGAATAACTTTGAGGTGGTTTCGTACCCTACAATAATCTCTTCGTTTGTTCTCTGCTATTAGTGACTTTGGAGTGACTCTTTGTTGCATGTTGAGGGATAGTTATATGATCCAATTATTTTATTATTGTTGAGAGAACTTGCACTAGTGAAAGTATGAACCCTAGGTCTTGTTTCCTAGCATTGCAATACCGTTTACGCTCACTTTTATCATTAGTTACCTTGCTGTTTTTATATTTTTAGATTACAAAAACCTATGTCTACCATCCATATTGCACTTGTATCACCATCTCTTCGCCGAACTAGTGCACCTATACAATTTACCATTGTATTGGGTGTGTTGGGGACACAAGAGACTCTTTGTTATTTGGTTGCAGGGTTGTTTGAGAGAGACCATCTTCATCCTACGCCTCCCATGGAATTATAAACCTTAGGTCATCCACTTGCATTGAGGGAAATTTGCTACTATCCTACATACCTCTGCACTTGGAGGCCCAACAACGTCTACAAGAAGAAGGTTGTGTAGTAGACATCAACGGTACATAGAGAGATGCATCTAATCTGGAAAACTGCTGAAGTGAAAGGCGAATATTGGTCCTTCATTCATGTTGAACGTCTTTGCAACTTTAGGCCAGTGCCTGTGGATGATTGATCGTCCATCATTCGACCTCTTCAGGAACACTTATATTGAACCGTGGGTGTTGTATGAAAACTTTCCTCGCCTCCTGAGCACAGAGGTGGTTTGGGAGGTAATCATCAGTGAAGCCTGAAAACAAGGATGTGCACAAATATCTTGGGATATTTAAATTAGTGCCCCTGGTTCCTAAGTTGTGCTCACTTTTCCCCATGCTCCAAACTTTTGCTCACTTTTCCCCTCTTCCTTAGCTGAAACTCTTGACCGTCCATTGACCGTTAATTGCTGACGAGTGGGACCGCAAGGAGACACGTTGCTGACGAGTGGGACCGCAAGGAGACACGTATTGGGCAGTTTGTCTGAATCAAACAGCAGATCGACACAGTCAAGCACCGCGCCGCCTCCGCCCGGCGTCGTCGCGGCCCACCGCAGTTGTTTCCTCCACCCTATGCCCCTATTGCGTTCGTCGACGACGCCGCATCTCCGCCAGATATAGCCCACCTCACCTCCCCATCTGGGATTACATAGCAATGTTGAGTGAGGACGCCCGGAAGGCAGTCGACCGTGGAGAGGATTGGGTCAAATCTGCAGCAGATAATTCATGGATTTAACCTGGGTAAGCATCATTTCCTCTCGAATTGACGTTCTAAGTTGTATTGTAGGCCGTATTTGAGTTCTGTTTGCTTGAATCGTTCGAATTTGTGCTCGATTTTACCCGGCTAACCGAAGCCTTTGTTTCAACAAAATAGGATTGATCCTGGCGGCTTTTCCTACCGGCGATTAGAATGGAAACTAGTGTGCTGCGTGGTACTAAACCGCATTTGATTTCATCATTTTTTCTATCCTAAAGTGGTAGAAACCAGCATATCTTTCAAAGATTTGCGAGTGAGCTCAAACACCTATCCACAGGTGATGCCGATGTTGTTGAACTTAATTACTTGAAGTGATGAGCAAAGATTTCTCCCACTAACTTGCGGCGATCATATGCCATTGCTTTTTCTTTGGGATTCTTTGGTGCCGATTCGGTAAACTCCAAATCGATGTGCTTGACCACGCCTTGAAGCAGGCGAAGGGAAGGGAGTTCAGACGTCATCTGTCTCTTCTAATAGCCAGCACCCCGGCACTCCTTGTAGGTCGACACCAAGTAGAGCAAATGGTTCATGGAGCCACAACATGCCTGCTGACAATTCTGGTTCCGATTCAGTTGTTGCTTCTCGTGTACCTTCTGCAGTTGGTGTAGAAGAAGATGCAGAACCTGACGAGGCAGTGCCTACAAATGATGATGAAGACGAGATGATGTTCCCTGAACTGGTCGATGTAGCCGGTCAAGAAGCGATGGATGATGAATATACGGAGGACCCCATCGGTAAGCTAGGTTTGATGACACCGACGATGAAGAGAAGGTGGAGAACATGGACAGCTTAATCGAGGATGAATACGATGGTGATGACATGCCAACAATTGAGTGGAACAGGGAAAAACCCGAGCTTAGTGTAGGTACCATTTTCCAATCAATGGTGGACTTTCGGAATGCAGTGACAACATGGTGCATTATATCTGAAAACACCTATAAGACTAAAAGGAGTGAAACAGCAAGGTTCACAGTTTTTTGTCCATATGCTAGGTGTAGGTGGAAGTTGCATGCATCTCGTATGATAAAGAGCAAATATATTCAGGTAATCCAAATTCAGTTAGTAATTTAGTTTCAGATCATTGAGTAAGGTTTCTTAACTGTTTTTTACCCTTTTATTTTGTTTCAGATAAAGAAAACCCAAACAAGCACACATGTCCACCTGGAGGGGGGAGGGGGGAAGGCCAAAACCAAGCTAGCAAAAACTAGGTGGGTGGCAGATGCTATATTGGATTGGCTGAGAGAAGAACCTGGACTTGGTCCAACAGCACTCCATGGGAAGCTTTTTGAGAAGTACAAGATAGAAATTCCTTACATGAGAATTTTCAATGCTAGGGAAAAGGCTCTTGACATAATTAACGGTCAACAAAATGACAGTTTTCAGCTGCTTTACACTTTCAAAGCTGAAGTGGAGAGTGTTGTAGAGATTGACAAGCATAAAGTTCCATTCAAAATAAAAGGGAAGTCATTTGAGAAGGAGTGCTTCATAAGGGCTTTTGTTTGTTTCAAGGCTTGCTGGCAGGGGTTTCTAGATGGTTGCAGGCCCTATTTGGGCTTGTAGAGGCTACACATTTGGTGGAAGATGGAGAGGACAGCTAGTAGCGACCTGCGGTTGATGGACACAACTGCTATTCCCAGCTTGCATTTGGTGTGGTGGAGGTAGAGTGCGAGGAAAGTTGGGTGCAGTTTTAGCTATGATTCTTGCAACATTATAGGCACACCCCCAGGTTTAGCTATACACACAGATGCTCGCAAGGGTTTAGAGAGTGTAGTAGAAATTGTATTCCCTAGAGTGGAGCATAGGGAATGTATGCGACACCTAGCGCATAATTTCAAAAGGAAGTTCAAATGTAAAGTTTATGATGAGAACTTATGGCCAGCATCATACACATGCAGCAAAAGGAAGCATAAACACCATTTGAGAGTGGTGTATGCTCAAAATACTCTTGTGAAGGAGTACATGGATGCACATCATGGTAAGGTGTGGTCAAGAAGAAAATTCAACAAAATCTACAAAGTATATTATGTGACCAGTAACCTTGCAGAATGCTTCAATTCAAAGTTCGAGTCAGTGAAAGGGCTCTTGTTGTGGCAAGCATTTGACAAGATGAGGCAGATGATCATGATAAAGATGGCTCTTCGCAAAAGAATTGCGTAAACACAATATGTTGGTCATCAAATGCTCCCATCATCGATTATGGCATTGCACTTGAAGGCAAGAGGACTGAAGATGAAATGTATTCGATCTGGTACATATGAGGGAGAGGTTACCTATACTGACACTAAAAATAGGGTATGGAGGTATCCTGTGAACCTAAGTACTAGAGAATGTACTTGTAGGCAATGGCAGATCCATGGGAAGCCATGCATACATGCCCTACATGTGATGACCGTTATCGGGGGTGCAGATGGTGAAGTTGATCAATATTGCTCTGAGTATTTCTCTGTTGCCAAATTTATGGCTGCTTATACTGACAATGTGCCTGCACTCTTGGGGAAAGATCAATGGAACATAGTAGATCCAGGGTTCAAACTCCACGCTCCTGTCATTACTAGACCACCAGGAAGACCAAGGAACCAGAGGATTAGATCAGGTGAGGAGGGTCGTCTACCAAAGAAGCGTGCTTGCAAAAAATGTGGAGTTCTAGGGCATATTGCTAGGCTTTGTACCAATGCAGTGGATGCATCATTTGGAGAGGAGGAAAGACAGACAACAGCCAATGCAGAGGAGAATGCAAAGAAGAATGGAGACCTAAGATGCAGAGGAGAATGCAACGACAATGGAGGCGAAGATGCAGTGGAGAATGCAGCAGCAAATGAAGCATCTTGGTATATGTTTGCATTTGTAGAATGCAGCTATCCTTTTGTTTGCATTTGTTCTCTTTTTTGCCTGTGGCTTATAATTTTATTTACCAGCTCTAGGGAGAAAAGGCTAAGAGATGAAGCCGAAGATTTTGAAACCATGGCCTTTGATGGTTTTGAAGCTATAAGAGAGGAAGAGGAGGGGGTAATTTTTTCCAATTGTACCTTTAAAGATTACTAAACCCATAGATGACCGTCAAATGGCTGTCAAGTGCTCGGCGAGTGGAACTACTCCATCAGCACCTCCATGGCGAAAACCCCAAGTGACGATCAAAAGGAACAAGAGTCTGAAAGAAAAGAGCATCTCAACTAGGGAAACCAGGAGCAAGACGGTGAAGCCAACTGCAAACACAAGGAGCAAGTCGAAAATTTGAATTAAGTTGCTGCGAAATGTTCGTGTTGTCAATTTGAGGGCGAGTTGATCGCTTAAAACTTGGTAGATTTGTATTAAGATGTTGGCATCTTAAAACTTGGTAGATTTGAGCTCTTTGTGAAAACTTATCGGTTGTAATAATGTTGCTTCTACTTTGGTTTCTTATTTGAGTCAGAATTCAAATTTCCATCAAAATTTGAATTTAAATCAATATTTGAATTTGGGCCAAAATTTGGATTCGAGCCAAAGTTGAAGTTGAACATTGGAGGTTCATTGCTCTGTGCGGTGTATTTGGTCGAGCATTTGAAGTCCAATATTCGTAGGTGAACAATCGAATGAGAAATGTGCTAGAAACGAGCTCGAAAGCTAGGGTAAGCAGCCCTATTCATAATCAAGTTTTTTTTATCTTGTGTAAATGAGGCATATATATTCTTATTAACACTTGTTCCACATATATAGGGTAAAAACAAAGTCTCACTATTTATTGATTAATACTAGCAAAAGGGCCCGTGCGTTGCAACGGGAGGAAAAAACATAATCTTCAATGGCTATGAGCCTATGACCACATTTTGCTGATTTCAGCATACTATGTACAATAATACTGTTGTGGTGAAATTCCTTATAGAAATTGATTGTGCAATTGGGAGGAGATAAGAAAGATAACAACAGTTGGACGTTGTACATTGTACAGTTTGACTACGTAGCTAGCTAGCAAAGCTAGCCGTATCGAGTTGCCGTCCGGCGGAAGTTCCTAGACTTGAGTGCACGATGACTTCCCAGAGTGGTCAAGTGCGCCAAACAGAAAAAGGCTGAAACTGGCCTGGAAAGTAAGGAGAAGGATCACTCTACGATGGGGCACCTGGTAGCTGAAGTTCATGAGCTACCTACTTACTGGTAGTAAGGAGTTTTCTATTGTTCTGCTCAAAGGAAAACAAAATAGATGTGCTGATGCATTCGCGAGTTTCTCAAGGGACTGTGCCGATATGTGGCTAGACGGTCTTCCTATTGTTGTAACCAAATTATTAGCAGCTGATTGTACATCTATCACTGAGAAGTAATACTCCCTTTCCGACCGCAAAAAAAAACATCACCAGCAAAGCACTTGCAAATTGCAATAAACAAATTCGCTTAGGTTCAGAGTTTACAATCTACACCAACTCATGTGATTCTCAGATCCTGGCCTAATTAGTCAAACCACATCATAGGTTTGACAACGAACTGCTCTCTACACAAAGTGACCAACAGCAAGAAGAACAATTTTTTTTAGTAATGATGGTCGATGGTAGATAGAACAATGCAGCAGATTTCCAGTACCATTACAACCCCTCAATACCAAGTTAAGTATAAGTTTTGAATGAAAGAGTAATAGTATGAAGATGGTAGCAGAACAGATATTCTTTTTTCCCGATAAAGAGCAGAATGGATATCCTGGTAATAACATCTCACTGTATTGATATATATAGGTCATGTGACATGCAACATGCTACACCAAGTCTAACATCAAGATAACCTCTTATGGGCACAATTAACTCATTAAATCCTCTTGAATTTATTATCTATAGTTTTGTACAGAACCAAAAAGAGTCTTTCTAAAGGACTATAAAAATAGACTTTTATCTTTTCACCTCATTCAAGATATAGTATGTTGTGCATGAATAGTGAGCCTGATAGAGGCACATACTAAAGGAAAGCTGAAGTGTGAAAGACATGCTTAATCTTAACATGGGTTCCACTTGTCCGAGAACATATGAAGGTGCATATTTCTAAAATGAGTTATATATAATGGTACAGACATGGATCTATTTTAGGGGAAATTCACGCCAGTCTCCGTTGATCACAAGTAAGTGCAGATTGCAATGTAGAAGACCTGCAGTGCTATCTGACTGGATATTGGAGCTTTGTTCTCTGACTCCCACCCAAACAAAAACTGATAATTGTGATTGTACAGTAGGTTTCAGTGAGACAGATTTCGACAATAACTGAGAATATATGTTTACAGGTTGAAGGGTAACAGACCTCAAGATGGCAATGGACTTCCAAGTTTCATCTTTTTGAGCTGCTACCTTCGATTTTTTTGATGCATCCTGCAGAAAGAAAATGGACCAAAATTTCAAAGATGAACATAATTAAGTAGAAATGGATGTGGCAAATGATGAGCATCCTGCTGGCTTCTGTTCCTGGCCTAAACTGTACAGACCCAGCTAATTAAACCAGCAATAGGCAATCCCATCACACACCACTGTGCATGCACACATATATCTAATCCCGGGAATTCTTTTACTGAAGTTGAGAGGAGCAAGTTTGAGATTACCAGCACTAAATCCACCAAGCCAAGTTCTGAACTGAACCACTTGGCTTCAAAAGTTCTGAGCTGAACTGAACCTCTTTGCTGGAACTCCTCGTTGTCCCCTGGAATACCTTCGCTGTATGCGCTATCCTAGTCCTCGTCCGCCTACCTGCTCGGCTCCAACGGCAGCTGGCGAGGTGGCTACGGGGCTCATAGGCCATGGCAAGGTTTCTCCGCAAGGCATCCAGGATGGCTAGCTAGCTCGTCGAGCTCGGGGATTTGGGTCTTCGGCAACGGCTGGCGAGCTCGCTAGGGCCACGTAGGCGGCCAGCCCAATCACCCATCCGCACGAGATCCACGGCGGCTCGGAGATGGTGGTGCCTCAGGGACAGAGGAACGACACGGCAACAACGATCTAGTGGTGGCGGGCAGCGTCCATCTGGTAGAGGGCGGCGATTCGGGCGTCGGGCGTTGAGGCGATGCAATGGAGGCCGACGCTGGGGGAGGGTGGCGACGGCCGCTGCTGCCATGGAAGGGGATGAGAGCAGATTTTTGGGCCACTGCGCAACGGATGGCCGGACGGGCTGAGGCCCAAGTGGCAATGCTTCAGCCATGTGAGATGATCTCAGGGCAAGGCCCAGGTAGTAGTGCGGACGACATATCATGTAGGTACGAAAATTTTGCGATGTGGTTCCCCGAATTAGTACCACCTCGTATATATATGTAATAAATACAAACTGAAAGCGTAAATTCACAGGAAGAAAGTGTATTATGACGGTGAACCCACGGAGTCAATCCGTGCTTTATTATTAGGGATAGATTCATATTACTAAATTTTTTTTGAAAAAATATGCTTTTAATTCAAAACCGTCAAATAACACGTTTTAGATATGAAAATGAAAAGGTAAGTTCAGATCCTTTTTATTCACTTCAAAATGAAGCTATGGAGATTTTTCTGATTTTTTTTGAATTATTTTGATTTTTTTCAAACCCTAAACCCTCTCTCCCTATTCTACGAACTCTGAACATGTTCATAGGTGATAGCTCATTTGTGTGAAGCCTTTTTTCATGACCTTGCCACATATGACGGCTATGTGTGCAATAATTACAACATTTTGATTTTTTTTTGAATTTTTTAAAAAACATTAAAACTTGATTTCGACAGATCAATTCAAAAATGATTTTTCAAAAAATGCCCCTACACCGAGTTTATATTTTTTTTATGGTAACTAGGTCTCATAAACGGACGAACTACTTTTTTTAAATATTTTTACGATTTTTTCTAATTTAGTTATGGCCATTTGAAATCTGGTCAAATCCTAATAACCCCGTTGACTGGCTCATAACCCCGCAGAAATGCTCCAAACCCTAGCGTCGAACGTCCGCCGTTGGATCCTACCAAGCGCCAAACACCACCCGTCAAATGTGGGGGCGGGCATGCGCGATCCGCGCGACACTGATTTTGCATCCTGATTGGCTATTGCACTGTCCTTCTCGGGTTTTTACGATCTGCCCCACTTTACATATGAAATTGTATTTTCGCACATGACCACCACATGTCAGTGTTATGAGTTGGTTCAAATATTCAAACTGCAAAATACAATGTGGCAAATCATCAATATAGCTTCCCCTTCTCCTCTTCTCCATCTGACAGACAAAGGCATCGAGCAGCTCTCGAGCAGTTCGTATGTTTCTTTCCCCATCTTCTCGTTCTTCTTCCTCTCGAGCAATTCCTTTGTTTCTTCCTCTTCGGCGATATGTCGACCAGCCCCCCGTTCCACGTGGCCGGTGTATGATCCAGTGCCGATGAATTGATGCACTGACTGCCCACGGACTGCGCCACTGAAGCGGTTGAATTCAAAGGAGGAGAAGAATGGGAACTTTGGGCGCGAGTTTGTCAAATGCGAGAGCAAGCCAGAGGGCAGGTTAGATCTGAGTTTTCCTCGCATCCTTTATCTCTAATTTCTCAAAAAATCTGTCAGATTTGGGATTTAGGTTACATGATTTTGTTTTCAGATCGTGAAGAAATGCCACCATTTCAAGTGGATGGATGATTACATCCAGAGGCTTCAAGGGTTGGGCTTGCTGGATTCGAGGGGGAATGCAATCCGCGAGTTCAATCTACCCCATGACAGTGCCGCTTCGGCAGTAGCAGCGCGTCCGGAATATCCGATGATGGTAGATGTCGAACTGAAGACGGAATTGAAGAAGATGAACAAGAACTTCAAGCAGCTGATTGAGTTGAAGAAGCAATCCAATCTGATAGCTTTAGGTATACTTGCTCTAGGAATTTTTTACTTGATGGCCATCTCGTTAGAGATGTTTGTCTACTGTTGTTGCCACTGTTTAGCAATCCAAGTCTGTTTATCTCAAATGCAACTCTGTTTAGTGCAACTGTCGATCTCTGAATGTATGCAGTTTACTGTTATGTTTCGACACTTTCAGTTTCGGCAGAAGACAACTACCAGTTCAGTGATAGGTTTTTTGTTAGCTAATAACCTCGAGCGTTGGATCATACCCTAGCTCGTCAGATGACGGTAAGCAGTACTTGAGCAGCACAAGGGATATACATCAAGTTCATCTCTTCTCTCTCACACTTGCCAAACTTTTGTCCTCGAGTTCGTCAGTTCTGCTAGAAAAAAAACCTAGTTCGCGGGCCCAAAGAGAATCAAGCTACAATAGGCCCGCAAAGGATAAATGAGGCCCAGAAACAAGTGATGTTTTTTTTTGTTTAGGAACGATTGCTTTGTTATTTTTTGTTTCTGATTGATTTTTTCATTAATTTGATTGCCTAATCTCTTCTATTTCATTGAGGAATTTTTTGGCTTTCCTTTATGGGTCCCTTCATTTTTTTGATTTGATTTCTCTTCACCGTATGTGCTTTTGTTTTACTTGCTCACAACCTGGCTTAGTTTGGCGGTCAAGTAATTTTAGAATCAAAGTATTTGCAAACCGCAGTATTATTATGCCTAGTGAACCAATACTTCAGTATTGGAAAAAGAGGTCCAACCATCTCAAGCCAAACATCACTTTTGACTAAAGCCAAACATCTCAAAGTATTTGATACTTCAATATTTTTGGAAACCAAAGTACTCTTGGAATACCTAAAAAATACAGAGCTCCCAAACCAAAGTCGTGTACAATATGTTCTTATTTTAGAAGGCATCTATAAACACATCATTTTTAGTTAGTTTGGTTAATTTTTCCCATGTCAATTAGCCGTGTCTAAACTTGGGACGAACAAAATACAAACATAACAAAGCATTAATATAACACACATAACTTAACATAGATAGGGTTGCTAGGGCAACACAAGTTCTTACATATAACACGACACCGATAGATAATTAACCTTACATAGATAGGGTAGCTAGCTAGGGCAACACACACACCAAACTCACACTACATAGTAGATAGGGTAGCTAGGGCAACACCGCCATGTCTTCACCTTAACCGCCGGCTTCACCGTCTTCTTCGCCGCCGGCTTCAGTACTGCTCCTCCTCAAGGTCGTTCTCTCCGAGGTAGTGTGGGAGGTTGTGCATGCGGTTGCAAGCGGGGAAGACGCTCTCGAAGTCGGTGAACATGTTATAGGTGGTGAATACGATGAACTCGCACCCACACCAAAACACCTTGCCGAGCAGGTTGTAGGCATCAAGCCTGTTGGTGAAGTGGGCAATGAGCCCTATCACTTGAGCGTTGGCCTGGGGACGCTGCTCGACGAGGTTGAACATGGGCGGCGAGCCCGCCGGGAGGTGGTTGAAGCCCGCACGGAGGAACCCCCATCCAAGCTCAGTGCTACCCCTCTAGCGTGAGAATGCCCACACGCGGAGCGATGCCTCGACGACAATGTTGGCGGGGTACCGCTCTACCGGCACGGTGGGCGGCTCGCCGAACGTCGGCCCGTTGTACTGCATCTTGCTCGCTTCGCTGAGTGTTTGCTTTGGCTTTTGGGGGAAGAAGAGAAGGGGGAGGTGCAGATGGATCTGTAGAAGAAGAGGCAATGAAGGGCGGATTAAATATCCGGCGGAGACGAAGAGGGTACACGTGGAAACGGCGTAGATCGTGACTAAGTGCGTGCGTGAACCGATGCGATCATCAATACGTGAACGTGAATCGATGCGAGCATGCTTTGCGTGCTCTGCATGCACGTCTGCCTGCCTCCCCCTTCTGCGTGCTCTGCGTGAATAGATGCCACAACTGAATCGAGCGGCAGCCGTGCGGCTTGAAACGATGCCTGGACATATGGACGCGAGCGTGCAACCTTCCTCTTCTGCCACCGGCACATATGCCTGCGACGCGTGAAACGACGATGTGGATCGACTGAATCCACGGCAACCGTGCGGCACGGATCGATGCATGCGTGTCAGCGTGCATGCATGTGATTAGTTCTAGGTCACTATATGCGTGCATGTCGGCGTTCGCATGCATAGCAGGCTGCATCGATCCCAAAGCCAAGCATGCATAGCATGCTGCATCCATCGATAGCAGGCTTTTTTAATTTATTTCCAACAAACTAACGGGCCCGTCCTATGAACACAAACACGGCCCAACCAGCAAAGCCACAACCACAGTCAACAGAGTCCAACGTGGCCCCGAAAGTCAGAGTTAACGGCCAAGACGGAAAACGTCTGCTATGAACATTTGTGAGAGTTTCAGCTAAGGGAGTGGGGAAAAGTGAGCAAAAGTTTGGAGTGTGGGGAAAACTGAGGACAACTAAGGAATTGGGGGCACAAATGGAATAAGCCCAAATATCTTCTCTATATTGGAAATGGGGAAAAGTAATACAAAAAGGCAAGGTATAATAGTTAGTACCATCTTGTAAACCTTAGTGCTTCCCATTGTTTCCCTGCAACACATATAAGGTTGTTAGTCATCAGGTTAAGTAAGGGTTCACATGCTATCAGTAAAATATGTTGATGAAAAATAAGCATATTGCAGATTCATCAGATTAATTCAAGCCACATGGAAAACCCATTTATCCAAACCAAGCATGATTAAGAACTAGGAAATATAGTTGGGTGTGGCAGAGAATTCTGCAATATTAATTCATTTGAACAAAGCAGTTAACTGAACACCACAACAAGTGAACCAAGCCACAACAAATGAACCAAGTAGTTAACTAAACACCAATTGAACAATATAACATACACCTAATAGAAATCAACCAGTTAACCAAACCAAGCATGCTTAACAACTTGGAAATATTGCACCCTGAAGAATTGAACATCACATTTGCAGAATTGAACCAAGCAGTTAATTGAACACCACATTGCACGACATATAGAACATATACACTATAGAAGAAGATTGCATGGTAAAAGTAGATAGCACAATTCACTAGAATTTGTTAAGGAAAGGCAGTAGCTAGCAAACTGAACATGGGTCCTTATAGTGAGCTAATAAGACAAGCTACTCCTCATTGTCAAAGATATCGACGACGATTGGCTCCTTGGACATGGAAGAGGGAGAGGCCTCCGCGTCGTGGGTGCCCTCGTTGTAGTGGTGAGTTACCTGAGCCGCTCCAGGCACCAACCTGCTGGCTCTCAAGATGAGGTAAGCACGTGCACGCTGAGAAAACACGTCATAGTCTTCGTCGAAGGCACCGATGGTGGCCTCGAGAAAACGCCACGAACTGTCGTTTAAATAAGCCAACTGCGTCGCGGCGTCGGCGTGCAAGGCGTCAAAAGTGGCCTCGACGGCGAGCTGCTCCTCCAAGATCTGGGGGTCAGCATGAATGGCAGCCATCGCGACCTCATCCATGTGTGAGGCCGCGATTTGCTTCTCCGCTGCCAAATGCTCCTTGAGGTCCTGGCTATACTGCGTGCACCATAGCTTAGGCCGGCGCATATTTGGTGGAGGGGTTAGTCATTTGGGTGGAAGGTGTCGTGCTCACGCCGGCGGTCAGGGCATGTGGGATGTGGAAGGAGGAGGAGGATGGGGGTCGAGTGTGGATTACCTGCCTGGATAGGCGAGGCCGAGCAGCGTGAAGGAGGGACGCCAACGAGGGGGCGGAGGCGCTGCAAGCAAGGAGTGAAGGTTTCAACTTGAAAAGGAAGGCGAAAAGGGGGGAGATGTGGCTTTTGGTAAGGGGGAGGGGGCGGGGAGGTAGATATTTCCGCGGAAGCGGAAAATTTGGAATCGCTTCAGCCAAAAAACTGGCGCGCAAAGTGTCAACAGACACGGTCCCTTATTCAGACACGGTACAAAGATATTTTGTGCTGCAATTCACACGGTTGGTTATAATAAACTGTGTGGGATCTACTTGATTTTTCGTCTTGATTTGAATTACATAATGGGGTCACAACGGCCATGGACGGTGTTTGAATTGCTAGACCTTTTATCTGCAGTGATCATAAAAGAATTGGAATTATTCAGGGTTCATTTGGATATTTGTATGCATTAAGTGAGTTTTCAATGCATGTATGTGCATAATTCAAATTTGAACTACATGCACATGCTCCAGTGCATATAAATTGGTTGGAAAATCAAATCTTTGTCCTTGGTTGCATGCTTAGGTCCCATGTAAGAAATGGGAATGAATGTCAAACACCCTACCACCGTCACTCGGCCGCAAACATTGAGATACCTGGTTTTTAAATTCTAGTAAATCCAAAACTAAATCGAAAATCATGAAACTTGGCATGCTATCATGGAGCGGCATCAACATGGCGTGGTAAAGTTTTTGTCCCATTTGGGGCAGGTTTGGGTGTATGCTTCTCACAAACCAGAGCTTCTCACAACAAGCATGATGGTTTCGGTAGGGAACACCCCAACTTTAGGGACGAAACGATATCCATTGCCTCTAATTGCTTTCAATTTTTCTCATGTCAACATAGAACAACAGGAGTGTTGTGTTATTTTTTGTGATTTTTCGGGGTTCATTTGGACATTTTTATGCAGTAAGTGAGTTTACAATGCATTTATCTGCATAATTCAAATTTGAACTACATGCACATGCTCCGGTGCGTATAAATTGGTTGAAAAATCAAATCTTTTGTCCTTGGGTGCATGCTTAGGTCCCATGCAAGAAATGGGAATGAATGGCAAACACCCTGCCACCGTCACTCGGCCGTAAACATTGAGATACCTGGTTTTTAAATTCTAGTCAATCCAAAACTTGTATGAAATTCACGAAACTTGGCATGCAATCATGGAGCGGCATCAACATGCCGTGGTAAATTTTTTGTCCCATTTGGGGCAGGTTTGGGTATATGCTTCTCACAAACCAGAGCTTCTCACAACAAGCACGATGGTTTCAGATAGAACACCCGTATGCAAAGTGAGAGCAGGATTTGTGCATCTCTTGAACACAAATGGTTCTTTTGGATGATCCGTGTGAACCACTTACAAACAATTTGGTGCGATTTGCATCTGTCATATTGGGTATGTTGCCATTTGTCAAACTAGAAAGATTGACATTTGTTGATCTAGTAAAATTCAGTAATTAAGCATAGATGGAGGCGAGGAGGCGTGTTCACCAAAGGCAAAGAAAGCGGTGCAAAGATTATTCTATTTGACAGCTGGCGGCGCAGTTCCCGATACGGCTTTAATGCAGACGAGGGAGAGGGTAGCGGTTCCCGAAATGTTGAACGGCCAATGATGCATCCACCTTCAATTAGCATCGTCTGAATGCATGAGGGAAGTAATGGGAGGACCGGGAAAATAGGCAGCACGACGTGAATGCAACACAGTTTGCACTCATATAAAGGCGCCCCTCCATTCCAATGCATCTACCACATCGTACACACCTAAGCATTTGCCTAAGCACCTACACTAATAAGCGCAAAAGTGCCCACTCCAGACCCATGGCGGCGATGCGCGCGAGCAGCCAGCGGCTGTGCCAGATGGTCCACGACGCCGGCCTGCGGCATGGCACCGTGGATCGTCTCCATACGGTGTTGGCGACCGGCTGGTGGATGGCCGCCGTCGACGCCAGCTACGACTCTCAGTTGGACCAGATGATCATTCGCACCACCAACAGGTTCACCGTCATCAAGAAGCTCGCGGACAACATTGCCGTACTACTCCAACCCGCGCGCCCGGGCTCCTCATTGCCTGCCACCCTAATCGGCCTCCATGGTCGGAACCTCTTTCAAGCACTGGTGGCCTGCGACTGCCCGCCGAAGCCACGAAGAATGTCCACCTGGAGGTCGCGCTCGCCGCGAGGTGCCTCCATTTGAGAGAAACTGTCGACTTACACATCCATGTGTACGAGCGAATCGTGTACATAGGTATCTACAAGGCCAGTGAGGACGCTACGACGTTGGCCTTCTTCAGCCGGCTGGAAGCCTTGGATGCCTTTGTTGAGAAGCACCTTGACCTCGCCACACAACCCGCCGCTCCTTAGCCACCAGTCGATGGCCCGGCCGGCACACTGAGTTGAGGAGCAGGAGGTCGTACGTTGATGGATGAATCTTTCTTCTTGCCTCCTGTAACCACCACTGCAATCGCATCATCTAGGCCTTAATTCTTATTTTGCTATTGCATTCTCGTTCGAGTCACTACAAGCATGTGCGATCCCTTTGCTCAATACAAACATGTCCGTTCCAATCTTATTTTGATTGGCTTGAATGAAAGTCTATCCCGCCGTTAGGCGCCACGGCGCTCTGCTCGCGTCCGTTGGCGTGCTCTGCTCGCGTCCGTCAGCGCGCTTAGCTTGTGGACTGCTTTTCCGTGTTCAACTGCTATATGCATATATATATGGTTGCTCGCCATTGAGGCGACCGCGGAGCGCTCTGCACGCGTCCCTCCGCACGCGCTCTGCCAACGGTTGGGCGTGCGCACGATCACGCCGGGGGCCCCGTATGCATGCGGTTGCGCCGCGCGCGTTGCCACGTGATGCAGTTACGTGCGGCACGATGGAGTTACGAGCTGCAAATTAGAACTGCCATCAGGGCCTGCCGATATACCTGGCCGTCCGGCTTCCCCTTTAATTCCCGCAGCCATTATAACCTTAGTCTTTTCAACCTTTCGATTGCACCCCACAACACAACAAGCACACCCACGATGACACATAGAGAGGGGATGTCCAGTGGCGCTCCAATGGAGTTCAGCGAGCATAGAGTGGAGACCCACGCGAGGGAGACAGATCTCTCGGTGGTGTACACCATCGACCCGACCGTGGTGGACGACTACATCAACAGCATTCAGCGGTTGCTTGCTGGAGACAAGTACAAGGTGGTCGGCATCGACCTCCAGTACACCGCCGGTCGTCCCGGCATAGATCAGAAGGTTGTTGTCGCCAAGTTGTGCGTGCGCCATCATGTCCTCATCTACCACTACAGCATGGCCACAGAGCCTTGCGACCATTTCAATAGGTTTGTGTACAACACTGACTACGAGTTCGCCATGGTGGAAACCACCAACGATGTAAAAGTGCCCAGTGTTACGGGCTTGGCCTGCAAGAACTTTGTCGAAATCCGTGACCACTATAGGGTCTGGGGCAGCATGAAGAAGGACTCCCTGGTCGAACTCGCCTCGGCCATCATCGAGCCCTACTACGAAAAGATGAAGCAGGATGCCCAGAGAACAAGTCTCATATCCTGGCACGGGGCATGGATGCGGCAACTGGATGAACCTCACCTCAGGTTTGCGGCCAAGAGTGTGTACACATGCTACGATATGCACAAGCGGATCGTTGACATGAGGAAGTGCCTCGTTACCCAAACCGACGAGCCCGGATCGAGCCACAAGCAGAGCAAGCGTCACAAGAAGTAGATGATAATCAGATGATCATGCTAGTTAATCATGCATGTAATATATAGTTTACTTTATTGGTGTGTGGAAATGTCATGTGTGTAGTAGCCACCTTTGTAATTATGCATGTAATAGTTTACTTTGGTGTGTGCAAATGCCATGGTTGTTGTAGCCACCTATGTAAGTGGATGTTTAATACGCTTGATAAGATTTTTCAATGAGTACAAACCTTGACAAGATTTTTGAAGTAGTTCAAAATGGAACAGTCAAAGAAGGAGTTCTTGCCTGTATTGCAAGGTGTAAAGTTGAGTAAGACTCAAAACACGACCACGACAGAAAATAGAAAGAGAATGAAAGTCATTCCCTATGCCTCAGCCATAGGTTCTATAAAGTATGCTATGCTGTGTACCAAACCTTTTGTGTACCTTGCCATGAGTTTGGCAAAGGGGTACTGTCGTGGTTTTGTCACGGCAGATTTCCTGGTGAAAGGACTTAGTCATGGAGCCATCGCGATGGGTTAGCTTAAAGGGGTTAAAGCGGACAAAGGACGCAGGGAGTTTATACTGGTTCGGCCCCTTGCGGTGAAGGTAAAGGCCTAATCCAGTTGATGTGGAATTGCTAGGGTTTCGATGACCAGGGAGCGAATCCGCTATGCCTGGCTCTCGAGTTGTTGTTTCTTGTCCCTAAACCGCCGCCGGGTCGTCCCTTTATATACACAGGTTGACGCCCGGCGGTTTACAGAATCCCGAGGCTGGCTCATCAACGTGTCCGGCTCGGTTTCTACCCTTTCTTATCTTACAACACAAGTTACACATTATATGGCGGTTTATGTCTACATGCCCTAATCCGCCATTGGGCCTTGGGCCTCCGTGTTAGATCTCCTCCGTAAAGCGCCATACTCCTTGTCTTCATGGGCTTCAAATATAAATAACTCATTATGGGTATAACCCGGCCCCTCCTGGCCGGTTTATACTCAGTAGTAATATCCCCAACATTAGGCCCCAGATTGATTTGAACCTGTTCATGTCAATCTTCAACACTTAAGAAAAATCCCCTTTTAGCGCCTTCGCATAACCTTGTAATCCGCCATGACGTCATCTTCCAAGATTGTAATAAACCGCCATGACGTCACCTGTTATAAAAATTGTATATATCTCCCCTTCATTAATGAGCCTCCGACAATCGAGGCGACAGCTCTGTCGCATATCCAACTTTTAGGCTCCTCGATTTTCGCGCCTGTCACTTATCCCTTCGCCTCATAAATAAGACCGGGAGGTCCTTTTAATCCCCCCCATGCCTCCTCGCTTATTCTTGTTCCTTGCGCCGCCCTGACCCACACGCGCAGTCGCCGTCGTCAAGCTCCGCCCTCGACCTCAACTCCGGCCGTTGCATCAACCTGAACATACCAGAGAAACGCGGCGCTCCTCCGCTGTTTCGTCAGTATCAGTAAGTTTCCCTTTCCCTTGCTCTAGATCCGCCATTAGGGTTTCGGTGTTCATCGAGGTTCGAAGCTGTTCTTCCCTGTTCATCTCTGCGCCACAGTTCTAGATCTAAACTTTGATGTTTATCCTGTATAAAGATGGCCATAATCCTTCGTTTCCGCTAATGCATCTCTCTTTAAATAGAAAATCCCATCTGAATCCTTCGACTGTTCAAGTATCAGAATTTTTAACCCTGAATAATTTCCATTTTCTGACACATGATAGATCCAGATTTGTAATACCAATTTGTGGAAACTGTTTCTCCATCACTTAGTTATTTCAGATATGTACCTTCCTTACCAGTATAGGCAGTTTAGCTTTTAGAAAATGATAATCCGGCAGGTACCATTAGTCCCCTCTTAAACCGCCGATTTTTTATCTTTGTAACTCTTCCAATGTCATACTCTGGTTTAACATGTGTATATGCCTCAACGTCTTTCCCTCTGATCTTGCGACTCTTTATACTTGTCAGTTACAAATCATAAACCGGCATTTAATCTTTTTCCAGCTGTCCATTGAAATGGCCAAACAATTTTATGCTTGTAACTGGGTCCCCTCCCGGGTTACTGAAGAAAAACTGAATGGGTGTGTTGCAACCGGCGCCTTAGCAAAAAAGGATGTCATACATTGGAGAGCCCCCGGTCCAGAAAATCCTCCTGAGCCCAAGGATGGAGAAGTGATTGTATTCGTTAATCACCTGGGTCAAGGGTTCAGTCCCCTCGGATCCAATTTTTTTCGTGATGTACTTGCTAGCTTCCAACTCCACCCTCAAGATATTGGGCCCAACTTTGTGTCCAATATCTGCAACTTTCAAGTGTTCTGTGAGGCTTATCTGCAGGAAGAACCCACGGTTGAACTGTTTAGAGATTTCTTCCATATGAACCGCCGCACTGGATTTACAGATGGGCCCAATACTGAACTTGGCGGGGTCTCAATTCAAAAAAGGAAAGATGTCAGTTTTCCTCACGCCAAACATCATACTCATCCCAAATATTGGAACCAGACTTGGTTCTATTGCCGAGATACATCTCCCATTGAAGAAAATCCTTTTCCGGGTTATCGTGCTCACCGGCTTATCAATACACATCCATTACCTCAACGGCTGACTACAAAGGAACGATCCAACTATGCACCTCAACTCTCCAAGCTCAGAGCCTTTGTTGCAAACGGTTTAACAGGCGTTGACTTTGTCCGCTGCTGGATATCTTGGAGCATTCTGCCTTTAAGCCGTCGCCCCGGTTTAATGTGCGAATATACAGGGAACTTACAAGATCCTCAATGGCATATCAACATTCAGCTAACTGATGCTGAAATTACAGAAGCTGTTAAAAAGATATTGGATGAACCGGTGGCTGTCTGCAGCAAAACAGGGCTTAGTCCCTTCTGTGTTTTCAATAAACCGCCAGCTGTAAGAATTGCATAACTCTTATTTTTAATCTGACCCTTATAATTTTCCCTTATATCTTTCATCAATCTCTGACAGGACGATGATCCGTTCTGGAAAAAGAAGTCGCAGGATAAACCGGCGAAGACACCTCGTGTCAAGACTAAGGTCACCAAGAAGCCTGCCAAAAAGAAAAATGCTGAACCATCTGAACCAAACACTGATGATGATCTGGATAATCCGGATTCAGAGGTAGAACTTGACTCTCTTGGTTCGTTTTTCATACACCTCATTGACAATGACTATTACTAGGATGACGCTGAAGGCAGCCAAGCTGACGATGTAGAGGTAATTATTCTTTCCTCCGGTTCAGATCCTCTGCCAACACAGAAAATCTGTCAAGCAAACCGAAAAGTAAGATTTTCTCACCCCCCTAGATCACTTGGACCCAAACTTTCTTTTGAAGAAGCAGCAACACGAAGCTCGCCGTACAACCCGGCACAGCGGCCAGGTAGTTACCTCCGCCGATTTACCGAACACTCCAGTCCGTAAACGTCGATCATAAGTCTCTTATATTCCTGATACTTCTTACCCCAAGGCGGGTTGTTTCCGACAACCTCTTAATTCGTCTGATTCAAATTATCAGGGAACACCTCATTCATCCTCTGGCGAGTCAACGGCCACACAACTTCCAACCCTCAAGACGGTTCCTGGGTGAGTTATGCTTCAATTTTATCCTTAATACATTATATTTGCCCGATGTATTGATCTTTATGTTTGTTCTCCTCAGTGCCAAGCCTAGACCCAGCAAGAAGGCCCGGGTAAATAAACCGGCTGACGACAATGTAGTTATTGATCCGGCAAAAACTCCAGATCCGGAAGAAACAAATGCTGACGCCATGATTGATGATCCGCCACCACAAGATTACGACTTTGTTGTTGAACAAGTAGAGGTTGATCCAACGGGCCATGCTGATAAAACGACAAGCCCGGTCCGAGCCACTGACAAACCATCAAGCCCAGTCCGCGCCGCTGATAAACCGTCAAGCCCAGTCAAGGCTGCAGATGACAAGAGAGATGATGTTATGATTACTGGCTTTGGGCACACCACCCCTGGTAATCCTGTTGCTTTATCAAACATAGTGCCAAGGAAGAGCTTTCTGCTATGGGCAAAGGCAAGTGGAATGCAGATTTGTCAAGCTATGCCCATCTCAACGCCCAAGACATTCATTCTGGCTTCTTAAATCGTCTGTACACAAGCCGTGACTATGAAGTCGGCTTAGTGAACTTGATGAAAGATCGATATGAGGTAACTACTGCTTAACTCTGCATATCTGTTTCTCTTGTGTCCAAACATCCACTCCAGTAGCCCCCAAGGGCCAGTTTATGATATCAATCTAAACCGGGACTTTAGAATACCTCAACTTTGCTTGCGTAGCCCCCAAGGGCTGGTTTATCTTTTCAAGCTGAACCAGGACTTTTACCCATGTTACTTTGAGCAAATGTACATTAGCCCCCAAGTGCCAAGAATAATACTTGTATTGTGCTTGGGACTTGTAAAAATTTCGGATAATCAAGCAAATAGGCATTAGCCCCCAAGTATCAAGTGTATAACTTGTTATGTGCTTGGTACTTCAAATATGTGCTGCCAACTCATGATATGTCTTTCTCTTATAGGCTGAGCTGAGCAAAAAGGAAGCCCAAACCGCTGATCTTCAAGAGTGGATCACTTGACAGCGGTCAAAATTATCCTTAGAAGACTAAGGAGATATTTCTCGGTTATGGAGGTGATAAAGAGTTCATCGTAAATAGTTACGCCGATGCAAGCTTTTACACCGATCCGGATGACTCTGAGTCTCAATCTGGATACATACTGAAAGTGAGAGCGATTAGCTAGAGTAGCTCCGTGCAGAGCATTGAAGACATAGAAAATTTGCAAAATACATACGACTCTGAATGTGGCAGACCCGTTGACTAAACTTCTCTCACAAGCAAAACATGACCACACCTTAGTACTCTTTGGGTGTTAATCACATGGTGATGTGAACTAGATTATTCACTCTAGTAAACCCTTTGGGTGTTGGTCACATGACGATGTGAAATATGAGTGTTAACCACATGGTGATGTGAACTATTGGTGTTAAATCACATGGCGATGTGAACTAGATTATTGACTCTAGTGCAAGTGGGAGACTGAAGGAAATATGCCCTAGAGGCAATAATACAATTGTTATTTATATTTCCTTATATCATGATAAATGTTTATTATTCATGCTAGAATTGTATTAACCGAAACTTGATACATGTGTGAATACATAGACAAAACAAAGTGTCCCTAGTATGCCTCTACTAGACTAGCTCGTTAATCAAAGATGGTTAAGTTTCCTGACCATAGACATGTGTTGTCATTTGATGAACGGGATCACATCATTAGGAGAATGATGTGATGGACAAGACCCATCCATTAGCTTAGCATTAATGATCATTTAGTTTTATTGCTATTGCTTTCTTCATGACTTATACATGTTCCTCTGACTATGAGATTATGCAACTCCCGAATACCGGAGGAACACCTTGTGTGCTATCAAACGTCACAATGTAACTGGGTGATTATAAAGATGCTCTACAGGTGTCTCCGATGGTGTCTGTTGAGTTGGCATAGATCGAGGTTAGGATTTGTCACTCCCTGTATCGGAGAGGTATCTCTGGGCCCTCTCGGTAATGCACATCACTATGAGCCTTGCAAGCAATGTGACTAATGAGTTAGTTGCGGCATGCTGCATTACGGAACGAGTAAAGAGACTTGCCGGTAACGAGATTGAACTAGGTATTGAGATACTAACGATCGAATCTCGGGCAAGTAACATACCGATGACAAAGGGAACAACGTATGTTGTTATGCGGTTTGACCGATAAAGATCTTCGTAGAATATGTAGGAACCAATATGAGCATCCAGGTTACGCTATTGGTTATTGACCGGAGATGAGTCTCGGTCATGTCTACATAGTTCTCGAACCCGTAGGGTCCGCACGCTTAACGTTCGATGACGATCGGTATTATGAGTTTATGTGTTTTGATGTACCGAAGGTTGTTTGGAGTTCTGGATGAGATCACGGACATGACGAGGAGTCTCGAAATGGTCGAGACATAAAGATTATAATATTGGAAGGTTATATTCGGACACCGGAAAGGCTCCGGGGGTCACCGGATAAATACCGGAGTACCGGGGAGTTACCGGAACCCCCCGGGGGTCAATGGGCCTTAGTGGAAATAGAGAGCAGCAAGGGAGCTGTGGGGCGCGCCCCCTAGGCCCAAACCGAATTGGTTTAGGGCTTGGGGGGCCGGCCCCCTCTTTCCTTCTCCCCTCCTCCTCTTTCCTTCGCCTCCTAGTTGGACTAGGAAAAGGGGAACCTACTCCTAATAGGAGTAGGATTCCCCCTTGGGCGCACCCTATGAGGCCGCCGGCCCCCTTCCCTTGCTCCTTTATATAAGGGGGCAGAGGGGCACCCATAGACACACAAGTTGACAGTTGTCTTAGCCGTGTGCGGTGCCCCCCTCCACAGATTTCCACCTCGGTCATATGGTTGCAGTGCTTAGGCGAAGCCCTGCGTCGGTAACTTCATCATCACCATCACCACGCCGTCGTGCTGACGAAACTCTCCCTCGACCTCAGCTAGATCTAGAGTTCGTGGGACGTCACTGAGCTAAACGTGTGGAGATTGCGGAGGTGTCGTACCTTCGGTGCTAGGATCGGTCGGATCGTGAAGACGTACGACTACATCAACCGCGTTGTCATAACGCTTCCGCTTTCGATCTACGAGGGTACGTGGACACACTCTCCCCGCTCGTTGCTATGCATCACCTAGATAGATATTGTGTGATCGTAGGAAATTTTTAAAATTACTGCGTTTCCCAACAGTTTGCACCCCCTAATTCAGGACACCATCACTAGGGGCTTAACCTCCTTTAAGAAACAACTAATTTTGTTAAACGCTATCTCTAGTGTGTATGTAATTTTTCGGTAAAGGGCAATTTTTATTGATTCACAATGTAGCATCAAGGGGATACATGCATAATAAACACACACCCAGACTCTGCAAGTATACAATCAACACTAGTGCACACACACAAAGGATCCTGCTGGCAAGTAGCAAAGTCATAGAAAATCAAAACTATGCCTAGGATGAATAAAAAAAATATGAAGTGAACAAAAAAAAATGATTCATGAGCACTAGCACTCAAGACATATTTTTATAAAAGAAGCCCACCCGATTGAAGAACTAGAAATTCGCTTCATACGGGATTAAAACTCCGGGCACAGGGTGCACCACTGTGACCCTTGCCACTAGGCTACTACCTAGTTCTCAAGCGAACAAAACAACAAACAAGGAAAAACAACAACAACCATGGGTATCAACTATCTCTTGACAATACAAGGACTGTGAAATGTTTTCGAAAAGCAACACCTTCATAAAAGAAATGATGCTCAAATGCTACCGTCGCCGGATCCAACCATTGAAGGCTATATCGTGGGCTTTTACCCTAAACACTGAGCAAGTTCGAGGCAATGTCTTCAACAATGTAACAACGAAAGACGCCGACAATGGCAGGTATAACCAACTATCTGTCATTAGAGTAGATTACAAACTTTGTTCCCAGCTCGTTTCGGATAACAAACTCGCCCAGAGGAGAGAAGCGACGAACATATAATGTACAATTTCACAAGCAAGCCGTAGTCAACATTCGGCAGTACACAAGGCAAGCGTACAATTCTCCACGAAGCTCACCTCCCCGTGAGGGAAGTGGAGGTCAAGGAGCAGAAACTGCTGTGCTGCCTAGCCCCTCCCGTGAACAGCAACCCGACGTCCCGCAGCTCCATCTCCCGCTGATTGCCGCCCGGAGGCCAAACAAACGCAGGCTTATTGACCGGCGGCTCCGGCGCCGGGGCACCATCGATCAACACCTGCACCGCCGTCCTCATGGACGGCCTCTCCCTCGGGTTCGGGTGGCAGCACGCCAACGCCAGCCTCACCGCACAGTCCACCTGCGCCTGGTCAAACTCGCCGCCGAGCAAAGGGTCGGCGGCATGCAAGGCCTTCCCTCCGCCGTAGAGCCTCCACATCCAGTCCACGATGTGCATCGGCAAGGGGTGCCGTGCTCCCCCGCCGCCCGAGTAATCCTCCTCACCACGGTGGTCGCTGTCGTGGATGTAGTGCTGCTGCACGGCGTTGCTGGGGCTCCTCCCGCTGACCACCTCCATGACGAACACCCCGAACGCGTACACGTCTGTGTCGAGGCTGGCACGACCGGTGAAGAAGCTCTCGTATGCCATGTAGCCGCGGGTTCCGGCCACGACCTGCGTGGAGTGGTGTGTGACGCCGTCGTGCTGGATGACGCGGGCGAGGCCGAAGTCCCCCAGCCGTGCGTTGTACTCCGCATCCAGCATCACATTGCTGGCCTTGACGTCCCTGTGGAGGATCCGCTTGCTGCTTCCATGGTGCAGGTAGTCCAGCGCTGATGCCACGCCGCAGATGATCTTGTACCGCCGCTCCCATGTGAGCTCCCGGGTGTCCGTGGATGCCGACATGGAAGACGATGATGCAGTCCTTTCTCTGGCGTAAAGGAGCTTGCCAAGGCTTCCCATGGGGAAGTACTCGTAGACAAGCAGCAGCTCGTCCTTCTTGTGGCACCAGCCAATCAGCTTCACGAGGTTCCGGTGCGACAGCTTGCTGATCGTGTTCACCTCCGCCACGAACTCCTTCTCTCCCCGGTTGGTGTCGGCCTGCTTGTCCGTCGACACCCGCTTTACGGCCACCTCCAAGTTCATCCTATCGACGTATCCAAGGTAAACGGTGCCAAAGCCTCCTCTTCCGAGCTTGCGGGTAGGACTGAAGTTGGCAGTCGCACGCCTGAGCTCCCTGAGCTTAAATTTGACCGGACCATGTGCATCGATCATCTTCTCCAGGTTGCGGTAGGCGAGCCTTCTCCGCCGCGTCAGCCTTCTCCACATGAACAGCCCAGCAAACAAACATATAGAAAACACAAGCAATGTAACCAGAGCCAAAAGCACCTTTCTCCAATGCCCTCTTCTAACTTTGACATCGATGTCTGCTGTGGTGAAGTTCCACGACTTTATCTGGTTCAGTTGTGTGGCGTCGCCTGTGGAACCTGTGAATCCCAGATATATGTCGTCCTGCAGAACTTGTGACAGATCAATGTATGTATCTCCCTGGAAAAGATGCCGCCCACGGATGCTGTACTGGACTAGAAATATTTGAAGCAACTGTAACGTGCCGTGGTACCTGATACTGACCCATACATCTGACCCAGTTGAGAGGAAGATGGAGAGATTATTAAGGGGGTATTGCCGAAAAGATTTGATGCTGTTGATGTCGATGCCGACATGGTTGCCGTCAAGGTCATCTTCGTTGCTCTTCCTCGTGTCGAATTCCACAGCTACTACTCGGTTCATCTTCGCGCCGTCTGTCTGGTTGTTGCACACGCCCAGCCACAGTCCGCTGCTGTTGCTGGGCAACGACGGATTATTGGTGAGCACGAAGGCCATACCTTCTCCAGTCCCGTTATGTGGGAGGATGTTGAGCATGAAATCTGTCCTGAAGGAGGTGAGCGCCGTGCGCTTGCTGTTCCACAGCTTGAGGGTCTCCTTGGCGTACACCACTCTCCCCGACCGGTGGCTCATGTTGCCGGAGTTCGGCGTGATCTGCAGGGAGTTGTTGGAGATTGCTGAGCCAGGGCTGAAGCTGAAATCATCCCTGTTGCTTGCGTTGAAGTTGGGGTAAGTGAACTGCAAGCAACTGCAGGTTCTGCCTAGGATGACAACAGCTGCACAAGCTATGCAGAAGAAGTTCGGCAGGCTGCTGGTATTGGGCTTTGTCATGGCTAAATGGTTCCTGTGCAGCTTCCTGAAAACTTCTCAGGGAAGAGGAAGATACCAGTTCATATGATCCGCGTACTTCGCTTTTCAACACGGACGAGGGGAGGAGTTGACAAATTCTTGGAAGATACATGGACAATGGGACTTGTCAGGTACAGCGGCCAATACAATCTCTGCAGCTGCAGAAAATTTTTACCAATTGTTAAACTAATAATCTGTGCAAAATGTTCAGCAATATGCTACTCACCAGTAATATATTTGACAACGTGATCATCCCCTTTTCTTCTCTAGAGACAGATTAAAAGAGGGGTGTCTGGGAGGAACAACGAGGCTGTTGAACAAGTAGAACAGTGACATTAACATAAGAAAAACACTAAGATGGTACAGGAAACCGATCCCTGAAGAACTTGGATAGAAATTTCTTTCATCTAACAAATTCTTTATTGAAGATGCCTCATGAATGTAGAACTAGTCTTTGCGGCTGTTACAACTTATAAGTGGTACCAGATTAAAAGAGGAATGTCTGTGCGGAACAGCGAGGCTGTTGAACAAGTAAAACAGTCACATTAACATAAAAGACACTGAGGGTACAAGAAATAGATTGGTGACAACTTGATAGTGCCGGCCCTGAACAACCTGTGTCGAAATTTCTTTCATCTAACAATTATTTATTGAAGATGATTAGTCAATGTAGAACATGTCTAATGAGCTGTTACAATCAAAGGACAAAGGCATTGTCAGTTCAAATATTTGCAAGTTATCCCCCAAAAGGGAAAGTTTCTCTATGATTACAATTTCTTGGAGTAATCTAGTTTGCTTAAATGCTATCTCTAAGTGCGCGTATTTTGAATTATCCTCATAATGTCTTGATCTAGCGCTTAACATGGAAGATCACATTGGACCAGAGTTTTTCATGCTACGTTATACAACATGAGGCCAAATTAAGTCTCCCTTTTTCGTTCTCCATCTGTAAAATCAAAACTGAACCAGATTAAAGTGCACTGTAATTCCTGTAGAAAATTTGAAGTGACTAGAAATAAGAAGTTAAGAGTACTATTGGTCAGACCAAGCCATATGTATCCTAAATGGAAGAAGCATGGATAGAAAATGGAATCAACGAAAGCCAAATCACTTTTCTGACATGTCCACCTTACTGCCGGGAATTTGTGATCTTAAAGAGCTCGCTTCTCACCGTAAAATATTAACGTGGGTAGTGGCCGAACGCATTGCACCAAGCTGACAACCCTGCCTGAACGTCGCTTTTCTATGAGTCAGTGATGTGCTGTTATTTACCTCGGCCGCCATTGTACTACTTTTCTTCAATGTTTATGACTTACTGTGGCTTTGTGGGACTCCAAGGAGTTGGATCTGATTAGGTCGCTTAGACTAATAGGTGGAGAATTAGAACTTGAGGAATTGATGTTATGGGCTTAACAAAGTACAAGTTTTACTTACATGAAAGTACATATTGTAACTCCTTAATCACCGTAAAAGATATCTTTTGAGCCCAATTATGAACACTTGCTATACTGCCCACATGACTTTGGAAGAAGTCAAATCTATTTCATTTTGTATATCCTCTAGCAGAACTTTCAGCCCTCGCAATTCTCCCCTTCTTTTTGAACAGATAACAGACAAAAGCAAAAATGTGGAATCCTTGTAAAAACTACATTCAATCTGATTGCACCAATGGTACCAACTAACATCAAAGCAGCGTTTTTTCGATTGATGTTTTCCTTACCAAAAAATAAATGATGACAGAGTTGGTATGGGCCTTTGAGGATATATCTTCTCTGAACAGCTTCTTGTAAACTGATAGAATGCATCGTGGTAGGTATCCTTTTGCCGGGATCATGTGGAGGTCATCGTGCTAGGTATCTTCTCTGAACAGCTTCTTGAAAACTATATCCACGATGCTCACCTGTCACCTCGCCGTGAGGGAAGTGGAGGTCATGGGGCAGAAACTGTTCTGCTGCCGAGCCCCTCCGGTGAACAGCAACCCGACGTCCGGAAGCTCAATCTCCTGCTGATTGCCGCCCGGAGGCCAAACAAAAGCAGGCTTATTAACCGGCGGCTCTGGTGCCGGGGCACCATCGATCAACACCTGCACCACTGTCCTCATGGACGGCCTCTCCCTCGGGTTCGGGTGGCAGCACGCCAATGCTAGCCTCACCGCACAGTCCACCTGAGCCTGCTCGAATTCGCCGTCGAGCAACGGGTCGGCGGCATGCAAGGCCTTCCCCTTGCCGTATAGACTCCAAGTCCAGTCGACGATGTGCAACATCAAGGGGTGTCTCCCTAGCCCGCCGCTCGAGTAATCCTCCTTGCCAACCTGGTCACAGTCGTGGATGTACTTCACGCCGCTGCTGGGGCTCCTCCCGCTGACCACCTCCATGATGAAGACCCCGAACGCGTACACATCCGTGTCGAGGCTGGCGCGGCCGGTGAAGAAGCACTCGTAGGCCATGTAGCCGCGAGTGCCGGCCACCGCCTGTGTGGAGTGGTGCGTGACCCCGTCGTGCTGGATGACGCGGGCGAGCCCAAAGTCACCCAGCCGCGCGTTGTAGTCCTCGTCGAGCATCACATTGCTGGGCTTGACGTCCCTGTGCAGGACCCGCTTGCTGCTCCCCTGGTGCAGGTAGTCCAGCGCTGACGCCACTCCACAGATGATCTTGTACCGCCGATCCCATGTGAGCTCAAGAGCGCTAATCTCTGACGACGAGTTGCTCTCTCTGCCACTGGCATACAAGAGCTTGTCCAGGCTGCCCATGGGAAAGTACTCGTACACCAGGAGCAGCTCGGATCCCTCGTGGCACCAGCCGATCAACTTGACGAGGTTGCGGTGGGACAGCTTGCTGATCGTGTTCACCTCCGCGACGAACTCCTGCTCTCCTCGGTTGGAATCGGTGTTGCCTGTTGACACCCGCTTCACGGCCACCTCCAAGTTCATCCTATTGATGTGGCCGAGGTAAACGGTGCCAGAGCCGCCTCTGCCGAGCTTCCGTGTAGGACTGAAGTTGGCAGTCGCATGCCTGAGCTCCCTGAGCTTAAATTTGACCGGACCATGTGCGTCGATCATTTTCTCCAGGTTGCGGTTGGCGAGCCTTCTCTGCCGTGTCAACCTTCTCCACATGAAGAACACACCAACCAAACAGGTAGAAAATATAACCAAAGCAGCAATAGCCAAAACCACCTTTATTCCAACTCTTGTTCCAACTCTTATTCCAACTGTGGCATCATTTTCTATTGTGGTGAAGTTCCAGGACTTTATCTGGTTCAGTTGGGTGAAATCGCCTGTGGAACCTGCAAACACCAGATATATATCGTCTGCCAGATACTGTGATAGATTAACATACAAACCTCCGATGGATTCAAACTGCCCTACCCCTATTGTGCTGTGCTGGACTAGATTTACTCCAAACAATCCTGTTGTACCATTGTATGCCATACTGACGCGTACATCAGTCCCACTTGCGAGGAAGATGGACTGATTACTGAGCGGGTATTGCCGAAAAGATTTGATGCTGTTGAAGTCGAAGCCGAAATGGTTGCCGTCAAATTCATCCGCATAGCTCTGCCTGGTGTCGAATTCGACAGCAACTACTCGGTTTGTCTTGGCGCCATCTGTCTGGTTGTTGCATACGCCCAGCCACTGGCCGCTGCTGTTGCTGGGCAAGGATGGATTGTTTGTGAGCATGAAGGCCATACCTTCTCCGGCAGCCCCGTTCTGTGGGAGGATGTTGAGCACGAACTCTGTCCTGAACGACGTGAGCGCTGTACGCTTGCTGTTCCACAGCTTGAGGGTTTCCCTTGCGTAGACCACTCTTCCCGACCGGTGGCTCATGTTCCCGGCGTTCGGCGTGATTTGCAGGGCGTTGTTTGAGATTGCTGAGCCTGGGCTGAAGCTGAAATCATCCCTGTTGCCTGGGTTGAAATTGGGGTAAGTGAAGTGCAAGCAACTGCAAGTTCTGCCTAGGATGACAACAACTGCAGACACTATACAGGAAAAGCTCAACATGCTGTGGGTGTTGGGTATTGTCATGGCTAAATGGCTCCCTTAGCTTCCTGCAACCTTCTCAAGAAAGAGGAGGATGCCAGTTCATATGATCCGTGCACTTTGCTTTTCAATGCAAGAGGAGGGGAGGAACTGACAAATACTTGGACACAAAGTCAATGGGACTCGTCAGATACCGCTGGAAGTGATATTTCTGCAGCTGTAGAAAGTTGTTGATTGTTAATTAATAATCTGTGCAGGCAAAATGTTCGGAGAAATTTTACTTACGATTAATATATTTGACTACGCGATCATCTTCCTTTTTTTACTAGAAACAGAACAAAAGATGGGTGTCTGGGAAGAATAACGAGGCTCTTGAACAAGTAGAACAATGACATTAACATAAAAAAAACACTAAGAGGGTACAAGCAACTGATTAGTGACAACTTGATAGTGCCAGCCCTGAAGAACTTGGATAGAATCTAACAATTCTTTATTGAAGATGCTTCATCAATGTAGAACTTGTCTCTAGGCTGAGGTGGTGCATTCTCAGATGGAATTGAAGTCGAAGCAACAGCCTAAGCCAACTGATTTTCACTTCCTCTTGTTTCCCCTTCAGCGGATCTTTGTGGATTTGCCTTCCCAAAGACATTGGCCGGAAAAAGAAACAATCAGTTTCTAGTTCTCCAGTCCTCAATCAAGTATTTCGGTATGAGAAATAAGAAAGAAGGAGAATTACTTCCCTCTGTCCTCCGTCCCGGCCGCCGGCCGCCGGCCGCCTGAGATCGAGCAACAGTGGAGAGGAGAGACCCTTGGTGCGGCTGATAGGGGTTAGGTTTCTTAGATTCGCTTCTCCGATTGAGGTGGCTGTGGCCTATGCCGCTATGCGCACTAGGCAGGCTATGCAAATGAGCCCACAAGCGTAGATATGATGTTTTTTTTAGTTTTTGTAAATCGGAGACGAATTACCTTGATTTATCAAATTCTACTAAAAAACTTCAATTTATCAAATATCAAATAAAAGGTAAGTAACAAAAATAGGTTTCTTCGCATGGCGGAGAGACGATCGACAACCCTATACGCAGTCAAGAAGCCAAGTCCGAGTCAACTGATTCCCCTCGTCTCCAATAGCCGCCCTCATCTCCCATAATCATTTCGGCAAGCAAGACGACTCACGGGAGTAGTTGTTGAAAATATCATTAAATTTTAAATAATTTAATTTATAGTAAAATCATGATGACAATGTCTTTTGGGGGGTTCATGATGACAATGTTAACAATATCAATCTCTTGTTGTAAGTTAATCATGCGAGTGTGTACGAACATGCAAATCAATTAACATAACAAGTACCGCAAGTGCATGGATCATAAAAATAGGATGAACAAATCATACCCTTCGGAAAAGTCAATGGCACGGTAGCGACAAAAGTAGCATCCGGAGCCTTCTTCGTGGCATAACTGTTGTTACCCATGACGTGGTCGGAGAAGTTGAAGAAGTAGTCAAAGTCATGGATGTAGACGGATGGAAGCAGTCATGCCGGAACGTTCCCGAAAAACCGTATATCCCTTCTCCTAGTGTAGGATCCCAAAGGGCACGGCTCCAGCTTGCTCTCTTGTATGGTCGTGCACATGCATGCACATCAGGACGGAGTAGCCGAAAGCAGCAGCAGTGAGAGGAACGACAATGGTGTGTGTATGTGAGGCGGCAGATAACGGGTGCCATTTGAATTGGTGACGTCTAGGTCTAGGGTTTGACGACATTTCCAATAATAGGTGCATTTCTGAAAGGATCGAGAAGTGGTGTCTAGAGGGGGGTGAATAGACACTAAGCAAGAAAAGTTGCAGTTTTTTTTTTTTTAAGTTGAAGTGGAGTTTTGGCACAAGTTTAACATTCACAATACATATCAAGCAAGCATGCAAAGAGTATGTGAGTAGCGAAAAGTAACGCATGCAAATTGCAAGAATGTAAAGGGATGGGATTGGAGTGTGCAAACGCAATTTGGAGACACGGAGATTTTTGAGCTGTGGTTCTGATAGGTGGTGCTATCGTACATCCACATTGATGGAGACTTCAACCCACGAAGGGTAACGGTTGCGAGAGTCCACGGAGGGCTCCACTCATGAAGGGTCCACGAAGAAGCAACCTTGTCTATCCCACCATGACCGCCGCCCACGAAGGACTTGCCTCACTAGGGTAGATCTTCACGAAGTAGGCGATCTCCTTGCCCTTACAAACTCCTTGGTTCAACTCCAAAATCTTGACGGAAGCTCCCAAGTGACACCTAGCCAATCTAGGAGACACCACTCTCCAAGAAGTAACAAATGGTGTGTTGATGATGAACTCCTTGCTCTTGTGCTTCAAATGATAGTCTCCCCAACACTCAACTCTCTCTCACAGGATTTGGATTTGTTGGAAAGAAGATTTGAGTGGAAAGCAACTTGAGAAGGCTAGAGATCAAGATTTATGTGGTAGGAATGGAATATCTTGACCTCAACACAAGTGTAGGTGGTTCTCTCTCAGAAAATGTATGCTGGAAGTGTAGGTACGTTCTGATGGCTCTCTCCACGAATGAAGAGTGGGTGGAGGGGTATATATAGCCTCCACACAAAATCTAACCGTTACACATAACTTACCAAAGTCGGTGGGACCGAATCACAAAACTCGGTCTGACCGATTTAGGAAATAATGTGTCCGTTAGGGTTTTCGGTGGGACCGACATGTCATCTCGGTGGAACCGATATGGTTAGGGTTAGGGCATAACGTAATCTCCGTGAGACCGATTACACAAACTCGATGAGACCAATTTTGGTAATGGACACACAGAGGGTTGGTCAGGCAAACTCGGTGGGACCGATTCGCTCATCTCGGATGGACCGAAACGTCACGAAAGGAAAACAGTGAGTTTGCATTGTAATCTCGGTAGGGCCGATTACTCAAACTCGGTGGGACCGATTATGGTAATGGATATACACAGAGAGATTACAATCCCATCTCAGTGAGACCGAGGTCCCTATCGGTGAGACCGATAAGACTAGGGTTTGTGGCAGTGGCTATGACATCTGAACTCGGTGGCGCCGGATGGAAAGATTCGGTGGGGCCCAGTTTGACTTTTGGTTTGGGTCATATGTGGATGTGAGAAAGTGGTTGAGGGCTTTGGAGCATATCACTAAGCACTTTGAGCAAGCAAGCCATTAAGCAACACCTCATCCCCTCTTGATAGTATTGGCTTTTCCTATAGACTCAGTGTGATCTTAGATCACTAAAAGTAAAATGTAGAGTCTTGTGCTTTGAGCTTGAGCCAATCCTTTGTCCTTAGCATCTTGAAGGGTTTCCACATCCTCTAGTCCATGCCACTCCATTGTTGAACTTATCTGAAACATACTAGATAAAAGTATTAGTCCAACAAGAGATATGTTGACATTAATTACCAAAATCACCCAGGGAGCACTTGTGCTTTCAATCTCCCCCTTTTTGGTAATTGATGACAACATACATCAAAGTTTTAGATAAAGATATAGAGAATAACAAGTAAAGCTTTGGAAAGACATGTAACATGCATAGGCTCCCCTACATGTTTGCAAACATGTAAATATGGAATATAGGAGCATGTGAATGCATAAGCATGACAGAGTAAGCAATGTGTTACATGTATCTTGTCTATATGCATCAGAGCAAATGATGTGAATATGGGAAATGCACCTTCATGCTCATGAGTCCTTCTTGCAAACAATATGTACATCAGCAAGAAATCCTCATACACATGACTGTGATGCAATACTTACCTTGTGGTCTTGATTTGGCTTAGGAAGAAATGAACCTGCGTAAACAAGGTTAGATAACACAGATACACCTACTAGCCAGAGCAAACAAAAGAAACCACAAGAGTACCAAGACTGGGATGACATGTAGAGAGTGAGTACTAAGTACTCCATTTGACATAGACATGTCCCCAAAGGTAAAGATGTGCAATGAATTCAAGGATTTCCTTCCCTTAGCTGTCTTGCTCCCCCTGAATATAGCATGGGATATTGGGAGAAGATAGGGAACAGAAAATCAGAGCAAAGATAGGAAACAAGGCTAAAACAATCAATCAAATATGAACATGACTTTCCCCTCTTGAAGACATGTAACTTCTCTCCTCTTGAACACCAATCATCTGGGGTCTCTCTCCCCCTGAGTATTTTCTCCCCTTATAGAAATGATTAAGCTTTGATGTGATCTCTCTCTCCCCCTTTGACATCAATTTCCAAGAAGGGTTCTTCTGGTTCTTTTGTCACAAATGGGTTTGGTCCTTGAGTCACAGAGCAAAGTAGCAAGTCGAATGTGATGTTGGTAGAGGACAAGAATCATTGAGTGGAGCTGGATCAAAAGGAATGCAGGAACAAGTGGCAAGCTGTTTTTCCTGTAGTGAAATCGGTGGCACCGGTCTGTGTGTTTCGGTTGCACCGAAATAATTTGGTCGGACCGAAGGAAACAGACCGATGAGAACGAGTTCATCACAGAGAAAACACTTGTCACCTCAGCTCACTAGACAAGTAAGTTCTCACAAGGATTTGCAAGGAATTAACTGAAAGATTTGCAATGAATTGGATGCATGGAATGCAGAACAGAAATTGTCGGGGATATACCCCGCGGTATGACCCGGCCGGAAGTATGACCCGGCCGGACTTGGCACTTCACGGATGACCCGCCGGAGGACTGGCGACTCACGGGTCTGGCCGCTCACTGGTCAGACGACTCACGGATGACCCCGACGGCGGGTCACATAGAAGACTAGGCCCAAGGCCCAGTAGGCCGGCTTATATTATGGTGGGCCGGCTTAAGGCAGAAGGCACGAGGAATATTTCCTTTATGAGGAAGCAAGACCCGTACTTGTATCCGACTTGTAATAGAGAATAAGTTAGTTGTAATCCTAATAGGACTCTACATGTAAGTCGCCCCTTCAACTTATATAAGGAGGGGCAGGGCTCCCCAAAGAGGGACAAGGAAGAAGAAACAATCTCTAGGGCTAGACACAAAGAGCCGGCTTACCGGCGACTCCCTCATGAGCATAATGAGACCTAGCCTCAAACAACATGTAGGGCTTTTACCGGATGATGTTTCCTGGGGCCCAAAGCTGTCTAAACCCTTGTCTTGCGTGTTGATCCGCCCTGCGTCTCTCGTCCCACTCAACCCCTCTCAAGCTACCACATAGATGCGTTGGCCTCGCGACTAAGTCCTGACACTAAGGACATCTGCCATGACAAATCCACGACAGTTGGCGCCCACCATGGGGACCGCGCACGGTGGTGTTGAGTTCTTAGAGGGATCTCTCCCAGGGATCGAGAAGTTCGCAATTTTCTGACTGAACAAGAGCCGACGTGGATTCACATCTACTATGAGTTCATTGGGCAAGATTGAAGAAGTATTCAGCAGTGACATATGTAAGATTGAGTTAAGGGAATTTAGGGTTTGGCGTTCTTCTGTATGTCACCGATGAAATGCAATCCGTCGAATCCGAATAGTGGATGAATTATTTACGGCCGCAGACGCGTGTCGCCAAGACCATCAATTTGCCCGAAGCCTTTTTTTGCTAATTGGACACCGTTCCAATACCCAAGAAATCAACCGGTACTGTTACTGCTACTCCCACCGCGGAAACCAAGGGCAACAGCGGCGGAAGCTGCGGATCAAGTGAAAAGTACAGACAATGGTTCAAATACGGTACTAGTATATCTTCTACTAGTACATCACCAGAAGCCAAATCGGTTTTTCTCTGGTCAACTCCGATTGCTACATGCATACAAGGAATCTACTAGGAGGTTAATTTAAGAGTTAAGGAAGAAGAAACAATCTCTAGGGCTAGACGCAAAGAGCCGGCTTACCGGCGACTCCCTCATGAGCATAATGAGACCTAGCCTCAAACAGCATGTAGGGCTTTTACCGGATGATGTTTCCCGGGGCCCGAAGCTGTCTAAACCCTTGTCTTGCGTGTTGATCCGCCCTGCGTCTCTCGTCCCACTCAACCCCTCTCAAGCTACCACATAGATGCGTTGGCCTCGCGACTAAGTCCTGACACTAAGAACATCTGCCGTGACAAATCCACGACAGAAATAAAAAGAAATCTAGATGAAGTTTTTTTTGAAAGGGGAAACAAATATGCATGAGACAAATGCAAGAGCACAGAAAAGAACATAAGAGAACTTCATCTAGAATAGGTTGGCGACAAAGTCACCTATGTTAGAGTATATTGACTTAGGAGTCAAGTGAGAGCACTTGATCATAGGTCATACTCATCGTTTAAGCTCAAAATGGGGTTACCATTTTTCGTTTAAGCATTTTGATGTATTCGCATCTTGTTGAGTTGCTTTGACTCATGACTTGGAGTAAAGCTTCTCTAAGATGGAATAACATACCTTGGGTGGTGGTGTTGATTGTGATCATGTAGTTGAACTTGTGTGGGTTGCTCGAGGTTGATGTAGCTCATCAAGAGTTGGGAGCACCACTTGGAATTTGAGTTCATCTACCTACATGGGTTAGTTCTTGCAAGGAAGAGCACTTGTGTATCCAAAATGACAATCATGAATCTCAATATAAAATTTATCAAAGGATATGTTGAAAGGTTTTGAGCTTCCTTGTCTTCAACCACATTGTGTAGAGACTTGGTGATGTAGGGATTGCTCAAGATGTGAGTGAGTTGCAATCTCATAGATTTAGATTCATCCAAGTTCCTACAAGGGTTAGATAACTTGCAAGGTGCAAATATATCCAAGACATGAGATTATCATCATAAGAGAAATATCAAGGATTAGTCATAAGCTCATGTCTTGCATGTACCCAAGTGGAGTTCCTACTCCAGGTTTGAAGCATCAATGATGTTCAATTCACCTCTCAACCTGCAAAACACTTTCTCATCAAGTGGTTTAGTGAATATATCTGCCAATTGCTTGTCGGTACGAACATGCTTAAGATTAATGTCCCCTTTGGCAACGTGATCCCGAATGAAATGATGACGAACTTCAATATGCTTAGTTCGAGAGTGTTGCACGGGATTGTGAGAAATCTTGATAGCACTTTAATTGTCACAAAGCAATGGAACATGTTTCACATATATCCCATAATCTTTAAGAGTTTGGGTCATCCAAAGTAATTGAGCACAACATGAACCAGCGGCAATGTATTCCGCTTCGGCGGTGGATAAGGATACCGAGTTTTGTTTCTTGGAGGACCAAGACAAAAGGGATCTACCAAGAAATTTACAAGTACCCGAAGTGGACTTTCTATCAACCTTGTCACTGGCATAGTCCGAGTCGGAGTAGCCAACAAGATTGAAAGAGGCCCTCTTTGGATACCAAATGCCAAAATTTGGTGTGTGGATTAAGTATCTCACTATCCTTTTCACAGCCTTAAGATGACATTCTTTAGGGGCGGCTTGATATCGTGCACACATGCACACACTTAGCATAATATCGGGACGTGAAGCACATAGATATAACAATGAACCAATCATGGAGCGGTAAACTTTTTGATCAACCGGTTCACCATCTTTGGTCAAATCAAGATGTCCACTAGTAGGCATGGGTGTAGTCATACCTTTGCATTCTTGCATATTGAACTTCTTGAATAAGCCCTTGGTGTACTTTGTTTGAGAGACGAAGGTACCTTCCTTGGTTTGTTTTATTTGCAAACCGAGAAAGAATTTGAGTTCACTCATCATCGACATCTCAAACTTCTCCGACATTAGCTTTCCAAACTTCTCACTAAAGCGAGGGTTCGTCGAACCAAATATAATATCATCAACATAGATTTGGCACACAAATAGTTCTCCATTAACCCTTTTAGTAAAAAGAGTAGAATCATTTTTTCCAATTTCAAAGCCTTTTTCAGTAAGGAACTTGGTCAATCATTTATCCCACGCTCTAGGAGCTTGTTTTAAGACCATAAAGAGCTTTGTGAAGTTTTTAAACATGATTAGGTTTCTTAGGATTGACAAAGCCGGGAGGTTGCTTAACATAAACTTCCTACTCTATTTCACCATTTAGAAAAGCACTTTTTATGTCCATTTGGTACAAGGTGATATCATGGTGATTAGCATAGGCAAGTAAGATGCGAATGGACTCAAGTATAGAAATGGGGGCATATGTCTCACCATAGTCCATACCTTCGATTTGAGTGTAGCCTTGGGCGACGAGACGTGCCTTGTTGCGAACTACTTGTCCATCTTCATCTTGCTTGTTGCGAAACACCCATTTGGTACCGATGATGTTGTGGTTGTTGTCGGGCTTCTCAACCAATGTCCAAACTTGATTTCTCTCAAAGTTGTGTAGTTCTTCATGCATGGCGTTTATCCAATCCGGATCTTCCAATGCTTCTTCAACCTTCATAGGTTCAATGCTAGAGATGAATGAATGATGTTCACAAAAGTTAGCTAAACGAGTTTTAGAGTGAGTGATCCTCCCGGTTTGGATATCATTGTAGATTTGCTCGATGGGATGGTCTTTGGCAACTCTTGCTCGAACTCGTGAAAGCTTTTGCTTGGATCTAGGTGGAACATCTTCTTCATCTTGTTCTTCTTCTTGGCCTTCTTCATTGTTGACATTGTCGTTCTCTTGTCGTGGTGGAGACGGAGGTTGTTGATGTTCATCTTGGTGTACTTCCTCGTTTTCTTCATCTTGGTGTGTCCCACTTGTGGATGCTTCCGTATTAATTCTTGGTTCACCTTGTAGTGAGGTGGAAGCTTCCACTCGGACGAACGAGGTACTCTCCTTCACCTCCTTTGGAAGAATCTTGCCAATAGACAAGTCTTGGATTGCTTCCGAAGGGTCTTTGTCTCCTACATCAATTGGCAATTTCTCTACTTGCGAGCCATTAGATTCATCAAACTTCACATCTACCGTCTCTTCAACCTTTCAGGTGAAATTATTGTAGACACGGTAAGTGTGAGAGTTTGATCCATAACCAAGTAGGAAACCTTCATGAGACTTAGGAGCAAATTTAGAATGACGATGCTTATCAAGAATATTTTGAGCCGAATACTCGAAAGTATCCAACTTGGGGTTTGTTACCGGTGAGGAGCTCGTATGCCATCTTGCCGAGTAGCTTGTGAAGATACAAGCGATTTGTTGCATGACAAGCTGTCTGTGACGCCCGGGTAATTAGGCTACAGTGAACCTCTGCTAATGATGCCATGTCACCTCGATTACTGTTGCTAATCTCGCGTTAGTTCAAAAATGGTTCGAATTCAAATTCAAAATATGGCAAACTCAAAAGTTTTCAAAATATTAAACTAAAATGTTCGGAGTGTGCAAATAAATGCCTAGGTATTTATGGTGAGGGATCCATGCTTTTATAAAAATCCTAAATACTTAAGTTGGATTTAAATAATAAGAGAAAAGAAAAATAAAAGAAAATAAATAAAATAAAGCAAAAGAGAAACTAAAAAAAACAACAACACAAACCACTGGGCCAATTGTGGCCTAGTTACCAGGCCCAACCGCCCAACCCACTCACCTTATCCCCCACTCCCCACCAAACCCTAACCCGTAACCCCCACTCGCCCCCCTATTCTCTCCTTTCCCCGATCCGATCTGGATCGGGCACCGCCTTGATCCCGCTCGCCCGTCTCTGCCGGCCGCCCGTCGCCCCTCATTGCTTGTCCCCGAGCCACCTCGCCACCTCGCGGACGCCTTGGCTCCCGGGAGAGCCTTGTCGAGCCCGCACCGCCTTCTTCCTCCTCGGCCCCATCGAAGCCGCCATCGATTCCGGCACCTCCGAGCCTTCCCCGAGCCCAGTAAGCACATCTACAGGCTCAATGTGAGCTCCGCCACTTCCCCGATTGTTCCCGAGCTCGGATTCGAGCTCGAGCACCTTACTGCCGCTCCATAGGTGTCGACGCCATCGCGGCCGAAACCGCCGTAGCACTGCCGTCTCGCTCGCCCGTGGACGCACTGGAGTTTCTCCACGCACGCATTCTCCCTTCCGCCGCCTCTTGCTCTCTGGCGCCCTCACCGCACGCCCATCGCTCACCCCTTGTTGGCCGCACCATGGCGCTGCTTGGCGCCCGCTGCTTTGTGGTCTTGCTGCCCAGCCTCGGGTCGCCGCTTGTGACCACGGCCTCGGCGCTCACGCCACGCTCATGAGCCACGTGGCTCGCTCTGCTCCACCCCGTTAACTGCGCCCGATAAGCCCCGGCCAAATGACAAGGGGCTCCACCCTGCATCAATTAAAAAGGAGTTAAAATAAATAAATTAGTAATCAATTAATTAGTTAATTAAGTTAATTAATCCTATTTAAATAATCTAATTAAAAATGAATTAACCTAATCATTTAGTTAACTATTTAACCATGTTTAAATAACCTGAGACTATGACGAACGGGCCCCACGTGCCAGGGTTGACCTAGTCAACCTGTAGACCTGCTGACATCTTGTTGATGTCACGCTGACTAAATAATTACAGTTTCTAATTAATTAAAATCTGTCAATTCCAAAATTGAATTAAAACTTTAAAAATTAAAATAAAATAAACCGTAGCTCGGATTGAAATACTGTGTACATGAAAGTTGCTCAGAACGGCGAGACGAATCCGGATATGCAGCTCGTTCGTCCGCCACACATACCTAGCATAGCAAAGACGCAACTTTCCTCCTTCGGTTCATCTGTCCGAAAACGCGAAACACCGTGGATACTTTCCCGGATGTTTCCCCCTTCGCCGGTACCACCTCCTACCACGTTAGGGCACACCTAACACCGCTCATTGTCATGTCGTGGATCGTCATGCTTATGTTTGCATTGTATTTACTGTTTCTTCCCCCTCTTCTCTCCGGTAGACTACGAGACCGACGCTGCTGCTGCCCAGTTTGACTACGGAGTTGACGACCCCTCCTTCTTGCCAGAGAAACCAGGCAAGCCCGCCCTTGATCACCAGATATCGCCTATTCTTCTCTATACTGCTTGCATTAGAGTAGTGTAGCATGTTACTGCTTTCCATTAATCCTATCCTGATGCATAACATGTCCTTGCTACTACTGTTGTTACCTTTACCTGCAATCCTACATGCTTAGTTTAGGATGCTAGTATTCCATCAGTGGCCCTACATTATTGTCCGTCTGCCATGCTATGCTATCGGGTCGTGATCACTCGGGAGGTGATCACGGGTTTATACTATATACTTTGTACATGATACATGTGGTGACTAAAGTCGGGTCGGCTTGTGGAGCACCCGCGAGTGATTCACGGATTGGGGGCTGAAAGGACCTTTGTCCCAACGGCCCTCTGTGTGGATCTTTGTGGCGGAGCGACAGGGCAGGTTGAGACTACCTAGGTGAGAGGTGGGCCTGGCCCTGGTCGGTGTCCGCGGTTACATCATTAACATGCTTAACGAGATCTTGGTATTTGATCTGAGTCTGGCCATTTGGTCTATACGCACTAACCAACTACGTGGGAAAGATATGGGCACTCGGTGTCGTGGTATCAGCCGAAGCCTTCATGACGTCAGAGACTGAGTGGCGCGCGCCGGATTGGAATGTAAGCCTGCTCTTGTATTAAGGGGGCTAGTTCTGCTTCCGGCCGCGTACGCAACGTGCAGGTGTGCTAAGGGCGATGGGCCCAGACCCCTATGCACTTAGGTTTAGACCGGCGTGCTGACCTCTCTGTTGGCCTAGGTGGGGCAGCGACATGTTGATCTTCCGCGGCCGAGCATGACCCAGAAAAGTGTGTCTGGCCAAATGGGATCGAGCATGTTGGGTTATGTGGTGCACCCCTGCAGGGAAGTTTATCTATTCGAATAGCCGTGATATTCGGTAACAGGACGACTTGGAGTTGTACCTTGACCTTATGACAACTAGAACCGGATACTTAATAAAACACACCTTCCAAGTGCGGATACAACCCGGTGATCGCTCTCTAACAGGCTGACGAGGAGGGATCGTCGGGTAGGATTATGCTATGCGATGCTACTTGGAGGACTTGATCTACTCTCTTCTACATCTTTGCAAGACAGAGGCTGCGAGCGTAGTCTTAGATAGGATTAGTTATCCCCTCTTATTACGGCATTCTGATTCAGTCCACCGATATGGCCCTTTACACATATACCCATGCATATGTAGTGTAGCTCCTTGCTTGCGAGTACTTTGGATGAGTACTCACGGTTGCTTTTCTCCCTCTTTTCCCCTTTCCCTTCTACCTGGTTGTCGCAACCAGATGCCGGAGCCCAGGAGCCAGACGCCACCGTCGATGATGACTCCTACTACACTGGAGGTGCCTACTACTACGTGCAGCCCGCTGACGACGACCAGGAGTAGTTAGGAGGATCCCAGGCAGGAGGCCTGCACCTCTTTTGATCTGTATCCCAGTTTATGCTAGCCTTCTTAAGGAAATCTTGTTTAACTTATGTCTGTATTCAGATATTGTTGCTTCCGCTGACTCGTCTATGATCGAGCACTTATATTTGAGCCCTCGAGGCCCCTGGCTTGTATTATGATGCTTGTATGACTTAATTATGTTTTTAGAGTTGTGTTGTGATATCTTCCCGTGAGTCCCTGGTCTTGATCATACACGTTTGCGTGCATGATTAGTGTCTGATTGAATCGAGGCGTCACAAGTTGGTATCGAGCCCATTGCCTGTAGAATCCCCTTCCCAACTCCTTGGCGAAGTCGAGTCTAGAAGATGCAAAACTTTTTACTAACATGGCTGTGTGTCTTACCGGCTGCGTCGCCATTGGGTGGTAGTAGGATCTTTTATTCCTCGACCTATACTCTAGGACTCTGACATCTCTTCTATTCGGGTTAAACGATTTTACTAACTCGGACTCTAGGTTCTTGATAATACTTTCTCCCGGAGAGCCCCTTATTACAGATGATCGTCTGCTGCACCAGAAGGATCCGAAGATACTCTCCGATGTTCTCTTGAGATTTTATGGAGTCGCTTTTGAAATTACCAACCATCGATAAACACCTATCGATAACCATGTATACTCGCCATTCATACAATGCTTCCTAGTTGATCTTGTTATTACAAGATACACCGAAATTCTCTCTATTGTTTCAAGAATACTTTGTGCCTACTGCCTTGCAGTTCTTTGCCACATGAATACCCCTACGGATAATTCCTCGCTCTTACCGAGTACCCGCTCATCCCTAGTTGTTCATGTGTTCCACAAAATTCTTCAAAATACTATCCGATCTTTCGAGAATCCTCATTAGCCTATGGCTCTTGAAATGCTTGTCTGCCTGCATTTTGGTTAATTCCAAATGACTAGCAATATTCATGGATGTCCTTTGCCTTTATCATCTTGGGTCCCTTGATTCAATATGTTGCGAATATTGCAATCCTTAATCAGATCCTAGAATTCATCCTTTCGGCTCAGACGTCATTTTAAACATGAGCTGGATCTCGACCAATCAAATTGCCATCGATTGTACCCCTAAGCCTACTCAACTTATCCATCCTTGATCAGAGCGTTGCTTCTGATCCCCTGATTTGGAAATCATAATTCTTTTGCATTTGAACTTTGAATTAGTCAGATGTTTCTATAATCAGATCTCCTTGCATTCTTCTTCCTCTGGTTGAGTACCGATGCTCACATCAGATCCCTTGTGGACCATTGATTCCTTTGTTGGATTTTATCCGACAGTGTCCTTCATATTGAATAACCTTGTGAGCCTTTCCATGGGTATATAATGCCTTTGGTAAATTGTATCATCTGCTTTTGAACAATGCTCTACTTTCGAGCTTGTATTATTTACTCCAAAGTTTGTGGTATATGTTCCTAAGATGCCCTGATGGGTTGAACCTACGCCTTCCCTAATCCGTGTGAACCCGAAAGATTACACGGGTCATACTTATCTGGTATTGCACCCGGTAAAAAAAATTCAACAACTAATGTCATTTTCGAAATATGAGAGGTGAATGAAAGGTTATGCGTTGAACAAGTGGGAGTCGACCTTGAACCCTGTGTTCATGCCCATGGACACGATGTATACCTTATCATGGAAGCTTCTCTTAAAGTAATTATCCCCTTGTTATAAGTTCATCTTGTATCCGTGGACGTGGTTCCGACCATGTTTCTCCTTGATTCCGTTTCTCGTGCAAGTTTGAGCACTTGTCTTCTGCAGAGCAATACCCTAGTCCAACCTCTACCTTGATCTGTCGTCGAGTATTACCCCCTGGTATCTCGAGATTATCATGGAACTGCATAACTTCTTATGAGTTCTTCATCAACTATTATTCTCACCGTACCCGGAGAGCCTGCCGGCCACGCCTCCGCCAGCCAGACTCCAAAGCCGGACTTAGGGCAGATGCTAATGCGGGGACAACACCGGATAGTCCTCCTACAGAGGATGCAGATAGACTGTCTGCTACTAATTCCTAAGTGGAGAGCGCCATGAATCACATGCGTCGCCGGGTCGTACTCTGCGACCCTAGTTTCTCCGAAGAGACGTTTGATGCCTTCAACTCAGGAGACGCGTACATCCGAGCTGCTCAAAATGGCCTTGCCAGAGCCACGGACCAGTATGTAAAGGACATACGGGTAAGAAAATCTGATAATTATGTATATCAGTAGCCCCTGAGACTTGAAACAGTTGGCACAACTGATTTAAGGATCATTGTATGCATAGGTTCTTACGGAGAAGAATACCCAGTTGTCTCAAGAGCTGGAGGAGTGCAAAGCCCAGCTACGGGCCGCAGTTGCCGGAATGGAGGAGTCCAAGAAGGCTCCATCTGGTAATACTTCTCTTGACCGAAAAGAATGAAATGACATGAACCAGTTAGTATTTGGCATGCATGCAAATCTAACAATAGACTCTGCAGACAATCCCGGAGTGAATCCGGAGATCGTACGAAGGGATGAGCAACATGCTCAACGACAGCTAGAGGCTGGCGAGCGTGTGCTTACGCGGGTTAGGCGGGAGAAAAACGATCTCCAGGATGCCAATACCCGGCTGGGAGTCGAACTGAAAGATGTTCGGGCCCAGCTTGCTGACTCCATGAAGGAGAATAAGAGGCTTCGATGCGGCATTTTTATTAAGTGCTCGAACGAACTTTTATAGAGTTCGGCGAAGAAACAGGCTAACAGAGTTATATCTGTAGGTATGCTGACAGGTCGTCCCGAAGAGGAGACGCCCCGATCTGCAAGCGATCTTCTGCAAGAGCTCTCACAACTACACGAACAAGTTCGGCAGGTGATGTAGGGCATTGCCCAAGCCTTGTGGCCATCTGCCTCCCTGCCAGGAGGCATGGGGGAGCTTGTAGAGATGCTCAAGGGAGCGCGGCGGCGCTTCCGATTATGGAAGATATCGGCCTGCCGACAAGGAGCAAGGGAAGCCTGGGCCATGGTGAAGACGCGATACACTGATACGTCTCCAACCTATCTATAATTTTTTATTGTTCCATGCTATTATATTATGTGTTTTGAATGATTATGGGCTTTATTATACACTTTTATATATTTTTTGGGACTAACCTATTAACCGGAGGCCCAGCCCATATTGCTGTTTTATTTCCTGTTTTAGTATTTCGAAGAAAAGGAATATCAAACGGAGTCCAAATGGAATGAAACCTTCGGCATCGTGATTTTTTGGAAGAATATCATCCTGGAGGCTTGGAGATCAAGTCAGAAGACCCTCAAGGAGCCCAGGAGATAGGGGCGCGCCCCCCCTAAAGGGCGCGCCCCCTGTCTCATGGATCCCTCGAGGCTCCCCCGACCGACTTCTTTCGCTTATATATTCCCTCGTACCCTAAAAACATCGAATATCAAGATAGATCTGGAGTTCCGCCGCCGCAAGCCTCTGTAGCCACCAAAAACCTCTCGGGAGCCCGTTCCGGCACCTCACGGAGGGGGGAACCCATCGCCCGTGGCTATCTTCATCATCCCGGCGCTCTCCATGACGAGGAGGGAGTAGTTCACCCTCGGGGCTGAGGGTATGTACCAGTAGCTATGTGTTTGATCTCTCTCTCTCTCGTGTTCTCTCTATGGCACGATCTTGATGTATCGCGAGCTTTGTTATTATAGTTGGATCTTATGATGATTCTCACCCTCTACTCTCGTGTAAGGGATTGAGTTATCCCTTTGAAGTTATCTTATCGGATTGAGTCTTTTATGAGAACACTTGATGTATGTCTTGCCGTGTTTATCTGTGGTGACAATGGGATATCATGTGCCTCTTGATGTATGTTTTGGTGACCAATTTGCGGGTTCCATGAACATATGCATAGGGGTTGGCACACGTTCTTGACTCTCCGGTAGAAACTTTGGGGCACTCTTTGAAGTACTTTGCGTTGGTTGGATGAATCTGAGATTGTGTGATGCATATCGTATAATCATGCCCACGGATACTTGAGGTGACAATGGAGTATCTAGGTGACATTAGGGTTTTGGTTGATTTGTGTCTTAAGGTGTTATTCTAGTACGAACTCTTTTATAGATTGATCCGAAAGAATATCTTTGAGGTGGTTACGTACCCTACCATAATCTCTACGTTTGTTCTCTGCTATTAGTGTCTTTGGAGTGACTCTTTGTTGCATGTTGAGGGATTGTTATATGATCTATCTACGTTATTATTGTTGAGAGAACTTTCACTAGTGAAAGTATGAACCCTAGGCCTTGTTTTCCATCATTGTAATACCGTTTACGCTCACTTTTATCATTAGTTACCTTGCTGTTTTTATATTTTCAGATTACAAATACCTTTATATACCATCCATATTGCACTTGTATCACCATCTCTTCGCCGAACTAGTGCACCTATACAATTTACCATTGTATTGGGTGTGTTGGGGACACAAGAGACTTTTTGTTATTTGGTTGCAGGGTTGCTTGAGAGAGACCATCTTCATCCTACGCCTCCTACGGATTGATAAACCTTAGGTCATCCACTTGAGGGAAATTTGCTACTGTCCTACAAACCTGTGCACTTGCAGGCCCAACAAAGTCTACAAGAAGAAGGTTGCGTAGTAGCCATCAAGCTCTTTTTTGGCACCGTTGCCGGGGAGGCTAGGTAAAGGGCACTCACTCACACCCCATCAACTAAGCTCTTTTCTGGCGCCGTTGCCGGGGAGGTGAGTGCTTGAAGGTATATCTTTAGATCTTGCAATCGAGTCTTTTAGTTTCTTGTTTTATCACTAGTTTAGTTTATAAAAGAAAATTACAAAAAAATGGAGTTAAGTTTGTCTCATACTCTTCGTCTTTTTAATATCTTTCGTGAGTTTGATGGAAAGGAAAATTGTGCTCAAGTGCTAGAAGAAGAGTGCATTAAAATGCTTGGTACTAAATCTTTGAATGTTGAGCATGATTTCAATGTTGTTAGTATAAACTCCTTGAATATCCGTAGTATTAATGATGGTTGCTCTAGTCATGATGAAAATATCTCTTATGAGCATGTTAACTTTTGTGGAGTGCATGTTTGCATGAACACACCAAGTAGAGAAGATATTTATTGCAAGAGGCATAAGCATTTAGAAACTAAATGGTTGCATGAAAGGCTTGGTGTGAGTGCTGAAAATTTAAAATTCCTTTGCCGTACTTGTGAACTATGCAATGAACGTGGTCATTTACATCTCCTATGCAAATTGTTTCATGATTGAATCGTGTCCAAAAATTGTGATGATTTGATCTCCATTGCTCATTACAATGAGCTTAGTTTACTTTTGGGTTATGAAGAATTGAAACGTTTACTTAAGGACCTTCCAGAATTTGCCCATAAGAAATTCCTTGATATTGATCTAGAGGATATATATATATATATGTTTTGTGCGGAGAATTGCATTGAAAATCCATATATTGCCAATTACCTAAAGAAAAGAAAGCAAATGGAAGATGATGAGAATACTAATGAAAGGGAAGAGACTTCCCAATCTCCTCCTATTATTTCTTATGATGAATCAGGTAACGAGGAGGAGCTTTCTATTCAACCAATCTCATCAATAAGGAGCTCAAAGAGGAAGGTTGAACCTACACATAAGGTGAAGAAGAACAAGAAATGAAGGAGCAACAAAGGTAGAAAGGTATCCCTCCCAAATGATGTTGCTCCTACTACTCATTGTGATGATGATAATTGCTTTACTATTGGTGCTATCCATATTTTTAATGATGAGAGTGATTATGCTTATGATATGAAAGAGCCCAAGCTTGGGGAAGCTATGTTTGATGAGGATGAAATATTTGAGAATATATTTGCTGGAATTAATGTTTGTCCCAAGCTTGGGGATGCTATGTTTAATGAAGATGATATTTTTAGCGTCCCAAGTTTTGATATGCAAAGTTGTTATGATGATAGCATGCCTCCTACTTATGATGATTATATTGATGAAAGTGGGATCGGAAGAGTGTCAACTTTAGGAAGTAGTGATCCCACTATTTTGGAGGATGTTGAATTTTATTGTGATGAATATGAAAGTGGATTTGGAAGAGTGTCAACTTTATTTAGTGATTCCACTATCTTGGGAGAGGTTTCAATCGATTATGATGAGAACGAAGTTGCTACTTATGATGATTATTGTGATGAAACTTATGCTATAAAAAGTAGTGATGATTATATTTACAAATCTTGTCATGATTATGATTACCCTTTTTCTGAACATTACTCTTTTAATGTGGAAACAATTTTTACTGTTCAAGTCTCTTATGATACTCCCACTATTCCGAATGAGAAGAATTTTGCTTATGTGGAGAGTAGTAAATTTTTTATGCTAGTTGATCATGAAAAGAATTCTTTAGGTGTTGGTTATATTGTTGAATTCATTCATGATGCTACTGAAAATTATTATGAGGGAGGAACATATGCTTCTAGGAATTGCAATAATATAAAGTTTCCTCTCTATGTGCTTAAAATCTTGAAGCTATGCTTGTTTTACCTTCCTATGCTTGTTGATTATTGTTCCCATAAGTTGTTTGATCACAAAATCCCTATGCATAGGAAGTGGGTTAGACTTAAATGTGCTAGTCATATTCTTCATGATGCTCTCTTTATGTTTCAATTCTTATCTTTTATGTGAGCATCATTAAAATCATCATGCCTAGCTAGGGGCGTTAAACGTTGGCGCTTGTTGGGAGGCAACCCAATTTTATTTTAGTTTCTTGCTTTTTGGTTCTGTTTAGTAATAACATATAGCTTCTGTTTAGATGTGGTTTTGTGTTTTAATTAGTGTTTGTGCCAAGTAGAACTTTGGGAAAACTTGGGTGAAGTCTTTATGATCATGCTGTAAAAAACAGAAAATTTAGCGCTCACGAGATTAGCTAGAACTTTTTACTGGAGAGTGCTATTTAGTTGATTATTTTTGCAGATGATTACTGGAAAAATTCCTCAGGCCCACCAATTTATTTTAGAATTTTTGGAGTTCCAGAAGTTTGCATTAGTTACAGATTACTACAGACTGTTCTGTTTTTCACAGATTCTGTTTTCATTGTGTTGCTTGCTTATTTTGATGAATCTATGGCAAGTAAAATAGTTTATAAACCATATATAAGTTGGAATAAAGTAGGTCTAACACTAATATAAATAAAGAATGAGTTCATTACATTAACTTGAAGTGGTGTTTTGTTTTCTTTCGCTAACGGAGCTCACGAGTTTTCTGTTAAGTTTTGTGTTGTGAAGTTTTCAAGTTTTGGGTAAAGATTCGATGGACTATGGAATAAGGAGTGGCAAGAGCCTAAGCTTGGGGATTACCAAGGCACCCCAAGGTAATATTCAAGGACAACCAAGAGTTTAAGCTTGGGGATGCCCGGAAGGCATCCCTCTTTAAATCTTCGTTCATCGGTAACTTTACTTGGAGCTATATTTTTATTCACCACATGATATGTGTTTTGCTTGGAGCGTCATTTTATCTTGTTAGTTTTTGCTTGATGTTATTAAGAATAATGTTTTGCATCTTTAGTTCCAATAAAAAAGTCAAGGATAGCCTTTTCCATGCTTATTTTGCTAGTATACATGTTGCTGTTTGAAAACAGAAAGTTTACCGCTGTTGAAAAATTTCCTAGAAAAGTCAGAGAGTGGTATAATGTTGAATCTTTTTGCATATTGAGATCTGATAAATTTATTACAGTGGGAATTTTAGCTCATAATTTTTGGAGTCAGGGAAGTATTGATACTCTTGCACTCTTTACAGACTGTACTGTTTTGGCAGATTGCTGTTATGTTTGCATTGTTTGCATATGTTTGCTTGTTTAATGATTCTATTTAAGGATAGGAGTATTAAATATGCAGAGGCATTTAGTATGAAATGTTGAATAATAATTTTAGTGATTTGTTACAATAGAAAATGATAAGGTTTTGCATAGGTTTATACTAACCTATCTCACGAGTTCTTGTTGAGTTTGTTGTGGATGAAGCTTTTGATAAAAAGAGAAACCATGATATGAGAGGAATTAAGGAGACACAAAAGTTCAAGCTTGGAGATGCCCAAGGCACCACAAGATAATATTTCAAGAAGTCTCAAGAATCTAAGCTTGGGTATGCCCCGGTAGGCATCCCACCTTTCTTCTTCAACAACTATCGGTTAGTATCGGTTCAGCCTAAGTTTTTGCTTCTTCACATGAGTTGTGCTATCCTTGCAATGTCATTTTATTTTGTTTTGCTTGCTGTTTGAATAAACTACCAAGATCTGAAATTCCTTAATATTAGAGAGTCTTCACATAGTTGCACAATTATTTAACTACTCATTGATCTTCACTTATATCTTTTGGAGTAGTTTGTCATTTGCTCTAGTACTTCACTTATATCTTTTAGAGCACGGTGGTGGTTTTATTTTGAAGAAATAGATGAACTCTCATGCTTCACTTATATTATTTTGAGAGTCTTAAATAGCATGGTAATTTGCTTAAATGGTCTTAATATGCTAGGTATTCAAAAATAGTAAAAACTTTCTTATGAGTGTGTTGAATACTAAGAAAAGTTTGATGCTTGATAATTGTTTTGAGATATGGAGGTAGTGATATTAGAGTCATGCTAGTTGAGTAGTTGTGAATTTGAGAAATACTTGTGTTAAACTTTGTGATTCCCGTAGCATGCATTATGGTGAACCGTTATGTGATGAAGTCGGAGCATGATTTATTTATTGATTGTCTTCCTTATGATTGGCGGTCGGGGACGAGCGATGGTCTTTTCCTACCAATCTATCCCCCTAGGAGCATGCGCGTAATACTTTGCTTTGGTAACTTGTAGATTTTTGCAATAAGTATGTGAGTTCTTTATGACTAATGTTGAGTCCATGGATTATACGCACCCTTCTTCCTTCCACCATTGCTAGCCTCTCTAATACTGCACACTTTTCGCCTGTATCATACACCCACCATATATATTCCTCAAAACAGCCACCATACCTACCTATCATGGCATTTCCATAGCCATTCCGAGATATATTGCCATGCAACTTTCCACCGTTCCATTTATTATGACACGCTCCATCATTGTCATATTGCTTTGCATGATCATGTAGTTGGCATCGTATTTGTGGCAAAGCCACCGTTCATAATTCTTTCATACATGTCACTCATGACTCATTGCACATCCCGGTACACCGCCAGAGGCATTCATATAGAGTCATATTTTGTTCTAAGAATCGAGTTGTAGTTTTTGAGTTGTAAGAAAAATAAAAGTGTGATGATCATCATTATTAGAGCATTGTCCTAGTGAGGAAAGGATGATGGAGACTATGATTCCCCCACAAGTCGGGATGAGACTCCGGACGAAAAAAAAGAGGCCATAAAAAAGAGAAAAGGCCCAAATAAAAAAAGATAAAAAATAAAAATGAGAGAATAAGAGAGAACGGGCAATGCTACTATCCTTTTACCACACTTGTGCTTCAAAGTAGCACCAAGATCTTCATGATAGAGAGTCTCTCAATTTGTCATTTTCATATACTAGTGGGAATTTTTCATTGTAGAACTTGGCTTGTATATTCCAATGATGGGCTTCCTCAAAATGCCCTAGGTCTTCGTGAGCAAGCAAGTTGGATGCACACCCACTTAGTTTCTTTTGTTGAGCTTTCAAATGCTTATAGCTCTAGTGCATCCGTTGCATGGCAATCCCTACTCACTCACATTGATATCTATTGATGGGCATCTCCATAGCCCGTTGATACGCCTAATTGATGTGAGACTATCTTCTCCTTTTTGTCTTCTCCACAACCACCATTCTATTCCACCCATAGTGCTATATCCATGGCTCACGCTCATGTATTGCGTGAAGATTGAAAAAGTTTGAGAATGTCAAAAGTATGAAACAATTGCTTGGCTTGTCATCGGGGTTGCATGATTTAAATACTTTGTGTGGTGAAGATAGAGCATAGCCAGACTATATGATTTTGTAGGGATAACTTTCTTTGGCCATGTTATTTTGAGACGACATGATTGCTTTGTTAGTATGCTTGAAGTATTATTATTTTTATGTCAATATGAACTTTTGTCTTGAATCTTTCGGATCTGAATATTCATATCACAATTAAGAAGAATTACAATGAAATTATGCCAACTAGCATTCCACATCAAAAATTATCTTTTTTATCATTTACCTACTCGAGGACGAGCAGGAATTAAGCTTGGGCATGTTTGATACGTCTCCAACGTATCTATAATTTTTGATTGTTCCATGCTATTATATTATGTGTTTTGAATGATTATGGGCTTTATTATACACTTCTATATTTTTTTGGGACTAACCTATTAACCGGAGACCCAGCCCATATTGTTGTTTTATTGCCTGTTTCAGTATTTTGAAGAAAAGGAATATCAATCGGAGTCCAAATGGAATGAAACCTTTAGCATCGTGATTTTTTGGAAGAATATCATCCTGGAGGCTTGGAGATCAAGTCAGAAGACCCTCGAGGAGCCCAGGAGATAGGGGTCGCCCCCCCCCCTACAGGGCGCGCCTCCTGTCTCGTGGACCCCTCGAGGCTCCCCCAACCAACTTCTTTTGCCTATATATTCCCTCGTACCCTAAAAACATCGAATATCAAGATAGATCCGGAGTTCCGCTGCCGCAAGCCTCTGTAGCCACCAAAAACCTCTTGGGAGCCCATTCCGGCACCCTGCCGTAGGGGGAACCCATCACTGGTGGCCATCTTCATCATCCCGGCGCTCTCCATGACGAGGAGGGAGTAGTTCACCCTCGGGGCTGAGGGTATGTACCAGTAGCTATTTGTTTGATCTCTCTCTCTCTCTCGTGTTCTCTCTCGTGTTCTCTCTATGGCACGATCTTGATGTATCACGAGCTTTGTTATTATAGTTGGATCTTATGATGTTTCTCCCCCTCTACTCTCTTGTGATGAATTGAGTTTCCCCTTTGAACTTATCTTATCGGATTGAGTCTTTTGTGAGAACACTTGATGTATGTCTTGCCATGTTTATCTGTGGTGACAATGGGATATCATGTGCCTCTTGATGTATGTTTTGGTGACCAACTTGCGGGTTCCATGAACCTATGCATAGGGGTTGGCACACGTTCTTGACTCTCCGGTAGAAACTTTGGGGCACTCTTTGAAGTACTTTGCGTTGGTTGGATGAATCTAAGATTGTGTGATGCATATCGTATAATCATGCCCACGGATACTTGAGGTGACAATGGAGTATCTAGGTGACATTAGGGTTTTGGTTGATTTGTGTCTTAAGGTGTTATTCTAGTACGAACTCTTTTATAGATTGATCCGAAAGAATATCTTTGAGGTGGTTACGTACCCTACCATAATCTCTACGTTTGTTCTCCGCTATTAGTGGCTTTGGAGTGACTCTTTTTTGCATGTTGAGGGATTGTTATATGATCTATCTATGTTATTATTGTTGAGAGAACTTGCACTAGTGAAAGTATGAACCCTAGGCCTTGTTTCCCATCATTGAAATACCGTTTACGCTCACTTTTATCATTAGTTACCTTGCTGTTTTTATATTTTCAGATTACAAATACCTTTATCTACCATCCATATTGCACTTGTATCACCATCTCTTCGCCGAACTAGTGCACCTATACAATTTACCATTGTATTGGGTGTGTTGGGGACACAAGAGACTTTTTGTTATTTGGTTGCAGGGTTGCTTGAGAGAGACCATCTTCATCCTACGCCTCCTATGGATTGATAAACCTTAGGTCATCCACTTGAGGGAAATTTGACGTTTTAACTGGTTTGGCTTCGATCAATTTGGTGAATTTATCCACCATGACCAACGAGTATCTTTTCTTATGGCTTCCTCCTTTAAGGGGTCCAACCATATCAAGCCCCCAGACCGCAAAGGGCCAAGTTATGGGGATTGTTTGAAGGGCGGTAGGTGGCATATGGCTTTGATTTGCAAAAAAGCTGGCAACCGACGCAATGTTGGATGAGGTCCTGTGCGTCTGCTCAGGATGTCGGCCAGTAGAAACCTGTACAGAAGGCCTTGCTTACAAGGGCCTGAGCTGCGACGTGGTGGCCGCTGAGTCCGGCATGAATTTCTGCCAAAAGTTGTCGTCCTTCCTCTTCGGAGATGCACCTTTGAAGTACTCCCGTAGCGCTTTTCATATAAAGCTCTCCCTCATGGACCTTGTAGGCTTTAGACCCCCGCACAATGCAACGTGCCGCGTTTTGGTCCTCAGGGAGTTCTTGCCTATTTAGGTAAGCCAAGAAGGGTTCTGTCCACGGGGCGATGACGGCCATAATCACGTGGGCCGAAGGTGTTATTTCGGTGGCGGAGCCTCCGATTATGTCAGAGTGTTCGGGATCTGTTGTTGTGGTCGGATCCGGACTTTGGTTGCCAATCTCCCCTTCCCACACCACGGATGGCTTGAACAGCCTTTCTAAGAAGATATTAGGTGGGACAGGGTCGCGCTTAGCGCCGACGCGGGCGAGGATGTCCGCCGCTTGATTGTTTTCTCGGACCACATGGTGGAATTCAAGCCCCTCGAACCAAGCTGACATTTTGAGGACGGCATTGCGGTAAGCCGCCATTTTTGGGTCCTTGGCGTCAAAGTCTCCATTTATTTGAGATATTGCAAGGTTCGAATCTCCACGCACCTCTAGGCGTTGAATGCCCATGGAGACTGCCATCCGGAGACCATGCAACAAGGCCTCATATTCGGCTGCATTGTTGGAGTCTGTGTATAATATTTGGAGTACGTATTGGATTGCATCTCTAGTGGGGGATGTCAGGACGACGCCTGCCCCCAGACCAGCCAGCATCTTAGAGCCGTCAAAGTGCATGATCCAATTGGAGTACGCGCTATACTCTTTAGGGAGTTCGGTCATCCATTTGGCGGCATTTAAGTCAGCCAAGATTATGCGACTTAATGGCTCGCCGTGGTTTGTATGTTATGTCGAACAAGAGGAGCTCAATAGCCCATTTAGCAATCCGGCCCGTGGCATCGCAGTTATTTATTATGTCGTTGAGTGGTACTTCAGAGGCCACCGTGATTGAACACTCTTGAAAGTAGTGTCGTAGTTTTCGGGATGCCATGAATACCGCGTATGCTATCTTTTGATAATGTGGGTGCCGTGATTTTCATGGAGTGAGAACACTTGATACGTAGTATACCGGCTTTTGAAGCAGGAACTTTTGTCCGTCCATCTCTCGTTCGACGACGAGCACTGCGCTTACAACCTGGTGTGTTGCTTCTATATATAACAACATTGGTTCGCCGATATTTGGCGCGGCCAAGATTGGGTTGCTGGCCAAGAGGGCTTTTATTTCTTCCAATCCGGCCGTGGCCGCGTTCGTCCACTCGAAGTGGTCGGTGCGTCGAAGAAGGCGATAAAGAGGTAGTGCCTTTTCTCCCAATCGGGAGATAAAGCGGCTTAAGGCAGCCACACATCCAATTAATTTCTGGATTTTCTTGAGGTCTGTTGGGGTAGCCAACTGAGACAGAGCTCGGATTTTAGCCGGATTTGATTCAATTCCTCTATTGGAAACGATGAAGCCCAAGAGCTTTCCGGCGGGCACGTCGAAAACGCATTTTCCGGATTGAGCTTGTTGTCATATGTTTGGAGATTGTCGAACGTAAGCCTCAAGTCGTCTATTAAAGATTCGATGTGTCTGGTTTTGATGACCATATCATCTATGTATGCCTCCACTGTTTTGCCAATTTGTGTTTCCAGGCATGTTTGAATCATGCGTTGATAGGTTGCACTGGCGTTTTTGAGCCCGAAAGGCATGGTGTTAAAACAGAAGGGGCCGTATGGAGAGATGAATGCCGTTGCGGCTTGATCGGACTCCGCCATCTTGATTTGATGGTATCTGGAGTATGCGTCGAGGAAACACAATGAGTCGTGTCCTGCGGTAGCATCGATAATTTGATCGATCTTGTGGGGGGGAGGGAAACTTGGGGCAAGCCTTGTTAAGGTCCTTGAAATCGACACATAGGCTACAGGATTTGTCCTTCTTTGGTACCATCACCATGTTTGCTAGCCAGTCCGGATGTTTTATTTCTCTGATGAATCCGGCCTCGAGTAACTTGGCTTGCTCCTCTCCCATGGCTTGTCGCTTAGGCTCTGAGAAACGCCGAAGAGTCTTCTTGACCGGCTTGTATCCCTTTAGAATGTTTAGGCTATGCTCGGCCAGCCTGCGTGGGATTACTGGCATGTCTGAAGGATGCTAGGCGAAGATGTCCCAATTCTCGTGCAAGAATTCCTGCAGTGCGGCGTCTATTGTGGGGTTCAGCTGCGCCCCGATGGATGCTGTTTTTGTAGGGTCCATTGGGTGGACCTGGAATTTGACTATTTCGTCCACTGGTTTGAAAGAGGTGGACTTGGGTCTTTTGTCGAGTATCACGTCGTCCCTGTCCATTGTGGAGCGCAGCGCGGTTAGTTCTTCGGCCGCGAGGGCTTCGGATAATGCCTCGAGGGCCAGTGCGACTATTTTATTTTCAGCGCGGAGTGCTACGTCCGGATCACTAGCTAGAGTGATGATTCCATTGGGCCCGGACATCTTGAGCTTCATGTGCCCGTAATGGGGTATAGCTTGGAAGCTCGTGAATGCATCCCTCCCTAAAAGGGCATGGTATCCGCTACTGAACGGGGCCACTTGGAATGTGATTTCTTCGGACCTATAATTCTCTGGCGTGCCGAATACCACATCTAGTGTGATTTTCCCTGCACATCGTGCCTCTCGACTAGGGATGATTCCTCTGAAGGTCGTGCTGCTTTGCTCAATGCGGCTCTTGTCTATTTCCATTTTGCTAAGAGTCTCCTCGTAGATGAGGTTTAATCCGCTGCCACCGTCCATGAGCACTTTAGTAAGCTGAAAGCCGTCCACAATTGGACTAAGGACCAAAGCGGCTGGTGCTCGGACTATTCGGAATTGAGGTTCGTCACTGGCATTGAAGGTTATGGCTGTGTCGTTCCATGGATTTATTGCTACAACGTGGCAGACTTCGGTGAGGCTGCGGAGTGCTCGCTTGCTCCTATTATTTGAGGCAAAAGTCTCGAAGACTGTCAATACTGTATTGTTATTTTCCACGGGATGGTGCTCTGTGATGTTATTGATGAGGAGATCCTCGCCGCTTTTGGCCACCTGCCGGAGTATCCAACATGCTCTAAGGTTGTGTGTTGGCATGGTATCCGGTGTACTGTGAATTTTGCATGGCCCATTGAGCCATCCCTCCAATACGGTTCCACACCCTGTAGTGGGCTTTGGTTTCTTTGTAATTGGATCGGGTGACTTACGAGAGTGCACCCTTTTAGTTCGGACGGGGGGTTTAGTGAGAGCCGGAGGATCCCAGAATTTTGTTTGGGTTTTCCAGGCGCTTTCCATCGCACAATACTTCTGTACTATGGCCGCCAAGTCAGCGAAGTGTGCTATGTCACGATGACTTATGGCATTGAGGATTCCCCTGTCAGTGCATTTTTTTGCAGAAGAATGAAATTGCGTCTTCCTCGCGACAGTCCTTGACCTTGCTCATTACAAGGAGGAATCTGGCCCAATAGTGATGTACTGTCTCTTGGGGCTCTTGTCTAATGTGGGAAAGATCACTTATGTCTGGGTGGGTGGGTAGATTTAGGTCCAAACCCTGACCCGATCTGAGACCCAGGGGCAGAGGAGCTTCCGAGCTTGGCAGTTTGGGCTCCGGGATGTTGCCCAATTTTTCTGGCCCGCTATCCGATTCTAGGTTCGGAGCTTGGGCCATGTCCTCCCGTAGATGGGTATCCGGCTCGGAGAGCTCGGGAATCCGGACATAGTTTGTCCTCAAAATAGAGGAAGAATCGCTGCATTGCTCCTCCACCACCGCTATCTGATGGGTGACCAGCAGAGAGTTAATCTCCCTTTGGTCGGGTTTAAGCCCGACCCGATCATAGTCCGTAGCGACTCCCTGGATGGCGATGCAATCCAAGAGCTCGTTCAAGGAGGAGAGCTCCATTGGATCCATCTACTCGGTGAATTCCGAGCCGACGTGGAGGCTGTTTTTGATGACCCGAGAAGTCATCGTCGGCACGACGGCCGAAGGTGCAGTGCCAGTCAATGTCCGGCCATATAGATATGCACCCCACCAGAAAACAGAGATTGAGAAGAAAATATGTGAGATGATGAACGATGGCATTATTCGTCGTAGCACGAGCCCATTCGCTTCTCAAGTGCTCTTGGTTCACAAGAAGGATGGATCCTGGCGCTTTTGAAATATCCTATGCCAGTCGCGGGTTGTCCCAAGCTCAACGTAGGTTCGCAAGAGAAAAAGAGGGGGGTACCTTGTCTGTCGGTCGAAGAAGGCAACAAACAAGAGGGCGGTCATGACGAAGCCGCCTAGTCGGAGAGTTTGGCCTACAGCCAGGGCTCCCCTAGAGGTGATGTTGTCCTTGACAATAAGGTGAGCCATCAAGCCTTACTGTGATGGCACGGTGGAACTCTCAGTGAAAGCACCAATGTCGGTGTCAAAACCGGCGGATCTCGGGTAGGGGGTCCCAAACTGTGCGTCTAAGGCTAATGGTAACAGGAGGCGGGGGACACAATGTTTACCCAGGTTCGGGCCCTCTCGATGGAGGTAATACCCTACTTCCTGCTTGATTGATCTTGATGATATGAGTATTACAAGATTTGATCTACCACGAGATCGTAGAGGCTAAACCCTAGAAGCTAGCCTATGATTATGATTGTCCTTGTCTTACGGACTAAACCCTCCGGTTTATATAGACACCGGAGGGGGCTAGGGTTACACAGAGTCGGTTACAAGGAAGGAGATCTACATATCCGAACTGCCAAGCTTTCCTTCCACGCAAAGGAGAGTCCCACTCGGACACGGGACGAAGTCTTAAATCTTGTATCTTCATAGTCCAACAGTCCGGCCAACGTATACAGTCCGGCTGTCCGAGGACCCCCTAATCCAGGACTCCCTCACCCACGAAGGACTTGCCTCACTAGGGTAGATCTTCACGAAGTAGGCGATCTACTTGCCCTTACAAACTCCTTGGTTCAACTCCACAATCTTGACGGAGGCTCCCAAGTGACACCTAGCCAATCTAGGAGACACAACTCTCCAAGAAGTAACAAATGGTGTGTTGATGATGAACTCCTTGCTCTTGTGCTTCAAAGGATAGTCTCCCCAACACTCAACTCTCTCTCACAGGATTTGGATTTGGTGAAAAGAAGATTTGAGTGGAAAGCAACTTGGGGAAGGCTAGAGATCAAAATTTATGTGGTAGGAATGGAATATCTTGACCTCAACACAAGTGTAGGTGGTTCTCTCTCAGAAAATGTATGCTGGAAGTGTAGGTACGTTCTGATGGATCTCTCCACGAATGAAGAGTGGGTGGAGGGGTATATATAGCCTCCACACAAAATCTAACCGTTACACACAACTTACCAAACTCGGTGGGACCGAATCGCGAAACTCGGTCGGACCGATTTAGGAAATAATGTGACCGTTAGGGTTTTCGGTGGGACCGACATGTCATCTCGGTGGGACCGATATGGTTAGGGCTAGGGCATAATGTAATCTCAGTGAGACTGATTACACAAACTCGGCGAGACCGATTTTGGTAATGGACACACAGAGGGTTGGTCAGGCAAACTCGGTGAGACCAATTCGCTCATCTCGGATGAACCGAAACGTCACGAAAGGGAAACAGTGAGTTTGCATTGTAATCTCGGTAGGGTCGATTACTCAAACTCGGTGGGACCGATTATGGTAATGGACATACACAGAGAGATTACAATCCCATCTCGGTGAGACCGAGATCCCTATCAGTGAGACAGAAAAGACTAGGGTTTGTGGTAGTGGCTATGACATGTGAACTCGGTGGCGTCGGATGGAAAGATTCGGTGGGGCCGAGTTTGACTTTTGGTTTGGGTCATATGTGGATGTGAGAAAGTGGTTGAGGGCTTTGGAGCATATCACTAAGCACTTTGAGCAAGCAAGCCATTAAGCAACACCTCATCCCTCTTGATAGTATTGGCTTTTCCTATAGACTCAATGTGATCTTGGATCACTAAAAGTAAAATGTTGAGTCTTGTGCTTTGAGCTTGAGCCAATATTTTGTCCTTAGCATCTTGAAGGGTTTCCACATCCTCTAGTCCATGCCACTCCATTGTTGAACTTATCTGAAACATACTAGATAAAAGTATTAGTCCAACAAGAGATATGTTGACATTAATTACCAAAATTACCCAGGGAGCATTTGTGCTTTCAATTTCACATGTCCATTAGCGACTTGTAATTAATTAGAAATTAATTAACTGATCATTCAACGGCATTTAAGCACACACATATGACATAGCTTTGATACCGGCTTGGCTCATTCACGAAATACGACGCGCTCAGGTCAAAGGTGAAGGAAATATGCCCTAGAGGCAATAATAAAGTTGTTATTTATATTTCCTTATATCATGATAAATGTTTATTATTCATGCTAGAATTGTATTAACCGGAAACTTAGTACATGTGTGAATACATAGACAAAACAGAGTGTCCCTAGTATGCCTCTACTTGACTAGCTCGTTAATCAAAGATGGTTAAGTTTCCTGACCATAGACATGTGTTGTCAGTTGATGAACAAGATCACATCATTAGAGAATGATGTGATGGATAAGACCCATCCGTTAGCTTAGCATTATGATCGTTTAGTTTTATTGCTATTACTTTCTTCATGACTTATACATATTCTTCTGACTATGAGATTATGCAATTCCCGAATACCGGAGGAACACCTTGTGTATTATCAAACGTCACAACATAACTGGGTGATTATAAAGATGCTCTATAGGTGTCACCGAAGGTGTTTGTTGGGTTGGCATAGATCAAGATTAGGATTTGTCACTCCGTGCATCCGAGAGGTATCTCTGGGCCCTCTCGGTAATGCACATCACTATAAGCCTTGCAAGCAATGAGATTAATGAGTTAGTTGCGGGATGACGTAAAGTGACTTTCCAGTAACGAGATTGAACTAGGTATGATGATACCGACGATCGAATCTCGGGCAAGTAACATATCAATGACAAAGGGAATGATGTCTGTTGTTATGCGGTTTGACCAATAAAGATCTTCGTAGAATATGTAGGAACAAAAATGAGCATCCAAGTTCCGCTATTGGTTACTGACCGGACATGTGTCTCGGTCATGTATACATAGTTCTCGAACCCGTAGGGTCCGCACGCTTAACGTTCGATGACGATTTGTATTATGAGTTATGTGTTTTGGTAACCGAAGTTTGTTCGGAGTCCCGGATGAGATCACGGACATGACGAGGAGTCTCGAAATGGTCGAGAGGTAAAGATTGATATATTGAAAGGTTATATATGGACACCGAAATTGTTCCGAAGAGGTTCGGGGATTTTTCAGAGTACCGGGAGGTTACCGAAACCCCCCGGGAAAGTTAACGGGTCTCATGGGCCATAGTGGAGAAGAGGAGGCAGGCCACGGGAGGTGGCACGTGCCTCCCCCTTGCCCAATCCGAATTGGACAAGGGGTGGGTGCACCCCCTTCCTTCTCCCTCTCCCCTCTTTCCCTTTTCCCCTCTCCGTTAGAAGGAAGGGGGGATGATACGTCCATTTTGCATCATGCTTTTATATCGATATTTATTACCTATTCTGCACAACTCCAAAAGCCCTGAAAACTCCACAGAAGTTATTTTTGGAACTAATAAAAAATACTGAGCGAAGAAAACACCAGAGGGGGGCCACCCACCATCCACGAGGGTGGGGGGCGCGCCCCCTGCCTCGTGGGCCCCCTAGCAGGCCTCCGGTGCCCCTCTTCTGCTATATGAAATCTTTTACCCCAGAAAAAAATCATAAGCAAGCTCTCAGGAAGAAACTCCGCCGCCACGAGGCGGAACCTTGGCGGAACCAATCTAGGGCTCCGGCAGAGCTGTTCTGTCGGGGAAACTTCCCTCCGGAGGGGGAAATCATCGTCATCATCATCACCAACGATCCTCTCATCAGGAGGGGGTCAATCTCCATCAACATCTTCACCAGCACCATCTCCTCTCAAACCCTAGTTCATCTCTTGTATCCAATCTTTGTGCCAAAGACTCAGATTGGTACCTGTGGGTTGCTAGTAGTGTTGATTACTCCTTGTAGTTGTTGCTAGTTGGTTTATTTGGTTGAAGATCATATGTTAAGATCGATTATGCATATTAATATCCTTCTGATTATGAACATGAATATGATTTGTGAGTAGTTACATTTCTTCACGAGGACATGGGAGAAGTCTTGCTATAAGTAGTCATGTGAATTTGGTATTAGATTCGATATTTTGATGAGATGTATGTTGTCTCTCCTCTAGTGGTGTTATGTGAACGTCGACTACATGACACTTCACCATTGTTTGGGCCTAGAGGAAGGCATTGGGAAGTAATAAGTAGATGATGGGTTGCTAGAGTGATGTAAGCTTAAACCGTAGTTTATGCGTTGCTTCGTAAGGGGCTGATTTGGATCCATATGTTTCATGCTATGGTTAGGTTTACCTTAATACTTCTTTTGTAGTTGCGGATGCTTGCAATAGGGGTTAATCGTAAGTGGGATGCTTGTCCAAGAAAGGACAGCACCCAAGCACTGGTCCACCCACATACCAAATTATCAAAGTAACTAACGCGAATCATATGAGCGTGATGAAAACTAGCTTTACGATAACTCCCATGTGTCCTCGGGAGCGCTTTTGTGACGCCCGGGTAATTAGGCTACAGTAATCCCATGTTAATGATGCCACGTCACCACAGTTACTGTTGTTAATCTCGTGTTAGTTCAAAATCGATTCGAAATTCAAACTTAAAATAAAGTCAAACGGTAAAGATTTTCAAATATTAAAACTAAATTGTTGGGGTGTTGCCAAATAATGCATAGGTAATTATTGTGGAGAAACCACACTTTTATAAAATGTTTAAAGGCTCTAAAGTAATTAAAACAGCAGCTATGACAAAAAATTAAATGCTTTTTTTTAATAATAATAATGCAAACTATTTTAATTAGGTGTCAAACTTTTTGGGGCAGTAGAATAAATTATAACATTAATTTAGGAGTTGTATTTATATTTTATAAACAGAAATTAAAAGAATAAAACCGAAAGGAAAGAGAATAAAAAGAAAAGAAAACCAGAAAACAAAATAAAACAAACCCCCCGGCTAACCGGGCCAGACGGCCCGCCGGTCAGCCCACTGGCCTAGGCCGGCCCCCCCCCACCTGACCTACTAACCCCTGGGGACACCAAACCCTAGCCCACTACCCACTCCTCCCCCCACGTTTCCCTCTCTCCCTCGTCTCCTCCCGATCCCGATCTGGATCGGGCGCCGGCGCCCTTCCCCCGCGCTTGTCGCCGTCGACCGCCTCACCTCGCCGCCCTCGTCGTCGACCCCTCCACCGACGGACCCCCCCTCAAGCATCGTCGTCGCCCTGGCTTCGCAGGACGCCGCACCCGAGGACCACCTCGTCGGCGCATCCTCTCCCGCGTCGCCCATCGACCCCGACGCTCACGACGCCGCGGCCACCGTCGCCTTCCTCTTCCTCGCGGGATCTCCTCCTCGCCGGCGTCGCATCCCCGTTTTCCTCCCCGAGCACTGCTGCCTAGACCCCACGGCCCCATGGTGAGGCTCCGTCATCTCCTCCTCCTCCCTTTCTCCGGCCACTTCGGCCATGGCCTCGCTCACCAGCGCCGCCTTGACGCGCTGCCGCCTGACGCGCCGCGCCCCGCCCTATGCCCGCGTGGCCTGCCGCCCGTAGTCACCCGTCGGCCTCGTCGTGCTCCCACTTGGCCCCTGGCGACGCCCGCGCCCGCTCCGACTGCCCGCCACCTCGCCGGCCACCACTCGCCCTACCTCACACCACAACTGGCCACCGTAGCCAGCCACTACCTCCCCTCGCGACGTCGCTTGCCCCATGGCCGCCCCCCACCACCGCAGTCGTTCCTCCGCCGCCTCCCTTGGCCGGGCTGCCGGCGCCGGCGTGCACCGCGCGCGCCCAGTGCCCTCGGGTTGTGTCGGGGATATACCCCGCGGTGTAAACCGGCCGGAAGTTAACCCGGCCGGACTTGGCGGTTTATTTGAGACCCCGCTGAGACTTGGCGGTTCACGACTCATTGGTAATCCGGCAGGCGGGTGCGAGGAACGACAAGACCTGGTGGCCCCAGCAGGCGGTTCATGAAGGCAGTTCATACTATGGTGGGCGGTTTAAGAGGAAAGGAATAAGGAATATTGGTCTTACAAGGAGTTAAGACCTGGACTTGTATCCGGTTTGTATTAGAGATAGGCTAGTCCTAATCCTAATAGGACTCCACTTGTAACCCGCCCTTCAACATATATATAAGGAGGGCAGGGCTCTAAAGAGGGACAAGCTACAAGCAAGAAGAAACAATCCTAGGGCTAGACACAAAGAGGAGAGCCGGTTTACGGCGACTCCCTCGTGATGATAATGAGACCTAGCCTCAAACAACATGTAGGGTTTTTACGGATGATGTTTCCGGGGCCAAGCTGTCTAAATCCCTGTCTTGTGTTGCGTCTCTCGATTCCGCTCAACCCCTCTCAAGCTACCACATAGATGTGTTGGCCTCGCGACTAAGTCCTGACACTAAGGACATCTGCCGTGACAATTCCACGACAGTTGGCGCCCACCGTGGGGCTTGCGCACGGTGGTGTTGAGTTCTTGGAGGGATCTCTCTCTGAGGATCAAGAAGTTCGCAATTCATCGGATGAAGAAGATTCAAGAAATTAGGGTTAGTCCTGTACGCCATTGCAAGTCGCCGAGATCATGGTTTTCATCTACATCAACTCCCGAGAGGATTGAATCATTGCAGATGTTACACTCGCAGAAATTATGGTCAAGTACTAGTAGTTGCACGGTTTACAAAATCTGATTGATTTTGGAATAGTCCTATGTACTACTTCTAGTACGTAAGCTCTAATCAGAGAAGTTTTGGATTGATCAATTCCGATGCATCACCTGAAGACTCAAGAAGCATCAAGGAGAGGTTCGGTAATAACAATATGGTACAAGCGGCTTGAAAGATACTTGGTCCAAACGAGATCGGGTCTCGGAAGGAATCCGGCCTGTCTGCACGATCGGTTGGAGATTAAAATAAAAATAAAATAGAAGGGCGCGACACGGAAGATGCGGAGATGGATTCATCCAGAACTACCACGGCTCGAAGGAGGAAAACGCGCCTTGATCGCCGTCATCTTCGATCCAGGCCGCCTCACCTCGTCAAACTACTGCAGGATGCCAAGTACAGAGAGTTTTGACCGATTACAACCAGTACAACTACTCGCTGGCCAGAAGCAAAGTAATACTCTTTACAAGTTTAATCTGCTTCAGATTGTCTAGTGAGTTTCGGCCTCGTGCCGCCCTTGCCGGAGTAGGCTTCGGGCCGCTTTTGCTCCGGGTCATCGCAGAGGCGCCGCCGAGCCGCCTTCGGTCACCTCGCTTCTGCGCCCGGCGCGCCCCTGCCTCACTGCGTTCCGCGCGCCGCAGCGGGTCCTCCGCCATGACCCCGAGCTGCTGGTCTCCGTCGGCGCACCTCAGCGGTTTAGTTGACTCCACCTCCGCTCTGTCACAAGCAAGTCTCCGCCAGATTTTCGCTTCAAGCCGCCAGTTGCTGTGTTTACATTCGACGCCTGCCTGGCTGGATCGCTGAGTCAGCTGTGACCGCGTGAGCTGTCCCGGCGTGAGTTGTTTCGTCGGCCGAGCCACGGCTCTGTTTCAAATCGTTGTGTTGAGCTGCCACCGTGACCCGCTGGCATGCACCTCCAAACCGCTCCAGCTAGAGCCGCCGCCTTGGCTTCCCGTGAGCTGGTTCTCCGGCGCAGCCCTGCGCCTGGTTGCACTTAGTGTCCTCTCGCTACGGGCGCCATGAAGCCGGTTCAGTCGTTGCCAGTCCTGCTTCCCTGCTGTGGCTGACGGCCCGTGCAAAAGAAGAGCCAGAATCACTTTTTAAAAAATCGGGACAGGCGCATGCATGGAGAAGCCTTGGGCGAGCGATTAACTTGGTGTTTGTAAGACTCCATCTGTCATCCAGACGAACCAGGTGATATCCATCTATTTTTCTTAACACATTGTTTTGATCAAAGAACAATTACTCTGGCCTATATCTTTTTATACAGGACAAGTGCTCGCTATAAAAGTGATGCCCTCTGCGGACGGCGCGCGCTTAGCTGTTCTACACCAGCATCTGCGTATATCACTGTGATAAACGGAACACAAACCGCCGCCCGTAGTCCGGTTTACAACACCGCTGCGGACCATCCGTCGCTGCCCGGCCGACTTCGGCCGTGATTAATTTTAGCATCACTGTGGTGATCATCAACTCCATGGCGGATAATTTCTAGCCTAACACATCAGGTGATATCCATCTAAAATATATTTTATTAGTGCATATTATTTTTATCAAAGTGCAGTTTATCTTTGCCTTGGTCTGCAATATTGTATGCAGGACAATTATTCATTATACACGTGGTTTATACCATGGGTACGAAACTGTGGCGACAACGCCCTGCCGGTGTTCGTCCGTGCCACATTACACGGTGAATGGACGCGTGCAAGACGCTGCCCTTACGGCACGGTTTACATCAGCTTGCCGGGACCGTTACTGCGTTTGACTTCGCCCGTCCGAACCGGTTTACAACACCGTGGCCGGTTCATCTGCCCAAGCCACCTCTAATACTGTGGACGTCTCTACCTTCCATTTATTGCGACCTGGTCTACATCAACATACCAGGCTGCACCTGTCTGCATGAGCAAGTCACAGCTTGGGTAGCCCGGTTTTCTTTCAAAATGGAGGCAAATTATCATATACTATCAACCGCCGTCTACACTGGATGGCTCAATGGGCAGGCGCACAAGTCGCCGCCACTACAATTTGGTTAACTTCAAATTGCCAGTTGGAAGGAACCATTGGCCGAGTTGCTGACACGGCTTATACGGGATCGTTTATAACCCGCCGCAGTCATCACAACCTTCTGTGGATTCACATCGAGTTATCAACACCAATGATATACAAGTTATGTCGGTTTATTCACGGTCAAATATGGAGAGTTTCAAGCCAACTCCTCGAGTAACCTTGAGACTCGGGGGCTACGATGACATGACTAAGCAAATCTTGCCAAGAAATTTAAGAACCCGGTGACGATGGAGGAAAGATAACCCGGTCCCGGAGGCTACTGTTATTTGAAGGCTGTTAGAAAATTTCCGGCTTAGTAAGTATATGACAGTTACAAAATCCCGGCTCAATGAAGAAGTTCCGGATCATCAGAAAGGATTCCGGTTTAAAATCCGGCTCAAGGGAAGTCAGTCTCACTGAAGCTCTCAAGTATCCGGTTTACAATCCGGTTCAAGGGAAATATATTCTCCCACAAAGCTCTCAAGCGCTCAAATCTGGTTTAGAAATGTCCGGTTCAAAAAGGAATTAACTTCTCGCAAGTTCGAGTTGAAAGGCCATCAGAAAATTTCCGGCTGAAAATGAAGATTCCGGTTTACAATCCGGCTCAAGGGAAAGATGTCTCCCACAAAGCTTTGAAGCTCTCAATATCCGGTTCAAAATCCTGGTTCAAGAAGGATTTATCTCTTGCAAAAATTTAAAGGGTGCCAAAGAAGACTTGCTGCCATGATGCGCGGTCCAAACATGGGTATCATGCCTTATTGGGTTATCATATTATTGGTCACTTGGGGGCTTGGTCGTATCCGAACCATAGCCACGCCTCTTGATCGGCCTAAGGCCATAGAGTCACTTGGGGGCTTGGTCGTATCCGAACCATAGCCACGCCTCTTGATCGGCCTAGTGCCACAATATCACTTGGGGGCTTGGTCGTGTCCGAACCAATGCAACACCTTTTGATAGGCGAAAGCCACCAGATCACTTGGGGACATGGTCAAGTCTGAACCAGTCACGCCTCTTGATCGGCCTAAGGCCATAGAGTCACTAGGGGGCTTTGTAGAACCCGAACCAATGCCACGCCACTTGAAAGCCATAATGCCACAGATTCAGATGGGGACCTGGCTGACTTGAACCATGGCTACACCTTATTGGGAGCTTGGTCGTGTCCGACCATGGTAACACCATCTGATCGGCTCAATAAAGCCTCATTTGCAATGGTTTTATTTTGCCTTTGCTTGAATTCTGTTCTTTTTTGCTAAAGAACTTTTACTTCTGTTGCGTTTTTAAACCGACATTGTTAATCCGGTTCAAACTGTCAATTACAAATTGGCGGAACACAGTCAAATCTTAATCCAGAGACTATCTGCCTGGTTTGATTTATGTTACCATCTTATTATGGAGTAAACCGGTGTTCATTAACCCGGCTTGACTTTCAATTACAAGTTGTCAGTACATGATCAAATCATAATCCGGAGACTATCAGCCCGGTCTGGTTTGACTACGAGTCGCCAAGATTATATATGGTTAAACCGGTGGTTATTACAACCCGATGCGGTTTCATCGTAAACCGACACAAGTATGAAAGGAGTTATCATTACTCAAGATTGGGGTCATCACCCTTACTACAAAAATTGGTAAACCAGTGATGTGATTCAATGTCACGGTATGATATATTTTATTGATTATTCTTAAAGTGCAGCCTTGGTTATAAACCTGGGTTATATGTTGGGCATTATGACCCGTCCGTGGTAAACCGCCAGACACTTTAAACTTGTTGTATGCAGAGACAGGTTGAATAAAGCATGATGATAAATTATCCGGTGTTTATTAAACCGGCCTAGCTTTAAGACGATAAGTCGCCAAGATATGATGAGAAATTATCCGGTGTTTGTTAACCCGTCCCGGTTTTGGACTATAGGTCGCCAAGACATATTTGGATTGCGCCATTGGAATCATGCGCTCATAAATCATTGGACTATATTATTCAAATCTTGAAATAGCCAACATGGCTAGATTTTTATTATGGTTATCAATAACCAATATTATGATTGAGGTTTTCAAAGCCGCTTCAGCGCAATGGCTATTATTTCATCAATGGGTATGATTTATTCTACAATGGAGGAATAGTCCCGAGTTGCTGCAGGCTTACGACCCGGCACTTGGGGGCTACATTATTTAAGTTGAGATTATATCGAATATGCAAGTCTCATGTCGCTGCAAGCATGCACCATGACACTTGGGGCTAATGCAAAGTAATTTTTGCTCATATTATTGAAGACCCGACTCATCATATTATCTTGAGTCGGCCCTTGGGGGCTACCAATTGCTCCACATCCAACAGTTGAAGGTACAAAGCTTTTTTATATTGAAGGGTCCACCGCTTTCAGTTGGTAAAGCACAAGGCTCTTAACCTTGTGGACGTGGATTCAAGTCCCATGATGGGGGTTACATCATATGATGTTATTTTCATTGAAGTATATATTAAGTCCCAGCTCAATATTATCTTCTTGAGCGGCCCTTGGGGGCTACACATTCTTTATTAAAGTCTACATGATCATATTTTCAAAGTCCCTTCTTATTATTGGCATAATGACCCGGCCCTTGGGGGCTATCTTTGGTTGAAGTTTTTATGAGCATCAGTAATTACAAGTTCGAGTTGCTTTGCAAGCATGACAACCCGACGCGTGGAGCTACATATGTGGAATACTCAATTACGACTAGTGATTGAGATGAACAACCTAGATTTATTCAAGATTGTGATATTTATATTGAAGCAAGTCTAAAGCTGTTGCTATGCTACCTTCTTAAGACTTGGGGGCTACAAGTGATAGGTATATAAGAGGTATATTTTCAAGCTGGATGTTAACTACAAGTATGACCCGGTACCATCAATATTTATAAACCGGTGATCTTAGCAATGATAAGCCGGCAAGTTCTACGTCCTTACACCGGTGAAGATTGGATGAGTATTTCAAGGACCGATATTGTTTTTAAGCATTGGGAGCTGAATCAAAGGAGTTATTCTTCACAATATATTTTCTATGAGAAACCAATGTCGACAGAAGTTGATTATGAAGCTGGTTATTGACCCGGATTTTCTAGAAGGAGGAAATGACAAAGGACTTAAGGCGATCATGTGCGGTCTACAAGAATTCTTAACCCGAGCACAACCCGCCAAATTTGTTACGGTGTTTATTTTTTGCAGCATAAGTTTACCATGGATAAATCCAAGCTACACTTGGGGGCTAATGTCGGGGATATACCCCGCGGTGTAAACCGGCCGGAAGTGAACCCGGCGGACTTGGCGATTTATTTGAGACCCGTGAGACTTGGCGGTTCACGACTCATTGGTAATCCGGCAGCGGGTGTGAGGAACGACAAGACTGGTGGCCCAACAGGCGGTTCATGAAGGCCGGTTCATACTATGGTGGGCGGTTTAAGAGGAAAGGAATAAGGAGTATTTGTCTTACAAGGAGTTAAGACACGGACTTGTATCCGGTTTGTATTAGAGATAGGCTAGTCCTAATCCTAATAGGACTCCACATGTAACCCGCCCTTCAACATATATAAGGAGGGCAGGGCTCCCAAAGAGGGACAAGCTACAAGCAAGAAGAAACAATCCTAGGGCTAGACACAAAGAGGAGAGCCGGTTTATGGCGACTCCCTCGTGATGATAATGAGACCTAGCCTCAAACAAAGATGTAGGGTTTTTACGGATGATGTTTCCGGGGCCAAGCTGTCTAAATCCCTGTCTTGTGTTGCCTCTCGATTTCGCTCAACCCCTCTCAAGCTACCACATAGATGCGTTGGCCTCGCGACTAAGTCCTCGACACTAAGGACATCTGCCGTGACAATTCCACGACAGTTGCGCCCGCACCAAGACACGCAGGCGCCTGCCGCTGCACCCTACAAGACGCACCAAGCACGCTCAGAATCGCTAAGGCCCCTATGGGCCTATGACAAACGGGGCCCACGCCCAGAACGAAAATAATAATATTAAAAAGATTTAATAAAAAAAAGATAAGTAAATAATTAAAATATTAATTAATTAATTAATTATTTAACTTAATTAATCCTGATAGGTTAACCTAATCACTAAGTTTAGTTAATTAATTTATTAGGTTAGTTAACAGTCAATGACAGCTCGGACCCACACGTTAGTTTGACCCAGTCAACGCCCTGCTGGCTGCTGACGTCATCATGCACTCTTTTGGATAATGTTGAATTTAAATAAATAATTAAAATCAGAAACTGATTAAACCTTTAGAAAATCATATAAAATAATCCGTAATTCGGATGAAAATACTTTCTACATGAAAGTTGCTCAGAACGACGAGACGAATCTGGTTACGCAGCCCGTTCATCCGCCACACCTCCCTAACCTATCGGACTCACAACTTTCCCCCTCCGGTTCATCTGTCCGAAAACGCGAAACACCGGGGATACATTCTCGGATGTTTCCCCCCTTCACCGGTATCACCTCATACCGCGTTAGAACACGTCTAGCTCTACTTGTTGTACTATTACACTTGCTTGCTATGTATTTACTGTTTCTCCCCCCTCTTCTCTCCGGTAGACCCCGTGACGATGCTGATGCCCCTGTGGTCGACTACGTTATCGACGACCGCTCCTTCTTGTCTCGAGCAACTGTGCAAGCCCCCCTTGATCACCAGATATCGCCTATTCTTATCTTTACCGCTTGCATTAGAGTAGTGTAGCATGTTACTACTTTCGATTAATCCTATCTTTGTTGCATAGCCTTTGTCCTTGCTACTCTTGTTACCTTTACCGCTATCCATCGCTTAGTATAGGATGCTAGTGTTCCATCATGACCCTACACTCTTGTCCGTACGCCATGCTATACTCTTGGGCTGTGATCACTTGGAGGTGATCACGGGCATATACTATATACTTTACAAAGTGTTACATTGCTCGTGATACTGTTCGGAGATGGGGGCTGAAAGGACGGTGGCTCCATCCCGGTAGAGGTGGGCTCGGGTTCCCGGCCCCCGATCGTTACTTTGTGGTGGAGCGACAGGGCAGGTTGAGACCACCTAGGAGAGAGGTGGGCCTGGCCTGTCGGCGTCATGGATAATTAACATGCTTAACGAGATCTTGGTATTTGATCTGACTCTGGCCATTTGGTCTATACGCACTAATCAACTACGCGGGAACAGTTATGGGCACTCGACGTCGTGGTATCAGCCGAAACACTTTGTGACGTCAGCGACTGAGCGGCGCGCGCCGGATTGGACTGGAACGCCTGCTAGGCTAGGTCTGCTTCCGGCCGCCCTCGCAACGTGCAGGTGTGCTATGGGCGATGGGCCGGACCACTGTGGCGCTTAGGTTTAGACCGGCGTGACCTCTCTGTTGTGCCTAGGTGGGGCTACGATGTGTTGATCTTCCGCGGCGGCATGACCCGTAAAAGTGTGTCCGCCAAATGGGATCAAGCATGTTGGGTTATGTGGTGCACCCTGCAGTGAAGTTAATATATTGAATAGCCGTGATCTTCGGTAACAGGACGACTTGGAGTTGTACCTTGACCTTATGAAAACTACAACTGGATACTTAATAAAACACACCCTTCCAAGTGCCAGATACAACCCGGTGGTCGCTCTCTAACAGGGCATTGAGGAGGGGATCGCCGGTAGGATTATGCTATGCGATGCTACTTGGAGGACTTCAGTCTACTCTCTTCTACATGCTGCAAGACGGAGGCTGCCAGAAGCGTATTCTTCGACATGATTAGTTATCCCCCTCTTATTCTGGCATTCTGCAGTTCAGTCCACTGGTATGGCCCTTGACACATATATCCATGCATATGTAGTGTAGCTCCTTGCTTGCGAGTACTTTGGATGAGTACTCACGGTTGCCTTGTTCCCCTTTTTCCCTATCTCTATCCGATTGCTGCGGCGACGACGGAGCCAGTGAGCGACGCCACCGTCGATGGCGACTACTACACCGGAGGTGCCTACTACTACGTGCAGCCACCGGCGACGACTGTGAGTAGTTTATGAGGATCCCAGCGGGAGGCTTGCGCCTCTTTCGATCTGTATCCCGGTTTGTGCTAGCCATCTTATGGAAACTTGTTTAACTTATGTCTGTACTTTCAGATAGTGTTGCTTCAATGACTCTTGTGTTTTCGAGCTTTTGTATTCGAGCCCTCGAGGTCACCGGCTTATAATATAAAGCTTGTATTATTTTAATTTGTGTCTAGAGTTGTGTTGTGATATCTTCCCGTGAGTCCTTGATCTTGATCGTACACATTTGCGTGCATGATTAGTGTACGATTGAATCCGGGGCGTCACAAGTTGGTATCAGAGCCGACTGCCTATAGGAATCCTCCTTTCGAACTCCTTGGCCGAAGTCGAATCTAGACATTGCAAAACTTTACTAACATGGTTGTGTGTCTTACGGGCACACGTTGCCATTGGGTGGTAGTAGGATCTTTTATTCCTCATCCTATACTCTGGGACTCTGATCTCTCTTCTATTCGGGTTAAATGAAGTTTACTAAATCTGACATTAGGATCTCGTTATCACTTTCACCCGGAGAGCCTCTTATTCTTGATGATAAATGCATTTGCACGTGAAGACCCTGAAGATACTCTCCGCTGTTAACCCGAGAACTTGTGTTTATCGCGTTTGCAATTCCCTTCTACCGTCAACCCTTATGGATAACTACTTGCAGTTGTTATTCTTACATTCATCCCCAGTTTGTCTTGTTATTACAAGATACCCCGAAACACTCGTCATTGTTTCGATAATCCTTTGAGCTTACTGCCTTGCTGTTCTTTGTCACCTGAATACCCAAACGGATAATTCCTCGCACTTGCCGAGTATCCCCTCATCCCTAGCCGTTCATGTGTTTCACAAAAATACATTCAAATACTACCCGATCTTCCGAAAATCTTGAGTAGCCTATTGCTCTTGAAATTCTTACTTGCTTGCATTATGGTTAATCCCATAAGTCTATAATCTTATTGGCATCTCTTGTCATTATCATTTTGAGCCCATTGATTCGATTTGTTGCGCATGCTCGCAATCCTCAATCAGATCCTAGAATTCATCCTTCCGGCTCAGACGTCATTTTTCACCTTAGCTGATTCTCGCCAATCAAATTGTCGTCGATTGTGCCCCTAAGTATATTGAACTTATCCATCCTTGATCAGAGTGTCTGCTTCTGATCCTTCGCTTTGTAAATCATAATTCCTTTGCAATTGAGCTCTAAGTTACTCAGTTGTTTCTATGATCCAATGTCTTTGCATTGATTCTTCCTCTGGTTGTGAGACGATACTCACATCAGATCCTTTATGGACCATCAGAACCTTGTTGGATTTTATCCGACAACGCCCTTCATATTCAATCACTTTGGAAGTTCTTTCCCTAATACATAATGCCTATAGTAAATCGTATTCCTTGATTTGGTCAACCATGCCCTGCCTTCGAGGCATGTAAAATTACTCTCAAGCTTGTGGTATATGTTCCTAAGATGCCCCGATGGGTTGGACCTATGCCTTCCTTAATCTGTGGGAACCCTAGAGTTTTCACGAGTCATACTCATCTGGTATTTCACCAGGTAAAACTTTCAACACTAATGCCTTTATCAAAGCGAGGAGTGAATGGAAGGTTATACATTGAAGAAGTGGGAGTCGACTTTGAACTTTGTGTTCATGCCCATGGACACGATGTAGATCCTATCCTGGAAGCTTCTTGTAATAATAGCTATTTCCTTGATATAATATCCTTTGGTTTCGTTGAATTGATCCTTTGCAATCATGGTTCCGACCATATGTTCTTCTTTGATCCAATTCCCGGGCAAGTTTAAGCACTTGTCTTCTGTGGATCAATACCCCAGTCCAACCCTTACTTTGATCTACCGTCGAGTATTACCCCCTGGTATCTCAAGATTATCACGAAACTGCATAACTTCTTATGAGTTCTCCATCAAGTGTTACATTCTCATTTATCCCAATTTTTCACGGGCTCTGAGTTATTAAACACTCAAAGACACCGATAACTGACTCGAGTCCGCATCGCGATTAAGCAACTCTTGGTAACCTTCATTACTTACGAGTTTGAAATCAATCACGTCATTCCTAGCCTGCTTGGTTATATCCTTGTCGAGCCGACTTTAATTGTGGTACCTGGTCCTTATCCCAGGAGCACAACTTTCGACGATTGAGCTAAGCTTACGTCGATTTCCTTGCCTTATCGTTCCATCTTGAACAACAAGCTTGGTTTCGAGTTTGTGTGTACCCTTGGTTCCAATAACCTTTCGCTTCACCATTCATTTGACTTGATGTCATCGCCGATCGATTACATCTTGAAATCTCTCGACAAAGTGTGTTGTGATCATCATCAACCTTATGAGCTCTTCCAGGATATCAAATGAGTTCACGCGATGAAATACCATCCTTGCCCTCGATGATCTGCGTTATCATCGACCACTTTATTGCCTTCCCACCAACACAAGCTTGTTCGTGTTTGGTGTTATACCTTGAGTTCCTTGCTATCCAGTAATTGTTCTTCTTTACCTTGGAACATTAACATCTCTTATGTCCTCAATGTTGTGAGAAATTCACCACCCTTAAGAATTCTTGATACCAGTGATACTTATTAACATCACCATTCTTTTCTTGGTCCCCGTGTTGTTTCTAACCGGAATACCGACAAATGGTCTGTGATGTGTAAATACTAAACTTCGAGCAACCCTCTAGCTTTGAAGTTATTGGTCTATAGTTTCATTCTACGACTATAGCTTATTGAATCACCATTCTGACATTGGTCGTGCAACCCAACCCATATTTCGGGTGCACCTTTCAACCAGTGATTAATTGTGTATGTTTCCCTCGAGCATACACCATTATATCATTTGATCACATTAAATGTTATCTCCTTGTTCACATAATTGTGGGGATCCATCTTTTGGAAATCTCGATGAATTGTCGCTGAGACCATCAGCCACCTCCTCATCCTCTCTTTGATTTAATGATGAACTCTTGTTTCGGAACTCGCTTCCATAGTTCATTTCCTGAGAATCTTGCAATTTCATTTCGTCGATTTGTGTTGCACCTTTTCTTCTCGGACATCCTGAGTCTGAGGTATCATGACCCCAATCAGATCTGAGTCTCGATCAGATATGATGGTTGGGACATATTTCCAAGAGTTATAACATTGGTCCTTATATATCGGTGAGGTGATGTCATGCCTAGCACACCTGGCCGGAGGCCCTATTGTTATAGTTTCCTTTTAACAAGGTTAACCATTCTTCCTGGAGGAATTGTAAGACTTACTCTACAAGTTGTTCCTGATGGATCCTTCCTGTTTCCAAAGTCTGATCTTCACCTGATGACCATGTCAATGCTATTTCGAAGCATGTCTATGTTATTCCGATTTTCAACAAGAACATTTGAAGCCAATGCTAAATGTTTCCAGCTAAATTATCCAAACACCGTTGTATGGGTAATGTCATGTAATTTCTCTCCCCTTACCTAAAGAGTTCTCTATGTTATACCCTGTCATGAATGTCATGCTTTGTTTGTCCTTGGGAAGGACACATACCTGAAATATGTGTTTAAACACATTTTCCTTTCCATTGTCTGTTTAACCTGGTAATCACCTTTCCTTTCCTTTGGTTTGCTTAACCCTTCTAGAGATCTATAAGATCTAAGCAGTAATAATTCACCTGCTTATGTAAAACACCTCGGTGTATAACTCGCTGTCGGTGAGACCCTGTTTCTACTGTTGATGACATTCCGGTAACCGCCGATGGACGAGAACTTTGCCTATTGGTCCGCCTCGTTCAACGAGCAGGAAAATGGTTCTCTTCGTCCCTCGCCCTTGGTACCGATGTTGTTGTCGACATAACTGGCAGACTAACCTCTGACATGCCTTGCTTACATGACCGTGCAAGATGTCAACGCCCTTCCTTCTTTTAACCCACATGGTGGGCCCGTAACCCACAGGTCCCAGGATCGAAACCTGACTCTCCTGTACAACCTGTTGTCAAAGTTATTCCTCGTGCTTGACTTTGTATGTAATTCATGGGCCACTTGCCTGTTGATCTATTCTGGTATCGGATGCAATACTTATTCCGTTGCTCAACCCTTTTCAAGATTTCTGCTTCGTGCAATGAACGATTGCCTATCCGCTGAAACTTCTTATCGCACTGCCTTACTTTGCTCTCGATGTGTGTCATTTGTTCATCTCGAGAGATACTCATATGTTTATTCCCGGGATACCCCCAGATGAATTTCCCTTATAACATCCTATCATTGTAGAGCTGCCCCTTACCTATTCGTAAGTACGATGGAGTTCCCGAAGAAAGGACGACAACTTCATCATGATGCTTTGGAATAAAGAATTGAAGACATCAACGAAAGGGATTAACTTCTTGAGAAGGCCCGTTAGAATATCGTAACAGAACTTTCCCCTTACTCCCTCTTAAATCTCGGACGAGATTTCTTGTAGTGGAGGAGAATTGTGACGCCTTGGGTAATTAGGCTACAGTAATCCCACGTTAATGATGCCACGGCACCACGGTTACTGTTGTTAATCTCGTGTTAGTTCAAAATCGATTCGAAATTCAAACTTAAAATAAAGTCAAACTGTAAAGATTTTCAAATATTAAAACTAAATTATTGGGGTGTTGCCAAATAATGCATAGGTAATTATTGTGGAGAAACCACACTTTTATAAAATGTTTAAAGGCTCTAAAGTAATTAAAACAGCAGCTATGACAATTAATTAAATGCTTTTTTTAATAATAATAATGCAAACTATTTTAATTAGGTGTCAAAATTTTTGGGGCAGTAGAATAAATTATAACATTAATTTAGGAGTTGTATTTATATTTTATAAACAGAAATTAAAAGAATAAAACAGAAAGGAAAGAGAATAAAAAGAAAAGAAAACCAGAAAACAAAATAAAATAAACCCCCCGGCCAACCGGGCCAGACGGCCCGCCGGTCAGCCCACTGGCCCAGGCCGGCCCCCCACCTCACCTACTAACCCCCTGGGGACACCGAACCCTAGCCCACTACCCACTCCTCCCCCCACTTTCCCTCTCTCCCTCGTCTCCTCCCGATCCCGATCTGGATCGGGCGCCGGCGCCCTTCCCCCGCGCTTGTCGCCGTCGACCGCCTCACCTCGCCGCCCTCGTCGTCGACCCCTCCACCGACGGGCCCTCCTCAAGCTGTATCGTCGCCACAGCCCGCGGGGACGCGCACTGAGGACCACCTCGTCGGCGCCTCCTCTCCCGCGTCGCCTTCCTCTTCCTCGCGGGATCTCCTCCTCGCTGGCGTCGTGTCCCCGTCTTCCTCCCCGAGCACTGCTACCTAGACCCCACGGCCCCATGGTGAGGCTCAGTCATCTCCTCCTCCTCCCCTGATCCGGCCACTTCGTCCATGGCCTCACTCACCAGCGCCCGCACGCGCGCCGGCCGCCCTGACCGCGCCCGCGCCCCCTGCCTATGCCCGTGTGGCCTGCCGCCCGTAGTCACCCATCGGCCTCGTCGTGCTCCCACTTGGCCCCTGGCGACGCCCGCGCCCGCTCTGACTGCCCGCCACCACTCGCCCTACCTCGCACCGTAGCTGGCCACCGCAGCCAGCCACTACCTCCCCTCGCGCTGTCGCTTGCCCCGTGGCCGGCGCCCGCCACCGCAGTCGTTCCTCCGCCGCCTCCCTTGGCCTGGCCGTCGGCGCCGGCGTGCGCCAGTGCCCTCGGATTGCGCCAGACCTCTGCACACGGCGCCTGTGCACCATTGCTCGGGCAAGACGCCTGCACCAAGACGCTCAGAATCGCTAAGGCCCCTATGGGCCTATGACAAACGGGGCCCACGCCCAGAACAAAAATAATAATAATAAAAAGATTTAATAATAAAAGATAAGTAAATTATTAAAATATTAATTAATTAATTAATTAATTAACTTAATTAATCCTGATAGGTTAACCTAATCACTAAGTTTAGTTAATTAATCTATTAGGTTAGTTAACAGTCAATGACAGCTAGGACCCACACGTCAGTTTGACCCAGTCAACGCCATGTTGACTGCTGACGTCATGCTGACATCATCATGCACTATTTTGGATAATGTTGAATTTAAATAATTAAAATCAGAAAATGATTAAAACTTTAGAAAATCATATAAAATAATCCGTAATTCGGATGAAAATACTTTCTACATGAAAGTTGCTCAGAACGACGAGATAAATCCGGATAAGCAGTCCGTTCATCCGCCACACCTCCCTAACATATCGGACTCGCAACTTTCCCCCTTCGGTTCATCTGTCCGGAAACGCGAAACACCGGGGATACATTCTCGGATGTTTCCCCCCTTCACCGGTATCACCTCATACCGCGTTAGAACACGTCTAGCTCTGCTTGTTGTACTGTTATGCACTTGCTTGCTATGTATTTACTATTTCTCCCCCCTCTTCTCTCCGGTAGAGACCCCGTGGCGATCTTTGATGCCCTGTGGTCGCATCACGCCACCGACCACCCCTCCTTCTTGTTTGAGCAACCCGGCAAGCCCCCCCTTGATCACCAGATATCGCCTATTCTTCTCTTTACTGCTTGCATTAGAGTAGTGTAGCATGTTACTGCTTTCAGTTAATCCTATACTGCTGCATAGCATGTCCTTGCTACTACTGTTGTTACCTTTACTCGCTATCCCATCGCTTAGTATAGGATGCTAGTGTTCCATCGGTGACCCTACACTCTTGTCCGTGCGCCATGCTATACTCTTTGGGCTGTGATCACTTGAGGTGATCACGGGCATATACTATATACTTTACACTGTTACATTGCCTGTGATACTTGTTAGGAGATGGAAATTTGAAAGGACAGGTGGCTCCATCCCGGTAGAGGTGGGCCTGGGTTCCCGACGGCCCCATCGTTACTTTGTGGCGGAGGCTGACAGGCAGGTTGAGACCACCTAGGAGAGAGGTGGGCCTGGCCTGGTCGGCGTCATGGATACTTAACACGCTTAACGAGATCTTGGTATTTGATCTGAGTCTGGCCATTTGGTCTATACACACTAATCAACTACGCCGGAACAGTTATGGGCACTCGACGTCGTGGTATCACCAAGCACTTCGTGATTTCAATGACCGAGCGCGCCACGGATTGGACTGGAACGCTGCTAGGCTAGGTGCGCTTCCGGCCGCCCTCACAACGTCTTGGTGTGCTATGGGCGATGGGCCTAGACCCTGTGCACTTAGGTTTAGACCGTGCTTGACCTCTCTGTTGTGCCTAGGTGGGGCTGCGACGTGTTGATCTTCCGCGTCGGGTATGACCCGTAAAAGTGTGTCCGGCCAAATGGGATCAAGCGTGTTGGGTTATGTGGTGCACCCTGCAGGAAGTTAATCTATTTGAATAGCCGTGATCTTGATAGCAGGGGCGACTTGGAGTTGTACCTTGACCTTATGACAACTAGAACTGGATACTTAATAAAACACACCCTTCCAAGTGCGGATACAACCCGGTGGTCGCTCTCTACTGTGGCATTGAGGAGGGATCGCCGGTAGGATTATGCTATGCGATGCTACTTGGAGGACTTCAGTCTACTCTCTTCTACATGCTGCAAGACGGAGGCTGCCAGAAGCGTAGTCTTTGACAAGATTAGTTATCCCCCTCTTATTCTGGCTTTCTGCAGTTCAGTCCACTGATATGGCACTTTACACATATATCCATGCATATGTAGTGCAGCTCCTTGCTTGCGAGTACTTTGGATGAGTACTCACGGTTGCCTTGTTCCCCCTTTTCCCCCTATCTCTATCCGATCGCTGCGGCTGACGACGGAGCTCAGGAGCAGACGCCACCTTCGATGATTTACTACTACACCGGAGGTGCCATTACTACGCAGCAGCCCGCTGATGACGACCAGGAGTAGTTTAGGAGGATCCCAGGCAGGAGGCCTGCGCCTCTTTTGATCTGTATCCCAGTTTGTGCTAGCCATCTTATGGCAACTTGTTTAACTTATGTATGTACTCATATATTGTTCCTTCCGCTGACTCTTGTGTTTTCGAGCTTTTGTATTCGAGCCCTCGAGGCCCCTGGCTTATAATATAAAGCTTGTATTATTTTAATTTGTGTCTAGAGTTGTGTTGTGATATCTTCCCGTGAGTCCTTGATCTTGATCGTACACATTTGCGTGCACGATTAGTGTACGATTGAATCGGGGGCGTCACAGCTGTCCTCTATATAGGAGTTTATCCAGGCTTGTCCTTTGCTACAAAAAGGATTGAGCCATCTTGCTGCACCTTATTTAATTTCATTACTTGTTACCCGTTACAAATTACCTTATCACCAAACTATACATTCGATAATTTCAGTGCTTGCAGAGAATACCTTACTGAAAACCGCTTATCATTTCCTTCTGCTCCTCGTTGGGTTTGACACTCTTACTTATCGAAAGGACTATGATAGATCCCCTATACTTGTGGGTCATCAAGACTCTTTTCTAGCGCCGTTTCCGGGGAGTGAAGCGCCTTTGGTAGGTGGAATTTGGTAAGGAAAAATTTATATAGTGTGCTGAAATTTACTGTCACTTGTTACTATGGAAAGTAATTCTCTGAGGGGCTTGTTCGGGGTATCTTCACCCCGACCAGTAGAGCAAAGAGTTTCTCCACAACCTACCGAACCTACTGAAAATGTTTACTTTGAAATTCCTTCGGGTATGATAGAGAAACTGCTAGCTAATCCTTTTACAGGAGATGGAACATTACATCCCGATTTGCACATAATCTATGTGGATGAAGTTTGTGGATTATTTAAGCTTGCAGGTATGCCCGAGGATGTTATCAAGAAGAAGGTCTTCCCTTTATCTTTGAAGGGAGAGTCCTTGACATGGTTTAGGCTATGGTGATGACATTGAAGGAAATATGCCCTAGAGGCAATAATAAAGTTTATTATTCATGCTAGAATTGTATTAACCAGAAACATAATACTTGTGTGAATACATAGACAAACAGAGTGTCACTAGTATGCCTCTACTTGACTAGCTCGTTGATCAAAGATGGTTATGTTTCCTAGCCATAGACATGAGTTGTCATTTGATTAATAGGATCACATCATTAGGAGAATGATGTGATTAACTTGACCCATTCTGTTAGCTTAGCACTTGATCGTTTAGTATTCTGCTATTGCTTTATTCATAACTTATACATGTTCCTATGACTATGAGATTATGAAACTCCCGTTTACCGGAGGAACACTTTGTGTGCTACCAAACGTCACAATGTAACTGGGTGATTATAAAGGAGCTCTACAGGTGTCTCCGAAGGTACTTGTTGGGTTGGCGTATTTCGAGATTAGGATTTGTCACTCCGATTGTCGGAGAGGTATCTCTGGGCCCACTCGATAATGCACATCACTATAAGCCTTCCAAGCATTGTAACTAATGAGATAGTTGCAGGATGATGTATTACGGAATGAGTAAAGAGACTTGCCGGTAACGAGATTGAACTAGGTATTGAGATACCGACGATCGAATCTCGGGCAAGTAACATACCGATGACAAAGGGAACAAACGTATGTTGTTATGCGGTTTGACCGATAAAGATCTTCGTAGAATATGTAGAAGCCAATATGAGCATCCGTGTTCCGCTTATTGGTTATTGACCGGAGACGTGTCTCGCCATGTCTACATAGTTCTCGAACTCAGAGGGTCCGCACGCTTAAAGTTTGGTGACAATCGGTATTATGAGTTTTTGTGTTTTGATGTACCGAAGGTAGTTCGGAGTCCCGAATATGATCACAGACATGACGAGGAGTCTCGAAATGGTCGAGACGTAAAGTTCGATATATTGGACGACTATATTCGGACACCGGAAGTGTTCCGGGTGATTTCGGAGAAAACCCGAGTGCTGGAGGGCTTACCGGAATACCCCGGGGAAGTATTGCGCCTTAGTGGGCCTGAGGGGAGAGAGAGGGCAGCAGCCCAGGAGGTGGCGCGCCCCCTCCCATGAGGAGTCCGAATTGGACTAGGGGAGGGGGGCGCGGCCCCTCTTTCCCTCTCCCTCTCCCTCTCTTTCCTTCCCCCTTCTCTCTTCCTAGTTGGACTAGGAAAGGGGAGTCCTATTCCTACTAGGAGCAGGACTCCCCCTCCTTGGCACGCCCCAAGGGCCGGCCGGCCTCCCCCCTTGCTCCTTTATATACGGGGGCAGGGGGCACCTCTAGACACACAAGTTGATCTGTTGATCTATTCCAGCCGTGTGTGGTGCCCCCCTCCACCATATTCCATCTCGATCATATTGTATCGGTGCTTAGGCGAAGCCCTGCGTCGGTAGCAACATCATCACCGTCATCACGTCGTCGTGCTGACGGAACTCTCCCGTGAAGCTCTGCTGGATCAGAGTTCGCGGGACGTCACCGAGCTGAACGTGTGCTGAACTCGAAGGTGCCGTGCGTTCGGTACTTGGACCGGTCAGATCGTGAAGACGTACGACTACATCAACTGCGTTGTCATAACACTTCCGCTTTCGGTCTACGAGGGTACGTGGACACACTCTCCCCTCTCGTTTCTATGCATCACCATGATCCTGTGTGCGAGGATTTTTTTGAAATTACTACGTTCCCCAACGGTGGCATCCGAGCCTGGTTTTATGTGTAGATGTTATATGCACGAGTATAACACAAGTGAGTTGTGGGTGATACAAGTCATACTACTTACCAGCATGTCATACTTTGGTTCGGCGGTATTGTTGGATGAAGCGGCCCGAACCGACATTACGCGTACGCTTACGCGAGATTGGTTCTACCGACGTGCTTTGCACATAGGTGGCTGGCGGGTGTCAGTTTCTCCAACTTTGGTTGAACCGAGTGTGGCTACGCCCGGTCCTTGAGAAGGTTAAAACAACACTAACTTGACGAACTATCGTTGTGGTTTTGATGCGTAGGTAAGAACGGTTCTTGCTCAGCCCGTAGCAGCCACGTATAACTTGCAACAACAAAGTAGAGGACATCTGACTTGTTTTTGCAGGGCGTGTTGTGATGTGATATGGTCAAGGCATGATGCTATATTTTATTGTATGAGATGATCATGTTTTGTAACCGACTTATCGGCAACTGGCAGGAGCCATATGGTTGTCGCTTTATTGTATGCAATGCAATCACCCTGTGATTGCTTTACTTTATCACTAAGCGGTAGCAATAGTCGTAGAAGCAATAGTTGGCGAGACGACAACGATGCTACGATGGAGATCAAGGTGTCGCACCGGTGACGATGGTGATCATGACGGTGCTTCAGAGATGGAGATCACAAGCACAAGATGATGATGGCCATATCATATCACTTATATTGATTGCATGTGATTATTATGTTTTATGCATCTTATTTTGCTTAGATCGATGGTAGCATTATAAGATGATCTCTCACTAAATTTCAAGGTATAAGTGTTCTCCCTGAGTATGCACGGTTGCGAAAGTTCTTCATGCTGAGACACCATGTGATGATCGAGTGTGATAGGCTCTACGTTCAAATACAATGGGTGCAAAACAGTTACACACGCGGAATACTCAGGTTAAACATGACGAGCCTAGCATATGCAGATATGGCCTCTAACACCGAGATCGAAAGGTCGGCGTGAATCATATAGTAGATATGATCAACATACTGATGTTCACCATTGAAAACTACTCCATCTCACATGATGATCGGACATGGTTTAGTTGATTTGGATCACGTGGTCACTTAGATGATTAGAGAGATGTCTATCTAAGTGAGAGTTCTTTACTAATATGATTAAATTGAACTTAAATTTATCGTGAACTTAGTACCTGATAGTATTTTGCTTGTCTATGTTGTTGTAGATAGATGGCCCGTGCTGTTGTTCCGTTGAATTTTAATGTGTTCCTTGAGAAAGCAAAGTTGAAAGACGATGGTAGCAATTACACGGACTGGGTCCGTAACTTGAGGATTATCCTCATTGCTGCATAGAAGAATTATGTCCTAGAAGCCCTGCTAGGTGTCAGACCTGCTGCAGGAGCAACACCGGATGTTATGAACGTCTGGTAGAGCAAAGCTGATGACTAATTGATAGTTAAGTGTGCCATGCTTTACGGCTTAGAACCGGGACTTCAACGATGATTTGAACGTCATGGAGCATATGAGATGTTCCAGGAGTTGAAGTTAATATTTCAAGCAAATGCCCAGATTGTGAGATATGAAGTCTCCAATAAGTTCTACAGCTGCAAGATGGAAGAGAATAGTTCTGTCAGGGAGCATATACTCAGAATGTCTGGGTATAACAATCACTTGATTCAACTGGGAGTTAATCTTCCGGATGATAGCATCATTGACAAAATTCTTCAATCACTTCCACCAAGCTATAAGAGCTTCGTGGTGAACTATAACATGCAAGGGATGGATAAGACGATTCCCGAGCTCTTCGCAATGCTAAAGGCTGTGGAGGTAGAAATCAAGAAGGAGCATCAAGTGTTGATGGTCAACAAGACCACCAGTTTCAAGAAAAAGGGCAAAGGGAAGAAGAAGGGGAACTTCAAGAACAGCAAACAAGTTGCTTCTCAGGAGAAGAAACCCAAGTCTAGACCTAAGCCTGAGACTGAGTGCTTCTACTGCAAACAGACTGGTCACTAGAAGCGGAACTGCCCCAAGTATTTGGCGGATAAGAAGGATGGCAAGGTGAACAAAGGTATATGTGATATACATGTTATTGATGTGTACCTTACTAATGCTCGCAGTAGCACCTGGGTATTTGATACTGTTTCTGTTGCTAATATTTGCAACTCAAAACAGGGACTACAGATTAAGCGAATATTGGCTAATGACGAGGTGACGATGTGCGTGGGAAATGGTTCTAAAGTCGATGTGATCGCGGTCGGTACGCTACCTCTACATCTACCTTCGGAATTAGTTTTATACCTGAATAATTGTTATTTGGTGCCAGCGTTGATCATGAACATTATATCTGGATCTTGTTTGATGCGAGATGGTTATTCATTTAAATCAGAGAATAATGGTTGTTCTATTTATATGAGTAATATCTTTTATGGTCATGCACCCTTGAGGAGTGGTCTATTTATATTAAATCTCGACAGTAGTGATACACATATTCATAATATTGAGGCCAGAAGATTCAGAGTTGATAATGATAGTGCAGCTTATTTGTGGCACTGCCGTTTAGGTCATATTGGTGTAAAGCATAGGAAGAAACTCCATTCCGATGGACTTTTGGAATCACTTGATTATGAATCACTTGGTACTTGTGAACCATGCCTCATGGGCAAGATGACTAAAACGTCGTTCTCCGGAACTATGGAGCGAGCAACAGATTTGTTGGAAATCATACATACAGATGTATGTGGTCTGATGAATGTTGAGGCTCGCGGCGGGTATTGTTATTTTCTCACCTTCACAGATGATTTGAGCAGATATGGGTATATCTACTTAATGAAACACAAGTCTGAAACATTTGAAAAGTTCAAAGAATTTCATAATGAAGTAGAAAATCATCGTAACAAGAAAATAAAGTTTCTACGATCTGATTGTGGAGGAGAATATTTGAGTTACGAGTTTGGTCTTCATTTGAAACAATGCGGAATAGTTTCGCAACTCATGCCACCCGGAACACCACAACGTAATAGTGTGTCCGAAAGTCGTAATCGTACTTTACTAGATATGTTGCGATCTATGATGTCTCTTACTGATTTACCGCTATCGTTTTGGGGTTATGCTCTAGAGACAACTGCATTCACGTTGAATAGGGCACCATCAAAATCCGTTGAGACGACACCTTATGAACTATGGTTTGGCAAGAAACCAAAGTTGTCGTTTCTTAAAGTTTGGGGTTGCGATGCTTATGTGAAAAAGCTTCAACCTGATAAGCTCGAACCCAAATCAGAGAAATGAGTCTTCATAGGATACCCAAAAGAGACTGTTGGGTACACCTTCTATCACAGACCCGAAGGCAAGACTTTTGTTGCTAAATTTGGATCCTTTCTAGAGAAGGAGTTTTGCTCGAAAGAAGTGAGTGGGAGGAAATTAGAACTTGATGAGGTAACAGTACCTGCTCCCTTATTGGAAAGAAGTTCATCACAGAAACCGATTCCTGTGACGTCTATACCAATTAGTGAGGAAGCTAATGATGATGATCATGAAACTTCAGATCAAGTTGCTACTGAACCTCGTAGATCAACCAGAGTAAGATCCGCACCCGAGTGTTATGGTAATCCTGTTCTGGAGGTTATGTTACTAGACCATGACGAACCTACGAACTATGAAGAAGCGATGGTGAGCCCAGATTCCGCGAAATGGCTTGAAGCCATGAAATCTGAGATGGGATCCATGTATGAGAACAAAGTGTGGACTTTGGTTGACTTGCTCGATGACCGGCAAGCCATTGAGAATAAATGGATCTTCAAGAAGAAGACCGGACGCTGACGGTAATGTTACTGTTTATAAAGCTCGACTTGTTGCAAATGATTTTCGACAAGTTCAAGGGATTGACTACGATGAGACTTTCTCACCCGTAGTGATGCTTAAGTCTGTTCGAATCATGTTAGCAATTGCCGTATTTTATGATTATGAAATTTGGCAAATGGATGTCAAAACTGCATTCCTGAATGGATTTCTGGAAGAAGAGTTGTATATGATGCAACCAGAAGGTTTTGTCAATCCAAAGGGAGCTAACAAAGTGTGCAAGCTCCAGCGATCCATTTATGGACTGGTGCAAGCCTCTCGGAGTTGGAATAAACGTTTTGATAGTGTGATCAAAGCATATGGATTTATACAGACTTTTGGAGAAATTGTATTTACAAGAAAGTTAGTGGGAGCTCTGTAGCATTTCTGATATTGTATGTGGATGACATATTGTTGATCAGAAATGATATAGAATTTCTGGATAGCATAAAGGGATATTTGAACAAGAGTTTTTCAATGAAGGACCTCGGTGAAGCTGCTTATATATTGGGCATCAAGATCTATAGAGATAGATCAAGACTCTTAATTGGACTTTCGCAAAGCACATACCTTGATAAAGTTTTGAAGAAGTTTAAAATGGATCAGGCAAAGAAAGGGTTCTTGCCTGTGTTGCAAGGTGTGAAGTTGAGTAAGACTCAATGCCCGACCACTGCAGAAGGTAGAGAGAAGATGAAAGATATTCCCTATGCTTCAGCCATAGGCTCTATCATGTATGCAATGCTGTGTACCAGACCTGATGTGTGCCTTGCTATAAGTTTAACAGGGAGGTACCAAAGTAATCCATGAGTGGATCACTGGACAACAGTCAAGAACATCCTGAAAAACCTGAAAAGGACTAAGGATATGTTTATCGTTTATGGAGGTGACAAAGATCTAGTCGTGAATGGTTACATCGATGCAAGCTTTGATACTGATCCGGACGATTCTAAATCGCAAACCGGATACGTGTTTACATTGAACGGTGGAGCTGTCAGTCGGTGCAGTTCTAAATAAATCGTCGTGGCGGGATCTACATGTGAAGCGGAGTACATAGCTGCTTCGAAAGCAGCAAATGAAGGAGTCTGGATGAAGGAGTTCGTATCCGATCTAGGTGTTATACCTAGTGCATCGGGTCCAATGAAAATCTTTTGTGACAATACTGGTGCAATTGCTTTGGCAAAAGAACCAAATTTCACAAGAGAACCAAGCACAAAAAGAGACGCTTCAACTCCATCCGGGATCAAGTCCAGATGGGAGACATAGATATGTGCAAAATATATACGGAGCTGAATGTTTCAGACCCGTTGACTAAGCCTCTTCCACGAGCAAAACATGATCAACACCAAGGCTCCATGCGTGTTAGAATCATTACTGTGTAATCTAGATTATTGACTCTAGTGCAAGTGGGAGACTAAAGGAAATATGCCCTAGAGGCAATAATAAAGTTATTATTTATTTCCTTATATCATGATAAATGTTTATCATTCATGCTAGAATTGTATTAACCGGAAACATAATACTTGTGTGAATACATAGACAAACGAGTGTCACTAGTATGCCTCTACTTGACTAGCTCGTTGATCAAAGATGGTTATGTTTCCTAGCCATAGACATGAGTTGTCATTTGATTAACGGGATCACATCATTAGGTGAATGATGTGATTGACTTGACCCATTCCGTTAGCTTAGCACTTGATCATTTAGTATTCTGCTATTGCTTTCTTCATGACTTATACATGTTCCTATGACTATGAGATTATGCAACTCCGTTTACGGAGGAACACTTTGTGTGCTACCAAACGTCACAACGTAACTGGGTGATTATAAAGGAGCTCTGGTGTCTCGAAGGTACTTGTTGGGTTGGCGTATTTCGAGATTAGGATTTGTCACTCCGATTGTCGGAGAGGTATCTCTGGGCCCACTCAGGAATGCACATCACTATAAGCCTTGCAAGCATTGTAACTAATGAGTTATTTGCAGGATGATGTATTACAGAACGAGTAAAGAGACTTGCCGGTAATGAGATTGAACTAGGTATTGAGAAACCGACGATCGAATCTCGGGCAAGTAACATACCGATGACAACGGGAACAAATGTATGTTGTTATGCGGTTTGACCGATAAAGATCTTCGTAGAATATGTAGGAGCCAATATGAGCATCCAGGTTCTGCCATTGGTTATTAACCGGAGACGTGTCTCAGTCATGTCTACATAGTTCTCGAACCCGTAGGGTCCGCACGCTTAAAGTTCGGTGGCGATCGATATTATGAGTTTTTGTGTTTTGATGTATCGAAGGTAGTTCAGAGTCCCGGATATGATCACGGACATGACGAGAAGTCTCAAAATGGTCAAGACGTAAAGATCGATATATTGGACGACTATATTCGGACACCAGAAGTGTTCCGGGTGATTTCGGAGAAAACCCGAGTGCCGGAGGGGTTACCGGAACCCCCCGGGGAAGTATTGGGCCTTAGTGGGCCGGAGGGGAGAGAGAGGGCAGCAGCCCAGGAGGTGGCGCGCCCCCTCCCATGAGGAGTCCGAATTGGACTAGGGGAGGGGGCGCAGCCCCTCTTTCCCTCTCCCTCTTCCTCTCTTTCCATCCCCCTTCTCTCTTCCTAGTTGGACTAGGAAAGGGGAGTCCTACTCCTACTAGGAGGAGGACTCCCCCCTCCTTGGCGCGCCCCAAGGGCCGGCCGGCCTCCCCCTTGCTCCTTTATATACGGGGGCAGGGGGCACCTATAGACACACAAGTTGATCTGTTGATCTATTCCTGCCATGTGCGGTGCCCCCCTCCACCATATTCCACCTCGATCATATCGTAGCGGTGCTTAGGCGAAGCCCTGCGTCGGTAGCAACATCATCACCATCATCACGCCGTCGTGCTGACGGAACTCTCCCGTGAAGCTCTGCTGGATCGGAGTTCGCGGGACGTCATCGAGCTGAACGTGTGCTGAACTCGGAGGTGCCGTACGTTCGGTACTTGGATCGGTCGGATCGTGAAGACGTACGACTACATCAACCGCGTTGTCATAACGCTTCCGCTTTCGGTCTATGAGGGTACGTGGACACACTCTGCCCTCTCGTTACTATGCATCACCATGATCCTGTGTGTGCGTAGGATTTTTTTGGAAATTGCTACGTTCCCCAACAGATATGGGATCATGGAACTACAAGCGATTGGAATTGGAATTTCGTCAGAAGTTTTATCCTATGCATCTTGTTCATCGTGATCGTAATTATATATATAATTTTTGGCCTCGCGAAGGAGAAAGCATCGCTCAAGCTTGGGGGAGGCTTAAGTCAATGTTATATTCATGCCCCAATCATGAGCTCTCAAGGTAAATGATTATTCAAAAAATTTATGATCGGCTTTCTCTCAATAACCGCTCCATGCTCGATACTTCTTGTACTGGCTCTTTTATGATGAAGACTATTGAGTTCAAATGGGATTTATTGGAAAGAATTAAACACAACTCTGAAGATTGGGACCTCGACGAAGGTAAGGAGTCAGGTATAACACCTAAGTTTGATTGTCTTAAATCTTTTATGGATACCGATGTTTTCCGTGAATTTAGCACTAAATATGGACTTGACTCTGAGATAGTAGCTTATTTCTGTGAATCTTTTGGTACTCATGTTGATCTCCCTAAGGAGAAGTGGTTTAAATATAATCCTCCCATTTAAGTAAAAGTAGTTGCACCTATTAAAGTTGAAGAAAAGACTATTACTTATAATGATCATGTCGTTCCTACTGCTTAAATCGAGAAACCACCTTTTCCTGTTAGAATAAAGGATCATGCTAAAGCTTCAACTATGGTCAACAAAAGTAATATTAGGACACCCAACCCCCCTAAGCAAATTAAAGTTGAACCTAGTGTTGCTATGGTTAAAGATCTCTTGGCTGATAATATTGATGGGCATGTTATTTACTTCTGTGATGAAGCTGCTAGAATTGCTAGGCCTGATACTAAAAATAAACAGACCTGTTGTAGGCATGCCTGTTATTTCTGTTAAAATAGGAGATCATTGCTATCATGGCTTATGTGATATGGGTGCTAGTGCAAGTGCAATACCTCATTCCTTATACAAAGAAATTATGCATGATATTGCACCTGCTGAGTTAGAGGAAATTGATGTTACAATTAAGCTTGCTAATAGAGACACTATTTCACCAGTTGGGATTGTTAGAGATGTTGAAGTCTTGTGTGGGAAAGTTAAATATCCTGCTGATTTTCTTGTTCTTGGTTCCCCACAAGATAGCTTTTGTCCCATCATATTTGGTAGACCCTTCTTGAATAGTATTAATGCTAAGATAGACTGCGAAAAGGATGTTTTTACTATTGGTTTAGGGGACATGTCTCATGAGTTTAACTTTGCTAAATTTTGTAGACAACCCCGTGATGAGGAATTGCCCAGTAAAGATGAAATGATTGGTCTTGCTTCTATTGTTGTGCCTCCTAATGATCCTTTAGAACAATATTTGCTAGACCATGAAAATGATATGTTTATGAATGAAAGAAGGGAAATAGATAAAGTATTCTTTAAATAGGGACCTATGTTGAAACACAACTTGCCTGTTGAAATCCTAGGGGATCCTCCTCCACCCGAGGGTGATCCCGTGTTTGAGCTTAAACCATTACCTGATACTCTTAAATATGCTTATCTTGATGAGAAAAAGATATATCCTGTTATTATTAGTGCTAATCTTTCAGAGCATGAAGAAAAGAGGTTATTTCAAACTCTGAATAAGCACTGTGCTGCTATTGGATATACTCTTGATGATCTTAAGGGCATTAGTCCCACTCTATGCCAACACAAAATAAAATTGGAGAAAGACGCTAAACCGGTTGTTGATCACCAACAACGGTTAAATCCTAAGATGAAAGAAGTGGTAAGAAAAGAAATACTAAAGCTTCTGGAGGCATGTATAATTTATCTTGTTGCTGATAGTCAGTGGGTAAGTCCTGTCCATTGTGTCCCTAAGAAGGGAGGTATTACTATTGTTCCTAATGATAAAGAGGAATTGATCCCACAAAGAATTATTACAGGCTATAGAATGGTAATTGATTTCCACAAATTAAATAAAGCTACTAAAAAGGATCATTACCCCTTACTTTTTATTGATCAAATGCTAGAGAGATTATCCAAACGTACACATTTTTGCTTTCTAGATGGTTATTCTGGTTTCTCTTAAAAACTTGTGTCAAAAGAGGATCAAGAAAAGACCACTTTTACTCGCCCTTTCGGTACCTTTGCTTATATACGTATGCCTTTTGGTTTATGTAATGCACCTGCTACCTTTCAAAGATGCATGATAGCTATATTCTCTGATTTTTGTGAAAAGATTGCTGAGGTTTTCATGGATGATTTCTCCGTATATGGAACTTCTTTTGATGATTGCTTGAGCAACCTTGATCGAGTTTTGTAGAGATGTGAAGAAACTAATATTGTCTTGAATTGGGAGAAGTGCCACTTTATGGTTAATGAAGGTATTGCCTTGGGGCATAAAATTTCTGAAAGAGGTATTGAAGTTGATAAAGCTAAAGTTGATGCTATTGAAAATATGCCGTGTCCCAAGGACATTAAAGGTATAAGAAGTTTCCTTGGTCATGCCAGTTTTTATAGGAGGTTCATTAAGGACTTCTCCAAAATCTCTAGGCCTCTGACTAATCTATTACAAAAAGATATTCCTTTTGTCTTTGATGATGATTGTGTAGAAGCATTTGAAATACTTAAGAAAGCATTGATTTCTGCACCTATTATTCAGCCGCCTGATTGGAATTTACCCTTTGAAATTATGTGTGATGCTAGTGATTACGCTGTAGGTGCTGTTCTAGGGCAAAGAGTTGATAAGAACTTAAATGTTATCCAATATGCTAGTAAGACTCTAGACAGTGCTCAAAGAAATTATGCCACTATTGAAAAGGAATTTTTAGCAGTTGTATTTGCTTGTGATAAGTTCATACCTTATATTGTTGATTCTAAAGTAACTGTTCACACTGATCATGCTGCTATTAAATATCTTATGGAAAAGAAAGATGCTAAACCTAGACTTATTAGATGGGTTCTATTGCTACAAGAATTTGATTTGCATATTATTGATAGAAAGGGAGCTGAGAACCCCGTTGCAGACAACTTGTCTAGGTTAGAGAATGTTCTTGATGACCCACTACCTATTGATGATTGCTTTCCTGATGAACAATTAAATGTCATTAATGCTTCTCGTACTACTCCATGGTATGCTGATTATGCTAATTATATTGTTGCTAAATTTATACCACCTAGTTTCACATACCAGCAAAAGAAAAAGTTTTCTATGATTTAAGACATTACTTCTGGGATGACCCACACCTTTATAAAGAAGGAGTAGATGGTGTTATTAGACGTTGTATAGCTGAGCATGAACATGAACAGATCCTACGCAAGTGTCACTCCGAGGCTTATGGAGGACACCACGCTGGAGATAGAACTGCACATAAGGTATTGCAATCCATTTTTTATTGGCCTACTCTCTTCAAGGATGCCCGTAAGTTTGTCTGGTCTTGTGATCAATGTCAAAGAATTGGTAATATTAGTAGACGTCAAGAAATGCCTATGAATTATTCACTTGTTATTGAACCATTTGATGTTTGGGGCTTTGATTATATGGGACCGTTTCCTTCCTCTAACGGGTATACACATATTTTAGTTGCTGTTGATTACATTACTAAGTGGGTAGAAGCTATTCCAACTAGTAGTGTTGATCATAACACCTCTATTAAGATGCTTAAAGAAGTTATTTTTCCGAGGTTTGGAGTCCCTAGATATTTGATGACTGATGGTGGTTCACATTTTATTCATGGTGCATTTCTTAAAATGCTTGCTAAGTATGATGTTAATCATAGAATTGCATCTCCATATCACCCGTAGTCTAGTGGTCAAGTAGAATTGACTAATAGAGAGCTCAAATTAATTTTGTACAAGACTGTTAATAGATCTAGAAAGAATTGGTCCAAGAAACTTGATGATGCATTATGGGCCTATAGAACTGCATATAAAAATCCTATGGGTATGTCTCCGTATAAAATGGTTTATGGAAAGGCATGCCATTTACCTCTCGAACTAGAACATAAGGCATATTGGGCCATTAAAGAGCTGAATTATGATTTCAAAATTGCCGGTGAGAAGAGGTTGTTTGGCATTAGCTCTTTTGATGAGTGGAGAACCCAGGCCTATGAGAATGCCAAACTGTTTAAAGAAAAATGTTAAAAGATGGCATGACAAAAGGATACAAAAGCGCGAGTTTAATGTAGGTGACTATGTGTTGCTATTCAACTCTCGGTTAAGATTTTTTGCAGGAAAACTTCTCTCTAAATGGGAAGGTCCTTACGTTATCGAGGAGGTCTATTGTTCCGGTGCCATAAAAATCAACAACTTCGAAGGCACAAATCCGAAGGTGGTGAACGGTCAAAGAATCAAACATTATATCTTAGGTTATCCTATAAATGTTGAAACCAATGTTATTGAAACCGTAACCCCGGAGGAATACATAAGGGACACTTTCTAGAATGCTTTAGACTCCGAAAAGGAATAGGTATGTGGTACGGTAAGTAAACCGACTCCAAAACAGTTCTAAAGGCATTTTTTCTCTGTTTTGAATATTTAGAAAAATAGGAAAATAAGAAGTAGTCCAGGAAGGACACGAGGAGTCCACGAGGGTGGAGGGCGCGCCCCCTGCCTCGTGGGCACCTCGTGTGCCCTCCGGACTCCGTTATCTTGCACGATACTTCTTTTAGTCGGTAAAAATTCATTATATAATCTCCAAAGGTTTTGACCACCGTACCACGCAATTATCCTCAGTCTTTGTTTCGAGCTATTTCTATAGCAGGTTTAGAGCAAGATGTCTTCTCAAGAATCAGTCGGAGAGAGCCGGGTGTCTAATCCGACACTGGGACCAAGAGCAAACAGTGATGCTGACCACTTTGGGCCATCAACAGAGGAAGAGATGGAGGCCGATTTGAAAAGGATAGATGCCATGGAGGAGGATCAAGAAGTTACTTCCTGTTTCCGATCCGGATTCATGATGGGGGAACTATAGAGCTCATCTATTCCAAACTCGGTCATCCCCTCCAATGTTAAATTCCTCTCTTATGAAAATGTGAAAAAGAGTGTTACGTGTTCTCCCGCAGCTATGCAGCATCCATGGGTGCAAGGAGCTTTAACCGTCACAGGTAAGCTCCGCCAGGAATTAATGGGCCTCAAGCAACAAGTAAATAAGCTCGAGGAAGAGAATCGCATCCTGAGGGGCATCATCGCCAAGAATGGCATATCACCGTCTCTGAAGAAAGAGACATAACCACATGGGTATGGGCACTCCCCTTGGCAACTGCCAGGCTTGGGGGAGGTGCCCCGGTACCGTATCACCATCGCACTCCTATCTTTACTATTTTTCTTAGTTCGATCCTTTTGGTAATATCATGATCTAGTAGAATGAAAGTCTTGGTATGATTTAGTTTTGAGTTTTGCCTTATGATCCTTCTATGTAATCGAGTCTGTGAGCTTTATATAATAAATATTTGTGTTGAGTCAAGGGCTTGATTATCTTGCTATGATCTAGAGGGAATAAAAATAAAAGATAAAAAGAAAGAATAAAAAGAATAAAGAGATCATGTTGATCTTATGGAGAGTAATGACTTCACATATAAAGAGTATGATGAATAAAAGTTGTTGAGAGTTGACAAACTTAGTTTTGGTCATCATTGCAATTAATAGGAAGTAATAAAGAAAGAAAGGTTTTCACATATAAATACACTATCTTGGACATCTTTTATGATTGTGAGCACTTATTAAAGTATGACATGCTAAAGAGTTGATGTTGGACAAGGAAGACAACATAATGGGTTATGTTTTCTTATATCCGAAATAAAGTATATTGTCATGGATCATCCAACATGTTGATCTTGCCTTTCCCCCTCATGCTAGCCAAATTCTTTGCACCAAGTAGAGATACTACTTGTGCTTCCGAACATCCTTAAACCTAGTCTTGCCATGAGAGTCCACCATATCTACCTATGGATTGAGTAAAATCCTTCATGTAAGTTGTCATGTTGCATTGCAATAAAAATTGCTCTCTAAATATGTATGACTTATTAGTGTGGAGAAAATAAGATTTATACGATCTTGTGATATGGAAGCAATAAAAGCGACAGACTGCATAATAAAGGCCTGTATCACAAGTGGCAATATAAAGTGACGTTCTTTTGCATTAAGATTTCGTGCATCCAACCCTAAAAGCACATGACAACCTCTGCTTCCCTCTGCAAAGGGTCTATCTTTTATTCTTATCTTACACCTTATACAAGAGTCATGGTGATCTTCACCTCTCCTTTTTATATTTTATCCTTTGGCAAGCACATTGTGTTGGAAAGATCCTGATACATATATCCAATTGGATGTGAGTTAGCATGAATCATTATTGTTGACATTACCCTTGAGGTAAAAGGTTGGGAGGCAAAACTATAAGCCCCTATCTTTCTCTGTGTCCGATTAAAACTCCATACCCATAAGTATTGCGTGAGTGTTAGCAATTGTGAAAGACTAAATGATAGTTGAGTATGTGGACTTGCTGAAAAGCTCTTATATTGACTCTTTCTGATGTTATGCTAAATTGCTATTGCTTCAATGACCGAGATCATAGTTTGTTAGTTCTCAATGAAGTTTCTGATTCATACTTGACATTGTCAATAGATTATTACTTGAGCATAAGAAATCATATGACAATATCCATATATGTTGCTGTTGTAAGAATGATCATGATGCCCTCATGTCCGTATTTTATTTTATTGACACCTCTATCTCTAAACATGCGAACATATTTATCTTTATCGGCTTCCGCTAGAGGACAAGCAAGGTCTAAGCTTGCGGGAGTTGATACGTCCATTTTGCATCATGCTTTTATATTGATATTCATTGCATTATGGGCTGCTATTACACGTTATGTCACAATACTTATGCCTATTCTATCTTATTTTACAAGGTTTACATGAAGAGGGAGAATGCCGGCAGCTGGGATTCTGAGCTGGAAAAGGAGCAAATATTAGAGACCTATTCTGCACAACTCCAAAAGCCCTGAAAACTCCACAGAAGTTATTTTTGGAATTAATAAAAAATACCGAGCAAAGAAAATACCAGAGGGGGGCCACCCACCATCCACGAGGGTGGGGGCGCCTACCCCTGGCGCCCGCCTCGTGGGCCCCTGGCAGGCCTCCGGTGCCCTCCTCCGCTATATGAAGTCTTTTACCTCGAAAAAATCATAAGCAAGCTCAGGAATAAACTCCGCCGCCACGAGGCGGAACTCATGGAACCAATCTAGGTCTCCGCAGAGCTGTTCTGTCGGGAAACTTCCCTCAGGGAGGAAATCATCACCATCATCATCACCAATGATCCTCTCACCAGGAGGTCAATCTCCATCAACATCTTCACCAACACCATCTCCTCTCAAACCCTAGTTCATCTCTTGTATCCAATCTTTGTCCCAAAGCCTCGATTGGTACCTGTGGGTTGCTAGTAGTGTTGATTACTCCTTGTAGTTGATGCTAGTTTGTTTATTTGGTGGAAGATCATATGTTCAGATCCATTATGCATATCAATACCCCTCTGATTATGAACATGAATATGATTTGTGAGTAGTTACATTTGTTCCTGAGGACATGGGAGAAGTCTTGCTATAAGTAGTCATGTGAATTTGGTATTAGATTCGATATTTTCTTTGAGATGTATGTTGTCTCTCCTCTAGTGGTGTTATGTGAACGTCGACTACATGACACTTCACCATTGTTTGGGTCTAGAGGAAGGCATTGGGAAGTAATAAGTAGATGATGGGTTGCTAGAGTGATGAAGCTTAAACCCTAGTTTATGTGTTGCTTCATAAGGGGCTGATTTGGATCCATATGTTTCATGCTATGGTTAGGTTTACCTTAATACTTATTTTTTAGTTGCGGATGCTTGCAATAGGGGTTAATCATAAGTGGGATGCTTGTCCAAGAAAGGACAACACCTAAGCACTGGTCCACCCACATACCAAATTATCAAAGTAACAAACGCGAATCATATGAGTGTGATGAAAACTAGCTTGATGATAATTCCCATGTGTCCTCGGAAGCGCTTTCCTCTATATAGGAGTTAATCCAGGCTTGTCCTTTGGTATAAAAAGGATTGGGCCATCTTGCTGCACCTTATTTACTTTCATTACTTCTACTATTTGTTACCGATAATTCCAGTGCTTGTAGAGAATACCTTACTGAAAACCGCTTATCATTTCCTTCTGCTCCTCGTTGGGTTCGACACTCTTACTTATCGAAAGGACTACGATAGATCCCCTATACTTGTGGGTCATCAGGGGGCGAATCCTACTAGGAGTGGAGTCCTAGTAGGACTCCCCCCCCCTTGGCGCGTCTCCTCCTGGCCGGCCACCTCCTCCCACTCTCCTTCATATACAGGGACGGGGGGCACACCAATTGTTCTCTTAGCTGTGTGCGGTGCCCCCCTCCATAGTTTACTCCTCCGGTCGTAGGATCGTAGTGCTTAGTGATAACCCACAAGTATAGGGGATCACAACAGTTTTCGAGGGTAGAGTATTCAACCCAAATTTATTGATTTGACACAAGGGGAGCCAAAGAATATTCTCAAGTATTAGCAGCTGAGTTGTCAATTCAACCACACCTGGAAACTTAGTATCTGCATCAAAGTTTTTAGTAGCAAAGTAATATGACAGTGGTGGTAACGGTAACGTATCTGCAGCAAAGTGTTTAGTAGCAAAGTAATATGATAGTGGTGGTAACGGTAACAAAAGTAAAGACAACAAAAGTAATGTTTTTGGTATTTTGTAGTGATTGTAACAGTAGCAACGGGAAAGTAAATGAGCGAGAACCAGTATATGGAAAACTCGTAGGCACCGGATCAGTGATGGATAATTATGCCGGATGTGGTTCATCATGTAACAGTCATAACATAGGGTGACATAGAACTAGCTCCAGTTCATCAATATAATGTAGGCATGTATTCTGAATATAGTCATACGTGCTTATGGAAAAGAACTTGCATGGCATCTTTTGTCCTACCCTCCCGTGGCAGCGGGGTCCTACTGGAAACTAAGGGATATTAAGGCCTCCTTTTAATAGAGAACCGGAACAAAGCATTAGCACATAGTGAATACATGAACTCCTCAAACTATGGTCATCACCGGAGTGGTCCCGATTATTGTCACTTCGAGGTTGCGGTTCATAACACATAGTAGGTGACTATAGACTTGCAAGATAGGATCAAGAACACACATATATTCATGAAAACATAATAGGTTCAGATCTGAAATCATGGCACTCGGGCCCTAGTACAAGCATTAAGCATAGCAAAGTCATAGCAACATCAATCTCAGAACATAATGGATACTAGGGATCAAACCCTAACAAAACAAACTCGATTACATGATAAATCTCATCCAACCCATCACCGTCCAGCAAGCCTACGATGCAATTACTCACGCACGGCGGTGAGCATCATGAAATTGGTGATGGAGGATGGTTGATGATGACGACGATGATGAATCCCACTCTCCGGAGCCCCGAACAGACTCCAGATCAGCCCTCCCGAGAGAGATTAGGGCTTGGCGGCGGCTCCATATCGTAAAACGCGATGAAACTTTCTCTCTGGTTTTTTTTCTCCCCGAAAGCCAATATATGGAGTTGGGGTTGGCGTCGGAGGGCTACCAGGGGGCCCACGAGGTAGGGCGGCGCGCCCAGGGGGAGGGGCGCGCCCCCCGCCCTCGTGGACAGGGTGTGGGCCCCCTGGTCTTCATCTTTGACGAGGATTTTTTATTATTTATTCTAAGATATTCCGTGGAGTTTCAGGTCATTCCGAGAACTTTTGTTTTCTGCACATAAAACAACACCATGGCAATTCTGCTGAATACAGCGTCAGTTCGGGTTAGTTCCATTCAAATCATACAAGTTAGAGTCCAAAACATGGGCAAAAGTGTTTGGAAAAGTAGATACGACGGAGACGTATCACTTAGGCGAAGTCCTGCGTGGATCATATCACCAACACCATCACCACCCCGTCGTGCTGACGGTACTCTCCCCCGACCCTCTGCTGGATCAAGAGTTCGAGGGACGTCATCGAGTTGAACGTGTGCTGAACACGGAGGTGCCGTACATTCGGTACTTGGATCGGTTGGATCGTGAAGATGTTTGACTACATCAACCATGTTAACCTAACGCTTCCGCTTTTGGTCTATGAGGGTACGTGGACACACTCTCCCCGTCTCGTTGCTATGGATCTCCTAGACAGATCTTGCATGATCGTAGGAAATTTTTTGAAATTGCATGCTACGTTCCCCTACAGTGGCATCCGAGCCAGGTCTATGCATAGATAATATGCACGAGTAGAACACAAAGAGTTGTGGGCGATAATAGTCATACTGCTTACCACCAACGTCTTACTTTGATTCGGCGGTATTGTTGGATGAAGCAGCCCGGACCAACATTACATGACCATGTTCAGGAGACCGGTTATATCGACGTGCTTTGCACACAGGTGGCTGGCGGGCGTCTGTTTCTCCAACTTTAGTTGAATCGAGTTTGACTACGGTCGATCCTTGTTGAAGGTTAAAACAACACACTTGACGAAAAATCGTTGTGGTTTTGATGCGTACGTAAGAACGGTTCTTGCTAGAAGCCCGTAGCAGCCACGTAAAACTTGCAACAACGAAGTAGAGGATGTCTAACTTGTTTTTGCAGGGCATGTTGTGATGGGATATGGTCAAGACATGATGAGATATAAATTGTTGGATGAGATGATCATGTTTTGTAAAAGTTATCGGCAACTGGCAGGAGCCTTATGGTTGTCGCTTTATTGTATGAAATGCAATTGCCATGTAATTGCTTTACTTTATCACTAAGCGGTAACGATAGTCGTAGAAGCAATAGTTGGCGAGACGAAAACAACACTACGATGGAGATCAAGGTGTCAAGCCGGTGATAATGGAGATCATGATGGTGCTTTGGAGATGGAGATCAAAGGCACAAGATGATGATGACCATATCATGTCACATATTTTGATTGCATGTGATGTTTATCTTTTATGCATCTTATTTTGCTTAGTACGGCGATAGCATTATAAGATGATCCCTCACTAAATTTCAAGGTATAAGTGTTCTCCCTGAGTATGCACCGTTGCTTTCGGTTAAATGCGTGCGAGACTCCACGTGATGATCGAGTGTGATAAGCTCTATGTTCACATACAACGGGTGCAAGCCAGTTTTGCACGTGCAGAATACTCGGGTTAAACTTGACGAGCCTAGCATATGCAGATATGGCCTCGGAACACTGGGACCGAAAGGTCGAATGTGAATCATATAGCAGATATGATCAACATAGTGATGTTCACCATTGAAAACTACTCCATCTCACGTGATGATCGGACATGGTTTAGTTGATATCGATCATGTGATCATTTAGATGACTTGAGGGATGTCTATCTAAGTGGGAGTTCTTAAGTAATATGATTAATTGGACTTTAATTTATCATGAACTTAGTACCTGATAGTTTTTGCATATCTATGTTGTTGTAGACCAATGGCATGTGCTACCATTCCCTTGAATTTTAATGCGTTCTTAGAGAAAGCTAAGTTGAAAGATGATGTAGCAACTACACGGACTGGGTCCATAACTTGAGGATTATCCTCATTGCTGCATAGAAGAATTACGTCCTGGAAGCACCGCTAGGTGCAAGACCCGCTGCAGGAGCAACTCCAGACATTATGAACGTCTGGCAAAGCAAAGCTGATGACTACTCGATAGTTTAGTGTGCCATGCTTCACGGCTTAGACTCGGGACTTCAAAGACATTTTGAACGTCATGGAGCATATGAGATGTTCAAGGAGTTGAAGTTAATATTTCAAGCAAATGCCCAAGTTGAGAGATATGAAGTCTCCAACAAGTTCTATAGCTGGAAGATGGAGGAGAATAGTTCTGTCAGTGAACACAAACTCAGAATGTCTGGGTACCTGTAGGACCTTGAAGTATGTCTAGAGGGGGGGTGATTAGACTACTTGACCAATTAAAAACTTAACCTTTTCCCAATTTTAGACTTTGGCATATTTTAGTTATCTTTAAGCAAGTCAAGCAATCTTCACGCAATTCAAGCAAGCATGCAAAGAGTATATAGGCAGCGGAAAATAAAGCATGCAACTTGCAAGAATGTAAAGGGAAGGGTTTGGAGGATTCAAACGCAATTGAAGACATGGATATTTTTGTCGTGGTTCCGATAGGTGGTGCTATCGTACATCCACGTTGATGGAGACTTCAACCCACGAAGGGTAGCAGTGCTTGAGTCCACGGAGGGCTCCACCCACGAAGGGTCCACGAAGAAGCAATCTTGTCTATCCCACCACGGCCATCGCCCACGAAGGACTTGCCTCACTAGCGGTAGATCTTCACGAAGTAGGCGATCTCCTTGCCCTTACAAACTCCTTGGTTCAACTCCACAATCTTGTCGGAGGCTCCCAAGTGACACCTAGCCAATCTAGGAGACACCACTCTCCAAGAAGTAACAAATGGTGTGTTGATGATGAACTCCTTGCTCTTGTGCTTCAAATGATAGTCTCCCCAACACTCAACTCTCTCTCACAGGATTTGGATTTGGTGGAAAGAAGATTTGAGTGGAAAGCAACTTGGGGAAGGCTAGAGATCAAGATTCATATGGTTGGAATGGAATATCTTGGCCTCAAAACATGAGTAGGTGTTTCTCTCTCAGAACTGGTAAGTTGGAATTGTAGGTTTGTTCTGATGGCTCTCTCCACGAATGAAGAGGAGGTGGAGGGGTATATATAGCCTCCACACAAAATCTAACCGTTACACACAATTTACCAAACTCGGTGGGACCGGATCATCAAACTCGGTCGGACCGATTTTAGTAAACCTAGTGACCATTAGGGTTTTCGGCGGGACTAACATGCAACTCGGTAGGACCAATATGGTTAGGGTTAGGGCATAACGTAATCTCGGTGAGACCGATTACACAAACTCTGTGAGACCGAATTTGGTAATTAGCTAACCAGAGAGTTGGTCAGGTAAACTCGATGGGACCGATTCGCTCTTTCGGTGAGACCGAAAAGTTACGAAAGGGAAACAGAGAGTTTACATTGTAATCTCGGTGGGACCGATCGCTCACTTCGGTTAGACCGAAAAGTTACGAAGGGAAACCGAGAGATTACAATCCCATCTCGGTGAGACCGATTTGCCTAGGGTTTGTGGCAGCGGCTATGACATTTGAACTCGGTGGCGCCAGATAGAAAGAATCGGTAGGGCCGAGTTTGACTTTAGGTTTAGGTCATATGTGGATGTGAGAAAGTAGTGGAGGGTTTTGGAGCATATCACTAAGCACATGAAGCAAGATGCTCATTAAGCAACACCTCATCCCTCCTTGATAGTATTGGCTTTTCCTATAGACTCAATGTGATCTTGGATCACTAAAATGTAAAATGTAGAGTCTTGAGCTGTTGAGCTTGAGCCAATCCTTTGTCCTTGATATTTTGAGGATCCACTTTCATCATCCATGCCATGCCATTCATTGAGATTTCCTGAAATATTTGTCTTGGAATAGCATTAGCTCAATGAGCTATATGTTGTTATGAATTACCAAAACCACCTAGGGATAGTTGCACTTTCAATCTCCCCCTTTTTGGTAATTGATGAGAACATATTGATCAAAGCTTCGACAAATGATAATAAAATTTGAAAAACATCGTTGCTTTGAGAAGTATGTGATAAGCAAGCGCTCCCCCTAAATTTGTGCATATTAAGATTTGCTTTGGACTGCAAATGCACAAGGAATTAGGCTCATTGGTTACTCTTCCATGTCACATACATCTTGGTGGAGCGCTCAAAATAACAGAGATTGAATACATGCACTCATCACCAAGCAAAGTGAATGACCATATAAGGATAAGTAAGATAATAACATAACAAGCATAAGTGTAGCTTATGATCAAACACATGATCATCAATGTCTCACAGGTAATTGCATAGTATCTCAAGCAATCAAAAGCAAACGAAGTTCAACCAAGAAGACAAGAGAGAACAAAAGCAGCAAATCTCTCTCTCTCGAAGCCTATGATCTATACATTTTTCTCCCCCTTTGGCAACAAGTTACCAAAAAGTTCCTAGAAAATGCATAGGACTATATCGTCTCTCAGGCTTGGTCTTCTGGTGGTGGTGTCTGGAGAACTCCAAGAACGGAGGCTTTAGTCGATGTAGATGGAGCTGAAGGAGTTGGTGCTGGAGCTGGTTGCGCTGGAGCTGTAGCTGGAGCTGATGAAGTAACTCTGGTGACTGGTATTGGCTCTGCAGCTGATCTACGAGCTTGTGGCACTCTGGCAAATGCATCGATCATTGTCCTGCCCTTCCTCTCCTCAAGCATGCCATCCTGTAGCTGCTCCACGGTGACTGAATCTCGATTACTTTTACATCAAGATCATAGAATTTTTGTTCCATGATTCTTTCCTGTGCTCTCCTGGTTTTGAGTTAGGGTGGCCAACCCCTTCTCAATCCGCAGAGTTGATGCTATCAAGTAACCAAGCTGCTCCTGCTTGTTCTTGAGAAAGTATTCAGATGCCTCTCGCTTGAGTTGGCATCTTGGCAGCCTTCTCTTTCCTTGCTTTCTCCTTCTTCTCTTGCGCTTGTACTGATGATGGTTCATTCTCAGTCATGACAACTTGATTGTCCTCAAAGTCAGGATAGAGAACCATGTGTTCCTTATCCAATAGATACTTTCATGTACCCATCTTTGAGTTAATCAACTCCACGAATCTGTGGGGCATATCCACAGCTCCTCTTCAGTCTGCTGCTGTCCTCTTGATAGTTTCAACTATGAGGCTCATGACTTTGAATTTCTGAGGCACATCAAAAATGTGAAGCAAATTGATTGCATGCCCTCTGATCATGTTGTGGTCACCTGATTTGGGCAACAAAGTGTGCCTTAGGATCCAGTTGATCGAAGGCAGCCCTGACAGAAGAAAATGAACTGATCCAAACTTGAGAGACTCAAGTGCATCATCAGGGATCTCCTTGTACATCTGTGACATTGAGTTGTGTCCCATCTTCTTCTTGGCATAAATGTCCAAGTCATCTTCATTTTCCTTTGGGGCATTGATCAGACTTGCCCATTCCTCTATGGTTGACTGGTATCTCGTTCCTTCTGACATCCAAACTATCCTGCCATCTGGATAGAAATGTGTTGTGGAGTAGAATTGCATTATGAGCTTGTCATTCCAATTTGTGAGCTTCTGCCCAACAAAATCTGCAACTCCACAAGCACTGAAGCTGTCATACACTCCAGGATAGTGTTCTGCATTCTCCTAAATGTAGGTCCAGTCGACCCACCTCATATCACAAACTATGGGCTTCTTATCCAATAGGACAGTCTCATAGAAGTCCTGCTGCTCCTTGGTGTGGAACCTGTAATCTACAGCAGTCCTTCTCCTTGTGGCATATGGATCTGACTCTCTCCATAGCCTCAACCTGTGATCTCTCCTGATCTTCATGTTCTCAGCCACAGGATGAGCATCATTGTGGTCTGGAATCTTGGGTTTGAGCTTCCTTAGGACCTGCCCTTCTTCATCTTCCTCAGCATCAACCTCAGGCATTGGGGCCTTGTTCTTCTCAGCTGCTGGTATACTCCTGGTATTCCTCTTTGGTGCACTCTTGGGCTTGGGGGCAGCTTTGGGCTTTGAAGTTGCAGCCCCTGACTTTATGGCATCACCCATCACTTGGTGCCTTGGGTGCTGGCTCAAGAACCTCTTCTTCTTCCTCTTCCTCCATCATAGAAGGTTTCCCAATCACTCGCCATGGTCTTCTTGACCCTTTCCTTTCTTTTCTTTCCTTCAAAGACAACAGGTTCTTTGGGTTGGGATTCCAAAGAAGCTTGAGTGGAGACTCGGCTTTGGACATTGGTTGTCTACCTGCTGGCCTTTTGATCTTTATTCCAGGCTTAGCTTCTTTGTTGAGCTGTACTCCTTCTTGAGCACTTTCTTCTTTGAATCGGCCTCATCCTCGGTTGCCACATAATCCTCATCCTTAGACTCGAGGTCTTCTTCTTCCTTGTCCTTGTGGCAGCCTTGGGCAAGTTGTCGGGAGTGCTTCGCTCCCCTCATCTCGAGCTGCTAGAGGGACTAGTGCCCTCACTCATGTGAATCTGCTCTTGACCCTGCATTTGTCACTTTGGTGCGACATGCTGCTCACACCTTGTTGCTTACCTGTGAATAGTTATAGATGAGGTAGACTGGATGAGCATCACAAAATGCAGAGATTTTTGCAAAAGAATGATTCAAAAAAACTTGGTTTTAGTTTTCCACAGAAAGCATTTCGGATCTACCGATATTTAAACTCGGTGATACCGAAGCAGTTTTGGAACCTAAACTAGTGACCTCGGTCAGACCGAGTCACAGTTCGGTGGCACCGAGACTGCTAGGGTTTCACAAAGTTCTAAAATCGGTCACACCGATTTGTAATTCTCGGTCAGACCGAGACTGACTAGTGCAATGGCGTTAGCCAAATCAGTGGGACCGAGTTTTTCAACTCGGTGGGTCCGAGATGGTTTCGGGGGAAACCTAACCCTAAATTTTCGAATCACAAATGTTCTAAGGATTGTTTTGACTGGATATAAGTGTTTCAATCGTGGCAAGATGCATTACAAACACAATGTGCTGAGAATCGGACGAGTATAGCACAGTGATCGAGTTCATACCCTAGTTCGGCGGTGAACTCGCTACGGCGGCAATGGCGGAGAAGAATTCCGTTGGCGGCGGCGAAGACCAGTGATAGGAAGCGGCTGGTGACGAAGTCGACGATCCGTGGACCGGGTAGGCAGAGCGAGCTATGCGTGGGCGAGGAGTTTCGGAGAAAGTTTTCCAAAAATTTGCCCGTGTGAATATATAGCCCGACACTGTCGGTGTGACCGAGTTGAACAACTCGGTGGCACTGAGATGCATAACTGTTAACAGTTACAGCAACTCGGTGTGACCGAAAATTTCAAATCAGTTGCACCGAGATTGAAAACCTAGATCGACTTAGTAATCTCGGTATGACCGAAATGGAGGAATCGGTCAGACCGAAAATCACAAAGAAGTTTTGGAAGTTTAAGTCTATGACGAATCGGGGACTCCGAGAGCTCCTCACACAGAGTGGTTCGAATCTGACTTGATCAAATTTTGTGATGTAGCATGAATAGAGTTTGAGACGAGAAAAGCATAGATAGCTAGAGAAGGTTCTTAGGCATTCTTGTCCATCCACTTGGCCAAATAGAAAGAAACCAATCAATCAAAACAACAAGTGGATGTCCTCGAACAAGTAAAATATGCAACCAACATGCTCACACAATAAAATGACAAATGAAATATGTGCCAAAGCATGCACAACCAATTCTAGCATCTATCAAACAATAGGCGATGACTAGGTCATCTATATATGAGTATATTGACTTAGGAGTCAAATGAGAACATTTGATCATAGGTCATACTCATCGTTTAAGCTCAAGTGGGGTTTCTACTTTTACATAAAGCATTTATGTGTTCACATCATTAGAGTTGCTTTGACTCAATTCTTAGAGTTAAGCTCCCCCTAGATGTGAGATCCCCCCTTAGAGGGATAAACTAACCTTGGGTTGTCGATGATGACTTCATGTAGGTGTTGAAGATGTGGATGCTCAATGTTGATGTAGATCTTTTGGAGCAATCCTTTGGATTGAGTTGCACTTTCAATACCTACACGGGTTAGTCCCACAAGGAACAAATAAGAATATCCATAGACATAGAGTGATGCACACACAAAATGATGTCCATGAAAACATTAGGTTACCTTGTCCCTTGCCTTACCAACATGAGGGTTTGTGACTCCTTGAACTAGTGCAAGATATGGAAGATGATTGCACTTGTCCTCGCCATAATGATATGAGTGAAATTTTTTGGTGGAGTCACCCTCAAGAACTCTCTAGTTCTTCTTCTTTGGGATCCACATCATCTTGATGGGAATCCTTGGTGTAGTAGTTGTGCTTGATGAAGTAGAACTTGACGTGGTCTTGGGAACCCACTTGACCAAGGCCTTAGGTGCTTCTTGAAATGCATCAATCTCTTCTTGAAGCTTGTCCTTGCCTTTGTTCTTGTGGTCTTGTGGTGGAAGATCATCTTGTGCTTGTGTTCCCTTGAAGGAAGTAGGATCATACTTCTCTTGTTGAGGAACAAACTTCGTCTTGGGGTATTGATCTTCTTCCCACTCAACTCCATTGGCATTGAACTTCCGTTCAAAACCATCACCTTGATTCTTCCGGTGCGTTCCTTGCTTGCGTACAATTTCCTCAAATTGCTTACTCCCGGCAAGGCTCTTGTATACACCTTTCTCTATAATTCCCTTCAATAAGCTGTTTTCTTGCTCAAGTGTAACTTGGCTAAGAGAATCGTTAGTGTAATCAAGAGAACTACTAGAAGCAACAGTATTGGGTTTAGCATTGTTATTCTTACTACTAGAAGAAGAATATTTCTTGTTCTTGTTACTAGACTTGACGTGAGGCATGTAAGTAGATAAGAGTAAACGCTTGGCAATGTAAGAAGAACTTTTCTTACGAAGATCATCATTGATCGCTTTTAGGAACTCATGCTCTTGCTCAAGATTGAGCTTTTCAACGCGTAACTTCTCATGAGCCCTTAAAAGTTCTCGATGATCTTGAAGATAGTTTCATGAGCTAACTTAAGAGTGTTTAGTTCTTTAGTTAGACGCTCAATTTTCTCCTTATCATTGTCATTCATTTCATCTTGATTAGCATGATTAATTGACGTTTCATCATAGTATTCATCACTAGAGTTGTCAACAAGTAAATCATCATCACCTAGCAAGTCATCTCATCACTATTAAAATCAACATACTCGGGGTGTGTTACCTTAGGACCTTTGGCCATGAAGCATCTTCCAATTCCTTCATTTGGGGATTCAAATATGTCGTAGGAGTTGGTTGACACAAGTGCTAAACCGGCAACACCTTGATCTAGAGTGTATTCGGAGACAGAGTGATAGCTTCTAACGGAGTGAATGTCGCACTCGGAGCCGGATACCCATTCACCAACATGAGCTTGATGTCTTCGTTTGTGTATCTCTTTGATGACTTGTCCTTCCTTTCCGAATCCTTGCTTCTCCGTGAGGGTCTTCGTTCATAACGATCATCTCTACTCCTTCTCTCTCTTGGTGGTGATTCTTCTCTTCTACTTCTTCTCTTGGGAGAATCTTCTCTTCTTTTGTAGGGTGCCGTACACTCATTGGAATAGTGTCCGGGTCTCCCACAATTGTAGCAATTGCGCTCTCATTTGGAAGATCTTTTGTCATTGTAGGACCTTGACTTGGAGCTTCTTTCTTTGCTTCTACTCTTGTTGAATTTGTTGAAGTTCTTCACCATTAAGCTCAATTCTTCATTGAAGGTTTGTTTCTCACTTGATGATGTGGGGGTTTCATATGAGGCTTTGTAAGCACCACTTGACTTGTTGTGAAGTTCCTCCTTATCCTTGAGTGACATCTCATGAGCAACAATTCTTCCAATGACTTCCGTTGGCTTGAGATCTTTGTAATTTGGCATCATTTGGATCAACGTGCACACGGTATCATATTTTCCATCCAATGCTCTTAGGATCTTCTTGATGATGAATCTGTCGGTCATCTCTTCACTTCCTAAGCCGGCAATCTCATTTTTGATAAGAGCAAGCCTAGAGTACATTTCAGCCACACCTTCACCATCCTTCATTTTGAACTTGTCAAGCTGAATTTGGAGCACATCCAGCTTGGATTCCTTGACGGAATCGGTACCTTCATGCATATCAATCAAAGTATCCCAAATTTCCTTTGCATTCTCAAGACGGCTGATTTTGTTGAATTCTTCGGGGCACAATCCGTTGAAGAGGATATCACAAGCCTGAGCGTTGTATTGCAACATCTTTAACTCTTCCGCACTAGCTTCACGGTTCGGTTCTATCCCATCAAAGAATTCACCTTGCAAGCCAATACACACAATAGCCCAAACGGCGGGGTTATGTCCGAGAATATGCTTTTTCATCTTATGCTTCCAACTAGCAAAATTAGTGCCATCAAAGTAAGGACCTCTATGGTGATAATTTCCCTCGCTAGACGCCATACTCTCCTAGGTTGTGAAACCAAGGCTATGACCACCAAAAGCTATGGAAATCAAAGCAAATGGAGACCAAAGCTCTGATACCACTTGTAGGACCTTGAAGTATGTCTAGAGGGGGGTGATTAGACTACTTGACCAATTAAAAACTTAACCTTTTCCCAATTTTAGACATTGGCAGATTTTAGTTATCTTTAAGCAAGTCAAGCAATCTTCACGCAATTCAAGCAAGCATGCAAAGAGTATATAGGCAGCGGAAAATAAAGCATGCAACTTGCAAGAATGTAAAGGGGAGGGTTTGGAGGATTCAAACACAATTGGAGACACGGATATTTTTGTCGTGGTTCCGATAGGTGGTGCTATCGTACATCCACGTTGATGGAGACTTCAACCCACGAAGGGTAGCAGTTGCCTTGAGTCCAAGGAGGGCTCCACCCATGAAGGGTCCACGAAGAAGCAACCTTGTCTATCCCACCATGGCCGTCGCCCACGAAGGACTTGCCTCACTAGCGGTAGATCTTCACGAAGTAGGCGATCTCCTTGCCCTTACAAACTCCTTGGATCAACTCCACAATCTTGTCGGAGGCTCCCAAGTGACACCTAGCCAATCTAGGAGACACCACTCTCCAAGAAGTAACAAATGGTGTGTTGATGATGAACTCCTTGCTCTTGTGCTTCAAATGATAGTCTCCCCAACACTCAACTCTCTCTCACAGGATTTGGATTTGGTGGAAAGAAGATTTGAGTGGAAAGCAACTTGGGGAAGGCTAGAGATCAAGATTCATATGGTTGGAATGGAATATCTTGGCCTCAACACATGAGTAGGTGGTTCTCTCTGAACCGGTAAGTTGGAAGTGTAGGTTTGTTCGATGGCTCTCTCCATGAATGAAGAGGAGGTGGAGGGGTATATATAGCCTCCACACAAAATCTAACCGTTACACACAATTTACCAAACTCGGTGGGACCGAATAATTAAACTCGGTCAGACCGATTTAGTAAACCTAGTGACCGTTAGGATTTTCAATGGGACTGACATGCAACTCGGTAGGACTGATATGGTTAGGGTTAGGGCATAACGTAATCTCGGTGAGACCGATTACACAAATTCGGTGAGACCTAATTTGGGAATTAGCTAACCAGAGAGTTGGTGAGTTAAACTCGGTGGGACCGATTCGCTTTTTCGGTGGGACCGAAAAGTTACGAAAGGGACACAGAGAGTTTACATTGTAATCTCGGTGGGACCGATCGCTCACTTCGGTTAGACCGAAATGTTACGAAAGGAAACAGAGATTACAATCCCATCTCGGTGAGACCGAGATCCCTATCGGTGAGACCGATTTGCCTAGGGTTTGTGGCAGTGGCTATGACATTTGAACTCGGTGGCGCGGATAGAAAGAATCGGTAGGGCCGAGTTTGACTTTAGGTTTAGGTCATATGTGGATGTGAGAAAGTAGTGGAGGGTTTTGGAGCATATCACTAAGCACATGAAGCAAGAGGCTCATTAAGCAACACCTCATCCCTCCTTGATAGTATTGGCTTTTCCTATAGACTCAATGTGATCTTGGATCACTAAAATGTAAAATGTAGAGTCTTGAGCTTTTGAGCTTGAGCCAATCCTTTGTCCTTGATATTTTGAGGGATCCACTTTCATCATCCATGCCATGCCATTCATTGAGCTTTCCTGAAATATTTGTCTTGGAATAGCATTAGCTCAATGAGCTATATGTTGTTATGAATTACCAATACCACCTAGGAATAGTTGCACTTTCAGTACCATAACCACTTGACTCATCTGGGAGTTAATCTTCCTGATGATAGTGCCATTGACAGAGTTCTTCAATCACTGCCACCAAGCTATAAAGGCTTCCCGATGAACTATAATATGCAAGGGATGGAAAAGACAATTCCTGAGCTCTTCGCGATGCTAAAGGCTGTGGAGGTAGAAATCAAGAAGGAGCATCAAGTGTTGATGGTTAACAAGACCAGTAGTTTCAAGAAAAAGGGCAAAGGGAAGAAGGGGAACTTCAAGAAGAACAACAAGCAAGTTGCTACTCAAGGGAAGAAACCCAAGTCTGGACTAAGCCTAAAACTGAGTGCGTCTACTTCAAAGGGACTGGTCACTAGAAGCGGAACTTCCCCAAGTATTTGGCGGATAAGAAGGATGGCAAAGTGAAAGGTATATTTGATATACATGTTATTGATGTGTACTTTACTAATGCTCGTAGTTGCGCCTGGGTATTTGATACTGGTTCTGTTGCTCATATTTGCAACTCGAAATAGGGGCTACGGATTAAATTAAGATTGGCTAAGGACAAGGTGACGATGTACGTCGGAAATGGTTCCAAGGTCGATTTGATCGCCGCCGGCACGCTACCTCTACATCTAGCTTTGGGATTAGTTTTAGACCTAAATAATTGTTATCTGGTGCCAGCGTTGAGCATGAACATTATATCTGGATCTTGTTTTATGCGAGACGGTTATTCATTTAAATCAAAGAATAATGGTTGTTCTATTTATATGAGTAATATCTTTTATGGTCATGCACCCTTGATGAATGGTCTATTTTTGTTGAATCTCGATTGTAGTGATACACATATTCATAATATTGAAGCCAAAAGATGCAAAATTAATAATGATAGTGCAACTTATTTGTGGCACTGCCATTTAGGTCACATTGGTGTAAAGCGCATGAAGAAACTCCATGCTGATAGGGTTTTGGAATCACTTGATTATGAATCACTTGATGCTTGCGAACCATGCCTCATGGGCAAGATGACTAAGACTCCATTCTCCGGAACAATGGAGTGAGAAACTGACTTATTGGAAATAATACATACAGATGTATGTGGTCCGATGAGTGTTGAGGCTCGCGGCGGGTATCGTTATTTTCTAACCTTCACAGATGATTTGAGCAGATATGGGTATATCTACTTAATGAAACATATGTCTGAAACATTTGAAAATTTCAAAGAATTTCACAGTGAAGTGGAAAATCATCGTAACAAGAAATAAAGTTTCTACGATCTGATCGTGGAGGTGAATATTTGAGTTATTAGTTTGGTCTTCATTTGAAACAATGTGGAATAGTTTCGCAACTCACGCCACTTGGAACACCACAGCGCAATGGTGTGTCCGAACGTCGTAACCATACTTTATTAGATATGGTGCGATCTATGATGTCTCTTACCGATTTACCACTATCGTTTTGGGGTTATGCTTTAGAGATGGTTGCATTCATGTTAAGTAGGGCACCATCTAAATCCGTTGAGACGACACCATAAGAACTGTGGTTTGGCAAGAAACCTAAGCTGTCGTTTCTTAAAGTTTGCGGCTGCGATGCTTATGTGAAAAAGCTTCAACCTGATAAGCTCGAACCCAAATCGGAGAAACGTGTCTTCATAGGATACCAAAAGGAGACTGTTGGGTACACCTTCTATCACAGATCCGAAGGCAAGATATTCGTTGCTAAGAATCGATCCTTTCTAGAGAAGGAGTTTCTCTCGAAAGAAGTGAGGGGGGGAGTAGAACTTGATGAGGTAATTGTACCTTCTCCCGAATTGGAAAGTAGTTCATCACAGAAATCAGTTGCAGTAATTACTACACCAATTAGTGAGGAAGCTAATGATGATGATCATGAAACTTCAGATCAAGTTACTACCGAACCTCGTAGGTCAACTAGAGTACGGTCCGCACCAGAGTGGTATGGTAATCCTGTTCTGGAACTCATGTTACTAGACCATCACGAACCTACAAACTATGAGAAAGCGATGATGAGCCCAGATTCCGCAAAATGGCTTGAGGCCATGAAATCTGAGATGGGATCCATGTATGAGAACAAAGTATGGACTTTGGTTGACTTGCCCGATGATCGGCAAGCCATAGAGAATAAATGGATCTTCAAGAAGAAGACTAACGCTGACGGTAATGTTACTGTCTACAAAGCTCGACTTGTTGTGAAAGGCTTTCGACAAGTTCAAGGGGTTGACCACGATGAGACCTTCTCACCCGTAGCGATGCTTAAGTCTGTCCGAATCATGTTAGCAATTGCCGCATTTTATGATTCTGAAATTTGGCAAATTGATGTCAAAACTGCATTCCTTAATGGATTTCTTAAAGAAGAGTTGTATATGATGCAACCAGAAGGTTTTGTCGATCCTAAAGGTGCTAACAAAGTGTGCAAACTCCAGCGATCCATTTATGGACTGGTGCAAGCCTCTCGGACTTGGAATATACGCTTTGATAGTGTGATCAAAGCATATGGTTTTATACAGACTTTTGGAGAAGCTTGTATTTACAAGAAAGTGAGTGGGAGCTCTATAAAATTTCTAATATTATATGTGGATGACATTTGTTGATTGGAAATAATGCAGAACTTTTGAAAAAGCATAAAAGGATACTTGAATAAGAATTTTGCAATGAAAGACCTCGGTGAAGCTGCCTATATATTGGGCATCAAGATCTATAGAGATAGATCAAGATGCTTAACTGGACCTTCACAAAGCACATACCTTGATAAAGTTTTGAAGAAGTTCAAAATGGATCAGTCAAAGAAAGGGTTCTTGCCTATGTTACAAGGTGTGAAGTTTAGTTAGACTCAATGCCCGACCACTGCAGAAGATATACAGAAAATGAAAGTAATTCACTATGCCTCAGCCATAGGTTCTATCATGTATGCAATGCTGTGAACTAGACCTGATATGTGCCTTGCTATAAGTTTAGCAGGGAGGTACCAAAGTAATCCTGGAGTGGATCACTGGACAGCGGTCAAGAACATCTTGAAATACCTGAAAAGGACTAAGGATATGTTTCTCGTTTATGGAGGTGACAAAGAGCTTGTCATAAATGGTTACGTCGATGCAAGCTTTGACACTGATCCGGATGACTCTAAGTCACAAACCGGATTCGTATTTATATTGAATGGTGGAGCTGTCAGTTGGTGCAGCCAAGCAGAGCGTCACGGCGAGACCTACATGTGAAGCGGAGTACATAGGTGCTTCGGAAGCAGCAAATGAAGGAGTCTGGATGAAGGAGTTCATATCCGATCTAGGTGTAAAACCTAGTGCATTGATAACCCACAAGTATAGGGGATCGCAACAGTTTTTGAGGGTAGAGTATTCAACCCAAATTTATTGATTCGACACAAGGGGAGCCAAAGAATATTCTCAAGTATTAGCAGCTGAGTTGTCAATTCAACCACACCTGGAAACCTAGTATCTGCAGCAAAGTGTTTAGTAGCACGGTAATATGATAGTGGTGGTAACGGTAACAAAAGTAAAGACAACAAAACTAATGTTTTTGGTGTTTTGTAGTGATTGTAACAATAGCAACAGAAAAGTAAATAAGCGAAGACCAGTATATGGAAAGCTTCGTGAGGCACCGGATCGTGATGGATAATTATGGATGCGGTTCGTCATGTAACAGTCATAACATAGGGTGACACAGAACTAGCTCCAATTCATCAATGTACTGTAGGCTTGTATTCTGAATATAGTCATACGTGCTTATGGAAAAGAACTTGCATGACATCTTTTGTCCTACTATCTTGTGGCAGCGGGGTCCTATTGGAAACTAAGGGATATTAAGGCATCCTTTTAACAGAGAACCGGAACAAAGCATTAGCACAGAGTGAATACATGAACTCCTCAAACTATGGTCATCACCGGGAGTGGTCCCGATTATTGTCACTTCGGGGTCGCCGGATCATAACACATAGTAGGTGACTATAGACTTGCAAGATAGGATAAAAAACTCACATATATTCATGAAAACTTAATAGGTTCAGATCTGAATTCATGGCACTCGGGCCCTAGTGACAAGCATTAAGCATAGCAAAGTCATAGCAACATCAACCTCAGAACATAGTGGATACTAGGGATCAAACCCTAACAGAACTAACTCGATTACATGATAAATCTCATCCAACCCATCACCGTCCAGCAAGCCTACGATGGAATTACTCACGCACGGCGGTGAGCATCATGAAATTGGTGATGGAGGATGGTTGATGATGACGACGGCGACGAATCCCCCTCTCCGGAGCCCCGAACGGACTCCAGATCAGCCCTCCCGAGAGAGATTAGGGCTTGGCAGCGGCTCCGTATCGTAAAACATGATGATTTCTTCTCTCTGATTTTTTTCTCCCCGAAAGCCAATATATGGAGTTGGAGTTGGCGTCGGAGGGTCTCCAGGGGGCCCACGAGGTAGGGGGCGCGCCCAGGAGGGGGGGCTCGCTCCCCACCCTCATGGACAGGGTGTGGGCCCCCTGGTCTTCATCTTTGGCGAGGATTTTTTTATTATTTTTTATAAGACATCCCGTGGAGTTTCAGGTCATTCCGAGAACTTTTGTTTTCTGCACATAAAACAACATCATGGCAATTCTTTGAAAACAACGCCATCCGGGTTAGTTCCATTCAAATCATACAAGTTAGAGTCCAAAACAAGGACCAAAGTGTTTGGAAAAGTAGAATCTGACGGACGTATCAGCTCCCCAAGCTTAAACCCTTGCTTGTCCTCAAGCAATTCAGTTGACAAACTGAAAGAGAAAAAGAAAAACTTTTACAAACTCTGTTTGCTCTTGTTATTGTACCTATGTCAAGCCAACATTCAGGTTTTCAGCAAAGATTAGAACTAACCACATTTGCAATAATTCTCAAGTCTCATGTTTACTCATATCAATAACATAATCAGCTAGCAAGCCATAATAATAAATCTCGGATGACAACACTTTCTCAAAATAATCATAATATGATATAACAAGATGGTATTTCACTAGCCCTTTCTGAGACCGCAAAACATAAATGCAGAGCACATTCAAAGATCAAGGACTGACTAGACATTGTAATTCATGGTAAAAGAGATCCAATCATAGTCATACCCGATATAAATTAACAGTAATGAATGCAAATGACAGTTGTGCTCTCAAATTAGTGCCTTTAAATAAGAGGGTGATGACTCAACATAAAAGTAAATAGATAGGCCCTTCGCAGAGGGAAGCGAGGATTTGTAGAGGTGCGAGCTCGGTTTTGAAATAGAGATAAATTATATTTTGAGCGGCATACTTTCATTGTCAACATAACAACTAAGAGATGACGATATCTTCAATGCTAAACAAATTATAGGCGGTTCCCAAACAGAATGGTAAAGTTTATACTCCCCCTCCTCCACAAACATCAATCCATGGCTTGCTCGAAACAACGAGTGCCTCCAACATTCAACGGGTCCCAGGGGGAGTTTTGTTTGCAATTATTTTGATTTAGTTTGCATAAAGCATGGGACCGGGCATCCCGGTGACCAGCCATTTTCTCGTGAGTGAGGAGCGGAGTCCACTCCTCTTGAGAATAACCCGCCTAACACGGAAGATAAGGGCAGCCCTAGTTGATATATGAGTTATTCGAGCATGAAAAACAGAATATTTATTTGAAGGTTTAGAGTTTGGCACATACAAATTTACTTGGAACGGCAGGTAGATACCGCATATAGGAAGGTATGGTGGACTCAGATGGAATAACTTTGGGGTTTAAGGGATTGGATGCACAAGCAGTATTCCCGCTTAGTACAAGTGAAGGCTAGCAAAAGACTGGGAAGCGACCAACTAGAGAATGACAACAGTCATGAACATGCACTAAAATTAATAAATATTGAATACAAGCATGAGTAGGATATAATCCACCATGAACATAAATATCGTGAAGGATATGTTGATTTGTTTCAACTACATGCGTGAACATGTGCCAAGTCAAGTCACTTAAATCATTCAAAGGAGGATACCACCCCATCATACCACATCACAACCATTTTAATATCATGTTGGCACGCAAGGTAAACCATTATAACTCATAGCTAATCAAGCATGGCATACGCAACTATGATCTCTAATTGTCATTGCAAACATGTTTATTCATAATAAGCTGAATCAAGAACGATGAACTCATCATATTTACAAAAACAAAAGAGGTCGAGTTTATACCAGCTTTTCTCATCTTAGTCAGTCCATCATATATCATCATAATTGCCTTTCACTTGCACGACCGAACGATGTGAATAATAATAAGAGTGCACGTGCATTGGACTAAGTGGAATCTACCAAAGCATTCAATAAACAGGAGAATACAGGCAATATGGGCTCTTGGTTAAATCAACAATGATGCATATAAGAGCCACTTCAACAATTTAATCATGGTCTTCTCCTCATCGACCCCAAAGAAAAGAAAAGAAATAAAAACTATTTACACGGGAAAGCTCCCAACAAGCATAAGAAGAACGAGAAATATTTTTGGGTTTTCTTTTTAATTACTACAGCCAAGAAATAAACTACTACTAATTTTTTTTCGTTTTTCTTAAGGTTTATTAAACACACAAGAAGAAAGCAGGAAAAAGAAAATAAACTAGCATGGATATTATAGTGAAGGAGTATGAGCACCGACATCTAGCAATGAGTGTGTGTGAACATAAATGTAATGTCGGTGGGAAATACGTACTCCCCCAAGCTTAGGCTTTTGGCCTAAGTTGGTCTATTGCCAGGGATAGCCTGGCGGATACCCGTAGGTGTGGGGTCGTCTTGCGATGCAGAATAGTTGGGATCATAGTGTGATGAAGAGGACTCGATCGCCATCGGTGGCAACCGCCTCCGGATCCCAAGAATAAACAGACTGTCGTGGAGGCTCATCTTGTGGTTCCGGTTCCGGGGCTGGTGCAGGATTCCGATAGGCTTGAACAGCCGCCCACGGAACGAGGTGAGGACCTGCAGACAAGTTAAACAAAGAAGGAGCAGGAAAAGTAATAGTCTCAGGGTGATGTTTATCAAAGTACAATTTATATTTGAGCTCCCCTTCACGACTCTTAACAAGAAAGTCATGCGCTAGCATACTCTTATAATCTAAATAAGCACTGGGTAACGATGTTTCTTCTTTCTCCAAATTCCTAATAGGTATGCCAAAATATTCACCTAGGCGTGAAGCATAAATGCCTCCAAAGATGGGGCCCTTAGTACGGTTCAGACTTAACCGTCTAGCAACAATTCCACCCATACTAACAGAGTTATTGCGGTATAAACCATGGAACAAAATAATAATATCAGGAACACTAAGGTTTTCCATAGTTCCCGCGTCCAATCAGGCAACGACTAGCAAATAAGGCAAAGTAGCGTAAAACAGGAAAATGTATGCTAGTAATCCTTGCATCAGAAACCTTCCTGGTTTCTCCCACAATGATAGTGTTAATAAAAGCTTCTACTTCATTACGGTGTGGTTCATCCAAGGTGCCCTCAAAGGGTATCTTGCAAACCTCGCAAAATTCAGCTAATGGCATCTTCTTAACAACGTCATATAAATGAAACTCTACTGATGGAGGTGATTTCTTAGGGAAAAAGTAGAAGTTTTGCACAAAAGTATTTGTGAGTAAGAGATACTGATGACGTTGGTCGCGGAGGAAGTCGGTGAGGCCGGCGTTCTCAATTAATAGATAGAAATCCTCATAAATACCGGCTCTCCTCAAGAAGTCATCGGAAGGCCATTCACACGGCGGACCTTTCAAGTGCTTGAGGCAAATTATATTTGGGCTTCTGCTCTTCTTCCTTTTGTTTTTCCTTCGAGCTTCGGCTCGACGAGCCCCTCAAAAGTCTCTTCATTATTTTCTGAAATAATCTGAAATTTTAAGTAACTTCAAACAAAAGTGAGCCAACTTCAATAAAATTGATAGCAACTACTCCTACAAGTGCCTAGAGCCTATATCAAGCATTAGAACTACTTGAAACCATATAAATTTGACATGCAAGCTCAAGAACATGGTCACCTATGCAGCACAAATTTGCAAGGAATAAAGCACTAGAACAAAAACTAATTGGACCAATGGAGGAGTCACATACCAAGGAACAATCTCCCCAAGCAGTTTTGAGAGGTGCTTTGAGCAAGGAGATCGAAAATCACAAAGAAAAGTGGTGGAACTCGTGCTTGAGTTGGTTTTTCGGGTTTGTGTGAGGCAGAGGAAGAAGATGGGTGCACGGATAAGTGGAGGAGGGCCACCATGGGCCCACGAGGCAGGGGGCGCGCCCAGGGGGGTAGGGCGCGCTCTCCACCCTCGTGGCCAGGTGGCAGCTCCCCCCGCGGTGATTTTTGCACTAAAATTCCTCAAATAATCCCGAAAAAACCATATTAAATTGGCATGGCATTCTGAGGACTTTTATTTTCGGGATATTTTTATATTGCACCGATAAATCAGGAGACAGACAAAAAAAATACTATTTTACTTTATTTCTACTAAATAACAGAAAATATAAAGAGGGTACAGAAGGTTGTGCTTCTAGTTTCATCCATCTCATGATCATCAAAAGGAATCCATTAACAAGATTGATCAAGTCTTGTTAACAAACTCATTCCGAATAACATGGAACCGGAGAAATTTCGAATAACACTAGGTTACCTCAACGGGGATATGGATATCCCCAATAATAAGTATATCATATTTCTTCTTGACAGTAGGGAGAGGAAATTCAAAACCTCCAAATATAATCGATGGAATTTTTCCAATAGAATTGATACTATAAACTTGAGGTTGTTTCCTCGAAAAGTGTACCATGTGCTCATTACCATTAACATGAAAAGTGACATTGCCTTTGTTGCAATCAATAACAGCCCCTGCAGTATTAAGGAAAGGTCTTCCAAGAATAATAGACATACTATCATCCTCGGGAATATCAAGAATAACAAAGTCCGTTAAAATAGTAACGTTTGCAACCACAACAGGCACATCCTCACAAATACCGGCAGTGTATAGCAGTTGATTTATCAGCCATTTGCAAAGATATTTCAAGAGGTGTCAACTTATTCAAGTCAAGTCTACGATATAAAGAGAGAGGCATAACACTAACACCGGCTCCAAGATCACATAAAGCAGTTTTAACATAATTTCTTTTAATGGAGCATGGTATAGTAGGTACTCCTGGATCTCCAAGTTTCTTTGGTATTCGACCCTTAAAAGTATAATTAGCAAGCATGGTGGAAATTTCAGCTTCTGGTATCTTTCTTTTATTAGTAATGATATCCTTCATATACTTAGCATAAGGATTTGTTTTGAGCACATCAGTTAATCGCATATGCAAAAAGATGAGTCTAATCATTTTAGCAAAGCGCTCAAAATCCTCATCATCCTTTTTCTTGGATGGTTTGGGAGGAAAAGGCATGGGTTTCTGAACCCATGGTTCTCTTTCTTTACTATGTTTCCTAGCAATGAAGTCTCTTTTATCATAACGTTGATTCTTTGATTGTGGGTTATCAAGATCAACAGCAGGTTCAACTTCTACATCAATATCATTACTAGGTTGAGCCTTATCATGAACATCATCCTCAATATTTTCACTAGGTTTATGTTCATTACCAGATTGTGTTTCAGCATCAGATATAGAGATATCATTTGGATTCTCGGGTGGTTTAGAAATAGGTTCACTAGAAGTTTGCAAAGTCCTATCATTTTTCTTTGTCTTCCTTTTAGAAGAACTAGGTACATCAATATTATTTCTCTGAGAATCTTTCTTGATTCTCTTAGGGTGGCCTTCAGGATACAAAGGTTCTGAGTCATTCTACCAGTTCTAGTAGCCACTCTAACAAAGATAATCATTTTTCTTACTATTCATTTCATCAAGCACTTCTCTTTGGGCTTTAAGTACTTGTTCTACTTGAGTGGTAACCATAGAAGCATGTTTGCTAACAAGTTTAAGTTCACCTCTAATATTAGCCATATAATCACCCAAGCGTTTAATCATATAAGCATCTTGTTTTAATTGTCTACCAAAATAAGCATTAAAGTCATCTTGCTTAAACATAAAGTTATCAAACTCATCCAAGCACTGACTAGCAATTTTAGTAGGAGGGACTTCAGCTTTATCATATCTATAGAGAGAATTTACCTTTACTACCTGTGTCGGGATAACGGGATCAGGAGGTTCTTCAGTGAATAAAGAATTAATATCATATACTTCTTCAACAGGCGATAAATTAAGACCATGTATTTCTTCAATAGGAGGTAAATTCTTAATATATATCTTCAGCTTTAATACCTTTTTCTTTCATAGATTTCTTTGCCTCTTGCATATCTTCGGGACTGAGAAATAGAACACCTCTCTTATTCGGAGTTGGTTTAGGAATAGGCTCAATAATTGGCTCTGGAACTGGCTCAGGAGGTGCCCAATTATTTTCATTTGTCAACATATTGTTCAATAGAACTTCAGCTTCATCCGGTGTTCTTTCCCTGAAAAGAGAACCAGCACAACTATCCAGGTAATCTCTGGAAGCATCGGTTAGTCCATTATAAAAGATATCAAGTATTTCAGGTTTCTTAAGAGGATGATCGGGCAAAGCATTAAGTAACTTGAGAAGCCTCCCCCAAGCTTGTGGGAGACTCTCTTATTTAATTTGCTTGAAGTTGTATATTTCCCTCAAAGCAGCTTTTTTCTTATGAGCAGGGAAATATTTAGCAGAGAAGTAATAAATCATATCCTGGGGACTACACACACAACCAGGATCAAGAGAATTAAACCATATCTTAGCATCACCCTTTAATGAGAATGGAAATATTTTGAGTATATTAAAGTAGCGCGATCTCTCATCATTAGTAAATAGGGCGGCTATATCATTTAACTTAGTAAGATGTGCCACAACAGTTTCAGATTCATAGCCATAAAAGGGATTAGATTCGACCAAAGTAATTATATCTGGATCAACAGAAAATTCATAGTCCTTATCAGGAACACAGATAGGTGAAGTAGCAAAAGCAGGGTCGGGTTTCATTCTGTCTCTAAGAGATTCTTTGTTCCATTTAACTAGCAGCCTCTTAAGTTCATATCTATCTTTACAAGCAAAAATAGCTGCAGAAGATTCCATATCAAAAACATAACCCTCAGGAATAACAGGCATATTTTCATCATCACTTTCATCATTGTATTCAGATTCAATAATTTCTTTCTCTCCAGCCCTAGCAATTTGTTCATCTAGAAATTCAACAAGGGGCACAGTAGTATCAAGCATAGGAGTAGTTTCGTCATAAGTATCATGCATAGCAGAAGTGGCATCATCAATAACATGCGACATATCAGACCGAATAGCAGAAGCAAGTTTAGGTGTCGCTAGCTTACTCATAATAGAAGGTGAATCAAGTGGAGAGCTAGATGGCAGTTCCTTACCTCCCCTCGTAGTTGATTGATAAATTTTTGTCTTAGCGTCTTTCAAGTTATTCATAGTGTCCAGCAGATATAAATTCCAAGTGACTCAAAGAATAGAGCTATGTTCCCCGGCAACGGCGCCAGAAAAAGGTCTTGATAACCCACAAGTATAGGGGATCGCAACAGTTTTCGAGGGTAGAGTATTCAACCCAAATTTATTGATTCGACACAAGGGGAGCCAAATAATATTCTCAAGTATTAGCAGCTGAGTTGTCAATTCAACCACACCGGGAAACTTAGTATCTGCAGCAAAGTGTTTAGTAGCACAAAGAATATGATAGTGGTGGTAACGGTAACAAAAGTAAAGACAAAGAAAAGAAATGTTTTTGGTATTTTGTAGTGATTGTAACAATAGCAATGTAAAAGTAAATAAGCGAAGACCAAGATAAGGAAAGCTCAGAGGCACCGGATCGTTGATGGATAATTATGCGGATGCGGTTCGTCATGTAACAGTCATAACATAGGGTGACATAGAACTAGCTCCAATTCATCAATGTAATGTAGGCATGTATTCGAATATAGTCATACGTGCTTATGGAAAAGAACTTGCATGACATCTTTTGTCCTACCCTCCCGTGGCAGCGGGTCCTATTGGAAACTAAGGGATATTAAGGCCTCCTTTTAATAGAGAACCGGAACAAAGCATTAGCACATAGTGAATATATGAACTCCTCAAACTATGGTCATCACCGGGAGTGGTCCCGATTATTATCACTTCGGGGTTGCCGGATCATAACACATAGTAGGTGACTATAGACTTGCAAGATAGGATAAAAAACTCACATATATTCATGAAAACATAATAGGTTCAGATCTGAATTCATGGCACTCAGGCCCTAGTGACAAGCATTAAGCATAGAAAAGTCATAGCAACATCAATCTCAGAACATAGTAGATACTAGGGATCAAACCCTAACAGAACTAACTCGATTACATGATAAATCTCATCCAACCCATCACCGTCCAGCAATCCTACGATGGAATTACTCACGCACGACGGTGAGCATCATGAAATTGGTGATGGAGGATGGTTGATGATGACGACGGCGACGAATCCCCCTCTCCGGAGCCCCGAACGGACTCCAGATCAGCCCTCCCGAGAGAGATTAGGGCTTGGCGGCGGCTCCGTATCGTAAAACGTGATGATTTCTTCTCTTTGATTTTTTTCTCCCCGAAAGCCAATATATGGAGTTGGAGTTGGCGTCGGAGGGTCTCTGTGGGGCCCCGAGGTAGGGGGCGCGCCAGGGGGGGCACCTCGTGGACAGGGTGTGAGCCCCTGGTCTTCATCTTTGGCGAGGATTTTTATTATTTTTATAAGACATCCCGTGGAGTTTCAGATCATTCCGAGAACTTTTGTTTTCTGCACATAAAACAACATCATGGCAATTCTGCTGAAAACAGCGTCAGTCCAGGTTAGTTCCATTCAAATCATACAAGTTAGAGTCCAAAACAAGGGCAAAAGTGTTTGGAAAAGTAGATACGACGGAGACGTATCATGCATCTAGACCAATGAAAATCTTTTGTGAAAATACTGGAGCAATTGCCTTGGCAAAGGAATCCAGATTTCACAAGAGAACCAAACACATCAAGAGACGCTTCAATTCCATCTACGATCAAGTCAAGGAGTGAGGCATAGAGATTTGCAAAATACATACGGATCTGAATGTTGTAGACCCGTTGACTAAGCCTCTTCCACGAGCAAAACATGATCAGCACCAAGACTCCATGGGTGTTAGAATCATTACTCTGTAATCTAGATTATTGACTCTAGTGCAAGTGGGAGACTGAAGGAAATATGCCCTAGAGGCAATAATAAAGTTGTTATTTATATTTCCTTATATCATGATAAAATTTTATTATTCATGCTAGAATTGTATTAACCGGGAACTTAGTACATGTCTGAATACATAGACAAAACAGAGTGTCCCTAGTATGCCTCTACTTGACTAGCTCGTTAATCAAAGATGGTTAAGTTTCCTGACCATAGACATGTGTTGTCATTTGATGAACGGGATCACATCATTAGAGAATGATTTGATGGACAAGACCCATCTGTTAGCTTAGCATTATGATCATTTAGTTTTATTGCTATTGCTTACTTCATGACTTATACATATTACTTTGACTATGAGATTATGCAACTCCCGAATACCGGAGGAACACCTTGTGTGCTATCAAACGTCACAACATAACTGGGTGATTATAAAGATGCTCTACAGATGTCTCCGAAGATGTTTGTTGGGTTGGCATAGATCAAGATTAGGATTTGTCACTCCGTGTATCGAAGAGGTATCTCTAGGCCCTCTCGGTAATGCACATCACTATAAGCCTTGCAAGCAATGTATCTAATGAGTTGGTTGCGGGATGATGCATTACGAAATGAGTAAAGAGTCTTACCGGTAACGAGATTGAACTAGGTATGATGATACCAACGATCGAATCTCGGGAAAGTAACATACCGATGACAAAGGGAATGACGTATGTTGTTATGCAGTTTGACCGTTAAATATCTTCGTAGAATATGTAGGAACCAATATGAGAATCTAGGTTCCGCTATTGGTTATTGACCGGAGATGTGTCTCGGTCATGTCTACATAGATCTCGTACCCGTAGGGTCCGCACGCTTAATGTTCGATGATGATTTGTATTATGAGTTATGTGTTTTGGTGACCAAAGTTTGTTCGGAGTCCTAGATGAGATCACGGACATGACGAGGAGTCTCAAAATGGCCGGGAGGTAAATATTGATATATTGGAAGGTTATATACGGACACCGGAATGGTTCCGAAGAGGTTTGGGGATTTTTCGGAGTACCGGGTGATGTCTATTACGCAACTTTATTCTTGTAAGCACGTGTCGGGCCTCCAAGCGGAGAGTTTTCTAGGACAGTAGCAGTTTTCCCTCAAGTGGATGACCTAAGGTTTATCAATACGTGAGAGGTGTAGGATGAAGATGGTCTTTCTCAAACGACCTTGCAACCAAATACAAGAAATCTCTTGTGTCCCCAACACATCCAATACAATGGCAAATTGTATAGGTGCACTAGTTCGGCGAAGAGATGGTGATAAAAGTGTAATATTGATGGTAGAAATATATTTTTATAATCTGAATAAATAAAAACAGCAAGGTGTTTAATAGTAAACGGGCACAAAAAAGGTATTGCAATGCTTGAAAACAAGGCCTAGGGTCCGTACTTTCGCTAGTGCAATCTCTCAAAATGCTAATATAATTGGATCATATAACCACCCCTCAAAGTGTGATGAAGAATCACTCCAAAGTTCCTATCTAGCGGAGAACATATAAGAATAAATTGTTTGTAGGGTACGAAACCACCTCAAAGCTATTCTTTTCGTTCGATCTATTCAAGAGTTCGTACTAAAATAACGTAAAGCTATTATTTCCGTTCGATCTATCCTAGAGTTCGTACTAAAATAACATCAAAGCAAATTCATATTCATAATACTCAATTCAACACAAAGAACTTCAAAGAGTGCCCCAAGATTTCTACCGGAGAAACAAAGACAAGAACGTGCATCAACCCCTATGCATAGATTACGCCAATGTCACCTCGGGAGTCCGCGAGTTGAATGCCAAAACATATATCAAGTGAATCAATACGATACCCCATTGTCACCATTACTATTCAATTGCAAGACATATATCAAGTGTTCTAAAATCCATAAAAGTATTCAGTCTGATAACAACGAAATCTCAAAGGGAAAAACTCAATTCTTCACAACAAGATAGAGAGGGGAAAACATCATATGATCCGACTATATTAACAAAGCCCACGATACATCAAGATCATGACATCTCAAGAACACGAGAGAGAGAGAGAGAGAGAGAGAGAGATATATTAAGCACGCAACTACTGGTACAAACCCTCAGCCCCGAGGGTGGACTACTCACTCCTCATCGTGGTGGCCGCCGGGATGATGAAGATTGCCACCGGAGATGATTCCCCCCTCCGGCAGGGTGCCAGGACGGGGTCTAGATTTGTTTTCAATGGCTACAGAGCCTTGCGGCGGCGGAACTTATGATCTAGGTTCACCCCTAATGGTTTCTCTATTTATAGGATTTTTTGGCTTTGGTTTCACGCTAAGATGGGCCTCGAGGTGAGCACAACCCACCGGGGCACGGACAGCCCACCAGGCGTGCCCTGGTGGGGTGTGCCTTCCTCGTCGCTCTTCTGGCCCTCCTACAAAGCTTCGGGGGTCTCTTTTGTTCCAAAAAAATCGTCAAAAATTTTCAGCTCATTTGGAGAACTTTCATTTCTTCACAAAAAACAACACCACGGTAGTTCTACTGAAAACAGCGTCAGTCCGGGTTAGTTCCATGCAATCATACCAAAACCATATAAAATTGTTGTAAACATGGCATGAATACTTCATAAATTATAGATACGTTGGAGACATATCAGCATCCCCAAGCTTAATTCCTACTCGTCCTCAAGTAGGTAGATGATAAAAGAAATAATTTATGAAGTGTGAATGCTAGCAAAGTGCATAAGTTTCATCAATGATAATTTCAATCACTTTTCCTAGCATCATAACAACAACTCTTTCTCATAAAACTTAACATGATAAGGTAGCAATTAAAAATGGAATTTTTGTTGTGGAATGCTACCTATCATATTCATCATAAACTGTTTTCTTTTGTAGCATGGACATTTGGACTTTTATATGGTTCAAAGCAATAGTCTAGTTTTGACATGCAGACTTAAATACTCAAGCATATCAACAAGCAACAACGTCTTTCAAAATATCAATTCTAAAATAAGTTATCCCCAGCCCATCATGCTCAATCATTGATCCATTAATGAAACACACTCGCATATTAGCTACACCCAATGCTCAAGTACGATCATAGTGCCCCCTAGTTGGTGCTTTATAAGAGAAGATGGAGGCTCAAATTAAAATTGAAATTTGCATAAAGTAAAAGAAAGGCCCTTCGCAGAGGGAAGTAGGGATTTGTAGAGGTGCCAGAGCTCAAAGCGAAAATTGAGAGATAAAAACATTTTGAGAGGCATATTTTTCCCACCAACGAAAACGACTTAGAGCTCCCAACACTTTCCATGCTAGATATATCATAGGCGGTTCCCAAATAGAAAATAAAGTTTATTCCTTTTTCCACCGTACTTTCACTTTCCATGGCTAACCGTATCCACGGGTGCCCTCCATACCAACACATACCAAGGAATTTATTATTTGACAACATAAAGTAAATTCATTTTTCATTTCAGGACTGGGCATCCCTAATACTGTTGCCTTACTCTCGTGCAATCACAAGTGAATAAACACTCATCATGAGAATAACACATCTAGCATGGAAAATATTGGCCACCCCTCACCGCCTCGCGAGCGCTACGAGCACACAAAAGAGAAATTTGTTTTGAAAATTAGAGATGGCACATAGAAATTTGCTTAGAATGGCAAAATAATACCACATATAGGTAGGTATAGTGGACTCATGTGGCAAAACTGGTTTAAAGGATTTTGGATGCACAAGTAGTGATCATACTTAGTGCAAAATGAAGGCTAGCAAAAGATTGGGGGAGCGACCAACCAAGAAACGAATAATCTCATAAGCGAGCATTGAGCATAATTAACACCGAATAATGCAACACAAGTAGGATGTAATTTCATTGCACAACTATTGACTTTCGTGCTTGCATAGGGAATCACAAACCTTAACACCAATATTCTTACTAAAGCATAATTACTCATCAACATGACTCACATATCACATCATCATATCTCAAAACTATTACTAGGAATGAAGTTTATTTTGTCCAATGATCTTCATGAAAGTTTTTATTATATCCTTCTTGGATATCTATCACTTTGGAACTAATTTTCATGTGTTACTTTTGATAAGCTCAAACAAATATAAGTGAAGATCATGAGCATAATACTTCTTTCTCTCAAATTAATTTAAGTGAAGCAAGAGAGATTTTCTTCAAAAATACTAAAGCACACCGTGCTCAAAAATATATAAGTGAAGCATTAGAGCAATTCCAAGAAAAGAGCTTCGTTGACGGGATGTGAGTGCCGCTTACTTAGCCTCCCTGGCAACTATTTGAGGACTCTATTTTATTTAAAAACTTTCAGATCCAAGTACTTTATTCAAACAGCAAGCAAAACTAAATAAAATGACATTCCAAGCATAGCACAACTCATGTGAAGAAGCAAAAACTTAGGCTCAACCGATACTAACCGATAATTGTTGAAGAAGAAAGGTGGGATGCCTACCGGGGCATCCCCAAGCTTAGATGCTTGAGACTTCTTGAATATTATCTTGGGATGCCTTGGGCATCCCCAAGCTTGAGCTTTTGTGTCTCCTTAATTCCTCTCATATCACGGTTTTCCTAAATCTCAACAGCTTCATCCAGACAAAACTCAACAAGAACTCGTGAGATAAGTTAGTATAAACCAATGCAAAAACTTTATCATTATCTACTGTAGCAAATCACTAAAATTATTATTCAACATTTCATACTTAATGGCTCCGCGTATTTAATATTCCTATCCTCAAATAGGATCATTAAACAAGCAAACAAATGTAAACATAACAGCAATCTGCCAAAATAGTACAGTCTGTAAAGAATGCAAGAGTATCAATACTTCCCTAACTCCAAAAGTTATGAAAATTTGCCACCCTGTAGAAAATTTATCAGAGCTTAATTTTGCAAAAAGTGTCAACATTTTATGGCATTCTGACTTTTCTAGGGAATTTTTGCAACAGCGGTAAACTTTGTGTTTTCAAACAGCAACATGTATACTTGCAAAATAAGCATGGCAAAGGCTATCATTGCCACTTTTATTGAAATAAAAGATGCAAAAAATTATTCTAAATAACAGCCAGCATAACCTAACAAAATAAACTGACGCTCCAAGAAAAGCACATATCATGTGACGAATGAAAACATAGCTCCAAGTGAGGTTACCGATAATGTTGGAGACGAAAGAGGGGATGCCTTCCGGGGCATACGCAAGCTTAGTTGCTTGGATCTTCATTGAATATTACCTTGGGGTACCTTGGGCATCCCCAAACTTATGGTCTTATCACTCCTTATTCTCCTCATATCGACATCTCACCCAAAACTTGAAAACTTCAATCACACAAAACTTAACGGAACTTCGTGAGATAGGTTAGTATGATAAAGAGCAAACCATTTCACTTTGGTACTCTCAAAGACAAGATTCATAATTGTTTACACACAATGCATACTGTACCATATCATTTCCACAATTTATATTGAGCAATATAAGCCATAGAAACTACAAAACAAGCAAACTATGCATTGAAAACAGAATCTGTCAAAAACAGAACACTCTGTAGTAATCTGTACTCCAACCATATTTATACTACTCCAAAAATTCTGAAAAAATAGGAAAACCTGGGCAATTTGTCTATTAATCTTCTGCAAAAATAATCAGCATTTTATCACGCTTCTGTTAAAAATGAGAATTGTTTTCCTGAGCGCAAAAGTTTCTGTTTTTCAGCAAGATCAAATCAACTATCACCATAGACCATCCCAAAGGCTTTACTTGGCACTTTATTGGAACAAAATCAATAAAACATGATTAATACAGTAGCCTAATCATGTGAACACACAAAAAAAGTAGGGGGTAGATGTTGGGTTGTCTCCCAACAAGCGCTTTTCTTTAATGCCTTTTAAGCTAGGCATGATGATTTCAATGATGCTCGCATAAAAGATAAGAATTGAAACATAACAAGAGCATCATGAAGCATATGACTAGCACATTCAATTCTAACCCACTTCCTATGCATAGGTATTTTTTGAGCAAACAACTTATGGGAACAAGAATCAACTACCATAGGAAGGCAAAACAAGCATAACTTCAAGATTTTCAACACATAGAGAGGAAACTTCATATTATTGCAAGTCCTACAAGCATAAGTTCCTCCCTCATAATAATTTTTCAGTAGCATCATGAATAAATTCAACAATATAACCATCACATAAAGCATTCTTTTCATGATCCACAAGAATAGAAATTTTATTACTCTACACATAAGCAAATTTATTCTCATGAATAGTAGTGGGAGCAAACTCAACAAAATAACTATCATGGGATTGAAAATAAAAATCATGATGACAAGTTTCACATTTATCGTTATTCTTTATATCATACATGTCATCACCATAATCACCATAGATGGCAACATTGTTATCATAGTCAATTGAAGCCTCATCCAAAATGGTGGATTCATCACTAAACAAAGTCATGACCTCGCCAAATCCACTTTCATCATTATAATCATCATAAATACGAGGCATGCTTTCATCATAATAAATTTGCACATCAAATCTTGGGGACTAAAAATATCATCTTCATCAAACATAGCATCCCCAAGCTTATGGCTTTGCATATCATTACCACCATGGATATTGCAAGAATCCATACTATCAACATTGCAATCATACTCATCATTTATACCAAGCATTCTATTGAATTCTTCTTCTATCAATTGAGCACAATTTTCCTTTCCATCATTTTCACAAAATACATTATAAAGATGATCCATAATATGATGCAACCTCAATTCCAACTTTTATGTAGTTTCTTTTATAAACCAAAATAGTGATAAAACAAGAAACTAAAAGATTCAATTGCAAAATCTAAAGATATACCTTCATGCACTCACCTCCCCGGCAACGGCGCCAGAAAAGAGCTTGATGTCTACTACGCAACTTTATACTTGTGGACACGTGTTGGGCCTCCAAGCGCAGAGTTTTGTAGGACAGTAGCAATTTTCCCTCAAGTGGATGACCTAAGGTTTATCAATCCGTGAGAGGTGTAGGATGAAGATGGTCTCTCTCAAACGACCCTGCAACCAAATACAAGAAATCTCTTGTGCACCCAATACAATGGCAAATTGTATAGGTGCACTAGTTCGGCGAAGAGATGGTGATAAAAGTGTAATATTGATGGTAGAAATATATTTTTATAATCTGAATAAATAAAAACAGCAAGGTAGCTAATAGTAAATGGGCACAAAAACGGTATTGCAATGCTTGAAAACAAGTCCTAGGATCCGTACTTTCGCTAGTGCAATCTCTCAACAATGCTAATATAATTGGATCATATAACCACCCCTCAAAGTGCGATGAAGAATCACTCCAAAGTTCCTATCTAGCAGAGAATATATAAGAATAAATTGTTTGTAGGGTACGAAACCACCTCAAAGCTATTCTTTCCGTTCGATCTATTCAAGAGTTCGTACTAAAATAACATAAAGATATTCTTTCCGTTCGATCTATCCTAGAGTTCGTCCTAAGATAACACCAAAGCAAATTCATATTCATAATACTCAATCCAACACAAAGAACTTCAAAGAGTGCCCCAAGATTTCTACCGGAGAAACAAAGACAACAACGTGCATCAACCCCTATGCATAGATTACCCCAGTGTCACCTCGGGGATCCGCGAGTTTAGTGCCAAAACATATATCAAGTGAATCGATACGATACCCAATTGTCACCACGAGTAATTGCAAGACATATATCAAGTGTTCTAAAATCCATAAAAGTATTCAATCTGATAACAACGAAATCTCAAAGGAAAAAACTCAATTCATCACAACAAGATAGAGAGGGGAAAACGTCATATGATCCGACTATATTAACAAAGCCCGCGATACATCAAGATCGTGACATCTCAAGAACACGAGAGAGAGATTAAACACATAGCTACTGGTACAAACCCTCAGCCCCGAGGGTGGACTACTCCCTCCTCATCGTGGTGGCCGCCGGGATGATGAAGATGGCCACCGGAGATGATTCCCCCCTCCTGCAGGGTGCCGAAACGGGGTCTAGATTGGTTTTCGGTGGCTATAGAGCCTAGCGGCAGCGGAACTTCTTGTCTAGGTTCACCCCTGATTGTTTCTCTATTTATAGGATTTTTGGCGTTGGTTTCACGCTAAGATGGGCCTCGAGGTGAGCACAAGCCATCGTGGCACAGACGGCCCACCAGGCGCGCCCTGGTGGGTTGTGCCCTCCTCGTGGCTCTTCTAGCCCTCCCACAAAGCTTCGGGGTTCTCTTTTGTTTCAAAAAAATCGTCAAAAAGTTTCAGCATTCGGAGAACTTTCATTTCTGCACAAAAAACAACACCACGGTAGTTCTGCTGAAAACAATTTTAGTCCAGGTTAGTTCCATGCAAATCGTACCAAAACCATATAAAATTGTTGTAAAGATGGCATGAATACTTCATATATTGTAGATACGTTGGAGACGTATCACCTGGAGGTTACCGGAACCCCCTGGGAAAGTTAATGGGCCTCATGGGCCATAGTGGAGAAGAGGAGGCAGGCCACGGGATGTGGCGCGCGCCTCCCCCTTGACCAATCCTAATTGGACAAGAGGTGGGGGCGCGGCCCCCCTTTCCTTCTCCCTCTCCCCTCTTTCCCCTTTCCCCTCTCTGTTGGAAGGAAGGGGGGCGAATCCTAATAGGAGTGGAGTCCTAGTAGGACTCCCGCCTGTTGGGGAACTTAGTAATTTCAAAAAAAATCCTACGCACACGTAAGATAATGATGATGCATAGCAACGAGCGGGGAGAGTGTGTACATGTACCCTCGTAGATCGAAAGCGGAAGCGTTATATCAACGCGGTTGATGTAGTCGTATGTCTTCACGATCCGGCCGATCCTAGCACCGAACGTACGGCACCTCCGTGTTCAGCACACGTTCAGCCCGATGACGTCCCTCGTACTCTTGATCCAGTTGAGGCCGAGGGAGAGTTTCGTCAGCACGACAGTGTGATGATGGTGATGATGATGCTACCGACGGAGGGCTTCGCCTAAGCACCGCTATGATATGATCGAGGTGGATTATGGTGGAGGGGGGCACCGCACACGACTAAAAGATCAATGGTCAACTTGTGTGTCTCATGGGGTGCCCCCTCCCCCGTATATAAAGGGGGAGGAGGAGAGGGCCGACCAAGGAGGAGGCGCGCCCAAGGGGGGGCAATCCTACTCCAAGTAGGTTTGCCCCCCCCCCCTTTCCTATTCCAAGAAGGAGAAGGGGGAAGGAGGAGGTGGAGAGAAGCCAGTATTGTCACAAAAGATTTTCATTGGACCCGATGCACTAGGTATGACACCTGGATCGGATATAAACTCCTTCATCCAGACTCCTTCATTTGCTGCTTCCGAAGCAGCTATGTACTCTGCTTCACTTGTAGATTCCGCCACGACGCTTTGCTTAGAACTGCACCAACTGATAGCTCCATCGTTCAATATAAATACGTATCCGGTTTGTGACTTAGAGTCATCCAGATCAGTGTCAAAGCTTGCATCGACGTAACCATTTACAACGAGCTCTTGTCACCTACATAAACGAGAAACATATCCTTAGTCCTTTTCAGGTATTTCAGGATGTTCTTGACTTCTATCACGTGATCCACTCCTGGATTACTTTGGTACCTCCCTGCTAAACTTATAGCAAGGCACACATCAGGTCTAGTACACAGCATTGCATACATGATAGTGTAGGAGATATGCCCTAGAGGCAATAATAAATGATATTATTTATCTCCGAGTTCATAATTATGTTTATGTTCCATGCTATAACTACAAGGATTCTCGAGTCTGCAATATCCACGAGGCTCGGAGGAAGACTCATATGCACGTGTGGAATAATAAACGGCAAGAAGTATTCCTAGTTTGGCCTCTAAGACTAGCTCAAGTGTTGCATGATGGTTCTGTTTTCCTGATCATGGGCATGTCTATGCCAGCAACTTTGAGGGAACAATGTTATGAGAACATTTGGGTTGAATCGACCCGGATTGATGTTATGCTATGAGATTCATTCATCACAAGTTAATGGTACATAACACAGAGATGGTTAATGTTTGCATGATTCCTTAGACCATGAGAGTATCGAGTTTCTTCATGCTTGCTTCATGAACTTTGGGGTTTGTTAAACGTCATACGTAAATGGGTGGTTATTACAGCAGCTTACGGGTTCATGGAAAATGTTGGGGAACGTTGCAGAAAATTAAAATTTTTCCTACGGTTTCACCAAGATCCATCTATGAGTTCATCTAAGCAACGAGTCATGGGAGAGAGATTGCATCTACATACCACTTGTAGATCGCGGCGAAGCGTTCAAGCGAACGGTGATGATGGAGTCGTACTCGCCGTGATTCAAATCACCGATGACCAAGTGCCAAACGGACAGCACCTCCGCGTTCAACACACGTACGGAACGGACGATGTCTCCTCCTTCTTGATCCAGCAAGGGGGAAGGAGAGGTTGAGGAAGAAGGCTCCAGCAGCAACACGACGGCGTGATGATGGTGGAGAGGCAGTACTCCGACAGGGCTTCGCCAAGCACTCAACGGAGGAGGAGAGGTGTTGGGAAGGGGAGGGGCTGCGCCTTGGATGTGTGTTGCAGCCCTCCCCTCACCCCTCTATTTATAGGGGAAGGGGCAAGGGGGGCCGGCCCCTCAAGATGAGATCTAGAGGGGGGGCGGCGGCCAGGGAGGGGGGCTTGCCCCCCAAGCAAAGGGGGGCGCCCCCACTAGGGTTCCCCCCCAACCCTAGGCTTATGGGCCCAAGGGGGGGGCGCCCAGCCCTCCAGGGGCTGGTTCCCTGCCCCATGTGGCCCATGAGGCCCTCCGAGAGGGTGGCCTCCTCGGTGGACCCCCGAAACCTCTCCGGTGGCCCCGGTACAATACCGATATGCCCCCGAAACTTTCCGGTGTCCGTATGACAACTTCCCGTATATAAATCTTCACCTGCGGACCATTCCGGAACTCCTCGTGCCGTCCGGGATCTCATCCGGGACTCCGAACAACATTCGGTAATCACATACAAGTCTTCCTAATAACCCTAGCGTCACCGAACCTTAAGTGTGTAGACCCTACGGGTTCGGGAGACATGCAGACATGACCGAGACGACTCTCCGTTCAATAACCAACAGCGGGATATGGATACCCATGTTGGATCCCACATACTCCTCGATGATCTCATCGGATGAACCACGATGTCGAGGATTCAAGCAACCCCGTATACTATTCCCTTTTTCAGACGGTATGTTACTTGCCCGAGATTCGATCGTCGGTATCCCAATACCTCGTTCAATCTCGTTACCAGCAAGTCACTTTACTCGTACCGTAATGCATGATCTCGTGACCAGACACTTGGTCACTTTGAGCTCATTATGATGATGCACTACCGAGTGGGCCCAGTGATACCTCTCCGTAATAAGGAGTGACAAATCCCAGTCTCGATCTGTGTCAACCCAATGAGACACTTTCGGAGATACCTGTAGTGCACCTTTATAGTCACCCGATTCACGTTGTGGACGTTTGGTACACCCAAAGCACTCCTACGGTATCCGGAGTTACACGATCTCATGGTCTAAGGAAGAGATACTTGACATTGGAAAAGCTCTAGCAAAATGAACTACACGATCTTGTGCTATGCTTAGGATTGGGTCTTGTCCATCACATCATTCTCCTAATGATGTGATCCCGTTATCAAGACATCCAATGTCCATAGTCAGGAAACCATGACTATCTGTTGATCAACGAGCTAGTCAACTAGAGGCTCACTAGGGACATGTTGTGGTCTAAGTATTCACACGTGTATTACAATTTCCGGATAATACAATTATAGCATGAATAAAACACAATTATCACGAACAAGGAAATATAATAATAATCCTTTTATTATTGCCTCTAGGGCATATTTCCAACAGTCTCCCACTTGCACTAGAGTCAATAATCTAGTTACATTGTGATGAATCGAAAACCCATAGAGTTACGGTGTTGATCATGTTTTTCTCATGGAAGAGGTTTAGTCAACGGATCTGCGACATTCAGATCCGTATGCACTTTGCAAATTTCTATGTCTCCATCTTGAACATTTTCACGGATGGAGTTGAAGCGACGCTTGATGTGCTCGGTCTTCTTGTGAAACACAGGCTCCTTGGCAAGTGCAATAGCTCCAGTGTTGTCACAGAAGAGTTTGATCGGCCCCGATGCATTGGGTATGACTCCTAGGTCGGTGATGAACTCCTTCACCCAAATTGCTTCATGCGCTGCCTCCGAGGCTGCCATGTACTCCGCTTCACACGTAGATCCGGCCACGATGCTCTGCTTGCAGCTGCATCAGCTTACTGCTCCACCATTCAACATATACACGTATCCGGTTTGTGACTTAGAGTCATCCAGATCTCTGTCGAAGCTAGCGTCGACGTAACCCTTTACGACGAGCTCTTCATCACCTCCATAAACGAGAAACATGTCCTTTGTCCTTTTCGGTACTTCAGGATATTCTTGATCGCTGTCCAGTTGTTCCTTGCCAGGATTACTTTGGTACCTTCCTACCAAACTTACGGCAAGGTTTACATCAGGTCCAGTACATGACATGGCATACATAATAGATCCTATGGCCGAGGCATAGGGGATGACGCTCATCTCTTCTTTATCTTTTGCCGTGGTCGGGCATTGAGCCGAGCTCAATCTCACACCTTGCAAAGACAGGCAAGAACCCTTTCTTGGACTGATCCATTTTGAACTTCTTCAAAATCTTATCAAGGTATGTGCTTTGTGAAAGACCTATGAGGCGTCTCGATCTATCCCTATAGATCTTGATGCCTAATATGTAAGCAGCTTCTCCAAGGTCCTTCATTGAAAAACTTTTATTCAAGTAGGCCTTAATGCTGTCCAAGAGTTCTATATCATTTCCCATCAAAAGTATGTCATCTACATATAGTATGAGAAATGCTACAGAGCTCCCACTCACTTTCTTGTAAACGCAGGCTTCTCCATAAGTCTGCATAACCCCAAACGCTTTGATCATCTCATCAAAGCGAATGTTCCAACTCCGAGATGCTTGCACCAGCCCATAAATGGATCGCTGGAGCTTTCACACCTTGTTAGCGTTCTTAGGGTCGACAAAACCTTCCGGCTGCATCATATACAGTTCTTCCTTAAGATAGCCGTTAAGGAATGCCGCTTTTGACGTCCATTTGCCATATCTCATAATCATAGTATGCGGCAATTGCTAACATGATTCGGACGGACTTCAGCTTCGCTACGGGAGAGAAAGTCTCATCGTAGTCAATCCCTTGAACTTGCCGATAACGTTTAGCGACAAGTCGAGCTTTATAGATGGTAACATTACCATCCGCGTCCGTCTTCTTCTTAAAGATCCATTTGTTTTCTATAGCTCGCCGATCATCGGGCAAGTCTGTCAAAGTCCATACTTTGTTTTCATACATGGATCCTATCTCGGATTGCATGGCTTCAAGCCATTTGTTGGAATCTGGGCCCGCCATCGCTTCTTCATAGTTTGAAGGTTCACCGTTGTCCAACAACATGATTTCCAGGACAGGGTTGCCATACCACTCTGGTGTGGAACGTGTCCTTGTGGACCTATGAAGTTCAGTAGCAACTTGATCCGTAGTACCTTGATCATCATCATTAATTTCCTCTCCAGTCGGTGTAGGCACCACAGAAACATTTTCCTGAGCTGCACTAGTTTCCGGTTCAAGAGGTAGTACTTCATCGAGTTCTACTTTCCTCCCACTTACTCCTTTCGAGAGAAACTCTTTTTCAAGAAAGCATCCGTTCTTGGCAACAAAGATCTTGCCTTCAGATCTAAGGTAGAAGGTGTACCCAATGGTTTCCTTAGGGTGTAACATCCCAAAATTTCAAATTTTGGAATGTTATATTAAATAGATAGATCTGATTGATTGTTTGATTGATTGACTGAAAGTGAGTGAATTCAAAACTTTTTGAAAGTTAAATGAGAGGGAATAAAAGGACTTTCCCAAACTTTCATTTTGCTTTTATGATCTTCAGGAATTCAAATTCTTTTCATCACAAAACCCTGGAGAGGAGATGCCATGACTTCTTCCATTTATTTAAATGACAAGGGGTGTTGAAAATATTTGAATTCCATTTGAGAATATTTCCAATGGAAACTTTATGCAACTCAATGATTTTCATGGCGAAGATAAAATGACTTCTTCAAATTATATGAAATATGAGTTGGGAGTTTCAAAGAATTAAATTCAAAGTTCTTTTATTTTCAATTTGGAGTTATTTGAGTTTTATTCAAATTATTTTTCTCCAAAAATAAAATAAAAGGAAAATAGGGTAACATTATTCCCTACGTCAGAAAATGGAGAGAAATAAATTTGAATTAATTTTGGTATCTTTAAAATGATTTTTATTGGATTTTATTAGAGCTGAAACACTCTTTGTTTTATTTGGATTTGTGTGTATTTTATTTGAAGCTAAAATAATGTTCATGTTGTAGAAAATCTTTTTCTGAAAATTTTGATATATTATATGCCTATGTTGTATTTTTATTTTATTGGTATTATTTTATTTTTAGTGTCTGTTTAAAAAAAAAACCTTCCCCTACTTGGGCCGGCCAAGACTCCGAGCCAGAGCCGCAGCCCATTACGTCCGCCGTCGCCCGTCCCCGAGCGGGACTCTGCTCGTGAGACCGCCGCCACCACGGCGTCGCCGCCGCACCGCCATGGACGCCGTGCCCGCCTCGGCCTCCTCTACCCCCTCCCGCACGCCACCGCGCCGCCCTCCTCCATAAAAACCCGAGGCCCTGACCCCCTCTCTCTCCTTTCTGCGCCGCCTCCCGCCGCCTCGCACAAACCTCACCAGAGCCCGGACTCCGACGAGATCCCCCGCTGCCGCCGCGCCCCGTTCCGTCACCCTCGACCTCCGCCGACGGCGCCATCGCCTTCCCCTCCTCGCGCCGCTTCTCCCCGACCACGCGGCCACGCCGGAGGACCGCCGGAGCAGCCACCCCGACGACCCCGACGCCTTGCCGTCTCCTTCTCCGTGACGTCCGACGCCCACCATCATGATAAGCCACGGTGCTCCTCGTCCGTCCGATCTAGGTTAGATGGATAGGATTAGATCTATTTTTTTTATTACAACCGTTTTTCTTAAGTAGCAAACATTCGTTCCGTAGAGTTTTTCCTTTTTCTTTTTATTTTAATTTCTGGCCAGGGACCTATTTGTGAGATTTTTCTTCATAGATTAGCCCCTGTACTTCAAACGGTCATAACTTTTCACTCGTTAGTCCAAATCCAACGAAACCAACGCCCACTTCTTTGTTATGATTCCCTCTATCCAGTAATCCAACTTAAATATGTTTTTGAAAGTTTAAAATTTGAATTAGATCAGATTTGAATTCAAACTTCGTTTGATCATAACTTGAGTTTCGTAACTCCGATTTAGTTGATTCTTTTTGCAAATCGAAGCTCTTGACCTAAACTTTCTGATAAGGCCAAATTCACATAATTTTGGTACTGTTAGAAATTGTTTTATGTTGCAAGAGTCATTCGCTTGGTTTGATGTTTTCCGAATCGTTTTCTTCGTTCGGTCCGATCTTTTGAGTGATTGCTTATGTGTGGTTACTATTGATTGCTTACGATAGATTGACCGGAGTGTGACGAGTAGACCTATCAAGAGTTATGAGTGCGATTCATCTTCATCAACATTGCAGGCAAGTAACACTTTGATCATACTTTTCTCATACCCAATTTTTATGCATTAGATCTATTCTCAAACACTTGCATGATTAGGATCTAATTAAATTGTGGGATGGGAAGTAGATGAGGTAGTACCTATTACCTGTTTTAATATCAAACCTTTGGGAGTTACTTCTACGTTTGCTTATTATGCCATGCTATGCTAGTAGACGTGGATTGGGTGAGTGAATTTTCCATGACAGATGTGAGATTGTTAATTGATGGTTTATCTAAGGTGGCAACTTAAACACACATCTGGCTGGATTGAGGCACCTGGCTATTCCAGGATTTGCCTATCAAGGCACCTAGGTAGACAGGATTTGCCTGTATTTCTTCGGACCGCCACCCAGGCTCAAAGGGATCATGAGATTATTCAAACTAGAAACTTCCGTGTGCAGCCACAAGCCATTATGGGCTCTGGCATAGTTGATTAAGTTGTGCGAACTCTTACGGGTAGACTAGCAGATGTAGGGGAAAGTAGGTGTACCGGTCTACCCACAAGTAAGGTGCTAAGCGCTTACGAAAGACTATGTCTCGGTCATCCGTTTCTCAAACAGCATGTAGTGCGAGAAACCAAACGGAGGCGATCGAGTCTTGTGGGGAAAAGTGTGCAAACCTCTGCAGAGTGTATAAACTAATCATGGTTAGCCGTGTCCCCGGTTATGGACATCTTTGAGTATCTAGTTCTTGGATTATCATGTTGATCTCATCACGTTACTTAATATAACTTGTTTGGGTTTAATTGAGTACTTTTAATTGGGATTGAGGATGTCAATAACCATTCTCAATGTTTCACAACCACCATGATAGTTAAATAAATTTATTCCTTTGAAGTAGGGAAAAATTGGCTTTTCGCAAAAATTGTAACCATAGAGCTTTCCACCAGCCATATATGCATGTAGTATAGGCTTATTCCTTCATTACTCTCTATGTGTTACATTGCCAGCATATTCCATGTGCTGACCCGTTTTCGGGCTGCAACGTTTCATGTTGCAGACTTTTCAGACGACGAGCAAGTGATACGTTAGGTTTATGATTTCCTATACTCAACTTTGTCGTTGGTGTTGATGGGAATCCACAACCTTGTTGCTTCCGCTATATTTGGATTGAGGTAATAGTATTTTATGCTACTTTATACATGTGATTTACCTCTGTTATAAATCCTTCGAGTACTGTGTGTGTCAGCATACCGATCCAGGGATGACACCTAAGCACAGAGACTTGATCCATTCGGGTCGGGTCGCTACAAGATGGTATCGAGCACATGTTGATTTGTGGGGCGTGACCCTAGAAACTGACAAGCCCATAGGAAAGATTTTCTCTCTACAACTTCATTTTCAAAAAGATCTTTGATCTCTCTTCTCTTCTTAGTTTATTCAAATATTCTCTTTTAGTGAGACCATACCCCTTTTTTCCCTTTTGACCCCTTGAAGATTTGACCGATGAGACCACTCCAAGGAGACAAGATATCGGATAACTAAGACCATTTGGAATGAAGAGGATTTTACCGTGTAAATGGAAACTACAACTATTGAAGACTCCGAAGACTAGGAGATTTTGAAGGCTCTGAAGAATTCCCAGATCTTATGACCTAGGAAGGTTACGCTTATGGAACTTGACAGACTATGGAAGCTGTCAATACCCAAGATCAAGATGTATCGGAGAAAGACCGGAACATGGTGCATAGAACTCAAAGTTTTGTCAAGAAACCCTAAGGCAGGAGATATCAACTATGGAATGATAGCTCATGAAAATAATAAGAGCAGAAACATGGATATTCATGATGTTATTGTTTGCTTATGCTATTTTCACCGTGCTGAGTTAAGCATGCATATGCATGGAAGGATTGGATGGTAGAAGGCTGATGGAGCACCTATGAGCAGGATGCAGTTTTAACATAGCTGGTGCATCACCAGGATTTGGAGTATTACATCAAGAAGTTTAGGGTGGATCTGCAGGAAGCCGTATTTGACAAGGAAGCAGTTCGTGAAGAACCCGGGTCCCAGAAGATTAAAATAGCCAAGCAGGAGGAGCTAAACCTTGAGATACCGGAGATTTGTCAGGAACTGAAGGACAGTAGGACCATGGTTCTTGTCAAGGATGTTGAAACCCAGATGTTTGGAACGCAACTCCAGAATATTGAAGGACGCCATGAGAGACTTTGCGACAACAGAGATGATCTGGCAAAAGAACTTGAGAAGGTCAAGCACAATCGGAAGAAGCCATTGGAGGCATGAACAAGACTTGAAGAGCCTGATGACTTTGAAGATTCATTGACCTTTAGAAGACCAAAACCCCATTGTACTTGCGTTAGATGCGACGGTTGTGAGCTGTCATTTGTTTGATGTTTTTCCGACAGCCACAATAAAATCTGCCTTTTCAAAACTTTTGTTTGTATTGTGTGCATCCCTCTCTATCTCTCTTATCCCACCCCAAACCCATGGACCCAATAGAGGATGAATGGAGTTGAGCTTGTATTTTCTGGACCGATGAGTCAATTGGAGACAAACCGATGAATTCAGAACACGGAGGATCACATGAAGAATAACCCTATAGTCAGAAAGGATATGGCCCAACATGCTCTTCAGTGCTTTGAAAGAGGTGCTGCTACTTGGTGGAAGATGTACCAAACCATCAATGGATGGCAACGAATAACCACTTGGAAAGAATTTAAGTTGACTCTGCAAAGATCTCGTCTTGTGTCCCAGAAGTTGGAGCCTTATGGAAAGGATATGAAGAAACCTTGTGCATACAAAGCTTTGTGGAGTAATAGGACACAACCATAAAGAACACAAGGACGAATACCCTCATAAGAAAAAGATTACCAAAGGAGTTAGCCGAGGATCTCAGGGAACTTCGGTTGGAGATTGTTCCCCAAAGGTTTTGTTGCAGCAATGGAAGTTCAGCCTACATTGTTGGGAAAGATCAGTGAAGCTCAGGAGGATGACAAAGAGATTGCTGAGGTAAAAGAGAGGATGAGAAAAGGAAAGTCCAAAGGTTTTCGTAAGGATGAGCACGACACCTAATGGTTGAGGATAGTGTATATGTGCCCCATAATGCAAAGATCAGGAAGTAAATACTTCAGGAGGCTCATGACTCACCATACTCGATTCACCCCGGAAACACCAAGATGTATTTGGATTTGAAGTATCATTTCTGGTGGACTGGTACGAAGAAGGATATTGCGGAGTATGTAGTCATAGGTGATGTGTGCCAGAGAGAGTGAATATAGAGCATCAGAAGCCAGTCGGATTATTACAGCCTATGCCGATACCCAAATGGAAGCAGGATAAGCTTGGCATGGATTTCATTACCGGATTTCCCAGAACCCAAACAGGATATGATTCTATCTGGGTAGTAGTTGATTTTCTTGACCAAATTGGCTCACTTTATCCCAGTGAAAACCACCTATACAAGTGCGAAGTTGGCCAAGATATATTGACCAGGATCGTATGTCTGCATGGAGTTCCGAGGACCATTGTATCAGACAGAGGAACCCAGTATACTTCAAAGTTTTGGAATCAGTTGCGTGAAACTTTGGGTACTAGGCTAGAGTTCAGTACAGCCTTTCATCCGCAGACAGCTGGATAAATTGAGAGAGTCAATCATATTCTGGAGGACATGTTGAGAGCGTGTGCGTTAGGTTATGGATCTAGTAGTGATGATAATATACCTTACGCGGAGTTCTCATTCAACAACAGTTACCAAGCTAGTTGGAAGATGGCCCCTTTTGAAACTTTGTATGGGAGAAGGAGCCAGACACCGTTGATGTGGGATGAAGTTAGAGACCGTCAGTTGTTTGGACCAAATGTGATCAAGGAGTCGGAAGAGAATGTTAAGTTGCTACGAGATAGACTGAAGGTAGCTCAGTCCAGGCAAAAGAGTTATGCAGACTCAAAAACGCAAGGAGGTAGTCTTTGAAATTGGAGATAGATCATGTCTTCGTGTGCCCCCTCTGCGAGGAGTTAAACGATTTGGAGTTAAGGGAAAGTTAGCCCCGAGATTTGTAGGACCATACCGAGTTTGGAACGTATGGGAGAATTGGCTAACAAGTTGGAGTCACCCGAAGTACTGTCAGGAGTTCATGATGTGTTTCATGTTTCCCAGTTGAAGAAGTGCCATGCGGAGATGGCCAATATTCCCCTGTAAGGACGCTTGACCCTGGAAAGGAAAATGATGTTCCACAAAGTGGAGTATGGATTTCATAAGTATAAGTTTTTATCTCGGTATGTGGGACATCCCACGAGGATGAAGAGATGAAGTACTATTGGTTATAAAGGAGGTATGATGTTGGTAATATGGATCAATGGAAATTCCATGACGAGTCTGAGTAATCATGTCCTAGTTTGGTGCCAATAGAAGGAAGAAGGACAGTACAATTGGATGGAATTAAGTATGCTATGAAGTTGGATGTTGGATTAATGATCAGTTGCCCGGATGATGTGTTCAAGGATTTTAAGTGATGAGATGGGCCATAACCCACAGGGCCCAGGACCTGCCAAGAAGCAAGCACACTCTTGCTGAAGGAAAAAACCCTGGAAGAAGAGGATATGCCTTTGTCAACCGACGATCCTATAGGAGTTTACGCAAAAACCTGAGAGTTGTTAAGGAACGATAGATGTTTTGTTTGGCTTGCAGAATCAATGGATTTATCCGAACTTGGTTCGTCGACAAGAGAAATTCTAGAATGCCTGTGAGGATGACCGAGTGTTAGTGCGAGATTCGCTAAACAATGTACAAGGTAATGATTTGGGTGCGGGATGGATTGATCACCATACCGGCTTACTCTTATTATTCGCTTTGCTATATGGGATGGTAAATCTGAGTGACCTACCTATAGTAGAGTGATGACGATATTAAACCTTGTTGAACCTTAGAATGGTATAAGCATTTTTTTCCCTTGTACACGACAGTCGTTGCCTACCGTAGGTTATACGGTGAGGTTCAACCAGACCCATTTCCTGCAGGACAAACCATAAATTCATGACCACCATGAGATATCGATAGTTGTTTAGAATTGGCGCCAGACCTATCAGCTATGAAGACCCAATCTCGGAATAACCTTACCAAGAGGAAAGGACAAAGGAGTTGCGGTAAAGGTTATGCCACTGCCAAAAGAGCACAGAGAAGTAATTATCCAGACGATCTGAGAAGACCGACACTGTCAGTAATAAGGATGGAGTATATAAGTTTTGATGGAACCGTAGCCATGCTTTTAAGGGTGGTAGCACCCGAGGCCCAGGAGACGATCGATGGATTTTGAGAAGACCCCCAAACCCTAACCTATTTCTTGCTAGCCTCTCCGAATCTCGAGGACGAGATTCATTTTAAGGGTGGTAGTTTGTAACATCCCAAAATTTCAAGTTTTGGAATGTTATATTAAATAGATAGATCTGATTGATTGTTTGATTGATTAACTGAAAGTGAGTGAACTCGAAACTTTTTGAAAGTTAAATGAGAGGGAATAAAAGGACTTTCCCAAACTTTCATTTTGCTTTTATGATCTTCGGGAATTCAAATTCTTTTCATCACAAAACCCTGGAGAGGAGATGACATGACTTCTTCCATTTATTTAAATGACAAGGGGTGTTGAAAATATTTGAATTCCATTTGAGAATATTTCCAATTCTGAAACTTTATGCAACTCAATGATTTTCGCGAGCGAAGATAAAATGACTTCTTCAAATTATATGAAATATGAGTTGGGAGTTTCAAAGAATTAAATTCAAAGTTCTTTTATTTTCAATTCGGAGTTATTTGAGTTTTATTCAAATTATTTTTCTCCAAAAATAAAATAAATGGAAAATAGGGTAACATTATATCCTACATCAGAAAAATGGAGAGAAATAAATTTGAATTAATTTTGGTATCTTTAAAATGATTTTTATTGGATTTTATTAGAGCTGGAACACTCTATATTTTATTTGGATTTGTGTGTATTTTATTTGAAGCTAAAATAATGTTCATGTTGTAGAAAATCTTTTTCTGAAAATTTTGATATATTATATGCCTATGTTGTATTTTTATTTTATTGGTATTATTTTATTTTTAGTGTGCATTTAAAAAAACCTTCCCCTCGCCATTTGGGCCGGCCCAACACGAAACCGGGCCTTGAGCCCATTACGTCGCCCGTCGCCCGTCCCCGAGCGGGACTCTGCTCGTGAGACCGCCGCCACCACGGCGTCGCCGCCGCACCGCCATGGACGTCGTGCCCGCCTCGGCCTCCTCTACCTCCTCCCGCACGCCACCGCGCGGCCCTCCTCCATAAAAACCCGAGGCCCCGACCCCCTCTCTCTCCTTTCCGCGCCGCCTCCCGCCGCCTCGCACAAACCTCGCCGGAGCTCGGACTCCGACGAGATCCCCCGCTTCCGCCGCGCCCCGTTCCGTCACCCTCGACCTCCGCCGACGACGCCATCGCCTTCCCCTCCTCGCGCCGCTTCTCCCCGACCACGCGGCCACACCGGAGGACCGCCGGAGCAGCCACCCCGACGACCCAGCCGGCTTCTTTGTCTCCTTCTCCGTGACGTCGACGCCCACCATCATGATAAGCCGGGGTGCTCCTCGTCCGTCCGATCTAGGTTAGATGGATAGGATTAGATATATAGTTTTTTTTATTTCAACCGTTTTTCTTAAGTAGCGAACGTTCGTTCCGTAGAGTTTTTCCTTTTTCTTCTTATTTTAATTTCCGGCCAGGGACCTATTTGTGAGATTTTTCTTCACAGATTAGCCCCTGTACTTCAAACGCTCATACCTTTTCACTCGTTAGTCCAAATCCAACGAAACCAATGCCCACTTCTTTGTTATGATTCCCTCTATCCAGTAATCCAACTTAAATATGTTTTTGAAAGTTTAAATTTTGAATTAGATCAGATTTGAATTCAAACTTCGTTTGATCATAACTTGAGTTTCAGAATCTCCGATTTAGTTGATTCTTTTTGCAAATCAAGCTCTTGACCTAAACTTTCTGATAAGGCCAAATTCACATAATTTTGGTACTGTTAGAAATTGTTTTATGTTGCAAGAGTCATTCGCTTGGTTTGATGTTTTCCAATCGCTTTTCTTCGCTCGGTCCGATCTTTTGAGTGATTGCTTATGTGTGGTTACTATTGATTGCTTACGATAGATTGACCGGAGTGTGACGAGTAGACAAATCAAGAGTTATGAGTGCGATTCATCTTCATCAACATTGCAGGCAAGTAACACTTTGATCATACTTTTCTCATACCCAATTTTTATGCATTAGATCTATTCTCAAACACTTGCATGATTAGGATCTAATTAAATTGTGGGATGGGAAGTAGATGAGGTAGTACCTATTACCTGTTTTAATATCAAACCTTTGGGAGTTACTTCTACGTTTGCTTATTATGCCATGCTATGCTAGTAGACGTGGATTGGGTGAGTGAATTTTCCATGACAGATGTGAGATTGTTAATTGATGGTTTATCTAAGGTGGCAACTTAAACACACATCTGGGTGGATTGAGGCACCTGGCTATTCCAGGATTTGCCTATCAAGGCACCTGGGTAGACAAGATTTGCCTGTATTTCTTCGGACCGCCACCCAGGCTCAAAGGGATCATGAGATTATTCAAACTAGAAACTTCCGTGTGCAGCCACAAGCCATTATGGGCTCTGGCATAGTTGATTAAGTTGTGCGAACTCTTACGGGTAGACTAGCAGATGTAGGGGAAAGTAGGTGTGCCGGTCTACCCACAAGTAAGGTGCTAAGCGCTTACGAAAGACTATGTCTCGGTCATCCGCTTTCTCAAACAGCATGTAGTGCGAGAAACCAAACGGAGGTGATTGAGTCTTGTGGGGAAAAGTGCTAAACCTCTGCAGAGTGTATAAACTAATCATGGTTAGCCGTGTCCCCGGTTATGGACATCTTTGAGTATCTAGTTCTTGGATTATCATGTTGATCTCATCACATTACTTAATATAACTTGTTTGGGTTTAATTGAGTACTTTTAATTGGGATTGAGGATGCTGTCAACCATTCTCAATGTTTCACAACCACCATGATAGTTAAATAAATTTATTCCTTTGAAGTAGGGAAAAATTGGCTTTTCACAAAAGCTGTAACCATAGAGCTTTCCACCAGCCATATATGCATGTAGTATAGGCTTATTCCTTCATTACTCTCTGTGTGTTACATTGCCAGCATATTCCATGTGCTGACCCGTTTTCGGGCTGCAACGTTTCATGTTGCAGACTTTTCAGACGACGAGCAAGTGATACGTTAGGGTTACGATTTCCTATACTCCACTTTGTCGTTGGTGTTGATGGGAATCCACAACCTTGTTGCTTCCGCTATATTTGGATTGAGGTAATAGTATTTTACGCTACTTTATACATGTGATTTACCTCTGTTATAAATCCTTCGAGTACTGTGTGTGTCAGCATACCGATCCAGGGATGACACCTAAGCACAGAGACTTGATCCATTCGGGTCGGGTCGCTACATAGGGTATCCTATGAAGACGCATTTTTCCGACTTGGGTTCGAGCTTTTCAGGTTGTAGCTTCTTGACATAAGCATCGCATCCCCAAACTTTTAGAAACGACAGCTTAGGTTTCTTCCCAAACCATAATTCATACGGTGTCGTCTCAACGGATTTAGACGGTGCCCTATTTAAAGTGAATGTAGCTGTCTCTAGAGCGTATCCCCAAAATGATAGCGGTAAATCGGTAAGAGACATCATAGATCGCACCATGTCCAATAGAGTGCGATTCTGACGTTCGGACACACCGTTACCGAGGTGTTCCAGCGGCGTGAGTTGTGAAACGATTCCACATTTTCTTAAGTGTGTACCAAATTCGTGACTTAAATATTCTCCTCCATGATCCGATCGTAAGAATTTTATCTTTCGGTCACGTTGATTCTCTACCTCATTCTGAAATTCCTTGAACTTTTCCAAGGTCTCAGACTTGTGTTTCATCAAGTAGACATACCCATATCTACTCAAGTCATCAGTGAGAGTGAGAACATAACGATACCCTCCGCGAGCCTCAACGCTCATTGGACCACACACATCGGTATGTATGATTTCCAATAAGTTGGTTGCTCGCTCCATTGTTCCGAGAACGGAGTCTTGGTCATTTTGCCCATGAGGCATGGTTCGCATGTGTCAAATGATTCATAATCGAGAGACTCTAAAAGTCCATTAGCATGGAGCTTCTTCATGCGCTTGACACCAATATGACCAAGGCGGCAGTGCCACAAGTATGTGGGACTATCGTTATCAACTTTACATCTTTTGGTATTCACACTATGAATATGTGTAATATTACGCTCGAGATTCATTAAGAATAAACCATTGACCATCGGAGCATGACCATAAAACATATCTCTCATATAAATAGAACAACCATTATTCTCGGATTTAAATGAGTAGCCATCTCGTATTAAACGAGATCATGATACAATGTTCATGCTCAAACTTGGCACTAAATAACAATTATTGAGGTTTAAAACTAATCCCGTAGGTAAATGTAGAGGTAGCGTGCCGACGGCGATCACATCGACTTTGGAACCATTCCCGACGCGCATCGTCACCTCGTCCTTCGCCAGTCTCCATTTATTCCGCAGCTCCTGCTGTGAGTTACAAATATGAGCAACGACACCGGTATCAAATACCCAGGAGTTACTACGAGTACTGGTAAGGTACACATCAATTACATGTATATCAAATATACCTTTAGTGTTGCCGGCCTTCTTGTCCGCTAAGTATTTGGGGCAGTTCCGCTTCGATGGCCCTTCCCTTTGCAATAAAAGCACTGTCTCGTGCTTGGGTCCATTCTTTGACTTCTTCCCGCAACTTGCTTACCGGGCAGGCAACATCCTTGCCGTCCTTCTTGAAGTTCTTCTTACCCTTGCCCTTCTTGAACTTAGTGGTTTTATTAACCATCAACACTTGATGTTCTTTCTTGATTTCAACCTCTACTGACTTCAAAGATTGAGAATACTTCAGGAATGGTCTTCACCATCCCCGGCATATTGTAGTTCATCACAAAGCTCTTGTAGCTTGGTGGGAGCGACTGGAGGATTCTGTCAATGACCGCCTCGTCCGGGAGGTTAATGTCCAGCTGGGACAGGCGGTTGTGCAACCTGACATTTTGAGTATGTGCTCACCGATGTAACTGTTTTCCTCCATCTTACAACTATAGAACTTGTCGGGGACTTCATATCTCTCGACGGGCATGAGCTTGGAAAACCATTTTCAGCTCCTCGAACATCTCATATGCTCCGTGTTGCTCAAAAGCGCTTTTGGAGCCCCGGTTCTAAGATGTAAAGCATGCCGCACCGAACGAGGGAGTAATCATCAACACGAGACTGCCAAGCATTCATAATGTCTTGGTTCTTGCGGGATGGGTGCTTCACCTAGCGGTGCTTCTAGGACATATTGTTTCTTGGCTGCTATGAGGATGATCCTCGTGTTAGGACCTAGTCCAAATAGTTGCTGCCATCATCTTTCAGCTTGGTTTTCTCTAGGAACGCGTTGAAGTTCATGTTGACATGAGCGTTGGCCATTTGATCTACAAGACATTTTGCAAAGATTTTAGACTAATGTTCATGATAATTAAGTTCATCTAATCAAATTATTTAATGAACTCCCACTCAGATTTGACATCCCTCTAGTCATCTAAGTGTTACATGATCTGAGTCGACTAGGCCGTGTCCGATCATCACGTGAGACAGACTAGTCATCGTTGGTGAACATCTCCATGTCGATCGTATCTTCCATACGACTCATGTTCGACCTTTCGGTCTCTTATGTTCCGAGGCCATGTCTGTACATGCTAGGCTCGTCAAGTTAACCCTAACTGTTTATGCATGTGTAAAACTGTCTTACACCCGTTGTATGTGAACGTAAGGATCTATCACACCCGATCATCACGTGGTGCTTCGGAACGAACTTTAACTTTAGCAACGGTGCACAGTTAGGGAACACTTTCTTGAAATTATTCTAAGGGATCATCTTATTTACTACCGTCATTCTAAGTAAACAAGATGCATAAACATAATAAACATCACATGCAAGTATATAAAGTAGTGACATGATATAGCCAATATCATATAGCTCCTTCGATCTCCATCTTCGGGGCTCCATGATCATCTTCGTCACCGGCATGACACCATGATCTCCATCATCATGATCTCCATCATCGTGTCTTCATGAAGTTGTCACGCCAACGACTACTTCTACTTCTATGGCTAACGCGTTTAGCAATAAAGTAAAATAATTTACATGGCGTTCTTCAATGACACGCAGGTCATACAAAAATAAAGACAACTCCTATGGCTCCTGCCGGTTGTCATACTCATCGACATGCAAGTCGTGATTCCTATTACAAGAACATGATCTCATACATCACAATGTATCATTCATCATTCATCACAACTTCCGGCCATATCACATCACATGACAATTGCTGCAAAAACAAGTTAGACGTCCTCTAATTGTTGTTGCATCTTTTACGTGGCTGCAATTGGGTTCTAGCAAGAACGTTTTCTTACCTACGAATAACCACAACGTGATTTTGTCAACTTCTATTTACCCTTCATAAGGACCCTTTTCATCCAATCCTCTCCAACTAAAGTAGGAGAGACAGACACCCGCTAGCCACCTTATGCAACTAGTGCATGTCAGTCGGTGGAACACATCTCACGTAAGCGTGCGTGTAAGGTCGGTCCGGCCGCTTCATCCCACAATACCGCTGAAGCAAGAAAAGACTAGTAGCGGCAAGCAAGTTGACAAGATCTACGCCCACAACAAAATTGTGTTCTACTCGTGCAATAGAGAACTACGCATAGACCTAGCTCATGATGCCACTTTGTTGGGGAACGTTGCGAGAAAATTAAAATTTTTCCTACGGTTTCACCAAGATCCATCTATAAGTTCATCTAAGCAACGAGTCAAGGGAGAGAGATTGCATCTTCATACCAGTTGTAGATCGCATGCGGAAGCGTTCAAGGGAACGGTGATGATGGATTCGTACTCGCCGTGATTCAAATCACCGATGACCAAGTGCCGAACGGACAGCACCTCCTCGTTCAACACACGTACGGAACGGACGACGTCTCCTCCTTCTTGATCCAGCAAGGGGGAAGGAGAGGTTAAGGAAGAAGGCTCCAGCAGCAGCACGACGGCGTGATGATGGTGGAGAGGCAAGATTCGGTGGCTTCGCCAAGCACTCAACGGAGGAGGAGAGGTGTTGGGGAGGGGAGGGGTTGCGCCTTGGATGTGTATTGCAGCCCCCCCCCCTCACCCCTCTATTTATAGGGGAAGGGGCAAGGGGGGCCGGCCCCTCTAGATGAGATCTAGTGGGGGCGGCGGTTGTGGGAGGGGGCTTGCCCCCAAGCAAAGGGGCGCCCCACTAGGGTTCCCCAACCCTAGGTGCATGGGCCCAAGGGGCGTGCCCAGCCCTCCGTGGGCTGGTTCCCTGCCCCTTGTGGCCCATGAGGCCCTCCGAGAGGGGTGGCCCTCCAGGTGGACCCGAAACCTCTCCGTGGCCCCGGTACAATACCGATATGCCCCGAAACTTTCCAATGTCCGTATGACAACTTCCCATATATAAATCTTCACCTCCGGACCATTCCTAACTCCTCGTGACATCCGGGATCTCATCCGGGACTCAACAACATTCGGTAATCACATACAAGTCTTCCTAATAACCCTAGCGTCACCGAACCTTAAGTGTGTAGACCCTACGGGTTCGGGAGACATGCAGACATGACCGAGACGACTCTCCGGTCAATAACCAACAGCGGGATCCGGATACCCATGTTGGCTCCCACATACTCCTCGATGATCTCATCGGATGAACCACGATGTCGAGGATTCAAGCAACCCCGTATACTATTCCCTTTGTCGACGGTATGTTACTTGCCCGAGATTCGATCGTCGGTATCCCAATACCTCGCTCAATCTCGTTACGGCAAGTCACTTTACTCATACCGTAATGCATGATCCCGTGACTGCACACTTGGTCACTTTGAGCTCATTATGATGATGCACTACCGAGTGGGCCAGTGATACCTCTCCGTAATACGGAGTAACAAATCCCATCTCGATCCGTGTCAACCCAATGCACACTTTCGGAGATACCTGTAGTGCACCTTTATACTCACCCGATTACGTTAGGACGCTTTGGTACACCCAAAATACTACTACGGTATCCGGGAGTTACACGATCTCATGGTCTAAGGAAGAGATACTTGACATTGGAAAAGCTCTAGCAAAACGAACTACACGATCTTGTGCTATGCTTAGGATTGGGTCTTGTCCATCACATCATTCTCCTAATGATGTGATCCCGTTATGAACAACATCCAATGTCCATAGTCAGGAAACCATGACTATCTGTTGATCAACGAGCTAGTCAACTAGAGGCTCACTAGGGACATGTTGTGGTCTAAGTATTCACACGTGTATTATGATTTCCGGATAATACAATTATAGCATGAATAGAAGACAATTATCACGAACAAGGAAATATAATAATAATCCTTTTATTATTGCCTCTAGGGCATATTTCCAACAGTTTCGTATGTCAAGTAACTTGATAGCTCAAGATTGGGATTTGCTCCTCCGACGATGGAGAGATATTCTCGGGCCCTCTCGGTGTTACGGTATCCATCATCGATACGGCTGCATACAGTGTGATTTGATCTGTGGATGCCGGAACACAAAAACGAGAAAAGAGAACAAAACCAGTAATGAGGTAACTAGCATAGTGGACAAGTTGTTGATCCACGGGGATGCAAGTGAATCTCACCTTGGGTCTTTGTAACATATCACGAAGCAACAGGAATAGCACACGACAACTGGAGGTTCACTCGAATATTCATTCATGTGGGTATAGGGGTCAATATGGGTGTCCACAGCTCCGATGTTGATCATTGATCGGAAAGTGTTCCATTCATGTCTATGCTTCACCGAACCTATAGGGTCACACGCTTAAGGGTCATCTATCTGCTGAATACTAGACAGGGAGTCTGAGAGAAATTTGCCGAAAAAGTTTCGGAGACAATGGAAGAATTCTAGAGAGAGAATAGCGAAATAGTTTCGTAACACCGAAAAGTTGTTTCGGGATATACCATTAAGTCAAATTGGTTTCGTGACACGCCTGATAATTCTTGGAGGGTGCCATAATTATTCTGGAAACTTCTGGGAATTTTTGGGAATAAAAACCGAAAATGTTTCGGAGCTGCCGGTACCGTTTTGGTTGTTTTCCGCAGATGAAATCTACTAATCTGAAATTGTTTCAGAACAAATCCAAAATCATCTTAGTGGGTAATGGAATTATTCTTAGACCCAGAGAAATATTTTCAGATTTAATGGACGTGAAAAATTGTCTTCATGAATAGTGAAAACGCATTCTTGTTTGCTTTTCGCAGATGAAAATCTCTAAACCGAAATTGTTTCGGAACGCGTTGAAAATTATTTTAGTGGGTACTGGAAATGTTCTGAGCCCACATAAATATTTTTAGTTCGAAGGGCGCTGAAAAATGTCGTCATGAATAGTGAAAGTGCTTTTTGCTTGGCTTCTTGGAGAAGCCACCTTGAGGGCCTTTTGGTATTATCCCCTTGGCTTCTTGGAGAAGCCACCCTTGGGCTTGGCCTATAAATAGGGGTGGAGGGGGCTGCCTAAAGACACACTCTTTCTCACATACAAGTGCCATGCATGATCTGGCTTCTCTCTCCCTCCCAGTGAAATAGTTTCATAGAGTCGAAAGGTTGTGCGGGTTCCGGTGGGAACTAGTTCTGGACGGCGAAGCCCTGCCGGATAGATGACACCGTATGTGTGCAACCCCATAAAGAGGTCATAGTTTCGATCCTTTTGCCCAAGGGGCTGTTTTGAGAGTGCCTCCCGAAGGGCTGTCCAAGTGACGGTCCGAGTTCTGTGAGTCTTCCCGAAGGGCTGTCCGAGTGACCGTCCGAGTTTTGAGGGTCCTCCCAAGGGTTGTCTCGCGACATGCCCGAGGGATCGTCCACCGCCTCCGGGAATGTCCGTATGGGCGATGAGGGTATACATCCTCGCGGTTGGGAGGTTGTATATCTTAGCTGTGGGGATCTGCACCGTCGTTCGTCATCGACTCTACTTCCGCTGCGCTACGATTCGGTAACGAAAAAGATCAAACCATGTATGCAGTCTCCATAGTGGTCCTGGGCTGGTGCGTAGGTCAGAAAATTTTTGTTTTCTGCTGCATTACCCTACAGTGGCATCATGAGCCGTGCTATGCGTATATGCAGGTTGCGATCTAGAATACATGGAGATGTATGGGTGTTGCACAATATAATTAGGTAGTAGATGAGTTCTATTACTGAAAATTATTTGTGCGGGTAGCAGATGAAATTTGTTACCCGATGTTCTTGTTGCTTCCTTAAATCTGCGTAGTCACGATCTTGACAACATTGTGGAATCGACAAAGTTCTCGGCAATCCGCGATCCTTTCATGCTGCTCCCGAGCATGCCGATTGATGATCAACGATGTGCTAACAGTTCTTTGGGTTCCACTTTAGTCAAAGAAAGATGGATGTTTCAAAACTAAAGGGCAATGCAGATATGATCTCGCACGGGGTCATGCGATGACGAAGTATAGTGTGGGGCTCGAGATTTTATTATCTCGTGTTTCATACACCCCGATAAGTTAATCTAGCGCTTGAATTATCATACTTGATGATGGACGTTGGTAACTTCGGTTTGTTTCGAAACCTTAGAAGCCACGTAAAACAAGTTTTTGCATGAACCGATTAGAGACGTCTAACTTGGTTTTGCAGGAGGGTTTGCATGTGCATATGATGTGGTATAGCAGTGCTCATAATAATTTAATTATGTATGAGATGTCTATATGATGTAAATTGATTAACATGACCTGCGTGTCATGATTTGGCATGATGGCTGGAGCCGTATGATTGCACTTTAAATGACCTGCGTGTCAACCTTGTGTAATGCATTATCTATATCTATACTTTCTATATAGTGTACCAGTATGAAGTTATATAGACCGTTGGATGTTCGTAAACGAACGGCTCAGATTCAATTGCTTTAGACAGAGGACTACGTGGCCACATATCTCTACTCCTAATGTCTAAGTTGGTAGGTCGCGTTCCGGGTTTTATTTTCGTCCCACCTCATTCGGTCTTTTTTGGTACTTCCTCCCACCTCCCCCTCAGCTGTGAAAAACCAAGAAAAACCCCGTGATCGAGTCCCGCACACGCCCAAACTCCCGTCGTTATCTCTACTCCTAATGTAGCAGTCGGTAGCCTCGTACGGTTTATTTTCGTCCCACCACTTTCAACTGTTTTATTTCGCTGGTTTTTTTTCGTCCCTCGCCCACCCCACCGGTTTAGTTTCGCGTCACCCTCTCACACAACGAAAAAAATCTTAACGGATCATAACTTTCCATGCCGGTGCAAGTTATTTTTAGTAATGTCTTTATGTGAAAGAATCAATCATGATCAATCTCTAAATATCAAATCTAAATTAATTAACCTTACCTTAAATTGCTCAATCACATTAATTAGGAAACAAAATAACCGATTTTAAGAAAATATCTACTCTTAATGGAGGGTATTACATACCAAACATAGGTACGTCATTAGCTCGCTTCCTTCCCTCTCTTCCCTTCGTCCCTCACCCCATGCTCGTGGCGTCAAGTGGCATCGACAAAGCGATGGCGGCGAGGACAGCACATGGCAGCCCTCGAAGCACAAACACGACCGCACCTCGGTCTGCTGCCTCCCAAGATATGGGTGAGTTCTCGTGATGCCCACCCTAAACCCTCACGTCCTACAAATTCCTCAACCTCTACCATCTCGATTTCGTCCATGCTCGATCCAAATGACGATGCAGCTCCGGCCGATTGACAATGGTGGTTCACCATCCTTCCTCTCAAAGCACCCACTCCGGAGGAACGACACGCCATGCCGATCGAACCCGGTCGAGATCACTCACCAAGATTGCTATTCGAAAGTTGTCAAAAAGTGAAGAGTGAGCCACTTGTGCAGGTGCAGGTTTTGTTTTAAAAATCCAATTTGTTTATCCTTTTGTCGCTGAAATTGTTTACTAATTATGTCATTCGTCCCACCTCCTATGATTTTTTTTCTACCTCCTCCCACCTTCGCTGGTTTTTTTTTAGATTTTTTTCGTCCCCTCCTCCCATTTCATCGGTTTATTTTCGCGTCACCCTCTCACACAATGAAAGAAATCTAAAAAGATTAGAACTTTCCATACTGGCGCAAGTTATTTGGTAATGTAGAATCAATCACGAACAATCTCTAAAGATCAAATCTAAATTAATTAACCTTACCTTAAATCACTCAATCACATTAATTATAAAACAAATAATTGATTTTCAGAAAAGTCGCTCAATCACATTAACCTTACCTTAACTCACCGATGGTAATCAATCTCCAAACAAAGGAAACAATACATCGAGGGAGCGATAAATAAACTCCCTTTCTTATGACATGTATATGATCTTCCCTTCCTCTCCGTTGACGAGCGTTCTTGATTCTCGAGGCCGATGCTTGGGCTACGCCATCTGCGTCATGACGGTCTTGGGGACGAGGACGGCGAGGTCGGGTGCCAAGACCGCTGCTGGTCATGGGACGTGAAGGGGCGAAGAAGGGTGGCTTCACGCCCTCGGGAGTTGGTGCGGTGAAAGCGACACTTGAAGGATCCGGCGTGGGTGGCGCACAGACGCACTTGAAGCGGGCCCGTGGCGTGCGGCCGGACGGCGTCGATGCCGTGCCACCTCCTCCACGTATTCTTGAGCTGTGGTGACCCATTTACATGAAATTAATTTCCTCAGTTGTGGCGGCAAATATAATACACATAATCCATATTGTTATGCACTAGCGCGCGTGTGTGAAATAGATGGATTATGGTCGCGTATCCAATAAAATGGATATGTGTGTATGTGTTAGAGAGATAGGGGAGAGGGGGAGAGAGAGTGAGGAAGAGGGAGGGAGAGAGAGTGTGTATGAGAATTTGATGGTAAAAAAGGTCGTCAATGTCACTTGATATTTATGAGTATATTAATATTGAACTCTTAAAATTAATGTGATCCCGTTGCAACGACACGGGCGTTCTTCTAGTAGACAATAGGATAGGGCAATCTAACGGCTGAGCATGCAGGGATTCGCGGTGGGGTTCCATTTTCGTGCTGCTAGATTGCCAGCGCGGCAGAGTACTTGCATGCTCTCGATTCTTCTGTCGGCCACTGGAAATGTGCCGCAGGCCCAGTTGACAAAAAGAAACGCTGCCCCACAGCCACACCAGGCAAGGAGTACTATGCAACGCTGCCCCACAGCCACAGACACATGCATTGCAGCCTCGGTACCGATGCTTTAGCAGATTATAAACAACAAGCAAAACAGAAGATTAATATATGTGTTGTACTAAAAAAACTTTGTTACTTTCAAAGTTTAACTCTCGGGCATCAATACTCCTGGTGCCAGAAGTATTTTCTCATATTTTTATTTGTCAAAAATAACACATGTAGTAATATGCATATTTACTAAACTGGTATTTTTTATCAAAAATAGGCCATGTGTAAAAAAAAGAACTCTGCCATGTTTATATTGATTTGAATTAATATTTATAGATGTCCGCTGCTTTTTGTTTTGTACGACATGCAAATCTCGGTATCATTTTTTTGAAACCTTTTGCTATGCTAGAGAACACCCCACTGGTGCCTAAGAGCCCAAAGGCTGCTTTGACACTTTTTTTTTTAAAAAAATGACCCTCGGCCTCTCTATTTTTCTACTTTCTCTTATGAATTCGTCTTACAAACATTATTGCCCAGCTCTCCCATTGTTCTTACCAATATTTTTTAGGCAAGCATCTACACTATTAGACAGACTAATCACTGTATGCATGCATGTTTGTGAACTTTACATGAAAAATATAAGTTAATAAATACTAAGAACCTGATTATATAGTAAATAAAAATGCCTTCAATCCCTCTCAACGTATCACGTGACACATGTGATAAGCAATTCAAAGTACTCCCTCCGTCCGAAAATACTTGTCGGAGAAATAGGTAAAAAGGATGTATCTAGAACTAAAATGCGTCTAAATACATCCATTTCTTCGACAAGTATTTCCGGACGGAGGGAGTATTAAAAAAAATCCTCTCAACATACAACATTTTGCTATAATCCTTACACATGCATGGCACGTGCCTTTAACTAGTTTTATTAGCTATAGAGATAGCAATATTATCTGGTGCATCGACAAGGTGGTGGCAATCTTCGCGAAGGTGAACACCGACGCGAATGCCAAAGACGAAGAAATGAAAGACTTCTCCGTCAGAAAGGGCTATACCATATCATGCTATTATGAATTGCATGAGATGTTTATCCCTTTGATGCACCCTTTTTGATTGCGCGGTAGTTGCTTTTTATTAGGGTGGTCTCTCACAAAAATATCAAGTAGTTAGTGTTCTCCCAAGTGTAGCACCGTCACGACACCTAACTTTTCGGGGTGTGCTGTGTCACACGGGTACGGACGATTAGGGATGTGGGAGGCGGGTGAGTTGAGACCTCGCAGCGAGATCACTTGGTTGACTTGACGTTCAGGCATGACCGTCATGAGCTCGGAACACTCGCATCGAAAGATGAACAAGAGTCACATAGAGATGTAATTGGCAAGTTGGCCTACCGGTTGAGATTTTCGTCATCAGTGGTGTTACACCAATGGCGAATGTCACGACCGGTTTTTCAATAAAATGATTATTGAGAAACCGATCCTTTTATTTCTAGTATAGGAGAGTCCTCTTTACTGGTAGACAAATTCTTGATACAGAAATTCAGAAGTGCTAAATATATTACAGGGTTGAGCTGAGGTTACTCAACAATTTATTACAAGCACGCCAATAATATACATAAAGGCGGATATGACACAAGGGTGTGGTGGCATACTACTGACTCGTATTTAAAAGTGGTGGTGGATATGTCACAGTGAAGTGGGTGACATGACTCCTACTCTGGCAGCTCATCGAGCGTCGAAGTGAGGCTCAATGATTTACTCGGGTAGCGGAAGCGGATATGGTACAAGTGATAAATTCCAAGTTCGCACGGGACTGACTGGGACTCCTCTAGGCGTCGGACTCGCTACCGAACTCTTCATCCATAAGATCGCCTTCGTCAACATCTGGCCAAATCAACAAGCCAGGTGAGTACTTTGAATGTACTCGCAAGACAGTTCGGACATAAGATATAACAAATGTAAGCATGATGCATCATGAGCAATTGGCAATGCACACTCAAGTGAATAACTTGCACGACATGTTAAATAAAAGGAAGTCAGGCGGTAATCCTCTCGAAATCCTAAAAAAATAACTGAAACCCGATCGAGTGTCTGAAGTGACGCCTCGAATAGTGAGCAAATAAATTAACATGCCGCAGTCGGGCGTCTAAGCGACACCGCATAAATGGCTTATATTGGAAAAATAAATGACAGTGCGTGCCACAGTCGAACGTCAAAGCGACATCACATAAAGGGCTTATATCGAAAGTAAATAACAAAAGTGCCACAGTCGGACGTCTAAGCGACATCACATAAATGGCTTATATCGAAAGTAAATAACAAGAGTGCCACAGTCGGATGTCTGAGCGACATCACATAGAGGGCTTATATCGAAAGTAAATAACAAGAGTGCCACAGTCGGACGTCTGAGCGACATCACATAAAGGGCTTATATTGCAGTGTCGTATTCAAGCAGTATAGACCATTCCAAGGAAAGATACTCAGCACATAATAATAAACAGGTTAGTCCATCCACAGGATTAATCATGTAGCCGAGTTTACCACTCATGTCTGTTCACCGAAGATTTGTCAAGGAGACTGACACTGAGACTGACAGGACAAGTTGAACACAGACATTGACCACAGATACGGTTACTTGAATGAGTTTGACTCTGCAGAGTTTGTACTATTAAACCACAACCAACGGATTTCAGTAGTCGCAAGGGACTAGTTCCGTTTACGGTATTTTAGAAGAAACTCATCTAACCAGTACACACCCAATTCCACATTCCGCTGCTAGGAATCACCCTAGGCAACGTTCAAGAAAAACTCTAAGACGGGAGGTCACAACCTCGAATAGCATGGGATCAAATTTATCTCAAGGCGCTCTAAGGGGTGCCCCCCTCTCGGTCCCAACCGGAAACACCCATGCTCCCTGACCGAATGACGGGCTTTAATCCAGGGCCATGGAACCCTCATCCCAGCCCCTCTGTTTGGTGTGTACCAGGAAAGAGTTTGCAACTTACTAAACCATATTCCGTAAAGAAAACATGTGGTAGTACAAGAAAAGGAACGGATGGTAACATGACTTGACTCACGTTGACCCTGGAGTTAAATAGTTTGGTATAAGACTGGACGGTATGGACGACGATGCAGGAGAAGAATAGGAACTACCGCCCACAAGGCGCTGGACAGCCACCTCATCATATAATATATATATATGGTCGACACTCCCAAAGAAAGTGATGGAAATAAAGCAACGGAGGATAATCCCCTCGAGAAGCATCGGCATCATCGGCGCCGCTCTAAACCCCGCCATAGCAAGCACAGCGATACCGGCACAAGAGACAATAACGCTACGAATGGTGCCGAAGACGAAAACAATGCCCCCAGCCAGGCTTCGAGCGGGAGGATGGGCAAACTAGCCCTAAGGAACAGGCAACAGATGGAGAATCAGAGGATGACAATTACATGCCCCTCTCAGAAGATGAGGTGAGCCTCGGCGACGAAGAATTCATCGTGCCTGAGGATCCCGTTGAGCAGGAGCGCTTCAAGCGCCGACTTATAGCCACTGCAAAAAGCCTGAAGAAAAAGCAGCAGTAGCTTCAAGCTGATCAGGATCTGCTAACTGATAGATGGACTGAGGTCCTGGCGGCCAAGGAATACGAACTCGAGCGCCCAACCAAAAGTTACACAAAGCGTAGGTTGCTGCCCCAACTCGAGGAGGAAGCATTAAAGCCTACACTACCTGCGCATGATGCGGCTGACCAGCCACCTCGTGGCCGAGACAAAGCGGCGTATTAGCCCGAAGTCCAGCCCGCACTCCGTCGCCAGTCAAATAAAAACACCAAGGCCCGGGGCTACACGCAAGACCTGCTAGACGTATGGAAAGACAAAGAAGGACATACAAGATCGATCTACGGATCACGGGGGCACGCCCCAACGCGTGATGACGACTGTCACGCCGGATATACTAAAAGCAAATCCGGCCGGGCCGAATACAACAGACCAGACTCGTATGAACTGCGTCGTGATATAGCCCGGCATAGAGGCGCCGCACACCCCCTATGCTTCACGGACGAAGTAATGGATCATGAATTCCCAGAAGGGTTTAAACCCGTGAACATTGAATCATGTGATGGTACAACAGACCCCGCGGTATGGATTGAAGATTTCCTCCTCCACATTCGCATGGCCCACGGTGATGATCTACATGCCATCAAGTACCTCCCACTAAAACTCAAAGACCCGGCTCGGCATTGGCTGAACAACCTGCCGGCAAACTCCATTGGCAGTTGGGAGAACTTGGAAGAGGCATTCCTTGACAACTTCCAGGGCACTTATGTGTGACCACCGGATGCTGATGACTTGAGTCACATAACCCAAGAGCCCGAGGAGTCAACCAGGAAATTCTGGACTCGGTTCCTAACTAAAAAGAACCAAATTGTCGACTGTCCGGATGCCGAGGCCTTAGCGGCATTTAAGCATAACATCCGCGACGAGTGGCTCGCCCGACACCTCGGCCAAGAGAAGCCGAAGTCCATGGCAGCCCTCAGGACACTCATGACCCGCTTTTGTGCGGACGAGGACAAATGGTTGGCTCGTATCAACAACACATAAAGAAATCCTGGCAATTCGGATGCCAGAGATAGCAACAGCAAGCCATGTCGCAACAGACACAAGCGTCGCAGCAAGGGCGACAACGCCGAAGACACGACAGTCAATGCCGGATTCAGTGGCTCTAAATCCGGCCAGCAAAAAAATCCATTCAAAAGAAACAATCCGGGCCCGTCCAGTTTGGACCGCATACTCGATCGCTCGTGTCAAATTCACGGCACCCCCGATAAACCAGCCAACCACACCAACAGAGAATGCTGGGTGTTCAAACAGGCCGGCAAGTTGAATGCTGAAAACAAGGAAAAGGGGCTGCATACCAACGACGAGGAGGAGCCCAGGCCGCCGAACACAGGAGGACAGAAGAAATTTCCTCCCCAAGTGAAAATGGTGAACATGATATACGCAACCCATATCCCCAAGCGGGAACGGAAGTGTGCACTAAGGGATGTCTATGCGATGGAGCCAGTCGCCTCAAAGTTCAACCCATGGTCTTCTTGTCCGATCACTTTTGATCACAGGGACCACCCTACAGTATCCGTCATGGCGGTTCTGCTGCATTGGTCCTTGAACCCGTCATTGACGGATTTCACCCTACACGAGTCCTTATGGACGGTGGAAGCAGCCTGAACCTGCTCTATTAGGATACAGTGTGCAAAATGGGCATCGACCCCTCAAGGATCAAACCCACAAAAACCACCTTTAAAGGTGTCATACCAGGTGTAGAGGCCTATTGCACAGGCTCAATCACACTGGAAGTGGTCTTCGGATCTCTGGATAACTTCCGAAGCAAGGAATTAATCTTTGATATCGGCCCCTTCCGTAGTGGCTATCACGCACTGCTCGGACGAGCCGCATTTGCCAGATTCAATGCGGTACCACATTATGCATACCTCAAGCTCAAAATGCCAGGACCTCTCGGGGTTATAACAGTTAATGGAAATACATAGCGCTCTCTCTGTACGGAGGAGCACGCTGCGGCCCTCGCATCAGAAGTACATAGCAGCCTTCTTAGGCAAACCGCCAATTCGGCGATAAAACCCCCGGACACCATCAAGCGAGTCCGGAGTACCCTGCAACAGGATCGCCCGGCACGTCCAAAGCTCGCCTAGCAATTCAGCCTCCGTCCTAGTCCCAGTCAAGCGGCGAAATCTGTGCCGCGCGTACATAATTACGCACTCAAAATACCATGGGCATAGGCGGAGGCACGGCTATGACACGATCCACAATGCGGCTCAACCGCCCCAGGACCCGTATACCTTTATCATTTTCTTTTCTTTCAGGACCCTATTCTCTGGAAGCCCATTCCGATAGCCTGATTATCGGACCAATCATGGGAAGGAAACACCAAGGAAGCAAGAAGCTTTGACGTACAAGGGAACCCCCAGGTGGTCTCTGATACCGATCACTATACCTGTTTTACATACCCACACGCAGCTTGCCCTTGGATAGGACATGTCAAATAGTCCTATTTTGGTTATTGCACCACTTGTATGCCTACACTTTGACGTATCATTTAAATGATAATGAAAAAAATGTACATCATTAACTTATTATTACATTTCTTCATATTTTTCCTTGTCTGCTTATTTACTACAAATTGCACCCGTGCATTCTGGTACGTCCAGTCCGCCAGGGGCTTCAGTGTACCCCATAATATGGCAATAAAATTCCGAACACTTCCGATAGTGTGGCACCCCGAGCTTATAGCATTATATGCATCGGCTCCGAATCATATCTTGGGTCAATAGTTGGGTTTGCCCGGCTCCCATGTTTTGGTGCCTTACGTTCCGCTATATCGGCTAAGGTAGCACTGGGAGAACTACTGCGATTTTTTCCCTGTTTTTTCGGACGAGCACCTCAGTAGAGAAAGCCGAAAACTGACTGTCATGATGCGGCGAGAGCTGGTCGCTGTTCGAGAGGTCTCAAATCCTTAAAGATTTTTTCCGCTTCGGGCGAGGAATCGGCCTTGTCCGATTTAGGCGTGCATAGCGCCCCAAGTTCGGCCTTCCGAATACTAGGGGCTTCGCAAAAATTTAAAATTGTAGACTTTTATGGCTAAGTGAGAGTGATTAAGTTGTATAGTCCGATTGCCTTGTTCGCTGCGCTAAACACCTCCTTAAAGGACCAATTTTTTTGGATAAAGAGTGTTTAGATTTATCCCGAACACCTCAGTACTAGTTACATGGGGGCAGAAGCCGACGACTGGCCAACTCTCAGATTTATAAACGGCCGCACAGAAGGTAATGTTTTAAATCAAAAGGCATTATATAGCGCACATGAACTCGTTTTCATATTACAGGATCACATGAGTACATTCATTCAAGTATTACATCCTTAGCACATTCCTCCGCCACAAGGTGGGCACCCTTCAGGACACTGTCATAATACTTTTCGGGGTGGCGATGCTCCTTGCCCTCTGGCGGCCCCTCCTTCACCAGCTTCTCGGCATCCATCTTCGCCCAGTGCACTTTCGCACTGGCAAAGGCCCTGCGCGCACCTTCAATGCAGACAGACCTCTTTATGACTTCAAGCCGTGGGCAGGCATTCACAAGCCGCTTTACCAGGCAAAAGTAGCTACCGGGCAGGGGCTCGCCAGGCCACATCCGGACTATGAGACCCTTCATGGCCAGTTTGGCCGCCTTGTGAAGCTCGACCAGTTGCTTCAGCTGGTCGCTCAAGGGCATCGGATGTTCGGTCCCAGTATATTGAGACCAGAACAACTTCTCCATCGAGCTCCCTTCCTCGGTCCGGTAGAACTCCGCGGCATCCAATATGCTGTGGCAGACCTAACGCCTCCCGGAGAGCTCCGAATTCGGGTAAGTAAAAGGAAAGTCTCCTTCACATGCTTGCTTTGCATAATGAATGCCTTACCCGCCGCTATCTTCTTGACCGCCTGAATCTCCTGGAGGGCCTTTTGGGCTTCGGCCTTGGAATTTTGTGCGCTCTCGAGGGCCTTCACAAGCTCGGACTCCTGCGTCTTAGAGTCACGCTCCAAGGAATCGTATTTCTTGACGAAATCTTGGAGCTCTTGCTGGACCTCGCCGACTCGGGCCTCTTGCTTCTCGCGCTCGATGCGCTCCTTGGCCGCTCTGTCTTCGGCCTCGGACAGCGCTTCTTCTTGAGCCGCCACTTCAGTCGTGGCCCCTATCAAAATTCATGATGATCCTATGATCTAAAACCACTTTTTCTTTATCAATATACATACGGGGTACCACTTACCTTTGTTCTCTTCGAGCCGCCTCTTGGTAAGGCCGAGCTCTTCCTCAATCCGCTCAAGGTCCCGCTTCAGTCTGAAGACCTCCACAGTACGAGCGGCAGCGGCCAGCAGCGAAGCCTGCTTACTCACATAGACATATTCTGTTAGACTCCTGTGAATGTTATTTGATCCTATGTTCGCCCTTTCTTTCCGAACACCAAACAAAGCATCAGGGGCTACTATCTATGTGGTGATATTTTCTCATAATTTGATTACTTACCTCAAAGCCTGTTAGGACGCTGGCACAGGCTTCGATCAATCCGCTTTTGGCGGACCGAACCTTCTCGACCACCGCACTCATGATGGTGCGGTGCTCTTCGTCACTGGAAGCACCGCGAAGCGCTTCCAGCAAGTAGTCCGGTGCCTTTGGATGGACAGAGGTCATCGACACAGACGGCTCGCCCCCCTTAGTGAGGGGTTGCCTGTCAGAATCCGGAACCACTGGAGGTTCCGCAAAGATCCATTGGGGCCAAACTTGTTATGCCCCTGTCATCGTAACCCACGGGGTCTTCCCCCATGCGCCTGGCGTCTGGGATGTCGCCTTGGGGCGTCTCCAGAATTATCTCCCCTTGGTCCGGTATCCTCTGAGACAACACCTCGATGTCGTCCGCGAGCCGGGGGGAGGTGGCTGTCGGGAGTGAATCGATGTTTATCGCCGACTGGCCCAAAGACCCATCCGCATAGGATACGTCGATGTGGGCCTTGGATGGACTGCACGATCATGTTTGACATGATAAGAAGCAATAAAACAAAACATCCCAGAACTATTATAGTATCTGGATACTTACGACTTCGCCAGGGGCTTGTCCCTGGGTAGCCACTCCTCGTCGCTGTAGGCGGCTGTTGTGGAGTGGTCCGGAGGGAGGGTCCTTCCCTTCGTGGGCCCTTCGGCCTCCCCAGAGGGGGCGGCCTTCCTTTTCTTGTCCCCCCCCCCCCCCGGTTGGGGGGGGGGGAGAACTTTCCTCTTCCTCCTCCTCGTTTTTTGTTGGAGGAGTGCGCCTCGGTGTCTTCGGACGATGAGTCCGATACAACCTTGCGCCGGAGACCTTTCCTGGTCCCCGCGGCCTTCATCTTGGCCTTCTTCTCCGGCGCCTCATAGGGCGCCGGAACCAGCATCTCTGTTAATAGAGCCTTTACTGGATCATCGGGCGGTGGAGCCGGACAATCGATCAGCTCCGCTGTCGCTACCCAGTCCTGTTAAATTGGCGTGGAGGCTCAGATCCCTCACACGATTATACTGGGGAAATTAACATCTTGTGAAGATATAAAAAGCTTACCGGATTGGCAGGGCGCTTTGCGCTGAGTCCGCGATCCTCGGTAAGGGGAGGAGGTACCTCGGTGGCCTTGAACATCACCTTCCAGACGTCTTTGTGCCTCGTGTCGAAAAGCTCTCGCAGCGTCTGGTGCTTGGCCGGGTCGAACTCCCACATATTGAATGCCCATCTTTGACACGGGAGGATCCGTCGGAAGAGCATGACCTGGACCACATTGACAAGCTTGATTTTCTTGCTTATCATATTTTTGACACAGTTCTGGAGTCCGATCAGCTCCACCGACGAACCCCAGGATAGGCCCTTCTCTTTCCAGGAGGTGAGCCGCATGGGGATGTCGGATCAAAATTTGGGGGCCGCCACCCAGTTGGTGTCACGCGGCTTGGTGATGTAGAACCACCCCGATTGCCACCCCTTCACGGTCTCCATATAGGAGCCTTCGAGCCAGGTGACGTTGGGCATCTTGCCCACCATGGCGCCTCCGCACTCCGCTTGCTGGCCGACCACCACCTTCGGTTTCATGTTGAAGGTCTTTAGCCACAGGCCGAAGTGGGGCTTGATGCGGAGGAAGGCCTCACACACGACGATAAACGCCGAGATGTTGAGGATGAAATTGGGGGCCAGATCTTGGAAGTCCAGCCCATAGTAGAACATGAGCCCGCGGACAAATGGGTGGAGGGGGAATCCCGGTCCACGGACGAAGTGGGCGAGGAATACAACCCTCTCATGGGGTTCTGGAGTAGGGACGATCTGCCCCGCGTCTGGGAGCCGGTGCGCGATGTTTGCTGTCAGGTATCCGGCTTCCCGAAGCTTCGTAATGTCCTCCTCTGTAATGGAGGAGACCATCCACTTGCCTCCCGCTCTGGACATGTTTGGAATGGCTTTGCGGAGAAGGTGAGAACTTGGGCGTTGGAGCTCGAGCGTGTGAGAATGGATGGGCAGGGGAAGAAGAAGGCGTGGGTGAAAAAGAGGAATCCTTATCCCTTTATAAAGGCGATAGAAACTATGCGCCTCCCCACTTGCCCCGTAAAATCGCTTATTCCCCAAGCGTCGCGATTGATGGTGCGGTTGGGTTACCCATACCCGTATTGATGAGAATCCCCTGATAAGGGGACACAATCTCTGCTTCGACAAGACGTACCAAGGAAACCGCCTCGCAACATGTGCGGTGGCTGGTTGAGGAAAACGGTTCGGATAAAGACCGGGTCGTGGCGTGATGTCACGTTATGAAAAGCTATCAGCATATTAGATTTGTGGAATATTGTACTCTCTACGGTGGTATGTGGAATTTGTTTTGCAGAGCCGGACACGATCCTTGAGTTCAAAATCTTCCATGGAGTATTCGGAGAAGGAACCCGCCTTGCAATGCCGAAGACAATCTGCGCGCACTCATCGTCATTGAAGCCTGGTTCAGGGGCTACTGAGGGAGTCCTGGATTAGGGGGTCCTCGGGCAGCCGGACTATATACTTTGGCCGGACAGTTGGACTATGAAGATACAAGATTGAAGACTTCGTCCCGTGTCCGGGTGGGACTCTCCTTTGCGTGGAAGGCAAGCTTGGCGATTCAGATATGTAGATCTCCTTCTCTGTAACCGACTCTGTGTAACCCTAGCCCCCTTCGGTGTCTATATAAACCGGAGGGTTTAGTCCGTAGGACTACAACAATCATAACCATAGGCTAGATTCTAGGGTTTAGCGGTTACGATCTCGTGGTAGATCAACTCTTGTAATACTCATGTCATCAAGATCAATCAAGCAGGAAGTAGGGTATTACCTCCATTGAGAGGGCCCGAACCTGGGTAAACATTGTGTCCCCCGCCTCCTGTTACGATTAGCCTTAGACACACAGTTCGGGACCCCCTACCCAAGATCCGCCGTTTTTGACACCGACAGGGGCGCCGCCCCTTCCCCTTGTACAATTCGGACTGGGGCAACGGGGGCCGCGTGCCACCTTGTGGTTGCCCTCTCTCTTCTCCACTAAGGCCCATGAGGCCCAATAGCTTCCCGGGGGGGTTCCGGTAACCCCCGGTACTCCGGTTATATTCGAAACTTCTCCGGAACACTTCCGATGTCCGAATATAGTCGTCCAATATATCAATCTTTATGTCTCGACCATTTCGAGACTCCTCGTCATGTCCATGATCACATCCGGGACTCCAAACTACCTTCGTTACATCAAAACACATAAACTCATAATACCGATTATCACCAAATGTTTAAGCGTGCGGACCCTATGGGTTCGAGAACTATGTAGACATGACCGAGACACGTCTCTGGTCAATAACCAATAGCGGAACCTGGATGCTCATATTGGCTCCCACATAATCTATGAAGATCTTTATCGGTCAAACCACATAACAACATACGTTGTTCCCTTTGTCATTGGTATGTTACTTGCCCGAGATTCGATCGTCGGTATCTCAATACCTAGTTCAATCTTGTTACCGACAAGTCTCTTTTACTTGTTCCGTAATGCATCATCCCGCAACTAACTCATTCGTCACATTGCTTGCAAGGCTTATAGTGATGTGCATTACCGAGAGGGCCCAGAGATACCACTCCGACAATCGGAGTGACAAATCCTAATCTCTATCTATGCCAACTCAACAAGTACCATCAGAGACACCTGTAGAGCACCTTTATAATCATCCAATTACGTTGTGACGTTTGGTAGCACACAAAGTGTTCCTCTGGTATTCGGGAGTTGCATAATCTCATAGTCATAGGAACATGTATAAGTCATGAAGAAAGCAATAGCAATATACTAAACGATCAAATGCTAAGCTAACGGAACGGGTCAAGTCAATCATATCATTCTCTAATGATGTGATCCCGTTAATCAAATGACAACTCATGTCAATGGCTAGGAAACTTAACCATCTTTGATTCAACGACCTAGTCAAGTAGAGGCATACTAGTGACACTCTGTTTGTCTATGTATTCACACATGCACTAAGTTTCTGGTTAATACAATTCTAGCATCAATAATAAACATTTATCATGATATAAGGAAATATAAATAACAACTTTATTATTGCCTTTAGGGCATATTTCCTTCACCCCCCTGGCGCGCCTCCTCCTGGCCGGCCACCTCCTCCCCCTCTCCTTTATATACGGGGACGGGGGGCACCCCAAAGGCACACCAATTGTTCTCTTAGCCATGTGTGGTGCCCCCCTCCACAATTTACTCCTCCGATCATAGCGTCGTAGTGCTTAGGCGAAGCCCTGCGCGGATCACATCACCAACACCGTCACCACGCCGTCGTGCTGACGGAACTCTCCCTCGACCCTCTGCTGGATCAAGAGTTCGAGGGTCGTCATCGAGTTGAACATGTGCTGAACACGGAGGTGTTGTACGTTCGGTACTTGGATCGTGAAGACGTTCAACTACATCAACCGTGTTAACGTAATGCTTCCACTTTTGGTCTACGAGGGTACGTGAACACACTCTCCCCTTCTCATTCTATGCATCTCCTAGATAGATCTTGCGTGATCATAGGATTTTTTTTGAAATTGCATGCTACGTTCCCCTACAAAAGGCGAGTGATAGAGGAGGAGGAGGACATGTGTGTCACTCTTATTCTTCTGTCACAATAGGATGATGAAGAGTTCCTTATATGTTCATCCAAACTCTCCTCCACTCTCGATGTGGGATTAAAGTTCCAACCCATGTCATGACATTATAATTGGACCACCAAGATTTACCAGGAATCAATTTTTATATGGGTTTGCCGACCTAAATTTCAACAACCCCTCACTAGATTTGGGAGGTACATTATGTTGTCCTCTGTTTTAAACATTGTTTTGATATTCTAGTATCTTCATTGGAAATCATTAAGGCCGAACATTCACCAAGAGCAAGTGCCAACACTTATCCACAACTGACTATGCGTTGAATTGTTAGTTTTGTATGAAGTTTCACCTATTTTCCCACTAATACTAAATGGTGGATATAAGTCACAATCATGACATACTCATGAGCTCACTTGAGATTACTTTATCAGTAAATTATTTTCCCATGTCCTAATTCACAGGATATCTGATCACGTAGTTTGGTTTACCATGGAAACTCACATGTGTCTCATACCCATCTCCCTTGATGCATTTCTATCACATTTTTTGATTGCCCATCTATGAAAGGATTTGACCAATTCTTAGCACTTTGGATATATTCAATGTCATCACTTTGTAATTTGTCAATATCCTCACAGATTTGAGCCTTCTCTTTATATGCCTTAAATAATTCATATTATCTTTCAAACTGTTCACTACGACAACTACAATTTAATTATCTCAATTGATGAGGATAGACAAAATTGGTTTTCATCCACCGACAAGTCCATAAAGATCTCGCGAAGCCATTCAGCTTGTGGTTGTATCCAATATTGTGAGTTCTACTCCAATTATTCACCTCGGTTAAGATGGTATGCGTGCAAGACTTCCAAACTTTTTTGCCCTTGTTTTGGACTCTAATTTGCATGATTTGAATGGAACTAACCCGGACTGACGCTGTTTTCAGCAGAATTGCCTTGGTGTTATTTTTGTGCAGAAATAAAAGTTCTTGGATTGACCTGAAAAATTTACGGAGAATATTTTTGGAATATATAAAAATACTGGCGCAAGAATTATCCGAAGGGGGGCCCGGTTGCGCGCCCACCCCCCCTGGGGCAGGCTTGTGGGCCCCTGGAGCTCCTCCGACCTCAACTCCAATTCTATATAACCCTATTCGGGTAAAAAAATCGGAGAGGAGGGTTCATCGCGTTTTACAATACGGAGCTGCTGCCGCCTCCTGTTCTTCATCGGGAGGGCTGATCTGGAGTCCGTTCGGGGCTCCGGAGAGGGGGATTCGTCGCCATCATCATCACCAACCATCCTCCATCATCAATTTCATGATTGTCACCACCGTGCGTGAGTAATTCCATTGTAGGCTTGCTGGACAGTGATGGGTTGGATGAGATTTATCATGTAATCGAGTTAGTTTTGTTAGGGTTTGATCCCTAGTATCCATTATGTTCTGAGATTGATGTTGCTATGACTTTGCTATGCTTAATGATTGTCACTAGGGCCCGAGTGCCATGATTTCAGATCTGAACCTATTATGTTTTCATGAATATATTTGTGTTCTTGGTCCTATCTTGCAAGTTGTAGACACCTATTATGATTTATGATCCGCATACCCCAAGGTGACAATAATTGGTATTCTTTCCGGTGATTACTGTAGTTTGAGGAGTTCATGTATTCACTAAGTGCTAGTGCTTTGGTCCGGTTCTCTATTAAAAGGAGGTCTTAATATCCCTTAGTTTCCATTAGGACCCGCTTCCACGAGAGGGTAGGACAAAAGATGTCATGCAAGTTCTTTTCCATAAGCACGTATGACTATATACGAATTACGTGCCACCATTATATTGATGAATTGGAGTTAGTTTTGTGTCACCCTAGGTTATAACTGCTACATGATGAATATCATCCAACACAATTATCATTGCCAATCCATTGCCTACGGGCTTTTCACATATTGATCTTTGCTAATTAAGTTACTTTGTCGTTGTTGCTGTTACAATCACGACAAAACTGCTACTATTACTTTTGCCACTGTTACCCTTACTTCTATATTACTTTGCTACTAAATACTTTGTTGCAGATATTAAGTCTTTCACGTGTGGTTGAATTGACAACTCACCTGCTAATACTTGAGAATATTCTTTGGCTCCCCTTGTATCGAATCAATAAATTTGGGTTGAATACTCTACCCTCGAAAAATGTTGCGATCCCCTATACTTTTGGGTTATCACATGTGTGAACAAATATCCACTTGTGACCTTTATCACATGAGCATTAGAAATCCAGTTTGAGTCATTATACCCTTCAAGTACTCTCGGATATCCAGTATAGTGAATCACATAGCTCACGTTTGCCTTTATGCATGACTCATTCAAGCGCACGTCAATGAACACCTCCCGCATTGGAAACAAGACGGATCGGTTTTCTTACCGCAAACACCCATGACTCATAGTTCTAGTAAATACATAGGTAATTGAATGACTTGAGAGTATCTCAGTTGATCTCTAGTTGTTCCTTGGTTCTTTCGAATCATTACAATAGGATAATAAGGTGTCGAAGAAGAATCATAATCTGAATAGCCAAAAGTGACTCAAAAGTTTCTACACACAATATGACTACAAAAGTCTAATCCCACCATACTCATGTCTCAATTCCTTGATGTTAAAGATAACATCAGTGATCAGTAACAGAAAGATCGTTCATCTAAAAGTTATGAGACAAAAGAATACCCTCCTCAATGACTTGTGGACGGTTCCAAATATCGGTATGTCATCAATATACAAGCATAGTATGACTCCTTCGCCCCCACCACGACAATAGTATACACATTTGTCAGCTTCACTAACAACAAAACCATCAGACGTTAAAAATTTACCAAACTTCTCATGTCATTGCTTAGTACTGTTTCCAAGCCATGCCCATATTTTGATCATTTGCACACCTTTCCTTACTGACCATGTACCACAAAACCATTTAACTCTCACATGAGGAGAAGATCACGGAAGGCAACCAATGAGAGTAACACTCAAATGATGTGTCTAGGCACATGTGAGTAAGTATATGAGAAATCTTCGATTTCCTTCTGGATATATCCATTGGCCACAAGAGTAGCCTTGCACTTTCAGAGCCTAAACTTCCTTTGAATGCTCACTTAAATTCTACGGGTGGACGATCTCCCATGTGCCCTTAGCCATGATTGAATCTATCTCGCTACTTACACGTTCATTCCTGTAGTCAGCATCTGGGGATGCATAAGCTTCTGGAATGGAATTGGGAGGGCCATCAACAAGGTATGCAATGAAATCGTCACTAAAGGACCTTGTGATCCTCTATCTCTTGTTCCTAGTAGGAGCTTCATTGTCTTCCTCCACATGATTTTCATCATGTGTTTGTTCAATATTTCATCCAATGGCAGGTTCAGAAGTCTCATCAGATTCATGTTCTCATTTGTTTATCAAACAATCTAAATTTATTGATTAAGAAAATTACATCAGACCGAACATACTGGCACAAAAGAATAACAATGATATGGGACAAAACTAAAAGTTACATCAAGTTTCTTTGATTTTGTTGTCTCGAGCTTCACGTCTTATATCCCAAGGCTCCACCATAACTCCTGTGAAGAAACCACATAAGAACGAATTTGCACAAATAAGACCTAAGCAATTGCCATCCATACAATAGGTGAGAACCTGGTATCATTGAACACAGTGTGGCTGGAGATACACCCCTCGCAAGGCAAATTGTCAAACCACTGCTTCAACTGCGTTCTCTTGGGAAGAAGACCAAAATTAGACAAAAGTCGAAAGTGAAGAACACCTAACCACACCACTTGATACCATCATTGCAACCACCAATGCCAAACATACCAAGCATCAAACAACCGACCACATGACGAAGAATCATTAATCCGTGAGACTAAAACACCACATCCTTTGCAGTATTGGCTTTGTTAGCCACAAAAGCCGCACCAGAACTAGGCAGAACCGTGGAGCCTTTATTCCAGACAACACCGTCTTTATCGTCGAGATATCGTTGCCAACACGCGAAAGACACAAACTTGTGAAACTAAGACTTCAACTTGATCATTGGTTCCCCTTGTCTTCTGGTGCCAGAGACAACCATAGATGTGGGGAACTGGTGGAAACACAGCGGTTGAGAGCTACCATCATAATGTTGGTGGATCCATAGTCGTGCACCCAGATATACCAAGATTCACAACTAATCTCATTTCTCTGTTTGCCATGTCAGTTCTCCTTTTCCTGAATAGCATCCTTGATCAGCTTTCTACTTGTTGGAGGCCAGAATTCCACACATCCAAGTTAGATTTTTTTATCTCAACCCCAATGAACAATTGGTCACCAAGTGCATATCAACAGTTTTAAGTACTACCACATATATAGAAAAATATCTTTTTTTGATAAAGGACATTTCACTCAATTGAAGCAAGAAAATTAGCCAAACTGAGTGAACAAAGGAGAGACAAGAGCTGCAAAGTTTTATCAAGGCCCATCTCAGATTTTCAGGTAATAAACGGAAAATACGAGCCAAGCTTCAACTCTCGTGCACATTGGATAAACCACCAATTCCAGCAGACCACATCTCACAAGAAGAGTTCACAAAATACCATATCTTTACTGATAAGCAATTATTGTTCAATGAACGTCGTCGGGCTAACAGTGCTTATTATTATAGGACAGTAGACAAGCACTGTAACCGAACAGTGCTAAGAATTGCACAACAATTCCAAGGTGGCATGAAGTTATATACATTGAACTATTAATGTACTTACTCTGCTATGCAATAACAGAACCAAAAGAAGGCTTCAAAGTGTAAATTCAAGATTACAGTGGAATGATAAAGATAAGATCACTAGATTAGTATATCAAGAAATGCTATTTAACCCTGAAAAGCTGGAGGAGCCTCCTGACTCAACAAACCCACGAACTGAAAGTTCAGGAGCAGAAGCATTCCCCTCCTGCAGTAGCCCATGATCAATGAAAACTACAACAACTGTGATGTCATCATGGAAGAATCGACGGACCCCTTTCTCTAGTTTCGTGATATCGTTGTACCTCATTTCCCTCTTCCGTGCAGCTTCTTTCAAAGCTGCTTTTATCAGCCTCCTTGCAATACCCTGCAAAAGAAGAAAAGCAGAATTTAGACAGCAGCACAGAAAAAACTACTTATTCATAAGCAAAGTTTCCCCAAAAGTAATATTAGAGGTTCATCCAGAAAAGCAAAGACAGAGGGTGAAATGATGAAAAACATACTTCACGTGGATTGTTGTGCACGATTTCGACGGCTTGCTGGTTTGTAAGGTGCTCCCATAATCCATCCGATGCAAAGATAACAAAACTATCTTGTGGACGAATAAGCCTTGTACTTATTGATGGCTCGGAAGTTAGAACAGGCCGTCGGAGAGGCTCGGAGAGATGGAATCGAGTTATGGATGGATCAACAGCGAATTCTTGCTTCTTTAAATAGGCATCACCTATAGACCTTGAAACCTAAGAGCAAATCAGACGAATGTTCCGAAGAAGAATAATTCAGATGATTTAATAACATTCCTAGATGACAAAACATATTTTCCAATAAAAACACTCTTGAACACAGTGATACAACTCTGCACTTGATGACCACCTGTTCATTGTCAGATACATATACTAAATTGATTACTCCCTCTGTAAATAAATATAAAACGTTTTAGATCACTAAAGTTGTGATCTAAAACGTCTTATATTTGTTTATAGAGGGAGTACTATATTAAATTAATTACTATCTATTGTTCCTTGAGAGATACTACTATATGTTTACCCAAACTTTTATAAATACAAGGCTTGTGATAAAAGGTCTGTATTGTATACCTGTATAATGCCTTTGATGCGCCAGACGCCATTTTTAAGAACAACAATCTGCGAATCATCAGGGTGAAGAGATTTAAGCTCCTGCCTCACTTCCTCGATACTTGCGTTGTGGTCTCTCGTTAGCTGCTCGGCAACAATCTTGTTTGATCCAACTAAACAACCGACAACCGCCCGGGAATCGCCAAGATTGGCCAGGTACAGTGTTTTTCTCCATATGACACCAACCAGACAGCAAGATCCAATGGCAGCTATAGAAGGTTTTATCAAGTGTGTCCTGCGCACGAGCGACAGGAAGCCTTCCTCTGTAGCAGAAAAGGCATTTCGAACAACATTCTCAGATACTGCTCCGCTCTCTTGGGCAAGGCCTGTAATAACAGCAGTTTCCATTAAAAAGGGGTAAATAGTTTAATGAAAAAAATCCTTGTTATTACAGTACTACTACTAATTAACACTAATAATAGTGAGAAAGGTGAGTCAGCATATGTGAGGTGCAGCAATCATCAAAGGAAGTAAGATAAAAGTGAAACCCAGTTGAACTATGTTGTAATCTTAGTCAATGCTGTGAATGAGAAGGACAAATGGTACGTATTTCAAAATTTCATTCGTCATTACAGTGGCACACATAAAAATAGCTCCTCCTAGACCATGTGTACAGAACGTGAGTGAAATAGTATATTAGGCATCTCAACCCTGCTCGCAGATGCCTATGATGTTATACTGAGGCTCTCGCCGGGACATTGATAAAAAAAAAAAAAAAACTCTGCTCGCAGACAAAATAGCTACTGGCAACTAGTATAAATCAAGGAAAATCCTCAAGAAAAAATTACTGTACAAGTTGTGTCACTGCATAGTGCATATTGCTTATGCAATTCTGAGGAAAAAAATAACCGTGACCAATTTGTAAGCTAGCGAACAGCACTAGTACACAAAGCATAGCTGAAATGAATAGTAGTACAATTTGTAAGCTGGAGTAGAATATTGTGAGATTGATGTGGAGAAAGAGAATGAAGGGGCAGTACGTACGGACGAGGTGCGCGGAAAGGTGGTTGGAGATGAAGCGGGAGGCCTCGGCGCCGCCGTGGCCGTCGTAGACGCCGACGAAGGTGGCGGCGGCGCCGGTCTCGACCTGGCTGTGGTCCTCGAGCACCTCGTTGGCCTGCACGACGGCGAAGGAAAAGTCCCCCGCCGCGTGGCGCCCAAGGTCCCGCGACCAGAGCAGCAGATCGTCGGCGTCGGCGCCGCTGCCGCTGCCGCCGTCCTCATCCCTCCTCGTACTCGTAGGCGCGTACCTCCGGACCCGGTCCCAGCACGCGGACGCAATCTTCTCCAGCCACGGCCACATCCCACATTTGGCTCGCCCCGGTGCCCAAGAGAAGAGAGCTAGCCCCGAACACGTCGACGCACTTGCTTGAGCTCTGACTTGGCTGCCTACTGCCTACTGCCCCATCCAGATCACAAGGTCAGGTCTCACTCCTTCTGCCTACGTACCGAGAAGGTGGGAGCAGTGGAATATTACTAGCGGAGTGCACTCCGGTGCTGCGTGTGCGTGGTGTGGGGGCCCCGTGGCGACCATTATATAGGCTTTTTCCCGGAGATGAGCCTGTGAATTTCAGGTACCTGCCGGAGACCTATCATGGAAAAAGCGCGAAAGGGCAAAAAAAGCGCAGCTCCGGTGGTGATGGTTTTCAGGTACTTGCCGGAAGCCTTTGACTTTTTGCAGCTGCATTCCCTTTCTCGCTTCCCTCTCCGGCGAGGACTCCTATCGTTTAGGGAAGGGGTCATGTGATCTTCTCCAGATAATGCATGCAGTGTAAAGCGAGATTGCAGCGGCGGACAGCCCGAGCCCCGGGGCCATAAAGGGGTCGCCGGACAGCTACTCCGACCCAACCCAACCGTGCACCAGCCGCCGTCCCGATCTCCGGGAAGCAGAGATGGAGAAGAAAAGCCCTTGCAGAGATCACATAAAATGACCAAATGCACGCACCAACGCCCTGTACTGTTATAAGTACGTACGTAAGCAAACGAAAGCACGTCCCGCTTTACAGATCAGAAAGCGCACTCTTGTGTGGAAGAAAAAGCGCGGGAGAAGCCGTCCGTGGGCGGTGACAGATGAGTCGAGCGAGCGAGCACTCGAGCAGCTCGCGCGCATCACCGGGAACCTGTGACACCATCCGCTCGCGGACCGTCTCGTTAGCTGTACGCCGGTCAGAGCTCTAGTCTAGTGGAGGCGCTTGCGGTACGGCTGATGTTTAAGCCAACGTTGGCATCGCGGCGATCGGTCCTGGACCCGACCCATCCATCCATGATACGTATCGCAGCAGCCGAGAGAAGAGGAGAGATCGGACCGTACTGCACAGGTTGCTGGCTGAATGTGATTTTCAGATAAGACTTGAATGCAAAGGGCACTAGCCTAGCCTACTAGTATATGAATGCAACGTACGCGCACCAGATGGCATGAACCGCGTCAGCGGAAAACAACCGGCGCTTGCCTGTGTGCCAAGCGATACGGCCAGCGTACAGGCAGCACCTCTAGATAGCTTGACTTTCTATTTCCTCCCCGGGTCGACTCCACAAAGAGGCGAAGTTCATGCAGGCGATGGCTTTTGCGTGCTCTCTTTTAGGTAGGGTTGGTCGCGCTTTTCCCGGTGGCGGACGGGCGGACGGAGAAGTGCACCCGCCGATGATAAGGGTGGAGGCACATCATCGATCTATCCTTCTCCATTAGCCCAGTAAGGTACGACCGAATGACCGATCAAAGGGGTGTGTGTGTGCGCTTTTGACACTATTGCAGGTGGAGGGGATTGGAAATGGACGTACGTGATCGAGTCACAAGTCACCAACGTCTCGTAGGCTAGGTTCAAAAAGAACGAAAAACGTCTCGTGGGCTTTTCGGATTATACATGGTTTTCTTTGAGGGCTGGTGCAATCGTGCATGTACGCATCTGTGGCTTGCTTTTAAATTCAGACGAGAGGAAAAGAAACTATTGGGATGACTGCTCCCACTTTTATATCTCTTATAAATTAAATTAATAATTGAATATTTTTCACCATGCTTGGCTCTCATGAACCGATGAAGCCCTACGTTTTGCATTCTATTCTTTTGAAAAAAAAATGTTGAGAAGAGCATTCTATAATTCTATTCCTTTGATATGCATACTTTTTTTAAACAGGTAAAAGATATGCCCATCCCACTAAGTCAAGGCTGATGCGGAGCATCCTTCCATCATCCCCATGGACTCTACATCGACACATCCAACCCCACGAGGACCCACGACGAGAGCTCGAGCACGTGCTATTCAATCCGAGGTTAACTCTCTCCTTGTTGAACTTCACTTTGACCCACTTGAGACATGGCTACTACCTCAAACGGAGATGCTTTGTGTGCTCAGTACCGTAAGCAACCAAGGAGAAGGAACGGTGCAAGACGGACATCAAGATCAAGGAAGCATTCGGACCAACTCGAGGGACGGTACAACCGCCCACAACCGTCAAGGAATAACCGCCTACTACCGCCCAACAACCGGACGCTATTCGGTGATCAAGCGGTGCAAGGTCAGACAAAGACCGGATGTACCGGTAAAACCCAAATGACCGGAACTATCGCCCCACGATCGGTACAATCATTGGGGCCCCTGACGCCTACCGCAGGTTAACACTGACCGGCTGTAGTACCGCCTTCCTCGACCGGTACTTCCGCCTCTCAGATCGCCAGCCAGATAACCGCCTCGACCGAACAACTGCCTCTGTTCACAAGACAGGCTCGGGCATGAGGCCCATGTACCCTTCACTTCGCCCCCATTTGCACTAAGACTATAAATAGAACTCCCCACCTCCCGATTAGGTTAGCTTAGGTTTAGCTCATGTTTGTGTGAGAGTTTTGCTCATCCACTTGGTTACTTCTCCTGAGCTCGGGACCTCTTCGGATAAGATCCCCAAGCGGATTCAAGACCCCTTCTAGGGTGGACCCCATCAAGACCTCCTCTCGGAGAAGAACGGCTACTCGTGTATCCTTACCTTTGTTGATTGTGGATCATATGTACCTCTTTGTGTTCGGTGATCTAGCACTTGTGTGATTGATTCCTTGTTGGTTTAGTGATTTCTCTCTCGCTTTCCTCCGTGTTTCCCTCTTGTTCTTCCGCGTGTTCTTCGTGATTCCCGTAGAGGATCCGCTCCAACGTGAAAGATCATCCACGTAGGGTTCCGCCCTACATCATCTATGGTATCATGAGCCACGTTGATCACGTTTTTGGAGCCCTTACCCCTCTTTATCTAGCTTGATTTTGTTGTTTTTGTCCTAATTCCGAAAATTCCCCACAAAAATAGCCCCAATTTTTTTTTGTGATTTGTTTGTGAGTTGAGATTTTGTTGGATTTGGTCCATGGATTTGTGTTGCTGCGTGTGGATCTAGCTTTCCCCACCCTCCCCACCTCTTTCCATCCACGAAACCCACCCAATTTTGCCCCCGAAATCCTCCATTTCCGCCACAAAATCGTATCCCGACTCGAGCGGTACAACCGCCTCCGAAGCGGTACCACCGCTGAGTACCTCGAGCGGTACAACCGTCATTCGAGCGGTACTACCGCCTAGGCCAATTTCAGCATTCTGAGTTTCACCATTTTCAGCATAACTTCCACATCCGGAGTCCGATTTTCGCGTTCGTTAGCTCGATGAGAAGCTATTGACATCCCCCATCCACCACCACTTTCCGTTTCCACCATTGTTGCTTTTGGTCTTTGAGAATTTGAGTTGTGGTTCCGTGTCCTATTGTGTTTCGGCTATATAGGTACGGTTCGACGTCAACATAACCACCGCTCATCTTCGCCAAGGACTCATCATCGCCAAGGACGGTAACTTCGACGACATCTTTGTCATACCTTGCAATTGCATTGATACCCACATGGCCTTATTTTTGCGTAGCTTACCCATCAAGACTAGCCATTGAGTATTGCCGGCAACGTGACTTGTGCACATTAGTGATCATACTCCATAGCATACATACCATACCATCGTGGTGCATATCTTGGGATCCATTTGCGTGTCACAAAGTTGTCATAGCATACACAATTGCTATCTTGGTTCGTGAAGTTTTGCATGAGAAAAGAGCTCAAAAGTAAAAGAGCCACACAAGCTTTTAAGCAAAGAGGAAAGATAAGCAAAGAGCTTATGAGCAAGAACCATAGCATCATACTACATTAAGATTGTCATATCGGATCATCTTGGATCATAGCACCGAAATACCATACATATAGCATACGTGGGATAGAGATAGTTGCATTTTTGCATAGTAGGTTGTGCACAAGTTCCATATCCGCCTATTGTGCAATCGTGCTAGCGTCTCTCTAGTATTGTGCAACAAGAGCATTTTCGTGGATTCCACATTTTGGCTCACTTTTGGTTTGCACAATCCCACTTATCTATTTGCGTGTGTGTTTCCGTGTACCACTAGTTGCTTGGTCTACTTGTTGCATTTGCAAATTTGTGTACCTTTTCCAACATTATTGACGCCACTTACAATTGCATCAAATTTTGTGCCACCATCCTCACCAAGCTCCACCATAAGCTCTTATTTGTGTAGGTGTGAGAACCGACAAGGATTGGTACCAATAGTGCTATTTCATTGTCCGCATTTGAGTGAACTTGATTCATCATCAACATCGGTCAAAGGTACATTGGTATAAGTTCTTCTCCTTCGACCACTCACATTTTTGCTTGGAATGATGGATAGGCCAAGTACTTCTACCAACCCACTCTTCATCGAACAAGACGCATTTACATGTCATCATACGTCACCAAGAATCACCTCTTTGGTGCACAACGAGCGTTGCACCAAGAATAACAAGCAATGAGCGACCGCATCGACAATCTCGCCACCGACTTGCGACTCTCCGAGCAACGTACAAGAGACTACTTCGACAACAAGTTCAACGCTCACAAGCAAGAGAATGATGCAAGAATGGACGAGATCCGCGCCTTGATGAGAAACCGACATCATTCTACTTCTTCATCATCAAGACGGAGCCGCTCGAGTCGACACTCCGACGACACCTTCTACGACTCAAGTACACCTACTTCGAACACTTTTCGTCGTGCCGCTCGTCAAGACCGTCATGCATCTCGCAACCCGCTACATGACAAGCATTCACAAGAGCAAGTTGATGGTCAAGTTCCTCGTCCTCAATCAAACCAAGAGGTTTTTGCTCAAGCTCAAGAACGACAACGTCTTCGTCGCCAACAAGAGGAAGAACGAGCACGTCTTCACCAAGACGAACAAGACGCCAAGGCTCAACGCGTCTTCAAAAACAACAACGTGAAGCGCAAGCTCTTGAGGCGCAACGTGCCCTTCAAGAATCAAGTAGAGCCTTCGCCAACCGCAATCGCGAACGGCGCAATCAAGAGGAAGCCCTTTGAGAAGAAATACAAGAGAGGAACTACCAACCTCATGTACAACGTCAAGTTCCTCAAGCCCCTCCACAAGCTCGTCAAGCTCCACCTCAACCTCAAGTTCAACAATGGCAAGTTGATCATGGTCTTCCTCCGCGCCAAGAGCAACATGAAGACGATTACAATCCACGTCAAGGACGTCATCATCAACATCGCCAACAACACAATGAAGAGCAACGCTACGGCAAGCTAAAATTCACCATGCCCAAGTTCAATGGAAGCAATGACCTCAAGATTACCTCTCATGGGCATTGAAGGTTGACAAAATCTTCCGGTTGCACAACTACGATGAAGCAAAGAAAATCGCTATGGCCTCACTTGAGTTCCAAGACTATGTGCTCATATGGTGGGAACAAATCATTGAGCGACGACAAGCAAGAGGTGAACCTCCAATCACCACTTGGGCTCAAATGAAGGATGTCATGCGAGCACGTTTTGTGCCAACCTACTACAACCGCGATCTCTTCAAGAAACTCCAACTACTCAAGCAAGGAACAAAGAGTGTTGAAGAATATTACAAGGAAATGGAGATAGCCATGATTCGAGCCAATGTCAAAGAAGATGATGAGCAAACTATGGCACGTTTCTTGAATGGACTCAATCATCCCATCAAGAAGATCGCCGACTTCCAACCATACTCAACCCTCATTGAGCTCGTGCATCAAGCTACAAAGGCGAACGCCAAGTGCAAGATGACTTCTGGCACGCCAAGTACTCACCCAAGACCCACGGCTTCTCCAACAACCAAGCTTCAACGACTCCTCCAACATATACATCAACCAAGCTCTCTTCAAGAAACGACGACAAGTCAAGTTACAAGAAGACTTCGACAAGTTCAAGTCGTCCTCCTCCTACTACAAGCAACCTCAAGCCGCGTGACTTCATCCTCTACTCCGACCGATGAGACCATCAAGACAAGCTCCTTCAAGTGTTTCACTTATGGCGGCCGAGGACACAAGTCATACGAATGCACCAACAAGCGCACCATGATCCTCAACGACGATGGCACATATGACTCCATGAGTGAAGAGGAGATGGAAGCTCTTGAGCAAGTGGCCATGCACCGGCGAGTGAACGAAGATGAAGATGATCAAGTCTTTTGTGATGAGGATTCGAGCCCCGCCCTCGTTGTCTCCAAGGTCTTGACTCTTCAACATCAACAAGAAGAAGACCAACGATGCCACATCTTCCACACAAAAGCGGCATCAATGGACGGTCCATCAAGGTCATCATCGATGGAGGTAGTTGCCACAACTTGGCAAGTGAAGAACTATGCTCCAAGCTCCAATTGGTAAAGAAGAGGCACCCGCACCCTTACAAGGTTCAATGGCTAAGTGACTCGGCACTATACGAGTTGAGCATACGGTCCTAGTCTCTTTCAAAATTGGTGCATCTGAAGACACTTTGGAGTGTGATGTGGTCCCAATGACCGTTTGTCACCTACTTCTTGGTCGACCATGGCAATTACTTTGTGGTGTCATACACAATGGGTGTACCAATCACTATAGCTTCAAGATGAAAGGGAAAGAATATGTGCTACGACCTATGTCTCCTAGTCAAGTGATAGCCGACAAGCAAGCCACACATCATAGAGAAAAGAGTGAGAAAGTGATCCACCCAAAAGTGAGTGAGAGCCACAAGCCAAATTTGAGCGACTCTTCGCCTAGAGAGAAAAACCTCATCCTATTTGCCACCAAAAGCGAGATGAGAGAAGTGTGTGAGAACCCATCGAGTGTGATGCACTTTGTCCTTGTGTGCAAGGATGGAGAACCAAAACTAACACCATTCACGAGCTACCTTTGGTGTTTCAATCTCTTTGCAGGAATTTCAAGATGTTTTCCCGATGAGCTACCTCGGGTCTACCTCCTCTTCGAGGCATTGAGCATCGAATCGACCTCATCCCCGAGCGCCTCTACCAAACAAAGCTCCATACCGAGTCAATCCTCAAGAAACCAAGGAGATTCAACGGCAACTACAACAACTCATCGACAACGGCCATGTACGTGAAAGCCTAAGCCCTTGTGCCGTTCGGTTATTCTTGTGCCTAAGCCCGATGGAAGTTTTCGCTTGTGTTCGATTGTAGACCTATCAATGCGATCACCGTCCTTTATAGGCATCCCATTCCTCGCTTAGATGATATGCTTGATGAACTTAGTGGAGCCAACTTTTTCTCCAAAATTGACCTTAAAAGTGGCTATTATCAAATCCGCATACAAGAGGGTGATGAATTGAAAACTGCTTTCAAAACCAAATGTGGTTTATATGAATGGTTAGTGATGCCTATGGGTCTTTCGGAAGCTCCCGGTACTTTTGTGCGTCTTATGCATCATGTGCTTCGTCCTTATATTGGAGTCTTTGTTGTGGTTTACTTTGATGATATTCTTGTGTTTAGCAAAACCATGAAAGAGCACATCAATCATGTAAAATCTGTGTTGCAAACTCTTCGCAAGGAAAGTCTTTATGCAAACTTGAAAAATGCACTTTTGGAGTTGACAAAGTGGTTTTCTTGGGTTTTGTAGTATCCTCAAAGGGTGTCCATGTTGATGAATCTAAAATTCAAGCAATTAAAACTTGGCCCCAACCAACCAATTTGCAACAAGTCTTGAAGTTTTCTTGGTCTTGCGGGTTTTTATCGTCGCTTTGTGAAAGATTTTAGCACAATTGCCGCTCCTTTGCATGCCTTGAGTAAGAAGAATACTCCCTTTGTTTGGGGAACTTTGCAATCAACCGCTTTTGATGAGCTCAAGTCTTTGCTTACTCATGCTCCGATTCTTGCTTTGCCCAATTTTGACAAAACTTTTGAGGTTCATTGTGATGCAAGTGGTACCGGAATTGGCGGAGTTTTGATGCAAGAAAACGAGCCATTGCTTATTTTAGTGAAAAACTCTCCGGTGCTCAACTTAATTATCCCATCTATGACAAAGTATTGTATGCTTTAGTGCGTGTGCTACATGTTTGGGAACATTACCTTAGACCTCATGAGTTTGTCATCCATACCGATCATGAAACGCTTAAGTACCTCAAAGGTCAAACTAAATTAAACAAGTGTCATGCAAAATGGAGTGAATTCATTGAATCTTTTCCTTATGTGATCAAGTACATTAAGGGTAAAGAAAATGTAGTTGCCGACGCTCTTTCACGCATATGCATGCTTGTCACTCAACTTGAGTTGAATGTTATTGGTTTTGAGCACATAAAAGGCTTGTATGAGCATGATCCATCTTTTGCTTCTCCTTATGCTAAGTGTTTGACGCATACGTTTTGGGAACAATATCACATCAAGGATGGTTATCTTATGAGAGCTAAAAAACTTTGCATTCCCGAGTCTTCTCTTCGTTTGCTCCTTTTGCAAGAGGCTCATGGAGGCGGACTCATGGGACACTTTGGACGGGACAAGACATTCGCCACGCTCTCCAACAACTACTTTTGGCCCAAGATGTTCATGACGTCTCACGCTTCACCAACCGATGCTATACATGTCGCAAAGCTAAGTCTAAAGCTCAATCTCATGGTCTTTACATGCCTCTTCCTATTCCCTATCAACCATGGGAAGACATTAGTATGGATTTTGTACTTGGTTTGCCTAGGACTCAAAATGGCAAGGATTCCGTCTTTGTTGTTGTGGATATATTTTCTAAGATGGCACATTTCATTCCTTGCAACAAGATAGACGATGCTTCACATGTTGCAAATCTCTTTTGTAGGGAAATCTTGCGACTCCATGGAGTACCAAAGACAATCGTCTCCGATCGTGACGTCAAGTTCTTGAGTTACTTTTGGAAGACCCTATGCGCCAAGCTCGGAATCAAGCTCTTGTTCTCATCGGCATACCATCCTCAAACCGACGGCCAAACGGAGGTGACGAACCGCACACTATCCACTCTACTTCGTGTCTTGATCAAGAAGAACATCAAGGAGTGGGAGGCATGTCTACCCATCGCCGAGTACGCCTACAACCGTGCAAGACATTCGACTACCGGCAAGTCCCCCTTCGAGGTTGTCTATGGCTTCAACCCATTGTCCCCATTGGACATTCTACCTCTCCCTCTACAAGAGCGCACCAACATGGATGCGAGTGCACGAGCAAGCTACATCAAGAAGATGCATGAGGATACAAGGCACACCATCGAGCGCCAAGTACAACGACTAGCGCCCAAGCTCAACGCCAACAAGCAGCCCAAGACATTCAACATTGGAGACCTCGTGTGGCTACACCTTCGCAAGGACCGCTTCCCCAACGAACGCAAGTCCAAGCTTCTCCCGTGAGCCGACGGACCCTTCAAGGTGCTAGCACGCTACAACGACAACGCCTACAAGATTGAACTCCCACGAGACAAGTACACCGTGAGCGACATCTTCAACGTCAAAGACCTCTCGCCTTTCCATGGTGATGAATATTTTGATCCGAGGTCGGATCTTTCCCAAGGAGGGAGATGATGCGGAGCATCCTTCCATCATCCCCATGGACTCTACATCGACACATCCAACCCCACGAGGACCCACGACGAGAGCTCGAGCACGTGCTATTCAATCCGAGGTTAACTCTCTCCTTGTTGAACTTCACTTTGACCCACTTGAGACATGGCTACTACCTCAAACGGAGATGCTTTATGTGCTCAGGTACCAGGTAAGCAACCAAGGAGAAGGAACGGTGCAAGACGGACATCAAGATCAAGGAAGCATTCAGACCAACCTGGAGGGACCGGTACAACCGCCCCACAACCGGCCGGGCGGAACAACCGGCCTACTACCGCCCAACAACCGGACGCTATTCGGTGATCAAGCGGTGCAAGGTCGGTACAAGACCGGATGTACCGTAAAACCCAAATGACCGAACTACTGCCCCACGATCGGTACAATCACTGGGGCCCCTGACGCCCACCGCAGGTTAACACTGACCCGGGCGGTAGTACCGCCTTCCTCGACCAGTACTTCCGCTCCCCTGCATCGCTGGTACAACCGCCTCGACCGAACAACCGGCCTGTCTCACAAGACAGGCTCGGGCATGAGGCCCATGTACCCCTTCACTTTGCCCCATTTGCACTAAGACTATAAATAGAACTCCCCCACCTCCTTATTAGGTTAGCTTAGGTTTAGCTCATGTTTGTGTGAGAGCCTTTGCTCATCCACTTGGTTACTTCTCCTCGGAGCTCAGGACCTCTTGGAGAAGATCCCCAAGCGGATTCAAGACCCCTTCTAGGGTGGACCCCATCAAGACCTCCTCTCGGAGAAGAACGGCTACTCGTGTATCCTTACCTTTGTTGATTGTGGATCATATGTACCTCTTTGTGTTCGGTGATCTAGCACTTGTGTGATTGATTCCTTGTTGGTTTAGTGATTTCTCTCTTGTTTCCTCCGTGTTTCCCTCTTGTTCTTCCGCGTGTTCTTCGTGATTCCCCGTAGGATCTGCTCCAACGTGAAAGATCATCCACGTAGGGTTCCGCCCTACATCATCTATGGTATCATGAGCCACGTTGATCACGTTTTTGGAGCCCCTACCCTCTTTTTCTAGCTTGATTTTGTTGTTTTTGTCCTAATTCCGAAAATTCCCCACAAAAATAGCCCCAATTTTTTTTTTTGTGATTTGTTTGTGAGTTGAGATTTTGTTGGATTTGGCCCATGGATTTGTGTTGCTGCGTGTGGATCTAGCTTTCCCCACCCTCCCCACCTCTTTCCATCCACGAAACCCACCCAATTTTGCCCCCGAAATCCTCCATTTCCGCCACAAAATTGTATCCCGACTCGAGCGGTACAACCGCCCCTCCGAGCGGTACCACCGCTGAGTACCTCGAGCGGTACAACCGCCCGTCCGAGCGGTACTACCGCCTGTGCCAATTTCAGCATTACGAAGTTTCACCATTTTCAGCATAACTTCCACATCCGAGTCCGATTTTTCGCGTTCGTTAGCTCGATGAGAAGCTATTGACATCCCCCATCCACCACCACTTTCCGTTTCCACCATTGTTGCTTTTGGTCTTTGAGAATTTGAGTTGTGGTTCCCGTGTCCTATTGTGTTTCGGCTATATAGGTACGGTTCGACGTCAACATAACCACCGCTCATCTTCGCCAAGGACTCATCATCGCCAAGGACGGTAACTTCGACGACATCTTTGTCATACCTTGCAATTGCATTGATACCCACATGGCCTTATTTTTGCGTAGCTTACCTATCGAGACTAGCCATTCGAGCTAATGGAACCGGGGAAGGCCTCCCTGTTTTTCTATAAAAAAAAGACATGCCTCATCCATTAATTAAATCTTATTGCTAAATCTCAGTTGACTGAAATTTAACAAAGTCTCAATCAACTTCACAACAGTTGGATAAACTGCGAGGGATGTGTGTTGGTCTAGGCACTATCTAGTTTCACCTCACGTGTATGGGTAAACAGCGGCGGTGATATGTCCCCGATATAGCGAGACCTAGCGTGCTCTCGCGTCAAAGCGCCTCAGTAAATGGGCCAGCCTAGGTGCGCGGGAGGCCACGACCTCACTTTTTTACTTTACTTTAAACTTCCAAATGTCTAAATAAATATATTACAAAAACACTTTGAATAAAACATTTGAAAAACTTGTTAACCAGAAATTAAAAAATGTTAAATGTGTGTAAACAAAATGTTTCTCATGTATACGAGAAATGTATACAAAAAATATAGCATATGTGTGAAGAAACTTAGTCATGTATTTAACAAATGTTAATGAAGCAATTGAAAAAAAGTTTAAAGAGTATTTAAAAAAAAATTAATCAATCATTGAAAAATGTTAAATGTATATCAAAAAATGTTGATGTATTCAAAAGAGTCAAACTTCATATTTAAAAGATGTTAATTAAGCATATGAAAATTTTAAAATGTGTATACAAAATGTTGATCATGTATTAAAAATTTATTAACATTGTTTGAAATTTTTAATCAAGTATTTAAAAAATGTGCATACAAAAAGTGTTGACCGTGAATTCCAAAAATATTAATCAAGCATTTAAAAAATGAAAATATTTCTCAAGTATACGAAAATTGTATACAAATAATATACAAAATGTGTGAAAATGTTGATCATGTATTTAGAAAATTTTAATCAATCATACAATAATATATTTTACAAGTATTAGAAAAATACAGATCAAGCATTTGAAAGATATTAAGGTGCATCGAAAAAATATTGGCCATGTATTAGAAAATAGTAATATTGTGTTTTTTAAATGTCAGTCAAGAATTTTAAAATGTTAGTGTTTATAGAAAAATGTTGATCATGTATTAAAAAATCTTATATTTAGAAAATTAAACAAGCATTTGAAAACTTTAAAAATGTGTGTAGAAAACAACGTGGACCATGTATTAGAAAAATGTTCTTGGCGTACATGAAAAATATAGAATGAAAACCAAAGATAAAGAAGACTGAGTAACAGGTGCAAAAAGAATGGAAAATAGTGAAAACTGAGTAAAAACAAAGAAGAAGAAGAAGAAGAAGAAGAAGAAGAAGAAGAAGAAGAAGAAGAAGAAGAAGAAGAAGAAGAAGAAGAAGAAGAAGAAAGGAAAAAACTGATTAAAAGCATGAAGGAAACAAAAACAAATCAAAGAAAAAAAGCAAAAAAAAAGATAAAGAAATAAAGAAAACTGATGAAAAACAAATAAAATATTGGTGAAAAGAAGAAGAAAAGCCAGTGCAAAAAGGAACAAAACAGAGAAAACCAAGACAGAAACATTAAAATCGAGATATAATTAAAAAAACGGAAAACAAAAGGAAACAGAAGAAAACTAAAAAAAATGCAGCGATAAAGAAATGAACGAATGAAACGGCGAACGACCAGGAAAACATGTTATACAGATCGGCCCATTCGCGCAGCGCTGCGGAAATCTTCAGGCAAGAGAGCTATCATTTCGCTGTAAGCAAGACATAGCTTGGTGTTCAAACAGGATAGATGCGGGAAGCGTGTACATTCTGGGCCTTTTCTCTTACACAAGGACGACTGGGCTCTTGTGGCTACGGTCTTCCTTGTTCTTTGACTTTTACTCCCTTTTTTAACATTACACTAGTGTCAAAAAGTCTTACATTATGGGACGGAGGGAGTACCTTTTTCTTTTTTTTCTTTTTTTCTCGTTGACCTGGGCTACTGTGTACAGGGGAGAGAGAGATGCTGGAATGGCGGGAGTTTTCGTTTTTCTGCATGGTTTTCTATTTGGTTTTATTTTTCCATTTTCTTGTAATTTTTCCACCTTGTGTACATAACAATAAAATCAAGATTTAGAAATATGGTTAAATCTTCACATTTGACATGCAACTATGTCGCCTTTTTTTCAGTTTTCATTTGTCTTTTTCTTTCTTTTACTTTCTGCATGATGCCCCACCCTCGCCTTCTACCTGCAACTTAAGTTGTAGATGGCTTTTTATTTTTACCCTTTACCCATATTTTCTTTTCATTTTTGCAAGGAGCGCCACCTTTGTACCCCATGTAACCATAGTCGTACCCGCAACTAGAATTAAAAATACAGTGTTTCTCTAGCTTTCGCGTATATTTTTCTCTCATTTTTTCTTATTTTTGTACGGCACCCCACCGTCGTACTCTGCATGCAACCACATTTGCACATAGTTTTTATTTATCTAATTTTTTAAACCTTATTTTTATTTTACTGTCATCGTGTTGATACAAAAAATGAAATTGAGATCTTAAAAAGATTAGTTTTAAAACTCAAATGATTTTTTTTACTAAGAGCTGCTTCTCTGTATGTGATTTTTATAATTAAACTTTCATATGTTTTTTAACTTTTTATTTCTTATATTTTACATTTATCTTATTGTTTTTGTGTTTGGGTTTCTGCATATGTTGTGTGGCGATTGCGTGTCCACCCTCAGCCCAAAATTGCACACATTGTAACTTAACTACAACCGCACTATGTGACACAACATACATCTGCAAGGGATACAACATACCTGCACCTAGAGAGGAGGGAGGGTGTGTGTGTACTTATTGTGTATTACCAACGACAGCATGGGGGCTCCCGCATAAAAAAAACGACAGCATGGGGGCGAGAGGATAAGTTCCTTTTTTGTATTTTTCTTCTTCACCGGGTGAAAGCAACATCCTTGGTCGAGACTCCCCTAGGGGATTTGTTTTTCACCTTGATGATTTTTTATAGTGAGAGGAGGGGTAGTTGCATGTCTATATTAGGAACACAACTACAAGCGGCGCCCCTGACCGCATGTCTTCAATGCGGCTGCAACTTTGTGGTGTTTATCTGGGAGGGGAAATTGCATGTCTACCACTGGGCATGCAATTGTAAGTGTTGCCCTTTGACTGCAACTGAACGTCTTCAACGCGGCTGCAGCTTTGTAGTGTTTTGTCAAGCAAAGAGGGCAGTTACATGTCTGACACTAGGCACATAACTGCAACTCATTGATGTTTTGCCGGAGGAGAGGGCGGTTACATGTCTACCACTAGCCACGCAACGATTAATGTCGCCCCCGACTGCAACTGCGTGTATGCGACGCGACTACAACTTAGTGGTGTTCCGTTGGGAGAGAGTCGGTTGCATGCCTACCACTAGGAATATAAGTGCATATGTTGTCCCCGATTGCAACTGCATGTCTTCACCGCAACTGTAACTCGTTGTTGTTTTGTCAGGGGAGGGGCAGTTGCATGTCTAACACTAGGCATGCAACTGCAAGTGTTGGCACTGTCTGCAATTGTATCTCTTCAACATGAGTGCAGTGGTGTTTTCTCGGATGCAGGGGCAATTGTATGTCTGTCATTAGGCACATAATTGCAAGAGTCGTGCTCGAATGCAACTACATGTCTTCAATGTGCATACAACTCAGTGGTGTTTTGTTGGTGAGAATACTCCCTCGTCCTCCTTGGTTTGCAGCCAATATTTGGCTGGCTAAATATTGGCAATAGCAAGACTTGTCAAATATTGGCATCTTTATGTGAGATAGGCAAGACAACTTTGTAACAAATCAATTAGTAGCCAATATTTGGCACAATGCCAAACATTGCCATGCCAATTCTTGGCACTGAACCAATTATGCTCATTGGTGCTCCTGGGCCCGACGCGGTGTTATCCACCTTGGCGCTCCTGGGCCCGACGAATGTGGCCCGCTAGTTGATTATCTTGGGGGTCCTCGTCTCAGCCCATATGATTTGGAGCCGACGTGCCAGGCACCACCTAGTGCAGGACACCATCAAGTGTAAGGGTGAAGTAGCCCAGCGGCAAGTATTTCACTCAACTAGAGAACCAAGGTTACCAATCGGGTAGGGGCTTCTACCAGCGAACAATGCAAGCAGTACCTGCACACAAGACATAACAACAACTTGTCCCCAACACGGTAAGAGAGTTGTCAAGCCCTTGTGTTGGGGATATGACTATTGGGTATGACTCGCCAGGAGGGGCCTGGTTATCCCAATGGCGGTTCATCATAACAAAGCCCATGAGGATATAGAAGATGGCGATTTATGAAGGAGACTGTTGGGGAACGCAGTAATTTCAAAAAAAATCCTACGCACACACAAGATCTATGTGATGCATAGCAACGAGCGGGAGAGTGTTGTCCACGTACCCTCATAGACCGCAAGCGGAAGCGTTTTATTAACGCGGTTGATGTAGTCGTACGTCTTCACGATCCGACCGATCCAAGTACCGAAACCACGGAACCTCCGAGTTCAGCACATGTTCAGCTCGATGACGTCCCTCGTACTCTTGATCCAGTTGAGGCCGAGGGAGGGATTTGTCAGCACGACGGCATGGTGACGATGATGATGAAGTTACCGGCGCAGGGCTTCGCCTAAGCACTACGACGTATGACCGAGGTGTGTAACTGTGGAGGGGGGCACCGCACACGGCTAAAAGATCAATTTGTGTGTTCTAGGGTGCCCCCCTGCCCCTGTATATAAAGGAGGGAGGGAGGAGGAGGTCGGCCCTCATAGGGTGCGCCCAAGGTGTGGAGTCCTACTAGGACTCCCTAGTCCTAGTAGGATTCCACCTCCTACAAGGAATAGGAAAAGGGGAAGGAAGAAGGAGAAGGAAGGAAGGGGGCGCCCCCTCTCCCTAGTCCAATTCGGACCAGTCCATGGGGAGGGGTGCGGCCACCCTTGAGGCCTTTTCTCTCCTTTTCTGTATGGCCCATTAAGGCCCAATACGAATTCCCGTAACTCTCTGGTACTCCAAAAAATACATGAATCACTCGGAACCTTTCCGATGTCCGCATATAGCCTTCCAATATATCGACCTTTACGTCTCGACCATTTCGAGACTCCTCGTCATGTCCATGATCTCATCCGGGACTCCGAACAAACTTCGGTCATCAAATCACATAACTCTTTAATACAAATCGTCATCGAACGTTAAGCGTGCGGACCCTACGGGTTCGAGAACTATGTAGACATGACCGAGACACCTCTCTAGTCAATAACCAATAACGGAACCTGGATGCTCATATTGGATCCCACATACTCTACGAAGATCTTTATCGGTCATACCGCATAACAACATACGTTGTTCCCTTTGTATCGGTATGTTACTTGCCCGAGATTCGATCGTCGGCATCTCAATAACTAGTTCAATCTCATGACCGACAAGTCTCTTTACTCGTTCCGTAATGCATCATCCCGTAACTAACTCATTAGTCACATTGCTTGCAAGTCTTATAGTGATGTGCATTACCGAGAGGGCCCAGAGATACCTCTCCGACAATCGGAGTGACAAATCCTAATCTTGATCTATGCCAACTCAACAAACACCATCGGAGACACCTGTAGAGCATCTTTATAGTCACCCAGTTACGTTGTGACATTTGATAGCACATAAAGTGTTCCTCCGGTATTCGAGAGTTGCATAATATCATAGTCATAGGAACATGTATAAGTCATGAAGAAAGCAATAGCAACATACTAAACGATCAGGTGCTAAGCTAACGGAACGGGTCAAGTCAATCACATCATTCTCAAATGATGTGATCCCGTTCATCAAATGACAACTCATGTCTATGGATAGGAAACTTAACCATCTTTGATTAACGAGCTAGTCAAGTAGAGGCATACTAGTGACTCTTTGTTTGTCTATGTATTCACACATGTACTAAGTTTCCGGTTAATACAATTCTAGCATGAATAATAAACATTTATCATGAAATAAGGAAATAAATAATAACTTTATTATTGCTTCTAGGGCATATTTCCTTCAGTCTCCCACTTGCACTAGAGTCAATAATCTAGATCACATCACCATCACCATGTGATTAACACTCATAGTTCACATCGCCATGTGACCAACACCCAAAGGGTTTACTAGAGTCAATAATCTAGTTCACATCACTATGTGATTAACACCCAAATAGTACTTAGGTGTGATCATGTTTTGCTCGTGAGAGAAGTTTTTAGTCTACGGCTCTGCCACATTCAGATCCATAAGTATTTTGCAAATTTCTACAATGCTCTGCATGGAGCTACTCTAGCTAATTGCTCCCACTTTCAATATGTATCCAGATTGAGACACAGAGTCATCTGGATAGGTGTAAAAGCTTGCATCGACGTAACTCTTTACACGAACTCTTTGTTACCTCCATAACCGAGAAATATTTCCTTAGCCTTCTAAGGATAATTTTGACCGCTGTTCAGTGATCTACTCCTAGATCACTATTGTTCCCTATTGCCAAACTCATGGTGAGGTACACAATAGCTGGTACACAGCATAGCATACTTTATAGAACCTATGACTAAGGCATAGGGAATGACTTTCATTCTCTTTCTATTTTCTGCCGTGGTCGGGTTTTGAGTCTCACTCAACTTCACACCTTTCAACACAGTCAAGAACTCCTTCTTTGACTGTTCCATTTTGAACTACTTCAAAATCTTGTCAAGGTATGTAATCATTGAAAAATATTATCAAGCGTCTTGATCTATCTCTATAGATCTTGATGCTCAATGTGTAAGGAGCTTCACCGAGGTCTTTCTTTGAAAAACTCCTTTCAAACACTCCTTTATGCATTCCAGAAAATTCTACATCATTTCTGATCAACAATATGTCACTCACATATACTTATCAGAAAGGCTGTAGTGCTCCCACTCACTCTCTTGTAAATACAGGCTTCACTGTAAGTCTGTATAAAACTATATGCTTTGATCAACTCATCAAAGTGTATATTCCAACTCTGAGATGCTTGCACCAGTCCATAGATGGATCGCTGGAGCTTTCACACTTTGTTGGCATCTTTAGGATCGACAAAACCTTCTAGTTACATCATATACAACTCTTCTTTAAGAAATCCATTAAGGAATGCAGGTTTGACATTCATTTGCTAAATTTCATAAAATGCGGCAATTGCTAACATGATTCGGACAGACTTTTAAGCATCGATACAAGTGAGAAAATCTCATCGTAGTCAACACCTTGAACTTGTCGAAAACATTTTTGCGACAACTCGAGCTTTGTAGATAGTAACACTACTACCAGTGTTCGTCTTCCTCTTGAAAATCCATTTATTCTCTATTGCTTGCCGATCATCGGGCAAGTCAACCAAAGTCCATACTTTGTTCTTATACATGGATCCCATCTCAGATTTCATGGCCAAAATCCATTTTGCGGAATCTGGGCTCATCATCGCTTCCTCATAGTACATAGGTTCGTCATGGTCAAGTAACATGACTTCCAGAACAGGATTACCGTACCACTCGGGTGCAGATCTTACTCTGGTTGACTTACAAGGTTCGGTAGTAACTTGATCTGAAGTCTCATGATCACTATCATTAACTTCCTCACTAATTGGTGTAGGAATCACTGGAACTGATTTCTATGATGATCTACTTTCCAATTCGGGAGCAGGTACAATTACCTCATCAAGTTCTACTTTCCTCCCTGTCGTGGTTTTGTCATGGCAGATGTCCTAGCGTGAGGACTTAGTCGTGAGGCCAACGCATCTATGTGGTAGCTTGAGAGGGGTTGATCGGGACGAGAGACGCGAGGCAGATCAACACACAAGACAAGGGTTTAGACAACTTCAGGCCCCGGGAAACATCATCCGGTAAAAACCCTACATGTTGTTTGTGGCTAGGTCTCATTATCATCACGAGAGAGTCGCCGGTAAACCGGCTCTTTGTGTCTAGCCCTAGAGATTGTCTCTTCTTGCTTGTCCTCCTTTGGGGAGCCCTGCTCCTCCTTATATAAGTTGAAGGGGTGCGTTACATGTGGAGTCCTATTAGGATTAGGACTGGTCTACCTTCTAATACAAACCGGATATAAGTTTGGGTCTTGACTCTTTTTAAGGGTAATGTTCCTCACGCCTTTCCTCTTAAATCGGCCGACTATTAACATAAACCGGCCTACTGGGCCATGGACCTTGTCATCCGTCTGTCCCGCTCACCGGGTTACCAGTGAGTCATAATGTTCAGACAGGTTGCTTGTAAACCGTCTGGTCAGGGCAGGTCGCCAGTGAATCGCCAAGTGTCAACTGGGTCTCAAGTAAACCACCAACCCCGGCTGGGTCATATTTCCGGCCGGTTCATACCACGGGGTATATCCTCGACATTAGCCCCCAGTTTAATTTGGATTTATCCATGTTAAACTGATCCTGTAAAACAAACACAAGAACAATTTTGACAGATTGTGTTCTGGGTTAAAAATTCTTGTAAGCCGGCATCTGATCATCCTTAAGTCCTTGTCATTCCCTCCTTCTAGAAAATCCGGGTCAATAGGCTAACTTCATAATCAACTTGCTTTGTAGAAGAAATATTGTAAATAAAGAATCCATTTGAGTCTGTCTTCAATGCTCTGATTTGACAAAAATATTGGTCTTCAAATATCCAACTGAACTTCAGCCGGCTTGAAAATGTAGAACTTGCCGGTTTATGATCTCCACCATTGTCGGGTTATAAAAACTGATAATTCCGGGTCATGATTGTTGCCAACGCCGGTTCATGATTATTGATGACGTCGGGTTATGATTGTTGCAGACACCGGGTCATAATGATTGGTGATGCCGGGTCAATCTGGTTTGCTCAAAACTGAGAATTTGAAAATATTTCTCCCTTATATCCGTGTTACCTGTAGCCCCCAAGTCTTGAGCAGAGCAAAGTGATAGCTTAAGACTTGTTTCAATATAAATACTGCCACTTTTGAAGAAATCCATGTTGTTCATCCCAGTCACTAGTAAAACTTGAATACTCCATATTATGTAGCCCCCAAGTGCCAGGTTGTCATGCTTGCAGCAACCTGGGACTTGTAACTGCCTGATGCTCAAAAAACTTCAACCAGTGTAGCCCCCAAGTGCCGGGTCATTATGCAATAATAAGCAGGGACTTTATAGATATGCTCATGTAGACTTTGAACAGCAACATGTAGCCCCCAAGGGCCGGCTAAGTAAGATAATATTGAGCTGGGACTTAATATATACTTCATTGAGAATAACATCATATGATGTAACTCCACCATGGGGCTTTGAACCCACGTCCACAAGGTTAAGAGCTTTGTGCTTTACCAACTGAAAGCGATGGACCTTTCAATATAATGGTTTTAAGACTTTTGTACCTTGAATTGTTGACAGGAGCAATTGGTAGCCCCCAAGGGCCGGCTCATTACAATGTGATGAGTCAGGTATTCAATAAGGTGAGCAAAAAATGACTTTGCATTAGCCCCCAAGTGTCATGGTGCATGCTTGAAGCGACATGAGACTTGCATATTTGATGTAATCTTACTTGAATAATATAGCCCCCAAGTGCCGGGTCGTAAGCAGCGACTCGGGACTATTCCTTCAATTGTAGAATAAATCATATCCATTGATAAAATAATAGCCATTGCGCTAAAGCGACTTTGAAAACCTCAATCATAATACTGGTTATTGATAACCATAATAAAATCCAGCCATGTTGGCTATTTGAAGATTTGAATAATATAATCCAATGATTTATGAGCGCATGATTCCAATGGCGCAATCCAAATATATACTGGCGACTTATAATCCCAAGCTAGTCCGGGTTAATAAACACTCGATAATTTATCATCATACTGGCGACTTATAGTCGAAAGCTAGGCCGGGTTAATAAACGCCGGTGATTTATAATCATGCTTTATTCAACCTGTTTCTGCATACAACAAGTTTAAAATATCCTGGCGGTTTACCGCCGGACAGGTCATAATGCCCAACATATAACCCGGGTTTATAACCAAGGCCGCACTTAAGAAAAATCAAATATGAAATATCTCATACCTGTGACATTGAATCACATCGTTGGTTTACCAACTTTTTGTAGTAAGGGTGATAACCCCAATCTTGAGTACTGATAACTCCTTCCATATTATGTCGGTTTATGATAAAACCGTACCGGGTTGTGATAAACACCGGATTATCTATATATAACACTGGTGACTGATAGTCGAAACCAGACCGGGTTAACAAGCGCTGGACTATAATTGATCATGTAGTGACAACTTGTAGTTGAAAGCTGAGCCGGGTTAATGAACCATGTTTTATTGATGGCCCACAAGTATGGGGGATCTATCGTAGTCCTTTCGATAAGTAAGAGTGTCGGACCCAACGAGGAGCAGAAGGAAATGATAAGCGGTTTTCAGCAAGGTATTCTCTGCAAGAACTGAAATTATAGGTAACAAATAGTTTTGTGATAAGATAATTTGGAACGAGCAACAAGTAACAAAAGTAAATAAAGTGCAGAAAGGTGGCCCGATCCTTTTTGTAGCAAAGGACAAGCCTGGGAAAACTCTTATATAAAGGAAAGCGCTCCCGAGGACACATGGGAATTATCGTCAAGCTAGTTTTCATCACGTTCATATGATTCGCGTTCGGTACTTTGATAATTTGATATGTGGGTGGACCGGTGCTTGGGTGCTGCCCTTACTTGGAAAAGAATCCCACTTATGATTAACCCCGATTGCAAGCATCCACAACTACAAAAGAAGTATTAAGGTAAACCTAACCATAGCATGAAACATATGGATCCAAATCAGCCCCTTACGAAGCACCGCATAAACTAGGGTTTAAGCTTCTGTCACTCTAGCAACCCATCATCTACTTATTACTTCCCAATGCCTTCCTCTAGGCCCAAATAATGGTGAAGTGTCATGTAGTCGACGTTCACATAACACCACTAGAGGATAGGCAACATACATCTCATCAAAATATCGAACGAATACCAAATTCACATGACTACTAATAGCAAAACTTCTCCCATGTCCTCAGGAACAAACGTAACTATTCACAAAGCATATTCATGTTCACAATCAGAGGAGTATTAATATGCATAAAGGATCTGAACATATGATCTTCCACCAAATAAACCAACTAGCATCAACTACAAGGAGTAATCAACACTACTAGCAACCTACAGGTACCAATCCCAGACTTAGAGACAAGAATTGGATACCAGAGAGGAACTAGGGTTTGAGAGTAGATGGTGCTGGTGAAGATGTTGATGGAGATTGCCCTCACCCGATGAGAGGAGCGTTGGTGATGACGATGGCGATGATTTCCCCCTCCCGGAGGGAAGTGTCCCCAGCAGAACAGCTCTGCCGGAGCCCTAGATTGGTTCCGCCTCATGGCGGCGGAGTCTCGTCCCAAAAGCTTGCTTCTGATTTTTCTTCGGACGAAAGACTTCATATAGCAGAAGATGGGCATCGGAGGGCCAACAGGGGGTACACGAGGCAGGGGGCGCGCCCGTCACCCTCGTGGCCAGGGTGTGGGCCCCACTTGTATTTCTTTCATTCAATATTTTTTATTATTTCCAAAAATGACTTTCGTGGAGAGGACTTTTGGAGTTGTGCAGAATAGGTCTCTAATATTTTCTCCTTTTCCAGCCAAGAATTCCAGCTGCCGGCATTCTCCCTCCTTATGTAAACCTTGTAAAATAAGAGAGAATAGGCATAAGTATTGTGACATAATGTGTAATAACAGCCCATAATGCAATAAATATCGATATAAAAGCATGATGCAAAATGGACGTATCAACTCCCCCAAGCTTAGACCTCGCTTGTCCTCAAGCGGAAGCCGATAACGATAAATATGACCACATGTTTAGAGGTAGAGGTGCCGATAAAATAAATTATGGACATGAGGGCATCATGATTATTCTCATAACAGCAACATATATGGATATTGTCATATGATTTCTTATGCTCAAGTAATAATCTATTCACAATGCGAAGTATGAATCAGAAACTTTATTGAGAACTAACAAACTATAATCTCAGTCACTGAGGCAATTGCAATTTATCATAACATCAGAAAGAGTCTATGTCAGAGCTTTCTAGCAAGTCCACATACTCAACTATCATTTAGTCTTACCCTCAAAAAAAAAACTATCATTTAGTCTTTCATAATTGCTAACACTCACGCAATACTTGTGGTTATGGAGTTTTAATCGAACACAGAGAAAGATAGGGGCTTATAGTTTCGCCTCCCAACCTTTTACCTCAAGGGTAATGTCAACAATAATAGTTCATGCCAACTTACATACAATTATATATATATATATATATATATATATATATATATATATATATATATATATATATCGGATCTTTCCAACACAATCGTGCTTGCCAAAGGATAAAATATTAAAAGGAAAGGTGAAGATGACCATGACTCTTGCATAAGGTAGAAGATAATAGTAAAAGATAGGCCCTTCGCAGAGGGAAGCAGAGGTTGCCATGCGCTTTCAAGGTTGGATGCACAAAATCTTAATGCGAAAGAACGTCACTTTATATTGCCACTTGTAATATTGACCTTTATTATGCAGTCCGTCGCTTTTATTTCTTCCACATCACAAGATCGTATAAAGCTTATTTCCTCCACACCAATCAATCATACATATTTAGAGAGCAATTTTTATTGCTTGCACCGATGACAACTTACTTGAAGGATCTTACTCAATCCATAGGTAGATATTGTGGACTCTCATGGCAAAACTGGTTTAAGGGTTTTTGGAAGCACAAGTAGTATCTCTACTTGGTGCAAAGAATTTGGCTAGCATGAGGGGGAAAGGCAAGCTCAACATGTTGGATGATCCATGACAATATAGTTTATCTCAGATATAAGAAAGCATAACCCATTACGTTGTCTTCCTTGTCCAACATCGACTCTTTAGCATGTCATATTTTAATGAGTGCTCCCAATCATAAAAGATGTCCAAGATAGTATGTTTATATGTGAAACCTCTCTTTCTTTATTACTTCCTATCAAAACTCAAAACTAAGTCATACTAAAACTTTATTCTGCTAGATCAAGATACTACTAAAAGGATCAAACTAAGAAAAAGCGTAAAGATAGAGATGTGGTGGTGATACGATATCAAGGCACCTCCCCCAAGCTTGGCAGTTGCCAAGGGGAGTGCCCATACCCACGTGATTATATCTCCTTCTTCGGAGGTGGTGATGATGGAGTTGTTGATGATGACAGTTGTGCCTTTAGCTTCTTCATACTGTAATTGAGAAGGGCAATTTCCTCCTTTAAATCATCGACCTCCGATTCCAGCCTCAAGATCTTGTCACATAAATCTCCTTTGCTTTTCTACCGAAAACGAGAAGGAATAGATCAGTTGTTAGACAGTTTAGCCCTCTTAGGGAGACTGGATTTCTTGAACTTCATGTGCATATCCCCAGGTTGAGGTAGAGGGACATCCTCCTCCTCCGAACTTGAATCATTGATCCTCATCAAATGAGCATCCTCCTCCTCATCCGTAGTTCGACTACAAGGAGATAGATCCCCATAGGTCTTTGGGTCAGCAATGAGGTGTGAGACATAGCTCTCTCTGTCGGAATCCTGAGATGACATCTTGCTCAAAATCTGCTACAGAAACAACTCGAAACGAAAATAGAGGATAATTGCGTGATACAGGAGTCAAAACCTTTGGGAGATTATATAATGAATTTTTACCGACCAAAATACGTATCCTGCAAGATAACGGAGTCCGGAGAGCACACGAGGTGCCCACGAGGCAAGGGGGCGTGCCCAGGGGGTAGGGCGCGCCCTCCAACCTCATGGAGCCCTCGTGCCCTTTCCGGACTGCTTCTTATTTTTCTATTTTTCTAAATATTCCAAAACGGTGAAAAATTGCCATCGGAACTGTTTTGGAGTTGGTTTACTTACCGTACCACATACCTATTCCTTTTCGGAGTCTGAAACGTTCCGGGAAGTGTCCCTTATGTATTCCTCCGGGGTTACTGTTTCAATAACATTGGTTTCGACATTTATGGGGTTACCTGAGATATAATGTTTGATTCTTTGACCGTTCACCACCTTCGGATTTGTGCCCTCGAAGTTGTTGACTTTTATGGCACCGGAACGATAGACCTCCCCGATAACGTATGGACCTTCCCATTTGGAGAGAAGTTTTCCTGCAAAAAATCTTAAATGAGAGTTGTATAGCAATACATAATCTCCTACATGAAACTCATGCTTTTGTATTCTTTTATCATGCCATATTTTAAGTTTTTCTTTAAACAATTTGGCATTCTCATAGGCTTGGGTTCTCCATTCATCAAGTGAGCTAATGTCAAATAACCTCTTCTCACCGCAAGAAGTTTGAAATCATAATTGAGCTCTTTAATAGCCCAATAAGCCTTATGTTCTAGTTCGAGAGGTAGGTGACATGCTTTTCCATAAACCATTATATACGGAGACATACCCATAGGATTTTTATATGCAGTTCTATAGGCCCATAATGCATCATCAAGTTTCTTGGACCAATTCTTTCTAGATCTATTGACAGTCTTTTGCAAAATTAATTTGAGCTCTCTATTACTCAATTCTACTTGACCACTAGACTGCGGGTGATAAGGAGATGCAATTCTATGATTAACATCATACTTAGCAAGCATTTTATGAAAAGCACCATGAATAAAATGTGAACCACCATCAGTCATTAAATATCTTGGGACTCCAAACCTCGGAAAAATAACTTCTTTAAGCATCTTAATAGAAGTGTTATGATCAGCACTACTAGTTGTAATAGCTTCTACCCACTTAGTAACGTAATCAACAACAACTAAAATATGTGTGTATCCATTGGAGGTAGGAAAAGGTCCCATATAATTAAAGCCCCAAACATCAATTGGTTCAATAACAAGTGAATAGTTCATAGGCATTTCTTGACGTCTACTAATATTACCAATTCTTTGACATTCATCGCAAGATAAAACAAACTTACGGGCATCCTTGAAGAGAGTAGGCCAATAAAAACCGGATTGCAATACCTTATGTGCAGTTCTGTCTCCAGCGTGGTGTCCTCCATAAGCTTCGGAGTGACACTTGCATAGGATATGTTCCTGTTCATGCTCAGGTACACAAAGTCTAATAACACCATCTACTCCTTCTTTATAAAGATGTGGGTCATCCCAAAAATAATGTCTCAAATCATAGAAGAACTTTTTCTTTTGTTGGTATGTGAAACTAGGTGGTATAAATTTAGCAACAATGTAATTAGCATAATCAGCATACCATGGAGTAGTACGAGAAGCATTTATGACATTTAATTGTTCATCAGGAAAGCTATAATCAATAGGTAGTGGGTCATCAAGAACATTTTCCAACCTAGACAAGTTGTCTGCAACGGGATTCTCAGCTCCCTTTCTATCAATAATATGCAAATCAAATTCTTGTAACAAGAGAACCCATCTAATAAGTCTAGGTTTAGCATCTTTCTTATCCATAAGATATTTAATAGCAGCATGATCAGTGTGAATAGTTACTTTAGAATCAACAATATAAGGTCTGAACTTATCACAAGCAAATACAACTGCTAAGAATTCTTTTTCAGTAGTAGCATAATTTCTCTGAGCATTGTCTAGAGTTTTACTAGCATATTGAATAACATTTAATTTCTTATCAACTCTTTGCCCTAGAACAGCACCTACAACATAATCACTGGCATCACACATAATTTCAAAGGGTAAATTCCAATCAGGTGGCTGAACAATAGGTGCAGAGATCAATGCTTTCTTAAGTATTTCAAATGCTTCTACACAATCATCATCAAAGACAAATGGTATATCTTTCTGCAATAAATTAGTGAGAGGCCGAGAAATTTTGGAGAAGTCCTTAGTGAACCTCCTATAAAAGCCGGCATGACCAAGGAAACTTCTTATACCTTTGATGTCCTTGGGACATGGCATCTTCTCAATAGCATCAACTTTAGATTTATCAACTTCAATACCTCTTTCAGAAATTTTATGCCCCAAGAGAATACCTTCATAAACCATAAAGTGGCACTTTTCCCAATTCAAAACAAGATTAGTTTCTTCACATCTCTGCAAAACTCGATCAAGGTTGCTCAAGCAATCATCAAAAGAGGATCCATAAACGGAGAAATCATCCATGAAAACCTCACATATCTTTTCACAAAAGTCAGAGAATATAGTCATCATGCATCTTTGAAAGTTAACAAGTGCATTACATAAACCAAAAGGCATACGTCTATAAGCAAAAGTACCGAAAGGGCAAGTAAAAGTGGTCCTTGATTGATCATCGGCTAACACAGGTATTTGAGAGAAACCAGAGTAACCATCTAGAAAGAAAAAATGTGTATGTTTGGATAATCTTTCTACCATTTGATCGATGAAAGGTAAGGGGTAATGATCTTTTTTAGTAGCTTTATTTAATTTGCGGAAATCAATTACCATCCTATAACCTGTGATAATTCTTTTCGGAATCAATTCATCTTTATCATTAGGAACGACAGTAATACCTCCCTTCTTAGGGACACAATGGACAAGGCTTACCCACTGACTATCAACAACGGGATAAATTATACCTGCCTCAAGGAGCTTTAGTATTTCCTTTCTTACCACTTCTTTCATCTTAGGATTCAACCATCGTTGGTGATCATGAACTGGTTTGGCATCTTTCTCCAAATTTATTTTATGTTGACATAGAGTGGGACTAATGCCGTTAAGATCCTCAAGAGTATATCCAATAGCAGCACGGTGCTTCTTCAGAGTTTCCAATAATCTCTCTTCTTCATGCTCTGAAAGGTTAGCACTAATAATAACAGGATATATCTTCTTCTCATCAAGATAAGCATATTTAAGAGTATCAGGTAATGGTTTGAGCTCAAACACGGGATCACCCTTGGGTGGAGGAGGATCCTAGGATTTCAACAGCAAATTGTGTTTCAGGATGGGTTCCTGTTTAAAGAATACTTCATCTATTTCCCTTCTTTCATTCATAAACATATCATTTTCATGGTCTAGCAAATATTGTTCTAAAGGATCACTAGGAGGTACGCCAATAGAAGCAAGATCAATAATTTCAACTTTACTAGGCAACTCTTCCTCACGGTGTTGTCTACGAAATTTAGAGAAGTTAAACTCATGAGACATATCAGCTAGACCAATAGTAACAACATCCTTTTTGCAATCTATCTTAGCATTAACAATGTTTAAGAAGGGTCTACCAAGTATAATGGGACAAAATCTATCTTGTGGGGAACCAAGAACAAGAAAATCAGCAGGATATTTAGTTTTCCCACACAAGATTTCAACATCTCTAACAATACCAATGGGTGATATGGTATCTCTATTGGCAAGCTTAATGGTAACATCAATATCTTCTATCTCAGTAGGTGCAATATCATGCATAATTTCTTTGTATAAGTCGTGAGGTATAGCACTAGCACAAGCACCCATGTCACATAAGACATGATAACAATGATCTCCTATTTTAACTGAAATAACAGGCATGCCTACCACGGGTCTATGTTTATCTTTAGCACAAGGTTTAGCAATTCTAGCAGTTTCATCACAGAAATAAATAACATGCCCATCAATATTATCAGCCAAGAGGTCTTTAACAATATCAATATTAGGTTCAACTTTAATTTGTTCAGGAGGTGTATAGGTTCTAATATTGCTTTTACGAACCACAATTGAAGCTTTAGCATGATCTTTTATCCTAACAGGAAAAGGTGGTTTCTCTACATAAGCAGTAGGAACAATAGGATCATTATAAGTGATAGTCTTTTCTTCAACTTTAATAGGTGCAGCTACTTTTACTTCTATGGGAGGATGAAACCACTTCTCTTTAGGGAGATCAACATAAGCAGCAAAAGATTCACAGAAAGAAGCTACTATCTCAGAGTCAAGTCGATATTTTGTGCTAAATTAACGGAAAACATCGGTATCCATAAAAGATTTAACACAATCAAACTTAGGTGTCATACCTGACTCCTTAGCTTCGTCGAGGTCCCAATCTTCAGAGTTGCGTTTAATTCTTTCCAATAAATCCCATTTGAATTCAATAGTCTTCGTCATAAAAGAGCCAGCACAAGAAGTATCGAGCATGGTGCGATTGTTATCAGAAAGCCGAGCATAAATTTTTTGAATAATTGCCTCTCTTGGGAGCTCATGATTGGGGCATGAATATAACAATGATTTAAGCCTCCCCCAAACTTGAGCGATGCTTTCTCCTTCGCGAGGCCAAAAATTATATATATAATTGCGATCATGATGAACCAAGATGCACAGGATAAAACTTCTGATGAAATTCCAATTTCAATCGTTTGTAGTTCCATGATCCCATATCATCACATAGCCTATACCATGTCAATGCATCTCCCTTCAAAGATAAAGGGAACACCTTCTTCTTAATAACATCATCGGGTATACCTACAAGCTTAAATAATCCACAAACTTCATCCACATATATTAGGTGCTCATCAGGATGCATTGTTCCATCTCCTGCAAAAGGATTAGCTAGCAGTTTTTCCAACATACCCGAAGGAATTTCAAAGTAGACATTTTCATTTTCATTAGGTTTAGTAGGTTGAGGAGCAACTCTTTGCTCGACTGGTCGGGGTGAAGATACCCCGAACAAGCCCCTCGGAGGATTACTTTCCATAGTAACAAGTGACAGTAAATTTCAGCACACTATATAAATTTTTCCTTACCAAATTCCACCTACCAAAGGCGCTTCACTCCCCGACAGCGGCGCGGAAAAGAGTCTTGATGACCCATAAGTATAGGGGATCTATCGTAGTCCTTTCGATAAGTAAGAGTGTCGAACCCAACGAGGAGCAGAAGGAAATGATAAGCGGTTTTCAGCAAGGTATTCTCTGCAAGAACTGAAATTATAGGTAACAAATAGTTTTGTGATAAGATAATTTGGAACGAGCAACAAGTAACAAAAGTAAATAAAGTGCAGAAAGGTGGCCCGATCCTTTTTGTAGCAAAGGACAAGCCTGGGAAAACTCTTATATAAAGGAAAGCGCTCCCGAGGACACATGGGAATTATCGTCAAGCTAGTTTTCATCACGTTCATATGATTCGCATTCGGTACTTTGATAAATTGATATGTGGGTGGACCGGTGCTTGGGTGCTGCCCTTACTTGGAAAAGCATCCCACTTATGATTAACCCCTATTGCAAGCATCCGCAACTACAAAAGAAGTATTAAGGTAAACCTAATCATAGCATGAAACATATGGATCCAAATCAGCCCCTTTACGAAGCAACGCATAAACTAGGGTTTAAGCTCATCACTCTAGCAACCCATCATCTACTTATTACTTCCCAATGCCTTCCTCTAGGCCCAAATGATGGTGAAGTGTCATGTAATCGACGTTCACATAACACCACTAGAGGATAGGCAACATACATCTCATCAAAATATCGAACGAATACCAAATTCACATGACTACTAATAGCAAGACTTCTCCCATGTCCTCAGGAACAAACGTAACTACTCACAAAGCATATTCATGTTCACAATAATAGGAGTATTAATATGCATAAAGAATCTGAACATATGATCTTCCACCAAATAAACCAACTAGCATCAACTACAACGAGTAATCAACACTATTAGCAACCTATAGGTACCAATCCCAGACTTAGAGACAAGAATTGGATACAAGAGAGGAACTAGGGTTTGAGAGGTGATGGTGCTGGTGAAGATGTTGATGGAGATTGCCCTCTCCCGATGAGAGGAGCGTTGGTGATGATGATGGCGATGATTTCCCCCTCCCGGAGGGAAGTGTCCCCAGCAGAACAGCTCTGCCGGAGCCCTAGATTGGTTCCGCCAAGGTTCCGCCTCGTGGCGGCGGAGTCTCGTCCCGAAATCTTGATTATGATTTTTCTTCGAACGAAAGACTTCATATAGCAGAAGATGGGCATCGGAGGGCCAACAGGGGGCCCACGAGGCAGGGGTTGCGCCCCCCACCCTCGTGGTCAGGGTGTGGGCCCCCACTTGTATTTCTTCCGCTCAGTATTTTTTATTATTTCCAAAAATGACTTTTGTGGAGTTTTAGGACTTTTGGAGTTGTGTAGAATAGGTCTCTAATATTTGCTCCTTTTCCAACCTGAATTCCAAATGCCGCATTCTCCTCCTTATGTAACCTTGTAAAATAAGAGAGAATAGGCATAAGTATTGTGACATAATGTGTAATAAAAGCCCATAATGCAATAAATATCGATATAAAAGCATGATGCAAAATGGACGTATCATTTATCAAAACCATTATAAATCTCATCAAAGGAGGAAAAAACTTGGCAAATAAAAGCATATGAAAAGTTTTGGTCGAGGCTTTTCACGGGCTGCCAGGCCCCAAATTCGAGGCTTTTCATGGGCTGCCAGGCCGCTGAGTTAAACCATTTTACAAAGCCTTTTAAGATGCACCTCAATCTTTAACCAATCGTCGTTTTAACTTTGACAAGTTCAGGGTCTTATGAGATTGACTTGTCAAAGTTCGACGGGTCATACTAGGTTTACCTGGACGGAGTGACTTACTTAAAAAAGGCAGGCTAACCCGGGGTTTTAGGTGTATACACCAGGCTTCCAAGCCGTGGCTTGATAGCCTATTACAAGTGTAGATTCTTTGTTCATTGTGATAGCAAAGAATCCCCAAGCAATATTTTGAGATGTGCTTAGTGGGTGCCTATGTTTGAGTTGTTCTTTTGCAACACTCTCTTTGGCCCCTAAGTAATTTTCTTTTGGCCTTGAGCCGATCAAGAGGTGTAGCTATGGTTTGAATACGACCAAGCCCCCAAGTGATCAATAATGTGATAAGGCAATAAGGCAGGATACCCATGTTTGAACCACAAGATCATGGCAGCAGGTCCTCTTAGGCAACCTTTAACTCTTTGCAAGAGATAAATTCTTCTTGAACCGGGATTTTGAACCGGATATTGAGAGCTTCAAAGCTTTGTGGGAGACATCTTTCCCTTGAACCGGATTTTAAACCGGAATCTTCATTTTTAGCCGGAAATTTTCTGACGGCCTTTAAACTCGAACTCGCGAGAAGTTAATTCCTTTTTGAACCTGACATTTTTAAACCGGATTTGAGAGCTTCAGAGCTTTGTGGGAGAACATATTTCCCTTGAACCGGATTTTAAACCGGATATTTGAGAGCTGCAGTGAGACTGACTTCCCTTGAGCCGGATTTTAAACCGAAATCCTTTCTGATGACCCGGAACTTCTTCATTGAGCAGGGATTTTGTAACTGTCATATACTTTCTAAGCCGGAATTTTTCGGACGACCTTTAAATTTTCATCAATATAACAGTAGCCTCCGGGACCGGGTTATCTTTCCCTCCATCATCCTGGGGTTCTTAATTTTGCTGAAACTGGCAAGATTTGCTGAGTCATGTCATCGTAGCCCCCGAGTCTCAAGGTGACTCGAGGAGTTGGCTTGGGATTCTCCATATTTGACCGTGATATAAACCGGCATATAGCTGAACAACGGATCGTTGTCAAGTGTTGAAGCTGGAAGCAAGGTGGCGAGTTAATGATCTCTGCAACACTCTTTGTATATCCTTGGCGTTGATAACACAATGTGAATCCACGGAAACTTGAGGTTGATCGTGGCAGGTTATAAATGATCATGTATGAGCCGCGTCAACAACTCGGCCAATGGTTCCTTCCAACTGGTGATTTGAAGTTAACCAAACTATAGTAGCGGCGACTTGTGCGCCTGCCCATTGAGCCACCCAGTGCAGACGGCGGTTGATAGTATATGATAATTTGCCTCCAATTTGTTGGAAGAAAACCGGGCTACCCAATCAGTGACTTGGTCATACTCAATAAACAGCTCATGCAGACAGGTGCGGCCCGGTGTGTTGATGTAGACCAGACCGCAAGGGCGGTAGCGTAAGCACTTCCGTTGAGCACGGCAGCACGGATAAATGTTAGTGCAAAATGACGATGCTATGCACTCCATATCCGCAATATAACTCCACTTCGGCGGTGAATAATTGTCCTAATATGAAAACATACAAACCAACGTAATTGTTCTTTGACAAAAACAATATGTGTCAAAAAATAAAATTAGATAGATTTCACCTGATATGTTAGGACAGAAATTATCCATCGCGGAGTTGACGATCACCTTGGTGACTCTAAAACCAATCACGACCGAGTCGGCCATAAGAGCAGACAGATGAGCCGGCTGCGGCGTTGTAAGCCGGTGCGGACAGGAGAGTCGGCAGCAACGTCGCAAGCCGGTGTGGACGGGCGAGTCAACCGCAAGCGCGGTAATCCGTTCAGACGGGTGAGTTGATGTAGACCGGGCCACAAGGGCGGCGATGTGCGCACGTTCGTTCATCGGATAGTGCGGCTCGGACAAAAACGTCGCTGCAAAACGTTGCCAGTGCGTGCTCCATACCCGCAGTATAACGCCTGATTTGTAATGAACAATTGTCCTGCGAAACAATACCACAGACCAGAGTAATTATTCTCGAATAAAATGTGCTGATAACATATATAAGGAAGATAGCACCTGATGCTTTTATGCGTTGTCGAACCAATCATTGTGACAAGGCATAATTAACAACAATAGACCAGCTTCTGTTGTGAATAAGCCATGACAGCAGAACGGCTGATCATATAGCTTGAGCCACCTCTGTTCCTTTTCGCAATTTCAGGTCCCATACAAATTTGTGGTTTTTACTCCTCATGTACACTACTAGGGAAAACCCTAGCAGCAGCGCGGGTTTTGAGTGTAGCAGCAGCGCGGGTGGCCGCGCTACTAATAAGGCGCTACAGCTAACTTGTAGTAGTAGCGCCGTCCGCATTCGCCGCTACTACCGATGACGATATCAACAACGCTTTTTCCGAACGCTACTATTAGTTAGTTGTAGCGATTTCGCGATCCCTCGCCATCGCTATATCTTTCATCATTTTCCCTTTCAGTTTCCCTTCGATTCCCTTTCAGACACTAGATACTAGGTACTGCTACTAGATATCAAATTCATAAACCATTACTTGGTAGTACTTCCTTCGTTCCAAATTACTCGTCGTGGTTTTAGTTCAAACCACGACGAGTAATTTGGAACGAAGGGAGTACTAGATAACAATTTCATGCATAGTCAATATGCATCCTCAAGCAGTACAAGGTCATATCAACGGCGATCATCATATGTAGTTCTAGATGATATCAACGACAATCATCATATGTAGTTCTAGATGATATAGCCACACACACATATGTAGTTCTAGATGATATAGCCACACACACACATATGTAGTTCTAGATGATATCGAAGACAATCATCATCCTCAAGCCTGGGCGGTTGGTGTTCCTGATAGTAATTAGGATGGCCTGTCCAACGCGAAGATTCTTTCCATCGAGGAATTTCTTCCACCCAACCGAAGTTTAAGTGTAAGCGATCGTCCGTGTCCACGCGGTAAGTACAGGTTGTCACGGAGCCCCTTGCAAGGCGTAGTCCAGCTGAGCCTTCTTCATCGTGCTCGATACCATAACTCACAGATATGCTCTTTGCCAATTTCTGAATAAGAAAAACATATCAATTAATAAATAGCCTCGCAAATAAGTACATATGGATTATCTACACAATTAATAGTTTCCTTAAATTCTACACTAATAAGCATGTGATCGAACTCTACACTAAAACATATCATCGACTAGATTCCACACAACATACCATATCATTGAATTGTACACTAAGTATTTCATCGGATAATTTGCATTTGTAAGTATAACATACCATATCATGTCGATCAACCATGGTATTTGTCAGGCGGGTCACGAATGGCACCCCGACAAAGTCAGCACGTGGCGGAATTATGTCCCACAAGTTGGACATCTCCTCCTTGCTCAGCCTTGTTCTTTGAGCTACGATGGCTTCATGAAGTGGGTCTTCATCATCTTCATTGAGTGGGTCCTCATTATCTTCATCATCTTCATCATCTTCGTCATCTTCATCATCTTTGTCATCTTCATCATCTTCCACCAGGTTGAGATAAATGACAGCCAGCTTGGGTCTTTCTGCTCTGAAGGAGAAGCTGATCAACCCACCACCAAAGAAGACGCATGCAGCGATGGAACGGGCCCATCCATCTCCTCCAATCTGCGACATATTGCGCCCTTTCTCGACCTCCATAGTGTACGGTCCCCAGAGCCTCAAATGTCACAGTGTCTCCCGTCAGCCTTGTTGAATTTCAACCTCACATTGCATGGGACGATCTGTGTAAAATAAGCAAAATGACACAATGCAGTAATGCCATCACTAAAAATAAAATAGTTATTACATTTCATCTAATTTCTTACCGCCGCATGACGAAAACTCGGCTGGAAGTAGATGCCGAACAGCTTGCCAGTTGCAAGGTTGATGGCGCACCTTGACTTGCATAGTCGACATAGTGGTGGTGGTGGTGGCGCCATTTTTCCTAAAGCAATATGAGCAAAGGATTAACGATCCACTTCACAGGAAAGAAAAACAGTAGTATGTGATATTTTTTGTTCTTCCGCGAGAAGCAATTTGATGGACAATTATAATCCTAAGATCTACGTATTAGCATGTGATATTTTTGGTTCTTCCGCGAGTAACATATTAGATGACAAGGTACCACCTACATTTTGCCAAAAAGTAACTTACAAAAAAACAAAAGCAACTACGCACTCTATCCATGTATAGAAAAAAATAACAATAAAATGGTGCATACTAAATCAACTAAATGAACTAGTCTACTAAATCAACTAAATCAAAATGTTCTAAATCAACTAGCCTACTAAATCAACTAAATCATATCAACTAAATCAAAATGTTCTAAATCAACTAGCCTACTAAATCAACTACATCATATCAACTAAATGAAAATGTTGCATATGAACTAGCCTACTAAATCAAAATGTAGCAGGTGAGGGAGAAGGAGGGCGACTCGAGGAGGGAGAAGAGAGTATACGGAGGAGGAAGGCGGAGGCGAGGAGGGCCGACCATGCCGGTGGAGGGAGGACGGAGGAGGAAGGCGGAGCAAGGAGGAGCTGGCCGGCGGCCAGTGGAGGGAGGACGGAGGAGGAAGGCGGAAAGAGGAGGGGCCGGCCAGCGGCGAGTGGAGGGAGGACGGAGGAGGAGGCTGGTATCGAGTCCAACAAGGAGGAGGAGGTGACGGCGGCGCAGAGGGAGGAGGGGCGATGGGGGAGGACCGCGCTGGGATTGATAGGGATCCAACAAGGTGTGACCGTGAGTGGATCAGATTTTGTAGTAAACTTAGCAGTAGCGATTATTGGAGAAATGCGCCGCTACTACGCATCAGTAGCAGTAGCGCTGTCGTTATAACGCTGTTGCTATAACTAGCCTTGGGCGGCCTCGTGGGAATTATAGCAAGAGCGCTTCTTTGGGCGGGCGCGCCATCGCTATATTTATTTCAGCAATGAAGTTAAGCTCGACCTCACTATCGCTAATTAGCAGCAGCGCCTTATTTTAAAGCGCGCTGCTGCTAAGATTCTGTGTATAGGCTTTTTCCTAGTAGTGGTAGAATGACCAGTAGGCAGCAATTTGGCGGTAGCAGAAGCGGCTTGCCATCACAGACAAGGCCGCGACAACGGTGAGTCAGGGCGCTCCATGGCGGTTTAACAGGGCGGCGCAATAGGCGGTTTTAGGCAGGCGCGAGGGCGCACCAGAGACGGTGCGAGGCACAAACCGGGGCGGCTCAAAGGCCATAGCAGAAAAAGAGGCAACCCCGGCAGGCTCGGAGGCTGCAACGTGCCCGCGAAGGCTGGGCGGTTCATAGGCGCACCAGAGGAGGCCCGGCGCTGCGGGTCAGAGCTGCAGTAGCGACTCGACAGGTTGGCCACCCATTTTACAGAAGCGCTATCACTTAGTTCAGAGGCTTCTTCAACATCAAGGAGCAGACGGGGCTGCGTGCACGTGAAGATTGGTGGCCCGGCTGGCAGCGGTTTGCGATGTGTGGGAGGCTAGGCATTGGGACAGCCGGCTCGTGCAAGGTTGCAGATACAATGGCACTCGAGGCCCATTCGACAAGAGCGGCGCAACAGGCGGTCAGCAGCGGCAGCTCACAGTGGTGGGTCACAGCGGAGTCTCTGGAAGCCTGCAGACTGCCGTTGGCGACGGCTCGGAGTGCGGCAGGGTTTCGGGACGACTCAATCTTCTTGCCAAAAAACAACAAAAGACGCCCCGGAAAACAGCTGACAGCGGCTCAAAGGCCATAGCAGAAAAAGAGGCGACTTGACCTCGGGCAGCGCTTTAAACTTTTATGCTATCGTCCACCGATTTGCAGCACAGACATTTGGATTCTTAGAATAGTACTAATTGTCGGCCATGGATTTGCTTGTACCACAAATTGGCTTGTAGCAGACTTCGGTCTTCAAAAATATCAACCATAGAATTCTGTTTTCTTGTGAAAAAGTGGAGACGGCAGTGCTTAAACTGATGTGTCTCGGGGCTGTAGCTTCAGAGACGTGACAATCGTTGCTGTGTCTAGACTACCTGGATGGATTTGACTGCGTGTGTGCGGATGATGAATTGCGATTTGACAGCGATGGTGCGACGGAAATTTTTGTCCACCTCGGCAGACTGCTCGTAAAGGAATTGATCTCATTGCTGGTCTAGACATTGTTGCGTACGGACTCGAAATAGAAGTAAGACCGTGTCAGACTCGATAACTCCTGGCTGCGCAGAAAAACAATCTTGCTTCGGATTTGATGGGTCACCAAGTTGTGCCGGCGGCAGTGCGCACAAGACGCTGCAATAATTTTCATCTTTGATCCGATCTCGTATATGATGTCCCGACTGTTTGTCAACGACGTAAACCCTTCCATGCTAGCGGCATAAAACTTTTGTTGATGTGAAGCTTTCAACGCCGGCTCTTCATAATCCAGAGGATCGCGAGCTTCTCAAACCCTCGGAGAGCTCCCTCCAAGAACTCAACACCACCGTGCGCAGGCCTCACGGTGGACGCCAACTATCGTGGTTTTGTCACGGAGATGTCCTAGTGTGAGGACTTAGTCGTGAGGCCAACGCAACTATGTGGTAGGTTGAGAGGGGTTGGTCGGGACGAGAGACGCGAGGCAGATCAACACACAAGACAAGGGTTTAGACAGTTTCGGGCCCCGGGAAACATCATCCGGTAACAACCCTACATGTTGTTTGTGGCTAGGTCTCATTATCATCACGAGAGAGTCGCCGGTAAACTGGCTCTTTGTGTCTAGCCCTAGAGATTGTCTCTTCTTGCTTGTCCTCCTTTGGGGAGCCCTGCCCCTCCTTATATAAGTTGAAGGGGCGGGTTACATGTGGAGTCCTATTAGGATTAGAACTGGTCTATCTTCTAATACAAGCGGGATAAAAGTCCAGGTCTTGACTCTTTGTAAGGGAAATATTCCTCACGCCTTTCCTCTTAAACCGGCCTACTGGGCCTTGGGCCTTGTCATCCGTCTGTCCCGCTCACTGGGTTACCAGTGAGTCATAATGTTCACGCAGGTTGCTTGTAAACCGTCTGGTCAGGGCAGGTCGCCAGTGAATCGCCAAGTGTCAACTGGGTCTCAAGTAAACCACCAAGTCCGGCCGGGTCATATTTCTGGCCGGTTCATACCGCGGGGTATATCCCCGACACTCCCACTCACTTCTTTTGAGAGAAACTCCTTCTCTAGAAAGGATCCATTCTTAGCAACGAATATCTTGCCTTCGGATCTGTGATAGAAGGTGTACCCAATAGTCTCCTTTGGGTATCCTATGAAGACACATTTCTCCGATTTGGGTTTGAGCTTATCAGGTTGAAACTTTTTCACATAAGCATCGCCACCCCAAACTTTAAGAAACGACAGCTTAGGTTTCTTGCCAAACCACAGTTCATATGGTGTCATCTCAACGGATTTAGATGGAGCCCTATTTAACGTGAATGCAGTTGTCTCTAATGCATAACCCCAAAACGATAGTGATAAATCGGTAAGAGACATCATAGATCGCACCATATCTAATAAAGTACAGTTATGACGTTCGGACACACCATTGCGCTGTGGTGTTCCAGGTGGCGTGAGTTGTGAAACTATTCCACATTGTTTCAAATGAAGACCAAACTCGTAACTCAAATATTCGTCTCTGCGATCAGATCGTAGAAACTTTATTTTCTTGTTACGATGATTTTCCACTTCATTCTAAAATTCTTTGAACTTCTCAAATGTTTCAGACTTATGTTTCATCAAGTAGATATACTCATATCTGCTCAAATCATCTGTGAAGGTTAGAAAATAACGATACCCGCCGCGAGCCTCAACACTCATCGGACCACATACATCAGTATGTATTATTTCCAACAAGTCTGTTGCTTGCTCCATAGTTCCGGAGGATGGAGTCTTAGTCATCTTGCCCATGAGGCATGGTTCACAAGCATCAAGTGATTCATAATCAAAATGATTCCAAAAGCCCATCAGCATGGAGTTTCTTCATGCGCTTTACACCAATATGACCTAAACGGCAGTGCCACAAATAAGTTGCACTATCATTATTAACTTTGCATCTTTTGGCTTCAATATTATGATTCTGTGTATCACTACGATCGAGATCCAACAAACCATTTTCATTGGATGTATGACCATAGAAGGTTTTATTCATGTAAACAGAACAACAATTATTCTCTGACTTAAATGAATAACCGTATTGCAATAAACATGATCAAATCATATTTATGCTCAACACGAACACCAAATAACATTTATTTAGGTTTAACACTAATTCCGAAAGTATAGGGAGTGTGCGATGATGATCACATCAATCTTGGAACCACTTCCAACATACATCATCACTTCACCCTTAACTAGTCTTTGTTCATTCTGCAACTCCCGTTTCAAGTTACTGCTCTTAGCAACTGAACCAGTATCAAATGCCGAGGGGTTGCTATAAACACTAGTAAAGTACACATAAATAACATGTATATCAAATATACCTTTGTTCACTTCGCCATCCTTCTTATCCGCCAAGTATCTAGGGCAGTTCCACTTCCAGTGACCATTCCCTTTGAAGTAGAAGCACTCAGTTTCAGGCTTAGGTCTAGCTTTGGGCTTATTCATGGGATTGACAACTTGCTTACCATTTCCCTTTCTTTTACTTTGCCCTTTTCTTGAAACTAGTGATCTTGTTAACCATCAACAATTGATGTTTTTTATTGATTTCTACCTTCGCCGTTTTCGGCATCGCGAAGAGCTCGGGAATCGTTTTCGTCATCCCTCACATATTATAGTTCATCACGAAGTTCTAGTAACTTGGTGATAGTGACTAGAGAATTATTTCAATCACTATCTTATCTGGAAGATTAACTCCTACTTGATTCAAGCGATTGTAGTACTCAGACATTCTAAGCACATGCTCACTAGCTGAGCTATTCTCCTCCATCTTGTAGGCAAAGTACTTTGTCAGAGGTCTCATACCTCTTAACACGGGCATGAGTCTGAAATACCAATTTCAACTCTTGGAACATCTTATATGGTCCAAGGCGTTCAAAACATTTTTGAAGTCCTGGTTCTAAGCCGTGAAGCATGGTGCACTAAACTATCAAGTAGTCATCATACCGAGCTTTTGTCAAAAAATTCATAACGTCTGCATCTGCTCCTGCAATAGTTCTGTCACCTAGCGGTGCATAAAGGACACAATTCTTCTGTGCACCAATGAGGAAAATCCTCAGATGACGGTCCAAGTCCGCATCATTGCTACTACTATCTTTCAACTTATATTTCTCTAGGAACATATATAAAAATAAACGGGGAGCTACATCGCGAGCTATTGATCTACAACATAGATATGCTAATACTACCAAGACTAAGTTCATGATAAATTAAATTTCAATTAATCATATTACTTAAGAACTCACACTTAGATAGACATCCCTCTAATCATATAAGTGATCACGTGATCCAAATCAACTAAACCATGTCCGATCATCACATGAGATGGAGTAGTTTTCAATGGTGAACATCACTATGTTGATCATCTCTACTATATGATTCGCGCTCGACCTTCCGATCTCAGTGTTCCGAGGCCATATCTGCATATGCGAGGCTCGTCAAGTTTAACCCGAGTATTCTGCGTGTGCAAAACTGGCTTGCACCCGTTGTATGTGAACGTAGAGCTTATCACACGCGATCATCACGTGATGTCCCGACACAACGAACTTTCGCGACGGTGAATACTCAGGGAGAACACTTTTACCTTGAAATTTAGTGAGAGATCATCTTATAATGCCACCGTCACTCAAAGCAAAATAAGATGCATAATGGATAAACATCACATGCAATCAATATAAGTGATATGATATGGCCATCATCATATTGTGCCTTTGATCACCATCTCCAAAGCACCGTCATGATCACCATCGTCACCGACGCAACACCTTGATCTCCATCGTAGCATCGTTGTCGTCTCGCCAACTATTGTTTCTACGACTATCGCTACCGGTTGGTGATAAAGTAAAAACAATTACAGGGCGATTGCATTGCATACAATAAAGCGATAACCATATGGCTCCTACCAGTTGCCGATAACTCTGTTACAAAACATGATCATCTCATACAATAAAATTTAGCATCATGTCTTGACCATATCACATCACAACATGCCCTGCAAAAACAAGTTAGACGTCCTCTACTTTGTTGTTGCAAGTTTTACGTGGCTGCTACGGGCTGAGCAAGAACCGTTCTTACCTACGCATCAAAACCACAACGATTTTTCGTCAAGTATGTGCTATTTTAACCTTCAACAAGGACCGGGCGTAGCCACACTCGATTCAACTAAAGTTGGAGAAACTGACACCCGCCAGCCACCTGTGTGCGAAGCACGTCGGTAGAACCAGTCTCGCGTAACCGTACGCGTAATGTCGGTCCGGGGCGCTTCATCCAACAATACCGGCGAATCAAACTATGACATGCTGGTAAGCAGTATGATTATTATCGCCCACAACTCATTTGTGTTCTACTCGTGCATATAACATCTACGCATAAACCTGGCTCAGATGCCACTGTTGGGGAACGCAGTAATTTCAAAAAAGTTCCTACGCACACGCAAGATATATGTGATGCATAGCAACAAGCGGGAGAGTGTTTTCCACGCACCCTCGTAGACCGTAAGCGGAAGCGTTTTATCAACGCGGTTGATGTAGTTGTATGTCTTCACTATCCGACCGATCCAAGTACCTAAACCACGGCACCTCCGAGTTCAGCACACGTTCAGCTCAATGATGTCCCTTGTACTCTTGATCTAGTTGAGGCCGAGGGAGAGATTCGTCAGCACGACGGCGTGGTGACGGTGATGATGAAGTTACTGGTGCAGGGCTTCGCCTAAGCACTACGACAATATGACCGAGGTGTGTAACTGTGGAGGGGGCACCGCACACGGCTAAAAGATCAATTTGTGTGTTCTCGGGTGCCCCCCTGCCCCTGTATATAAAGGAAGGAGGGAGGAGGAGGTCGGCCCTCATAGGGTGCGCCCAAGGTGTGGAGTCCTACTAGGACTCCCTAGTCCTAGTAGGATTCCACCTCCTACATGGAATAAGAAAAGGGGAAGGGAGAAGGAGAAGGAAGGAAGGGGGCGCCCCCTCTCCCTAGTCCAATTCGGACCAGTCCATGGGGAGGGGTGCGGCCACCCTTGAGGCCTTTTCTCTCCTTTCCCGTATGGCCCATTAAGGCCCAATACGAATTCCCGTAACTCTCCGGTACTCCGAAAAATACCCGAATCACTCGGAACCTTTCCGATGTCCGAATATAGCCTTCCAATATATCAATCTTTACGTCTTGACCATTTCGAGACTCCTTGTCATGACCATGGTCTCATCCGGGACTCCGAACAAACTTCGGTCATCAAATCACATAAATCTTTAATACAAATCGTCATCGAACTTAAGCGTGCAGACCCTACGGGTTCGAGAACTATGTAGACATGACCGAGACGCCTCTCTAGTCAATAACCAATAGCGGAACCTGGATGCTCATATTGGCTCCCACATATTCTACGAAGATCTTTATCGGTCAAACCGCATAACAACATATGTTGTTCCCTTTGTCATCGGTATGTTACTTGCCCGAGATTCAATCGTCGGTATCTCAATACCTAGTTCAATCTTGTTACCAGCAAGTCCCTTTACTCGTTCTGTAATGCATCATCCTCTAACTAACTCATTAGTCACACTGCTTGCAAGGCTTATAGTGATGTGCATTACCGAAAGGCCTGCTACCTCTTGAGCACTGCGTTGGATTTCCCCGAAGAGGAGAGGATGATGCAGCAAAGTAGCGTAAGTATTTCCCTCAGTTTTTGAGAACCAAGGTATCAATCCAGTAGGAGGCTACGCGCAAGTCCCTCATACCTGCACAAAACGATAGCTACTCGCAACCAACGCGATTAGGGGTTGTCAATCCCTTCACGGTCACTTACGAGAGTGAGATCTGATAGAGATAATATTTTGGTATTTTTGGTATAAAGATGCAAAGTAAAAAGTAAAAGCAAAGCAAGTAAATAAAGTGATGGAGATTGATATGATGAGAATAGACCCGGGGCCATAGATTTCACTAGTGGCTTCTCTCAAGAGCATAAGTATTCTACGGTGGGTGAACAAATTACTGTTGAGCAATTGACTGAATTGAGCATAGTTATGAGGTTATCCAGGCAATGATCATGTATATAGGCATCACGTCTGTGACAAGTAGACCAAACGATTCTCGCATCTACTACTATTACTCCACTCATCGACCGCTATCCAGCATGCATCTAGAGTATTAAGTTAAAAACAGAGTAACGCCTTAAGCAAGATGACATGATGTAGAGGGATAAATTCATGCAATATGATAAAACCCCATCTTGTTATCCTCGATGGCAACAATACAATACGTGCCTTGCAACCCTTTCACATTTGGGTAAGGTCACCGCAAGATTGAACCCAAAGCTAAGCACTTCTCCCATTGCAAGAACTACCAATCTAGTTGGCCAAACCAAACGGATAATTCGAAGAGACTTGCAAAGATAACTTAATCATACATAAAAGAATTCAGAGAAGAATCAAATATTTTCCATAGATAAGCTGGATCATAAACCCACAATTCATCGGTCTCAAGGGGGAGAACATTGTATTGAGATCCAAAAAGAGAGAAGAAGCCATCTAACTACTAGCTATGGACCCGAAGGTCTGAAGTAAACTACTCACACTTCATCGGAGGGGCTATGGTGATGATGTAGAAGCCCTCCATGGTGGATGCCCTTCCCATGAGCTCCTAACAGGCCCCAAGATGGGATCTCGTGGATACAGGAAGGTACAGCGGTGGAATTAGGTTTTTGGCTCCTCCCCCGATCTGTTGGGGGTATGTAGGTATATATAGGAGGAAGGAGTACGTCGGTAGAGCGTTAGGGGGCCCACGAGGCAGGGGGCGCGCCCAGGAGGGAGGGGCGCGCCCCCCACCCTCGTGACCGCCTCTGGCACTCCTTGGAGTAGGGTCCAAGTCTCCTGGATCACGTTCGGTGAGAAAATCACGTTTCCGAAGGTTTCATTCCGTTTGGACTCCGTTTGATATTCCGTTTCTTCGAAACACTAAAATAGGCAAAAAAAACAGCAATTCTGGGCTGGGCCTCCGGTCAATAGGTTAGTCCCAAAAATAATATAAAAGTGGAAAATAAAGCCCATTATAGTCGAAAACAATAGATAAAGTAGCATGGAGCAATCAAAAATTATAGATACGTTGGAGACGTATCAGGCATCCCCAAGCTTAATTCATGCTCGTCCTCGAGTAGGTAAATGATAAAAAAAGAATTTTTGATGCGGAGTGATACTTTGGCATAATTTCAATGTAAATCTTCTTAATAGTGGTATGAATATTCAGATCTAAAAGATTCAAGACAAAAGTTCATATTGACATAAAAATAATAATACTTCAAGCATACTAATCAAAATAATTATGTCATCTCAAAATAACATGGCCAAAGAAAGTTCATCCCTAAAAAATCATATAGTTAGGCTATGCTTCATTTTCGTCACACAAAGATGTTCCCAACTTCTATACCCCCGATGACAAGCCAAGCAATTGTTTCATACTTAAATAATCTCAAACTTTTTCAACCTTCATGCAATACATGAGCGTGAGCCATGGATATAGCACTATGGGTGGAATAGAATATGATGATGCGGATTGTGTGGACAAGACAAAAGGAGAAAGTCTCACATTGACGAGGATAATCAACGGGCTATGGAGATGCCCATCAATTGATGTCAACATGAGGAGTAGCGATTGCCATGCAACGGATGCACTAGAGCTATGAATGCTCAACAAAATAAAACTAGTGGGTGTGCATCCAACTTGCTTGCTCATGAAGACCTAGGGCATTTGAGGAAGCCCATCGTAGGAATATATAAGCCAAGTTCTATAATGAAAAATTCCCACTAGTATATGAAAGTGACAACATATGAGACTCACTATATGAAAAACATGGTCCTACTTTGAAGCACAATATATGAGACTCACTACATGAAGAACGAGGTGCTACTTTGAAGCACAAAATATGAGACTCATTACATGAAGAACAAGGTGCTACTTTGAAGCACAAGTGTGGAAAAAGAGATAGTAGCATTGCCCTTTTCTCTTTTTTTGGGCCTTTCCTTTTTTTTATTTTGGCCTTTCTCTTTTTTTTTGGGCAATGATCATCACACTTCTATTGATTACAACATGAGGATTACAACTCGAAACTAGAACAAGTTATGACTCTATATGAATGCCTCCGGCGGTGTACCAGGATGGTGCAATGAATCAAGAGTGACATGTATGAAAAATAATGCATGGTGGCTTTGCCACAAATACGATGTCAACTACATGATCATGCAATGGCAATATGACAAAAGTAATGTATGTCATGATAATGATGAACGGAACGGTGGAAAGTTGCATGGAGATATATCTCGGAATGGCTATGGAAATGCCATAATAAGTAGGTATGGTGGCTGTTTTGAGGAAGATATAAGGAGGTTTATGTGTGATAGAGCGTATCGTATCATGGGGTTTGGATGCACCGGCGAAGTTTGCGCGAATTCTCAATGTGAGAAAGGGCAATGCACGATACCGAAGAGGCTAGCAATGGCGGAAAGGTAAAAGTGCGTATAATCCATGGACTCAACATTAGTCAAAAGAACTCATATACTTATTGCAAAAATTTAGAAGTCATCAAAAATCAAGTACTACGCACATGCTCCTAGGGGGATAGATTGGTAGGAAAATACCATCGCTCGTCCCCGACCGCCACTCATAAGGATGCACAAGCCAAGTACACTTCATGCTTCAAATTTGTTACACAACTTTAACCATACGTGCATGCTACGGGATTTACAAACTTCAACACAAGCATTTCTCAAATTCACAACTACTCAACTAGCATGACTTTGATATTATTACCTCCATATCTCAAAACAATTATCAAGCATCAAACTTATGTTAGTATTCAACGCACTCAAAAGAAAGTTTCACATATCTTGAACACCAACTATATTAACATTAAGCAAATTACCATGCTATTAACGACTCTCAAAATAATCTAAGTGAAGCATGAGAGATCAAGTTTCTTTAAAACAAATCCACCACCGTGCTCTAAAAGATCTAAGTGAAGCACTAGAGCAAAAATTATCACGCTCAAAAAGATATAAGTGAAGCACTATGAGCAAATTATCAAGCTCAAAAGATATAAGTGAAGCACATAGAGTATTCTATCAAATTCTAATTCATATATGGCTCTCTCAAAAGGTGTGTACAGGAAGGATGATTGTGGTAACTAACGAGCAAAGACTCAAATAATACAAGACGCTCCAAGCAAAACACATATCATGTTGGTGAATAAAAATATAGCTCCAAGTAAATTACCGATGGAAGTAGACGAAAGAGGGGATGTCTTCCGGGGCATCCCCAAGCTTTGACTTTTTGGTGTCCTTAGATTATCTTGGGGTTGCCATGGGCATCCCCAAGCTTAGGCTCTTGCCACTCCTTGTTCCATAATCCATCAAAAGAATTCACCCAAAACTTGAAAACTTCACAACACAAAACTCAATAGAAATCTCGTGAGCTCCGTTAGAGAAAGAAAACAAAAGACTACTTTAAAGTACTGTAATGAACTCATTCTTTATTTATATTGGTGTTAAAACTACTGTATTCCAACTTATCTATGGACTATAAACTATTTTACTAGCCATAGATTCATCAAAATAAGCAAACAACACACGCAAAACAGAATCTGTCAAAAACAGAACAGTCTGTAGTAATCTGTAACTAACGCAAACTTATGGAACCCAAAAAATTCTACCAAAATTAGACGACCTGGAAAATTTGTTTATTGAGCAGAAGAAATTGGAATCACTATTTTATCACGTTCTGGTGATTTTTACCAATTCGGGCACTGAGCACAAAGATTCTGGAAATTACAGCAAGATCAAATAACTATCATCCAAGAAGATCCAATAGGTTCAACTTGGCACAAACACTAATTAAAAGATAAAACCACATCTAAACAGAGGCTAGATGGATTATTTATTCCTAAACAGAAACAAAAACAAGAACACAAAATAAAATTGGGTTGCCTCCCAACAAGCGCTATCGTTTAACGCCCCTAGTTAGGCATAAAAACAAGGATAGATCTAGGTATTGCCCTCTTTAATTTTCAATTTTTTAGCGGAGTCATGCTCAAATCCGGGGGGTTCTTCCCTCTTCCCGTCATACTTGGAAATTTTTAGATCTAAATAATCCAACCGTTTATTGCAAAGAGTAATCAACATATTCATACGGTTAAGATTTCCGCTAATATTTTTAAGAGGCTCAAGAGACTTTTGTAAAATCTTTGTTACTTTGCAAATCTTCTCAAACACTTGGGTTTCTTCCTGGGTAGGATGAGATCCTCCCTTTTGGGGGTGGTGTTCCCACTATTCCCTCTATAATCTCATGCGCAATACCGGGATCAATATTAATGAAATTTCGCTTGGCCATGCAATCCAAGAGTTGTCTATGCGTCATATTTAACCCAACATAAAAATTGCGAAGAAGAATTCTAAAGTTCACCTCTAGGGCGCACTTACGATAAGATTCCATCATCCTATACCAAGCATCTTTTAAGTTTTCTCATTGCCTTTGCTTGAAGTGAAGAACTTCAAACTCGGGAGACATAGGAGCGGATAAGGAATTCGACATAACGGCAAGCAACCGAACTAACACACGAGCAAACAAAAGGCAAAGGGAAAAAGAGGAGGAGATTGGGAAAGAGAGGGTGAATAAAACGGCAAAGGTGAAGTGGGGGAGAGGAAAACGAGAGGCAAATGTCAAATAATGTAATGCGAGAGATAGGGATTGTAATGGGTACTTGGTATGTTGACTTTTTGCGTAAGCCTCCCCGGCAACGGCGCCAGAAATTCTTCTTGCTACCTCTTGAGCACTGCGTTGGATTTCCCCGAAGAGGAGAGGATGATGCAGCAAAGTAGCGTAAGTATTTCCCTCAGTTTTGAGAACCAAGCTATCAATCCAAGAGGAGGCTACGCGCAAGTCCCTCGTACTGCACAAAACGATAGCTACCGCAACCAACGCGATTAGGGGTTGTCAATCCCTTCACGGTCACTTACGAGAGTGAGATCTGATAGAGATAATATTTTTGGTATTTTTGGTATAAAGATGCAAAGTAAAAAGTAAAAGCAAAGCAAGTAAATAAAGTGATGGAGATTGATATGATGAGAATAGACCCGGGGGCCATAGGTTTCACTAGTGGCTTCTCTCAAGAGCATAAGTATTCTACGGTGGGTGAACAAATTACTGTTGAGCAATTGACAGGATTGAGCATAGTTATGAGGTTATCCAGGCAATGATCATGTATATAGGCATCACGTCTGTGACAAGTAGACCAAACGATTCTCGCATCTACTACTATTACTCCACTCATCGACCGCTATCCAAAGATGCATCTAGAGTATTAAGTTAAAACAGAGTAACGCCTTAAGCAAGATGACATGATGTAGAGGGATAAATTCATGCAATATGATAAAACCCCATCTTGTTATCCTCGATGGCAACAATACAATACGTGCCTTTGCAACCCTTTCACATCCGGGTAAGGTCACCGCAAGATTGAACCCAAAGCTAAGCACTTCTCCCATTGCAAGAACTACCAATCTAGTTGGCCAAACCAAACGGATAATTCGAAGAGACTTGCAAAGATAACTTAATAATACATAAAATAATTCAGAGAAGAATCAAATATTTTCCATAGATAAGCTGGATCATAAACCCACAATTCATCGGTCTCAACAAACACACTGCAAAAAGAAGATTACATTGAATAGATCTCCACGAGAGAGGGGGAGAACATTGTATTGAGATCCAAAAAGAGAGAAGAAGCCATCTAGCTACTAGCTATGGACCCAAGGTCTGAAGTAAACTACTACGCACTTCACCTGGAGGGGCTATGGTGATGATGTAGAAGCCCTCCATGGTGGATGCCCCCCATGGAGCTCCTAACAGGCCCCAAGATGGGATCTCGTGGATACAGGAAGAATGCGGCGGTGGAATTAGGTTTTTGGCTCCTCCATAATCTGTTGAAGTGCGTGAGGTATATATAGGAGGAAGGAGTTCGGCGGTGGAGCATCCGGGGGCCCACGTGGCACGGGTGCGCCTGTGGGAGGGGCGCGCCCACCCTCGTGACCGCCTGCACTCCTTGGAGTAGGGTCCAAGTCTCTGGATCACGCTCGGTGAGAAAATCACGTTCCGAAGGTTTCATTCCGCTTGGACTCCATTTGATATTCCGCTTTCTTCAAACACCTGAAATAGGCAAAAAACAGCAATTGGCTGGGCCTCCGGTTAATAGGTTAGTCCCAAAAATAATATAAAAGTGGAAAATAAAGCCAATTATAGTCCAAAACAATAGATAAAGTAGCATGGCGCAATCAAAAATTATAGATACGTTGGAGACGTATCAAGGGCCTAGAGATACTTTCCGACAATCGAAGTGACAAATCCTAATCTCGATCTATGCCAACTCAACAAACACCATCGGAGACACCTGTAGAGCATCTTTATAGTCACCCAGTTACGTTGTGACAGCACACAAAGTGTTCCTCCAGTATTCGGGAGTTTCATAATCTCATAGTCATAGGAACATGTATAAGTCATGAAGAAAGCAATAGCAACATACTAAACGATCAAGTGTTAAGCTAACGGAATGGGTCAAGTCAATCACATCATTCTCTAATGATGTGATCCCGTTCATCAAATGACAACTCATGTCTATGGCTAGGAGACTTAACCATCTTTGATTAACGAGCTAGTCAAGTAGAGGCATACTAGTGACTCTCTGTTTGTCTATGTATTCACACATGTACTAAGTTTCCGGTTAATACAATTCTAGCATGAACAATAAAAATTTATCATGAAATAAGGAAATAAATAATAACTTTATTATTGCCTCTAGGGCATATTTCCTTCAGAGACTTATTAGGGGCACAAAGCCCAAAGGCGGGTTAAGGCCCATAAGTGTAAACCGCCATGTATGTATGACTTGGGTTGTAAGGTATGTATAGTTAGTCACCGAGCCCAGACACGATTGTGTATGAGCCGGTCGGGACTCCGTGAGCCGCGGGGCATCAACCTGTGTATATGAAGGGACGACCCGACTGCGGTTTAGGGAGAGAGACAAGAGATCGAAAGCTAGGTCAAGCGATTCGCTCCCTAGTAATCGAGACATAAGCAATACCACCTCAAACTGGATTAGGCCTTTACCTTCACCGGAAGGGGCCGAACCAGTATAAACTCACTGTGTTCTTTGTCCCATTTAACCCTTTAAGATAACCTAGTTGTGATGGCTCCACGACTAAGTCCTCACACTAGGACATCTGCCGTGACAATTCCACGACAGTTGGCGCCCACCGTGGGGCTATCGCACGGCGGTTTTGAGTTCTTAAAGGGCAACTTCGAAGGGATCAAGGGATACACTATGGGCCGGATGACCAAGAGTCATCACGGCAAGCTCTACATCGATGATGCAGGCTGGGGCCCCGAGGTCGTCTCAATCGAGTACGGGTACCGGGTCCCCTTTGGCGGAATCCACGTCTTCATCGGCAAGATCGGTGAACCGGGCCCTGAGTCGGACATCTGCACCGACATCATCGAGACGGCTCAGCGTGCATGACCCGCCCGCGTTCAACCCGCCATGAAACGCACCTTCGTTGGATTCATCCATGGGGCGGAATTTGAGGAAGGATCCGTGTCTCGCGGTGAGACGGCCATCTATTCTGATGGTGAATCGTCCACAAGCGAGACTAATTCAATGTATCAGCTGCAAGACGGCTAGCTTGGGGGTTGTTCCGATGGAGAAAGTATTACGGACCCCTATGAGCCGCCGAATAGGGTCGCAATCTTCATGGCCGGTACACAGCCAGCACAGAATTCAACGACTGCAGCGGCAATGATTTCTGTGTCAAGAATAACAACGGCGTGTTGTGGCAGGAGGCCCTGTGCACCCACGGGCTCAGGTTTTGACTGATTTGCTGGACAATTTGACAAGATTGTTAGCAGCAAATGTTAACCCGACGAATCAAGATCAACATAACACGGAGGTTGCAAAATTGCGTGAAGAGATAGCGCAAGCCAAGGAAGACCTGGCGGCGGAAAACGCCAGGATGACTGCAGAGCGAGCTGTTTTGGATTCTCAGGCACAACAGATCCAAGCTAATTCCTTCAGGCTCACGTTGGATCAGAACGCTTCAAATGAAGTCATGAGGAGAAGGCACCGGAGTCGTCTACCGCCGGTTTACGACTCGAGGAACCTCTTCAACACACCTGGTGCAGGGACCAACGACCCGCCAGGGGTAAATTGGGTGGTAGCTGCACCTGGGACTGGAGCGTCGGCTCAACCGCGCGCGACGGATCTGCCTCGTCCAAATAATACTCCACCACAATATGTGCCGATGCCACTGGGCCATTACTCTAACCCTTTTGATAATATGATTGCTGCGGCGACACGATTGGCGGCTCTCCCAATTGAAGGCGAGTCTCCAGCTGCGGTTGAAACGCGGAGGGCTAGAGAGCTTCTTCAAACAGCATTGGTGCAGCAGGAGGCATATTCTTACAGTCGTGAGAGGATTCACTCGACCCCTCGCCCAAGCCGGAGTTATAGCAGACACATGGGCTCACCAGCCGTTTCAAGTAGTGACAGGCGCCGTAACCACACTACGAAAAAAGGACACATCCGTGACATTTTGGGCCGAACAAAAAAAATTATGTCATACATATGACACTTCTATGACGATAATTGTGACAAAACCCGATATCATCATAGATGTGGTGGGATCCTACTTCTATGAAAAAAAATCATGACACAAAATGGGCTTTTCGTCCTGGGCAGGCCGGAGATGCAGCTGCATGACATTCTTTGGGCCGCCCATGACAGAAAAAACCGTGGTAGAAGCGAGGGGGAGGAAAATTTCGGGGAGTTGCCGGTTACGGTGGGAGGTCGGGGGCCGAGCGATGCGCGCTGCTTTCTCTCGTGACACGACGCTGCTGCGTGTGAGCGTAGGCGTTATTCTAATCAACCCAAGCGAGGCGTTGGGCTCTAATCGAACCCGGCGATTGCACTACAAAGGCTACGACATCTTGAACCCGAGCGATCGATCGATGGCTGTTAACTGAACCCGGTCGAGCGATTCCTTCGCTACTGCTGCTAACTGAAGCCGATCGATGCTGCCTCTGGGATGAACAGTGAGCGTTGCCGGGGGGGGGGGGGGGTGGATGAACAGTGAGCGGTGGCGTTTGCCTCTGGATGAACAAGACCCCGTGGTGTGGTGGAGGGCTGGATGAACAGTAGACGATGGAGGGGTGCCCGTGGAGGGGTGGTTGAATAGGACCCCGTTGTGTGGAGGGCTGGATGAACAGTAGACGATGGAGGGTTGCCCGTGGAGGGGTGGTTGAACAGTAGCCGGTGGAGTAGTGCGCGGTGGAGGCTGGATGAACAGGAGCCCGTGGAGGCTGGAGGAGGTCGACGGTAGCCCGTGGAGGCTGGAGGAGGTTGACGGTGGAGATGAACAGTATCTCGTGGAGTCCCGTTTTGCGGTACGCCACACCCCTCCCGATGAACAGGACCCCCGTTTCGACTGTAGGAGGTCCATTTCGTCCGTTTTGCGGTACGCCACACCCCTCCCGATCAACAGGACCACCGTTTCGATCGTAGGAGGTCCGTTTCCTCCGTTTTGCGGTACACCACACCCCTCCCGATCAACAGGACCCCTGTTTCGACCGTAGGAGGTTGTTTCCTCCATTTTGCGGTATGCCACACCCCCCCCCCCGATCAACAGGACCCTGCTTCAACGAGGGAGGTCCGCTTCTCCGCCAGCGGTACGCCAGCCTCATTTCCATCACCTGTTCCGGCCCAAGCCCTCCTGATGAACACGACCACGCATTCCGTTCCGACCCAGCCGGTTGGCTCCCACGCGTTCCTTTGCCTCCCGATGAACACGACGCATTCCGTTGCCTCCCCATGAACACGACGCATTCCGTTGCCTCCACATGAACAGGACGACGACACTGTTTCTCCGTTCCGACCTAGCCATGTACACGAGCCCTCACCGTACGTATGCGCGAGTAGGCGTTCGAGACCCCGCCCGTATGTACACATACGTGGCCGTATTTTCTTTCTTGCACCCTAGCTGCTATACGTGTTGGGGAACGCAGTAATTTCAAAAAATTTCCTACGCACACACAGGACCATGGTGATGGCATAGCAACGAGAGGGGAGAGTGTTGTCTACATACCCTCGTAGACCGTAAGCGGAAGCGATCACAACGTAGAGGAAGTAGTCGTACTTTCTCCTCGCGATCCTGCCGATCCCAGCGCCAAGCATTCGGCACCTTCGAGTCGATGATGACGTAGAGGAAGTAGTCGACGTTCTCCTCACGATCCAGCCGATCACAGCGCCCGTTACTCGGCGCCCGAAGTTCTTGGCACACGCTCAGCTCGATGACGCTCCACGGGCTTCGATCCAGCAAAGCTCCGGGAGGGGAGTTCACAAGACGACGGCGTGGTGACGATCTTGATGTTTCACCGTCGCAGGGCTTCGCCTAAGCACCGCTACGATATGACCGAGGTGGAATATGGTGGAGGGGGCACCGCACACGGCTAAGGAACGATCTCAAGGATCAACTTGTGTGTCCTGGGGTGCCTCCCTGCCCCCGTATATAAAGGAGCAAGGGAGGGGGTGGCCGGCCTAGGAGGAGGCGCACCAAGGGGGGAGTCCTACTCCCACCGGGAGTAGGATTCCCCTTTTCCTAGTCCAACTAGGAGTCCTTCCATGTATTAGGAATAGGAGACAAGGAAGGGGAAGAGAGAAGGGAAGGAAGGAGGGGGTGCGGCTCCCCCTAGTCCACCCGGACTAGGCCATGGGGCGCGCGCCTGCCCTAGGCAGCCCCTCTCTTTCCGCAGGGCCCAATAAGGCCCAATACTTCTCCCCGGCGAATTCCCGTAACTCTCCCATTCAAAAATACCCGAATCATTCGAACCTTTCGAACTCCGAATATAGTCGTCCAATATATCGATCTTTACGTCTCGACCATTTCGAGACTCCTCGTCATGTCCCCGATCTCATCCGGGACTCCGAACTCCTTCGGTACATCAAAACTCATAAACTCATAATATAAGCATCCATCGAAACCTTAAGCGTGCGGACCCTACGGGTTCGAGAACTATGTAGACATGACCTAGAACTATTCTCGGTCAATAACCAATAGCGGGACCTGGATGCCCATATTGGCTCCTACATATTCTACGAAGATCTTTATCGGTCAAACCGCATAACAACATACGTTGTTCCCTTTGTCATCGGTATGTTACTTGCCCGAGATTCGATCGTCGGTATCCAATACCTAGTTCAATCTCGTCACCGCAAGTCTCTTTATTCGCTCTGTAATGCATCATCCGTAACCGACTCATTGGTCACATTGCTTGCAAGGCTTATAATGATGTGCATTACCGAGAGGGCCCAGAGATACCTCTCCGACAATCGGAGTGACAAAACCTAATCTCGAAATACGCCAACCCAACATGTACCTTTGGAGACACCTGTAGTACTCCTTTATAATCACCCAATTACGTTGTGACGTTTGGTAGCACCCAAAGTGTTCCTCCGGTAAACGGGAGTTGCATAATCTCATAGTTACAGGAACATGTATAAGTCATGGATAAAAGCAATAGCAACATACTAAACGATCGGGTGCTAAGCTAATGGAATGGGTCATGTCAATCAGATCATTCAACTAATGATGTGACCTTGTTAATCAAATAACAACTCTTTTGTCTATGGTTAGGAAACATAACCATCTTTGATTAACAAGCTAGTCAAGTAGAGGCATACTAGTGACACTCTGTTTGTGTATATATTCACACATGTATTATGTTTCCTGTTAATACAATTCTAGCATGAATAATAAACATTTATCATGATATAAGGAAATAAATAATAACTTTATTATTGCCTCTAGGGCATATTTCCTTCAGTCTCCCACTTGCACTAGAGTCAATAATCTAGATCACATCACCATGTGATTAACATCGATAGTTCACATCATCATGTGATTAACACCCATAGTTCACATCGCCATGTGACCAACACCCAAAGGGTTTACTAGATTCAGTAATCTAGTTCACATCGCTATGTGATTAACACCCAAAGAGTACTAAGGTGTGATCATGTTTTGCTTGTGAGAGAATCTTAGTCAACGGGTCTTTCATATTCAGATCCGTTATGTATTTTGCAATTTTCTATGTCTACAATGCTCTGCACGGTGCTATTCTAGCTAATTGCTCCCACTTTCAATATGTATCTAGATCGAGACTTAGAGTCATCCAGATCGGTGTTAAAACTTGCATCGACGTAACCCTTTACGACGAACCTTTTGTCACTTCCATAATCGAGAAATATATCCTTATTCCACTAAGGATAATTTTGACCGCTGTCGATGATCTACTCCTAGATCACTATTGTACTCCTTGCCAAACTCAGTGTAGGGTATACAATAGATCTGGTACACAGCATGGCATACTTTATAGAACCTATGGCCAGGGCATAGGGAATGACTTTCATTCTCTTTCTATCTTCTACTGTGGTCGGGTTTTGAGTCTTACTCAATTTCACACCTTGTAACACAGGATGGAACTCTTTCTTTGACTGTTCCATTTTGAACTACTTCAAAATCTTGTCAAGGTATATACTCATCAAAAAAAACTTATCAAGCGTCTTGATCTATCTCTATAGATCTTGATGCTCAATATGTAAGCAGCTTCACCGAGGTCTTTCTTTGAAAAACTCCTTTCAAACACTCCTTTATGCTTTGCAGAATAATTCTACATTATTTCCGATCTACAATATGTCATTCACATATACTTATCGTAAATCTTGTAGTGCTCCCACTCACTTTCTAGTAATTACGGGCTTCACCGCAAGTCTGTATAAAACTATATGCTATGATCAACTTATCAAAGCATGTATTCCAACTCTGAGATGCTTGCACCAGTCCATAGATGGATCATGGAGCTTGCATATTTTGTTAGCACCTTTAGGATTTACAAAACCTTACTGGTTGCATCATATACAACTCTTCTTTAATAAATCCATTAAAGAATGTAGTTTTGACATCCATTTGCCAGATTTCATAAAATGTGGCAATTGCTAACATGATTCGGACAGACTTAAGAATCGCTTCTGAGAGAAAATCTCATTGTAGTCAACACCTTGAACTTGTCAAAAACCTTTTTGTGACAACTCGAGTTTTGTAGATAGTAACACTACTATCGGTGTCCGTCTTCCTCTTGAAGATCCATTTATTTAACATGGCTTGCTGATCATCGAGCAAGTCAATCAAAGTCCATACTTTGTTCTCATACATGGATCCTATCTCAGATTTCATGGCCTCAAGCCATTTCATGAATCTGGGCTCATCATCGCTTCCTCATAGTTCATAGGTTCATCATGGTCTAGTAACATGACTTCTAGAATAAGATTACCGTACCACTGCAGTGCGGATCTTACTCTGGAAGACCTACGAGGTTTGGTAGCAACTTGATCTGAAGTTTCATGATCATCATCATTAACTTCCTCACTAATTGGTGTAGGAATCCTTTGGGAACTGATTCCTGTGATGAACTACTTTTCAAATAAGGGAGAAGGTACAATTACCTCATCAAGTTCTACTTTCCTCCCACTCACTTCTTTCGAGAGAAACTTCTTCTCTAGAAAGGATCCATCTTAGCAACGAAAAACTTGCCTTCGGATCTGTGATAGAAGGTGTACCCAATAGTTACCTTTGGGTATTCTATGAAGACGCACTTCTCCGATTTGGGTTTGAGCTCGTCAGGTGAAAACTTTTTCACATGAGCATCACAACTCCAAACTTTTAAGAAACAACAACTTTGGTTTCTTGCCAAACCACAGTTCATACGGTGTCGTCTCAACGGATTTAGATGGTGCCCTTTTTTAACGTGAATGCAGCTGTCTCTAATGCATAGCCCCAAAACTATAACGGTAAATCGGTAAGAAACATCTTAGATCGCACCATATCTAGTAAAGTGCGATTACGACGTTCGGACACACCATTGCGCTGTGGTGTTCCGGGTGGCGTGAGTTGCGAAACTATTCCGCATTGTTTCAAATGTAGACCAAACTCGTAACTCAAATATTCGCCTCCACGATCAGATCATAGAAACTTTATTTTCTTATTACGATGATTTTCAACTTCACTCTGAAATTCTTTGAACTTTTCAAATGTTTCAGACTTATGTTTCTTCAAGTAGATATACCCATATCTGCTCAAATCATCTTGTGAAGGTCAGAAAATAACGATACTTGCCACGAGCATCAACACTCATTGAATCGCATACATCGGTATGTATTATTTCCAATAAGTCAAGAGCTTGTTCCATTGTTCCGGAGAACGGAGTTTTAGTCATCTTGCCCAAAAGGCACGGTTCATAAGCATCAAATGATTCATAATCAAGTGATTCCAAAAGTCCATCGACATGGAGTTTTCTTCAAGCGCTTTACACCAATATGACCTAAACGACGATTGCCACAAATAAGTTGCACTATCATTATTAACTTTGCATCTTTTGGTTTCAATATTTTGAATATGTGTATCACTATGATCGAGATCCAATGAACCATTTTCATTGGGTGTGTAACCATATAAGGTTTTATTCATGTAAACAGAACAACAATTTATTCTCTTACTTAAATGAATAACCGTATTGCAATAAACATGATTAAATCATATTTATGCTCATCACCAAATAACACTTATTTAGGTTCCACACTAATCCCGAAAGTATAGGGAGTGTGCGATGATGATCATATTAATCTTGGAACCACTTCCAACTCTCATCGTCACTTCACCCTTAACTAGTCTCTGTTCATTCTGCAACTCCTTTTCGAGTTACTAATCTTAGCAACTGAACTAGTACCAAATCTTTGAGGGTTGCTATGAACACTAGTAAAGTACACATCAATAACATGTATATCAAATATACTTATGTTCACTTTGCCATCCTTCTTATCCACCAATCACTTGGGGTAGTTCCGCTTCTAGTGACCAGTTCCATTGCAGCAAAAGCACTTAGTCTCGTGCTTAGGTCCAGACTTGGGATTATTCACTCGAGCAGCAACTTGCTTGCCTTTATTCTTGATGTTCCCCTTTTTCCCTTTGCACTTTTCTTGAGACTAGTGGTCTTGTAAATCATCAACACTTGATGCTCTTTCTTGTTTTCTTCCTTCGCCGATTTCAACATCACGAAGAGCTCGGGAATCGTTCGTCATCCCTTGCATACTATAGTTCATCACGAAGTTCTAGTAACTTAGTGTTGGTGACTAGAGAATTACATCAATCACTATCTTATCCGGAAGATTAACTCCCACTTGATTCAAGCGATTGAAGTACCCGGACAATCTGAGAACATGCTCACTAGTTGAGCGATTCTCTTCCATCTTTTAGCTATAGAACTTGTTGGAGATTTCATATCTCTCAACTCGGTATTTGCTTGAAATATTAACTTCAATTCCTGGAACATCTCATATGGTCCATGACGCTCAAAACGCCTTTGAAGTCCCGATTCTAAGCCGTTTAAGCATGGTGCACTAAACTATCAAGTAGTCATCATATTGAGCTAGCCAAACGTTCATAACGCTCGTGCATCGCTCCTGCAATAGGTGCATCACCTAGCGGTGCATTAAGGACATAATTCTTACGTGCAGCAATGAGGATAAACCTCGGATCACGGATCCAATCCGTATCATTGCTACTAACATCTTTCAACACAATTTTCTCTAGGAACATATCAAAATAAACATTTGTAAGCAACAACGCGAGCTATTGATCTACAACATAATTTGCAAAATACTACCAGGACTAAGTTCATGATAAATTAAAGTTCAATTAATCATATTACTTAAGAACTCCCACTTAGATAGACATCTCTCTAGTCATCTAAGTGATCACGTGATCCAAATCAACTAAACCATAACCGATCATCACGTGAGATGGAGTAGTTTTCAATGGTGAACATCACTATGTTGATCATATCTACTATATGATTCACGCCGACCTTTCGGTCTCCGTGTTCCGAGGCCATATCTGCATATGCTAGGCTCGTCAAGTTTAACTCGAGTATTCCGTGTGCAAAACTGGCTTGCACCCGTTGTAGATGGACGTGAGCTTATCACACCCGATCATCACGTGGTGTCCGGGCACGCATTTAACTTTGGCAACGGTGCATACTCAGGGAGAACACTTCTTGATAATTAGTGAGAGATCATCTTATAATGCTACCGTCAAGCCAAACAGAATAAGATGTATAACAGATAAACATCATATGCAATCAAAATATGTGATATGATATGGCCATGATCATCTTGCGCCTTTGATCTCCATCTCCAAAGTAATCTTGTCATGATCTTTATCATTACCGCACGACACCATGATCTTCATCATCTTGATCTATATCAATGTGTCGTCACTTGGTCGTCCTCGCCAACTATTGCTTTTGCAACTATTGCTATCGCATAGCGATAAAGTAAAGCAATTATTTGGCACTTGCATCTTATGCAACAAAGAGACAACCATAGGGCTTCGCGCCATTGCCGATAACTTCAACAAAACATGATCATCTTATACAACAACTTATATCTCATCACGCCTTGACCATATCACATCACAACATGCCCTGCAAAAACAAGTTAGACGCCCTCTACTTTGTTGTTGCAAATTTTACGTGGCTGCTACGGGCTTAGCAAGAATCGTTCTCACCTACGCATCAAAACCACAACGATAGTTTGTCAAATAGACTCCGTTTTAACCTTCGCAAGGACCGGGCGTAGTCACACTCGGTTCAACTAAAGTGAGAGAGACAGACACCCGCCAGCCACCTTTAAGCACGTATGCTCGTTACGGTGAAACCAGTCTCGCGTAAGCGTACGCGTAATGTCGGTCCGGGCCGCTTCATCTCACAATACCGCTGATCCAAAGTATGACATGCTTTGGTAGGCAGTATGACTTGTATCGCCCACAACTCACTTGTGTTCTACTCGTGCAAAACATCAAACCATAAAAACCTAGGCTCGGATGCCACTGTTGGGGAACGCAGTAATTTCAAAAATTTCCTACGCACACAGGACCATGGTGATGGCATAGCAACGAGAGGGGAGAGTGTTGTTCACGTACCCTCGTGAGACCGTAAGCGGAAGCGATCACAACGTAAAGGAAGTAGTCGTACTTTCTCCTCGCGATCCTGCCGATCCCAGCGCCAAGCATTACGCACCTCCGAGTCGATGATGACGTAGAGGAAGTAGTCAGACGTTCTCCTCACGATCCAGCCGATCACAGCGCGTTATTCGGCGCCCGAGTTCTTGGCACACGCTCAGCTCGATGACGCTCCACGGGCTTCGATCCAGCAAAGCTCGGGAGGGGAGTTCCACAAGACGACGGCGCAGTGACGATCTTGATGTTTCACCGACGCAGGGCTTCGCCTAAGCACCGCTACGATATGACCGAGGTGGAATATGGTGGAGGGGGGCACCGCACACGGCTAAGGAACGATCTCAAGGATCAACTTGTGTGTCATGGGGTGCCCCCCTGCCCCCGTATATAAAGGAGCAAGGGAGGGGGTGGCCGGCCTAGGAGGAGGCGCACCAAGGGGGAGTCCTACTCCCACCGGGAGTAGGATTCCCCCTTTCCTAGTCCAACTAGGAGTCCTTCCATGTATTAGGAGTAGGAGACAAGGAAGGGGAAGAGAGAAGGGAAGGAAGGAGGGGGTGCGGCCTCCCTAGTCCAATTCGGACTAGGCCATGGGCGCGCGGCCTGCCCTAGGCAGCCCTCTCTCTTTCCCGCAGGGCCCAATAAGGCCCAATACTTCTCCCGGCGAATTCCCGTAACTCTCCCACTTCAAAAATACCCGAATCATTCGAACCTTTCCGAACTCCGAATATAGTCGTCCAATATATCGATCTTTACGTCTCGACCATTTCGAGACTCCTCGTCATGTCCCCGATCTCATCCGGGACTCCGAGCTCCTTCGGTACATCAAAACTCATAAACTCATAATATAACTGTCATCGAAACCTTAAGCGTGCGGACCCTACGGGTTCGAGAACTATGTAGACATGACCTAGAACTATTCTCGGTCAATAACCAATAGCGGGACCTGGATGCCCATATTGGCTCCTACATATTCTACGAAGATCTTTATCGGTCAAACCGCATAACAACATACGTTGTTCCCTTTGTCATCGGTATGTTACTTGCCCGAGATTCGAACTCGGTATCCAATACCTAGTTCAATCTCGTCACCGGCAAGTCTCTTTACTCGTTCTGTAATGCATCATCCCGTAACCAACTCATTGGTCACATTGCTTGCAAGGCTTATAATGATGTGCATTACCGAGAGGGCCCAGAGATACCTCTTCGACAATCGGAGTGACAAAACCTAATCTCGAAATACGCCAACCCAACATGTACCTTTGGAGACACCTGTAGTACTCCTTTATAATCACCCGATTACGTTGTGACATTTGGTAGCACCCAAAGTGTTCCTCCGGTAAACGGAGTTGCATAATCTCATAGTTACAGGAACATGTATAAGTCATGGATAAAAGCAATAGCAACATACTAAACGATCGGGTGCTAAGCTAATGGAATGGGTCATGTCAATCAGATCATTCAACTAATGATGTGACCTTGTTAATCAAATAACAACTCTTTTGTCTATGGTTAGGAAACATAACCATCTTTGATTAACAAGCTAGTCAAGTAGAGGCATACTAGTGACACTCTGTTTGTCTATATATTCACACATGTATTATGTTTCCTGTTAATACAATTCTAGCATGAATAATAAACATTTATCATGATATAAGGAAATAAATAATAACTTTATTATTGCCTCTAGGGCATATTTCCTTCAATACGTACGTGTACATGCTACATGCGCGCCTCTACTACGACACATGCGCGCCTCTACATCCACCAGTATATATGTACGTACACGTTCGCGACCAGAATGACAATGCTACGTACGCTTCGACCAGGTGGGTCCCGACTGTCAGGCACTTCCTTGCCTGCGAAGATGTAGCTGGTGGGTCCCAGCAGTCAGGGGGGCGAATCATTTTGGGTTTTTTTTCCGGACGCACTTCCTTGCATGCGAAGATGTAGCTGGTGGGTCCCAGCAGTCAGGGGGAAACATTTTTTTCGCGAAATACGGTGGCCCGTCCGGTGGGTCCCCGCTGTCAGGTTGAGGAATAATTATTTTCCGCGTAATAAGGAGGCACTTCCTTGCTGCGGCCATGGACCCAGCTGTCAGCCTCTCCACGTACAGTCCACGTCCGATGGAAGTCGTTCCTTGACCAGTTTGACCACGCCGCGCCGAGAGCATCAGGGCGGTGGACGACAGCGAGGCCTAGGAAGGGGAAGACACGGCAGTGGAAGCCCGCGCGGAGAGGAGTACGAGGGTTCACTGGTTCAGCTGCGTGAGGCTGCCATCACCGCAGGGCTTGGCCAGCGGTGGGAATAGTAGGGGGCGGTGAGGCCTCCGCGGCAGCACATCCGGCCACGGGAGGCAGGAGCATGCGGCACGCCCGGGCGCTGCTTTGGGCGGCCGGAGCAAGAAGACCAGAGGTTGAAGAAGCACTACGGCCGTTGGATGGACATCGACGTCACCGGAGCTAGAATCGTTTATACCGACTAAGTTGACAAAGCCCTCCGTCCCGCCAACTTAGTAGGCCCACAAGTCAGCCTGCCACTATACTGGGTCCCAGCTAACAGGGGGAGTATTCATTTTTTGTGCGTAATAAGGAGGCACTTCCTTGCGTGCGAAGAGGTAGCTGGTGGTTCCGAGCTGTCAGCGGTAACGTTTTTTTCACGAAATACTGAGGCCCTTTCGGTGGGTCCTCGATGTCGCGGAGGAATCATTATTTTGGCGCGTAATAAGGAGGCATTTCCTTGCGTGCGGCGATGGACCCAAATTGTCGGCCTCTCCACGTGAAGTCCACTTCAGATGCATGTCGGTCGTTGACCATGTTGACCAGGCCGCGCCGAGAGCACCAGGGCGGTGGACGACGGCGAGGCCTAGGAAGGGAACGACACGGAGGCAGGGAAGACTCGGCAGTTGTTTCCCACGCGGACGGGAGTACGACTGTACGAGGGTTTACTGGTTCGTCTGCCGTCGCCAGAGAATAACAGCAGGTGTGGGTGATAGAGGGATGACTAGGCCAGCGATGGGAGTACGGTGGGGCGGTGAGGCCTGCACGACAGCAGAGCCGGCCGCGGGGAGGAGGGAGCAGGCAGTCTCGCCGGCGCTTGTTTGAGCGGCCGAGCAGAAGAGCAGAGATTGAAGAAGACGACACCGTTGGATGGCCATCCAACGATCCATCGCCAGGCGTCAATCTTTTTTAGGAAAGCCTCAAATCTATGGAAAACAACATACAGCCCATCCGCCATTATTTCTAATAATTTACAACCCATTTGCTAATTCTTAAGGTTTTTTGGAGCCCATACTCTTTTGTTAGCATTACAACCCATATTGTGGCCACGGTTAAAAAATTATACGAAATTTTGCATATTTCAAAAGGGTATTTAACTGTTTTTAATCCCGAAATTTCTACTCACATTCAAACTAATTTTAAAAATAAATGTATATCAATATAAAATCCAAAAAATTCTCCACGCATAAAAATTATTGTAATTTAAAATCTTGAAATGAAAAAAAGATATTTGAAACTAATTGCCGGTTTCATGTGTTTTAAAAATGTACAACCCATTTCTCATTACTGATGGGCCATTTTCTTGGCCAGCCAAATGAAAGCTCTCCTCGTCTTAAAAGATTTGCAGCCCAACAGGCCTGAAAAAGCGACTTACTTGGCAAATCACAAAAAACTGGGCTGAGGCCGTGGACCCAGCTGTCAGCCTCTCCACATACAGTACTCTTCCAATGGAATGTCGTTGACCACATTGACCACGCCGCGCCGAGAGCACCAAGGCGGTGGATGATGGCGAGGCCTAGGAAGGAGATGACGCGGAGCCGGGGAAGACGCGGTAGTGGATGCCCACGTGGAGAGGAGTACAAGGGTTCAGTGGTTCGGCTGTGGTGTGAGGCTGTCGTCGCTGCAGGGCCTGGCTAGCAGTGGGAGTAGTAGGGGGCGATGAGGCCTCAGCAAAGACAAACCGACCACCGGAGGCAGGAGCAAAGCGGTCTCCCTACTGGTTTGGGCGGCTGGTGCAAGAAGAGCAGCGATTGAAGAAGTAGCAGGACCGTCGATTCAAATCCAATGGTTACTGCTGCTAGAATCGTTTGTTGACTAAGTTGACAAGCCCTGCGTACGCGTCAACTTAGTAGGCCCACAGGTTAGACTCCCAACCGGTGCGCCCCAAATGTCAGTGGGAGGAATCATTTTTTTCACGTAATAAGGAGGCAGTTGATTGCGTGCGGCCAAGCCAGCAGAGGGAGTAGGGTGGGCCGGGGAAGCCTGCACGGCATCACAGCGGGCCACAAGAGGAGGGAGCAGGCAGTCCCGTCGGCGCTAGTTTAGGCGGCCGGAGCAGAAGATCGAGATTGAAGAAGACGTCGGTCGTTGGATGGACATCCAACGATCCATCGCTGCTAGAATCGTGTGTTCACTGACAAAGCCTTGCGTAAACAAGTCAGCCTCGAAATCTGTGGCGTGTAAAGCCCATTTGCTATTTTTTTATAATTTTTACTCATTTTCTAATTCATATAGAATTAATTGCAGCCTGTTTCCATTTTTAGAATTGCTGGCCATTTTCTGGTCAATACCAGGGTCAAAAAATTAACTAAATATGTGGGAAATTTTGAAAATTCACAAATTTTTGCCGGGGAACGAAATATTCTTAATCCAAAAATTAATAGCCATACTAAAACAAATTTAAAAATAAATTAGTACTACGTCATGTTAAATCCAATGAAATACGTATAAGATATCAGTGAAGAACAAAAACAAAAAAGAAACTAATATCCCATTTGCTATAATTTTTTGGAATTTTCAACCCCTTTTGATATTACTTTTAACAGACATTGACCATACTCTTTGGCCAGGACGGAATGCATCCCTCCTCGTCTTGAAAGATTTGCAGCCCAATAATTCGGAGAAAACAAATAGGCCTAGCTTGGGTATTCTTCAAAAAGAAATACTGGGCTACCTATTTTCCCAAAGAACTGGTGCATGAGCATTTAGCTTTATTTATTTATTTACTTATTTATGTTTAGGGGACCATGAGCATGTACCTAGGCCGGATTCATGTGAGAGCCTCCCTTCCAGTTAATTATGGGCTTCTCTATTGGGCCTTCATCAAGGCTGCATGTTATCAACAAGTGGAAAATGTGTTCCTTTAAAAATAGTCGAGCTATGTACGATGCACGGGCACTAAAGGATCGAACCGTGCAACGACTTCCAAAACATTGTGTTTGTCGTTCTAACAACACATTTATTCAACCAACAGACGAAATATACTACTGATTGTACATTGAAAACAGCAGTAGCAGCAACCAGGGCTGGGGGTGCAACAGAAGCAGTAAGCAGGCCAGAAGAGTGAAGACGCAGCTCTCTCTTCCAAACCAAACATCAGCTACCAAAAAAGAACAAGTGTATGCATCAAACTAAATAAATATCCTACTACACCAAGTGTACGCATCTAACTAACTGGCTCAGTTAGACGTTACTATTTATTAAGCTGTGGAGATTGGCCGACGGCTTGAACCAGATGGGTGCCTGACGGGGGAAACTCCAGCCAGCAGGTCGAAGTCTGATACTTGCGACCCTCTCTCCTACTTTGGGCTGCAGAGCGTGGCGGTACATATCAGGGTATGGTGCATGCAGAGACGCATGGTACATTGTGTACACACAGTTTTTCCTGATGAACGAAACCGCGCTTCCATCATGATCCTTGCCGCCGGTTATCTCCTAGTTAATTGGATAATTCAGTCCGACAAACAGAGAGCATGTACCAAGGCTACTTACCAGCCTCCAGTCAAAAATTCCTGAAGGCCCAGAGAAGCTGGGATCCTGCTCAAAGACCTTGAAGTGACTGTGATTGTATTCCGCGAAACAACACGTCCGGTACGTGCGAATGATCATCAACCTTTCACCATCGTCTGATAGAGCCAGGAACCACTTGCAACTGCCATGTCGCTTTTCTTTGAAAGGTTCTGGGATTAGGAAGGGTAGGGACACCAGGCGGCCTACAACATCATATCAAGTTGGAGTCAGATAAAAAAGGGCTCTTGATTTAGTCAATCTTAAGAACAGCATGTTATGAGCATGAATATTTTTTCAGTAAATGTTGATGATAATATAAGCAAGCCATCATGATATCATAGGAAAGTAACATCTTGTTGTAACAGCCATTTGTAGCGATGACTGGAGTAGGCCAGCAATACGTCCAGCCATAGAAGGAGTCGACAGCGTAAATGAAGCCCTTGTGTTCAATGGCATCAGAGAACCATGGAGGATGTATGATCCTGCGATGGACGTGTAGATTTATCCACTTACCGCAGTGACCTGTTAGATAGGCGAGACCGCGGTTGAAGAACGCAATTAGCCTGAAGTCTTTATAATTCGCAGATCTTGTGGGCACTTGGCAGATTACAACCTTGAGCAAATCAAACTTGGTATCATGTTGGCTACTGTAAGATTCCGAGTATTCTGGGCCGCGGTGCCAAAGCAGTGCAGTGTTAATCGAATGAAGGGGGATTAATCGCCGGGTGTAGACCTCCACGAGCATCCAACTGCCGCGACCGTCGACGAGCACCATCCAAGACGTGTTCATGCCGACCCAGTACATACCATTAATGTAGTTGAGGCTGACGGGGATCGGACCGCAGTCAAGGGGGTTGATGCTCGCCACCCTACGATCGTTATGCTGCGTGACATGCTGTTTCTGAAGATCAGGCGGCATCAGCAAGCAAGGAGCTGGCTTAAAAAGCTCTGGCCTGAGGGCTTTGAGTAAACGGTACAGCCCCGACAAGCACGCAGCGAGCGGCATGGTACTGAGATTGTCCACACGCGAAATAATGAGCTTGATTACCTCTATGGGGAGCGAATTCCAGCCACTCTTTCGGCGGACGCTGCTCGGTTCTGCCATTGTTAGTGCTTGGGTTTCGGACGAGGGGGGGAGGCGCCTTAGCGGGGATGGAAGATTGGACGAGATTATGTGCGGACAAAGATGGAGAAGCGAATATGTGATGCAGGAAGTGGACAAGTGATGATGACTACAGCATGCTGCTTGACTTACGAGACACATACCAGCAGCGTAGGGTCATGTCGATGCCAGACAACTTGCTTGAGTGATCACAGTACTGGTACTCCCTACAATGCTATGCCCTAACTTGCTTGAGTAGAGTAGTAGAGTAGGACTCTGCTCTACTACTAGCACCGGAGGAGTAGTATATTCTAATCTAAAATAGTTACAAACTTCAATGCCCGAGCGTGGAACGACTACGAACCATGCTCAAAGACCGTGTCTACGTGGTGTTTGGACTTATATGCAAAAAATAGCAAGATGCCCGTGCATTGCACGGCACACCATCATCACCAACTCGGTTTTTTCTCGACTCCTACTCCTATAAAAGACCTGGTTGGTGATGATGGAGGCGAGGAGGCGTGTTAGTACAAGGCAGCAATGGACGGCGAAACACTATTCGATTTGTTATAAAAAACAAAGAAGAGTAGTAGAGATAGAGACATAGGGAGGAGCACGAGGTTGTGGGAGATAAGGATGAACGAGGCAAGGCCTTATCTGTAAATGTGGAGAGAGGTGCGGGTATCTTTTGTAAAATTGTCATAGTTGGCTTTCTATCCGCCGATATAGATCGGCGGTCTATATTACAAGATGGCAGGCATACCATCATCACCAACTCGGTTTTCTATAAGAGTAGATATAGATAGATAGAGACTAGGAGTACTAGTCGGGACACCATCTCTTGCTTGTGTACTACTCCTGCGCTCCATTCGGCAAACAAGAATGTCCCCATACCACTCCCTCTGCGCTACATTCAGCGCTGTTGAAATTTGGGAGCACACTCTGATCGCTGGCAGCCACGACTTCACCGATGACGACTTCTTCCCCGACCTCGGCAACCTCTTCCTCAACGACATGGGCGACAACCTCAATGCCAACGGTGCTGCTCCCGTTGCACCGTATGTGTTTCTGTCCTTCCTGTTCGAAATCATGGTAGAATTCATGTTTCTACTCTGTATCCTACTACTATGCTAGTCTAGCTTTTCCCACAAGACTAGTCACAGTGGAGAGTAACAATAAGGCGCCTCACTCATTTATTTGGGCATGTGACATGCACTAACATTTCATTAGTTAAATTTATGATCAAAATTTGACACAGATTACAATGGGAACCAATAAACCAGGACGGAGGTAGTAGTTATGGGATTACTAATCTAGAAGCCTAAAAGAATTGGCCCCTGGTACTCCTACTACTAGTAGTACTCAAGTTGGAATTCTAATTGCACGGCACAACTTGTTAGGCAAAAATTCGATCTGAGGTGTAGGATGCGGTTTGGGTATTTGCATGCCTTTCCAACCAGTGAGATACTCCGTACATAGTACGACAGAGAAATAACCACAAAGAAGGAAGCTAAAAGTAAACAATCAAATGAGCATTTTTGCATTTGTTTTGCATTGAATCGTTTCACAAGCTTGACTAGTGTTGTTTTTCTACTTTTACAAAAACCGCATCGTAATGTTAAAACGTGCATTTGCACATACATAAGTAATAGTAGTACTCCCTCCGTCTAGGTGTACAAGTCTCCCCTCCTTCTTGGTCACCGTGCACAACCAAAGATGACTTATTGACCTGGACGGAGGGAGTAGCACAGCCTGCAAGCATATATCGAGAGAGACGTGTAGTCCGATAGTATATAGTAAAGTTTGTGCTATATGCACGTACTTGCAAAATGCGTAATGATACACAACGCTTCAAACTTTCCCTTTTACATACTTAACTAAGGACGCTAAAAATTCCTGAACGTTCGGGATTTATCATTTGCGTCCCAAAACTAATGAGATCGCATTACGAAACAAAAATTATACTCCTCCTAAAAGCCAAGGTGCTCGCAGGAGCGCTTGCGGCGCGCCACGAGTGCCCTAGTGCGCGGCCGTTTCCCAGCGCGCTGACACAACGTCTCTTCCTCAGCCACGCAACTCACGAGGTGCTGATTGGCGGCTTGCCGGCGGGCGAGCGCGATTTCACCGTTGTGGTGATCCGGCGCCAACAGGTACTCCTCCTGGCTGGAAGCGTGCACCCGGTCCACGTACCATCAAGCGTAGATGAGGCGCTTGGGCCCGACTGCACTCAGGGCGTCGGCACGGGTGTCCTCCGCCACCCTCACGGCCCTCGCACGAGCCTTCTGCAAAAGAGCCAATTGCCTGACTCTCTCGGATGCGACATAGGCCGCCCAGGCAGCTTGTACCGCGGTGCGCTTCTCTTCCTCGGCCTTCTTCTCCGCCTCTATTTTGGCGCGCTCTGCTGGAGGCAAAGCCTCCCACAAGGCGACATCCATTTCTTTCCAAAGCTCCTCAAGGCTGGGGGGGGGGGGCTCGACGGGCGGCGCGGCGTTCTCCTCGTAGCGGGGAATCGACGCGTCCTCCGACGCGCGTGCTGGCGAGATTGGGAACGCGGACGCGTCCACCTCGACGTGTCGCGGCAAGGAGCGGAACGCCAACGCGTCCTCCTCGACTAGTGGCGGCGAGGAACGGAACGGCGACGCGTCACATCGCGGCGAGGAGCGGAACGCCGACGCGTCGTCCTCAACTAGTGGCGGCGAGGAACGGAACGGTGACGCGTCGCATAGCACTGAGGAGCGGAACACCGACGCGTCCTCCTCGACTAGTGGCGGCGAGGAACGGAACGGCGACGCGTGACCGTCCGCGCGGTGCAGCGAGGGGCTCCTAGGGCTTGGGAGGGGCGATGCCATGGTGGTCGACGTGAGAGGGAGGGGGAGGAGATAGTGATGAACGTGAACGTGAGGGGGAGGAGATAGCGATGTCGTGGGAGGCGCAGTATTTATAGCGAGCAATGGCACACCTACGTAAGATATGGACTGAGCTGCACTGACTTAACTGCAGGTCCAGTTGCATCACTGACATGTGGGCCAGTCCCCTGTTGGGCCCATATGTCAGTGACCCAATGCACCTGAAGTTAAGTAAAAGCTACGTGGGCAAATTTGTTGGAGTAAATTACGGGGGAGCGAAGGGTTGGAAATATTGCTGGTCACAACGGATTGGACGAGCGTGGGGGGAGGAGAGACATGCATGCAGATTTTTTCCCACGGGGTGGAGTGGTGGGACCGCCGGAGGGAGAAGGAGAGTTTGGCAGGCATATTGTTTCCACACATGGTGAGGAAAAGATTTGGAGACGAACGGGCTTCATGCAGGTATGGGGAACGGTGCATAGTAAGTCATCTTGCATGCTGGGCTAGGTATAGTATCAAGTCATTAAAAACATACAGGCCCCACACATGTTCATATTTCAAGGTGCACTAAATTATTGCATGCGATGATTAAGGTTGGCCATAATGGTGGTATCTTAGCTGGTATCATGCACACGGGAATAGCAATCTTGCTGATGTGGCTAAGAATTATAGCAGTGTTGGGATTTAGAGTAACTTGTGTTCATGCATGCATTGGTAAACACATTTTTTTGTGAAGAACGACAACATTAGTTGAGTACTTTTGCAGACTTCAAAAACTATTCCACGGCCTCTACTATCTTGCTAAGAGTAGGTGAAATTTTTGAATCGAGCCCTTTAAACTAGAACGGAGGTAGTGGTACTCTAATATCTAGGTGTGTAAGTCATCTTATGAAAACCAAATAATCCCAAAACACGTAGGCGCGGTGCATTAACTTCTACCTCGTTTCTTGTTTCTTGACATATCAACCAATAAGAGATGAGGGTGTGCATGCTTTTAATGACCTGAGACTTTAAAACATGACATGCAGTGGTTAGTTCATTGCATGCAATACTATTTAATTAGCAAATAAACATTAATGTCTCTCGTTTTCCCCTCCTCCTTGGTCTCGGTGCACAACCTAAGATGACTTACTCACCTAGACGGAGGGAGTATCAACATTCATAATGTCAAATCAATATTTTTACACTCATTATAAAACGTAGTCCTTATACTCATTATAATCAGTATTGTAGATATTGATATTTTTAGTACAAATTTGGTCGTGGGATTTCATTGATGCCTGTCAAAGCATGGAGGAAGCGGAGCTTAGGCTTGCATTGTTGGTCTCTACATAGGTATTTCTCTTCATAATCCTGTAATTTTAGAGACTGATTGCGCTTTTGTGGTAGCGTCTCTTGCACCGGGGACTATGAAAGGTCTGCGCTATGCGTGACTTTGAAGATGAAAGCGTTGAGCATCTCGAAGTTGATCAACAATCTTCAATTGTAAAAGATTAGCCGCTCGCCAATAAGGTGGCACACTTAATCGCTAAGTATAGCTTTGACAATAGATTAGATGGTATTCTTGTAAATAATGTACCACCCTGTGTGGTGAATATTGTATCGAATGAGTGTACTGGTGTGGCTGGTTAATTAATATAAGCTGGTGTTAAAAAAAGTATAAATTTGGTCAAACACTTTGCAAACGGTTGACGGGAGTAAAAAGGACCAGAGGGAGTATCATGCATGCGGAGTAGGCAAAAATATTGCTCATTTATAGCCGGTCGAAGTCTCAAAGGGCGCGACCGCGCGAGGGAGGCGAAGGTCGTGGGAGGCGCGATGGTTGACGGAATTAAGTGAAGTTACATCCACGTGCCGGCATGGCGCAAGTGACAGTGCGAAGCTATACCGAGCCTACGATATGGGTCTAGTAGACATGACATCTAGTGGGTCCCGCATAGTTCTCGAGAACTCTTTGGGGCTTGCAGCCGTTTATCCACCGGGCAAGCCGGCAACCCCACGCCGTTGGCACACCCTACTCGTCCCGTCTTCTACCTCACAACAGTTCGCTCCCGATCGTCTCCGTCCTTTCACATTAGTTCGCTCCCGCTTTTGCGGGGTACAATCATTCAACTTCTCCTAACCTCCTCCAAAATCCATGGCCTCCCAAATCTCCATGGTCGCCACGAGTACCGTGTTAGAGCCATTCACGGCGATCAGCTCATCGTCATCTACACACGTGGATCCGCGACGGTGAAAGCATGGCTTGCTCGCTTCCTACGCATGTTCAACAGTTCAACAGATGAGTGGGTCATTTGGGCTAGATGTTGAGTACACCACAGTCTGGGACGAGAGAAGGATCTAAAGGACGAAGAGAGGAAGAAGCCCGCGTGATCCGTGTTTGCGTACATAACATTTGCTTAGTCTACCACATATGCCATGCCGACGTTGGGTGCCAGGATTTTAAGAACTTCCTCAAGGACAAAAGAGTGAAATTCGTTACTGTAGGCTTTAAGAACAAATAAATACCATTAGATTCATTATTGAATGTACTTTCACATCATACATATTTGTTATGGTAAATGTTTATATTTTTATATAAACTTGGTCAAACTTTAGGAAGTTTGACTTCGGTCAAACCTAATATGCAGAGTTTACTACTACTACTACTCGCTAGTTGCTTAGCCGAATCACTCAACACGCCACACGGGGAGTCCAGTGTCACAAAATTTTGAGGTCGGCGGGAAAATCTCCCGCGACCCTGATTCGAAAGCAAAGGGGAAGTTACCATCATAGCCTTCGGAACAGGCCTACGGACGATGCTTGGTAGGGGGCTGTTTTCGTAAATTCAGTTTACCCTACCCAGCCAACCCCACCCCGGCACCCAGAGTAGTACACCTGAATACTCCCCATTTTCTATCCCCACCGCAAAATAGACTTCTCCACGGCACCGCAGCCTTCGTGCTCCTCCCCTTTACATTGGTGTACTCGTCCACCGCAGCGTATCAGCCTCATCGACGACCTCGTACGCCGCACTGGAGCCGGTCCACCGTCATCGTCGTACATGGAGCCTCTTCCCCGGCATCGTCTTCCACGGTCTCGGATATGCTTCCCGGAAGCCGACGTCAAGCGCAGAAGTACCACCGTCGTGGACAATGAACTGACTCGCGTTGCCGACAATGACTCACAGAGGCCGCCGCGACCATCGGTCTCCTCCTCGATTGGTAATGCATGTATTGGATCACTTAGCAGTACATGTGCAGTTCCAATTTTGTTCATACCTACCCTTCAATTTTCCTGGGTGCTATTGTTCCCGTAAAAGTAATTGGTTATAGCCTCCATTGTCCAACAAAATATCAGCTTGTAATTGTGCGTGGCTCCTGTATCGCGCTGTGCTTGGGTAGGTTTTTCATATGCAACCAGTAGTGTGGCAAATGATGGAAAGGTTTTTAGAACTAGCAAGATGCCCATTTGTTGCACGCATAGAGATGCATTTTTATGAGTAGTTTATCTTGTGGGAGAAAAGGATGAACGAGGGAAGGCCTTATTTGCAAATCTGGAGAGGGGTATGGGTATCTTTTTGCAAAATTCCCATTTGTTTCCTTCCTATCTGCCGAGATATAAATCGGACGGCCTATATTGCAAGAAAAAGTATAGAGAAAAAAAGTAGTCAGTAAAGGAAGTAGAGAAAAATATTAAATATTAAATAAACATAACCGTAGAGAAGAGAGTAGAGCGAGCAGAGACGTCGGGAAAGGATCACAAGGCCGAAAAAGCGGGCGCGGCGCTTGTTTTGGCGCAGCCTCCGGCGCGCTTTATAAAATCCAATGCCCTCCCACCGCTCTGTGCCTCGCCACAGCTTTGTGCCTCGCCACCGCTCTCTACCCGCTCTTTTTCGCCTCGCTGCCGCTGCGCCACCATGCCGCCGCGTTGCCGGGAAACTTGGGGATACCGCGGCATCCGCGCGCGCCCCTCCGGCGGCTTCTCCGCCGAGATCAGGTCCCGCAGGATGCGCCTCGGCCTCGGCAATTTCGACACCGCCAATGAGGCCGCCCGCGCGTATGACGCGGCGGCATGGCGCCTCCGGTGGCCTCATAGAACATTGACTTCCCCAACGTGTCGACGCGGGAGCGGGCGCAGGAGCTCGCGCCGCTGCTGCGGCTTAGCACCGACGAGGATCGTCGCGACAACTGGAGGCGGGAGAACCGTCTCGGCATCGCCGAGATGGACGAGGAAGCCATGGCGCTGTGGCGCCAACACTTCCCGCAGGACATCATCAACGAGCACGAGTTCTACGTGCAAAGGAGGGCGGAGAGGGATAAGAGGAGGGCAGAGCGAGCCGCCTATCGCGAGGACAAGCGTAGGCGAAAAGCGGACGCTCAATTCAACATGAGGCTAGGAGCAGCGTCGCCCTGGGAATCCGACGACGATCGGTATCTTCACGCCTACACTCAGACGTAGGAGGAGGACATCATCGAGGAGTCGGACGACGAGGAGTAGTTGAATTATCTTTTTTTATCTATCTATGCTGAGAACTATCCTCTACTCTCTAGTATCTACTTCTCGATCTCAGCCTTCAGAACGCTTTTTAAAGCGCCGCACGCTATGCATTCTGTTGGAGATGCTCTAACATGGCGTATTTAGTGCTTTAATGTTGCCCACAAGATGCGCGAGTATTACTAGTAGAATTTTTCTTGCCATGTTGAGATTTTAAAACCACGAGTGTGAACATGCAGAGGAGCAATGAAGACCAAACACGGGATATTCGGGACATCTTCAAGGAGCGTGGCAAGTTAAAGAGGAGCTGCACCGAACCTGTAAAACGAGCTTTGGTAAGTAACACCCTTTCAATTACTTTTGCTTAGCCTCGTGTTCTTTGATGTGTATATGTTGTAGTTTACATTTCTCTTAAGCGTGGTGTTCTTCGATGTGTAATAAGAAGAGTCTTAATCATCCTAATGCTTTCGTTTTAGCTTGATGTAGGAAGTGGGTGTTCTCACCTTGTAGTCTGCTTTTATATTTCTTTTCCTTTTGAATTCACTTCTCCGAGTTACATTTTATCCGGCTTCTACTAAATGGATCTAGGTTTCTCCGAGTATTGATCTAAAAGAAGTAACTTCATGTCAGGATGCAGTTCCTATGAGGAGGGAAGTATGGTCAACCTCGAGATCATGTTTCCAAAATGAGGCTGGATTACACACAAGGTGCCAGTTCCCTAATGATGCTGGATTAGACACAAGGTGCAAATTCCCAGATGATGCTGATTTACACACAAGCCAGGTGGAGTCGTCAGCTGTTCGTGTCCTCGTGGAATTAGTAAAGGCTGAAAGAAAGCGTGCAACAGCCCTTGAGAATGTAGCTGAGTTCCTGAAGAAGCGAAAAGAGCAATCAGATGCTCTCTTCACCCAAGCCAAAGAAGAGATGGAAGAAGCCAGAAATAAGCTAGCAGAGGCAGAGCAGGCTAGGCGTCTCCTGCTATCTAAAACTGTTGTCAATACAAAATTTCCTTCATAATAGCTAGGTTCAAATTTATCCAGCCAGCATGCCTATTGTGATGTCTATGCATCTACTGATGTGGCACAAAATGTTTTTTTCGGGTCATGTAATAACAACAATTACTTTCCAAACAATAATGCATTTAAGCATTGGACATGGTATAGTTCACGGCATAAGCCCGACATTCCAAGTTCAACTTCCACATCAAACTCATGTTCATAGATATCTCGCACATTCATACATAATGTCCACAACCATGATTCACTTCAAAGCCAAAAAATGTGAGGAGAGTTATAAATAAAGAAAAACCTCTACTAGTTCCTCGCTACCAAAGGCGAGCACAACAAGTCAAGACCATGCGTAAATTAATTATATTTTAGTCATTTTTTGTGTTCTAAACTGCCTGCCGGCTCGACGTGTTGCCGGCACACACGCGGATTCAATGAAGGCAGGCGGGGCAGTCTTAAGCTGGTTGCACACGGCGAGGCGTGCTCGGCTCGCAGCCGAAAAGTGCGGCCCTCTTGGCCGGCACGCCGGTTCAATGCCTGCGCTATGAGAGGTCGCATTCGTGTCATAGCAATCACTCCCTCCAGTCATTTTTTGTTTGGGTATAACAAAATCTCGTTTTCCATTCACATTTTACAAGTAAAATTCGTGGACAAACTTTGACCCAAAGTACGATGGGGACTAGTAAACCAGAATGGAGGTAGTAGTTTTTAATCAAAGAAGGGTTTCCCCTTCCACCATTCTGAAAACCAGCATCTAAATCTAAACCATAGTATTTGCCCTAGAACTACCGGGTTCAACATCTCGCAACATAAACCCATACAACCATACGCCAAGGAGGTATGTAGTACTATGAATTCCATTTTCGCTCCATACCAATCGTTCTAAAAACTACTTACTACTTATAACGTGCCATTGAAAATCAGAACTCTTAACCCCGCTAAAAAATGATATTTTAAACGTGGCTACTCGATCTGTGTCAACTGGCGAGCCACCGCGCTCCAAGTTGCTCACCTGTGGTCCAGACCATCAACTCCTATGGATCAAATTATCACGCGAGCTGACTATTCCAACAAAGGTGCTCCACCACGTACCCGGTACCCGCGAATGCAGCAATCGCGGCACCTAGGGTTTTAGGGTTTATTTGTTAACGCCGCCTTTACGTAACACTCATGTGTGCGAGACAGCGAGAGGCCGACTACGCATGCGTGCGCCTCTTCTCTTCGTATATGTTCTCCACCGTTTGTCTGGTGTCCAAAAAATTATAATAACTACTAGCAATGTGCCAATGCGTTGCCACACGATCAAAGTAGATTAATACATATTCACCGATTTGATAGAAAAAAGTCTAGTTTTGAAATACGTATATCACTAAAAATATGTTATGTTTCACTCAAAATATATTCCTTTGGCGGTTTTGATGAGATAAGGGAGGAATGTTGTTGGTTTCAAGATTCGAGAAGTGGTATATGTCTAATTTCTACTCTTACTAGCAAGATGCCCGTATGCGTTGCATGGAACATCAAGATCTTGTGGGAGAAAAGGATGAACGAGGGAAGGCCTTATACGCAAATGTGGTGAAGAGTGCGGGTAAATTGCCATATTTTCCTTCCTATCCCTCGAGATATAAATCGGACGACCTACATTGCGGGATGGCAGGCCCACCATCATCACCAACTCTATTTTTATCCCTACTCTTATAAAAAGCATTGCCGGTGATGATCGTGTGCCCGCCATCCTGCAATATAGGCCGTCCGATCTATATCCTCGATGATAGGAAGGAAACTATGGCAATTTTGCAAAAAGATACCCACACCCCTCTCCACATTTGCAAATAAGGCCTTCCCTCGTTCATCCTTTTCCCCCACAAGATATCTACTCATACAAATGCATCTTGATGTTCCGTGCAACGCATGGACATCTTGCTAGTTGTTGCAAAAAGCCCATGTGTGTGTGAGAGAGAGGGAGAGTGGAGGAGGACGGAGTGCATGTGTGACAAAGACACAATGAGTGTGTGTGCGATAGGTATCAGCTTAAAATGAGGCGATAGTGTGTGTGTGCATGATCGAGAGGGCGTGTCTCAAGAAGGGAAGAAAAAGCTACATAGATACAAGGAGCGGGAGAGAGACATGTATGCGATGGTGGAAGCACGAGGTGTGGGTGTATAAACCTATCTAGAGGCTAGCTAGTCGATAAATGTTTGTGAGAGAAATACGAGTCGGGTAAAGCGAGAGTTTTGTGTGTGAGAGAGAGAGACGGTGAGTCGGGAAGGGAGTGGAAGCAGGAGTTGTGTGTGTGTGTGTGTGTCTGTGAGAGAGAGAGAGAGAGAGAGAGGCAGTAGTCGGGGTTGTCGATCGGTAAACAAATGAATAATGTCGATGCAGGATGGAGGCGAAAGGAGACCACAACAAATGTTGTGTCTACAGGAGAGAGAGAGAGAGAGAGTAATTTTAGTGGTATGAGTCATATGTAGAGACATATAGGGCGTGTGAGAGAATCCCATAGAGAGAAAGACAAAGTGAAAGACGAGTGGAGACTGTGTGTGTGGCGGTGAAAAAGAAAGCTTAGGTACCGAGTGATACCAGAGAACAGGTGAGACGTGAGAGATAATGAAACCCGTGTAATGTATAATGATAGGGAGAGTGTGACACTTCTCAAGGGAGACGTCAAGAGACCATGTTTGCGAGGATAGGAGAAACATGAAGTGCGTGTGCGGGTGAGCTGGAGAAAAGAGAGTGATAGCTACCTGAAGGAGCATGCATGCGTGAGAGATGGGCGTGAAAGGAGTGAACAAAAAAGGGATTCAAATATTTGAATTCGAGATGATGATACATGTAATCCATACTCGAACCAAAATTGATCTATCAAACATGCATACTCATATGAATTCACACACATCTATGTTATTTAATATGTAGATATTACTGATCCATACATTTTTGTAGAACATAATTTGGTTAAATTTTTTTGAATTCAACCTTAAGATTTCGAGATCGTTGTATTTGTAAATCATATTATACATATAAAGGAGCAGAATTCTTTGTTGTGCTTTTGAAAGTATATATAAAAAATGATGTATATAGAATGTAATTCCAATTCAAAAATGGATCCCTTAGAAAAATAGAATACAAACGGGATTCGAATTGAGTTGTACGATGGCGGCACTCTGGAAAATTTGAACGAAGCGGGGAAAGTCGTAGTAACACTTGAAACCAAAATCTGCGAGATGGAAATCACATACGCCTATCCCTGCCATGCAAAGCCTATCTGCTGGATTTCTATAGGTTTCGATAGGGTTAGGTTTGTAATTTCACCCAAACGTGACGTAACCGCCTCTCACCCGGATTCATACACGGTGGGCGCCAAAACACAATGTGCCCTCGGCCGAAATCGACTCCCTCCCTGATTCATATTCATACTCGGTGGGCGCCAAAAACTAACTCTCGTCGGCAAATATTTGGTGTATGCGAGATTACCGTCCTATCCCCAACCGACTAATGTTTTTGTGATGTAGTAGAAATTTGAAACGGGGGCTAAGTTTGTAAATTTCCTCGCATTTGAGACAAGCGCGCCCTGAATACATGGTTCCCCCCTTCCTCTCTGCCTCCCTTTTCCCCATTCGTACTCATGGCGCCAAACACCCTCTCCACCCCACCCTCCTCCGTCCGCCGCCGTCCGCGACCCCATCCACCGCCGTCCTCCTCCACCATGCAGGAGCTGATACCCCGACGCTACCGTCCATTACAAGAGATCGACCTCTCTCATCCACGCCTTCGGATCGGGACCCTTGCATCCCGTCCTCTCGCTTCATCCCCGCCGCTGTCCACCTTGCCGGCGCCACTCCTACGACCGTCTCGTCCACCGTGCCCCGCCGCCACCGTCTACCCTCCTAGATCTGCTTCCACGCTGCCGATAGCCATCGCTACCGCAGCACCGTCAAATTCTCAGCAGATGCGTACTCTTTCATATCTGCTCAACTTATTTATCGCAGCAAGAAAATAGATCGCCAATGCTTTACTCTGATTTCTTGTCTTGGTTGCAAAGTTTCCTTTGTCCGATTTGCACCTTGAGATCTGTCATGGCACGCTCAACACTATACTCCCAATGCTTATGGTTTTCCCCTTTTATATTCCACAGTAGTTAAATCATAGTAGACTAAATTTCAAAATTGGGTCAGTCGATTTTTTAGAGCTCGCCGGAGTTCGCCGGTGCGATTGAAGGGGCTCGGGTGGTTGTGGGGCCTCACCGAACGAAGAAAACTCGACGCGGGTGGGGATCGGGGCGGGGGTGGGGGTGGGGGTGGCGGAGGAACACAGGCAGTGGGGGCCGGTGGTCCGGCCCGTGACCCGTGCTTGGTGTTTTGTATGGGAAGAATCAGAGGCGAGGAAGAAGAAGGGTTAGGAGGCGTGGGATCTTCATCCAACCGCCTGAAATGGTCAAGAGACAGCTGGGAGTTGCATTCTTAATGCGCTCTGGTTCATCATGTGTGGGCACTGCGCAACCAACATTTTATTATCCAAAATCTGCTTGCTCTTCTTTACCATGTTCCTCTTCCGTTCTTCTTTAATGTGTACTCTCTCTCCGTTCCTAAATACAAGTCTTTGTATAGATTCCACCATGGACTACATATGGAACAAAATGAGTGAATCTACACTCTAAAATGTATCTGGATACATCTCGTATGTGATCCATAGTGGAAATCTCTACCAAGACTTATATTTTGGAACGGAGGGAATATGATAGTAGTCTAAGATGTTCCTTGGGTGAAGATGAGCAGGGACATTTGCAGTGTAGAGGTCTATACGGTCGGTTGTGATGGACACTTTGAGCCTCTTTGATTCGTAGGATCTTGTAAACATAGGAATAGGATTTGTAGTGGCCTGCCCACTTGAATCCTATAAGAATAGCAAGGAAATGCGGGAAGCTGTGTCGCCTTTGAGAGTTACACTTATATTAATGATTACCGCACCTTCACTTGAAGAGAGCTGGTATCAAAGCCTTTCTAGCCGCATCGGCAATACTAGCACATATATTCCAACAAGTTCCACTTTGCGGATTTTACTCTGATGCTTAAGGTTTTCCCGTTATATCTACACTATGATCGTGTAGCTGCTTTGTGTCGCACTAGCAAAGCAGTCCACTCTTGAAGCTAAACACTGCAATGACTTACAAAATTGGCACCAAGGCATTGAGTGCCATTCGATGCAATGAAACTCATACGCTCCCCACTGTTGACTCTTGTTGAGAATATGATCCTAATGACTATTCTAACCTCGAGGAGTCAAAGGCGGATGGCCTTTATCCTGTTCACCCATCAAGGTGCCTGTTCTAATATGGCAATGTTTTATTAATTGTGGGTATCTTGCATATGTTGTCTTGCATTTCTTCTACTTTCTTGCACCACCATCTGCTTAGTTTACTCATCATATATATCGAGATGCCATGCCCATCCATTATCAATACATATTCCATCAGTCATCATACCATGTTTTTCCACTCAAATGTTGTTCGTGTGCATCAGACATCAAAAAGGAAGAGGGTGATTGCCGAACCTTAAGGAGCACCGGCAAAGTCCTTGAAAAACGTGGTGGTGCTGGGAGAAATCATCTGACCCCACTTATATTGGCTGTACAACCCGGTGACACAAAACGTAGGACCGACTCAGCAGACTGTACCCATACTTCTTTGGCCACACCACTAGCCCCAACACAGGACCTACACTCCGGCAAAAGTATACCGATTTCATTTGCCATGGCACCGGCTGTACCTGCAGAAAAATCCCACTCGAGCAAAAAGTACAAAGAAGTCCACCACCAAGACCTATCCCAACTGTAGAGACGGCCAATTCCTGCAGATTGGAACCCCATTCCATTTATTCCCAGTTTAAAAGACAATGCTTTCAATGTTGTTAGGGACTACGTGCATATATTTCCATCATGGGAAGATTATTGTGAAGACAAACACCATTTTCACATCTTCCTGTCCAACTTACGTGTAAGTGCTATTATTCATGGTTATTATTTTCCTGTTTTATGCTGATTGAACACATCAATGATTTACATTACATTGTTGTAACTAGGCAAGGGTCAATCTAGATAGTCATGACGAGCAAAGCTTGCTTGTGCTTTTCAAGGAAGCATTGCAGCAGTATCGGTGTTACCTGAGGAAATCACACTTTGATGGCAAGTCTATAAACGAATTTGCGGTGAAGTCTCCTGTGCTAAATTTAGAAGACATTGAATGGAAAAACCTTATTATGCGCTGGTCTCGTTCCGGGATGAGGTACTGCATCTATGAAATCACATGACAATTTGAACTTCTACTTTTCCGCATGTGCCTTATGGATCTTTTGCAGGAAATCTACTCGAAGAAGAATTCGGTTTGAAAAGAACGACGAGGATATCGCAAATATGCTGCCCGCTACTTTGCTCTTGTTAGTACCTGTCTGTATCATACTTGCATACATACCGGTTCATTATGTGACAGCAGTATGCATGATAGCTTGCTTATCAATTGTTCGCTCCAAATTATCTGATCTGTATGAATGGTTACATTAGTGTAGAATATATCCAATGCCAATGTTTTTTTAGCTCTGCATTGTTATTGTAAGTACATGTTGTCCTTTATCAGTGTGCTTATAATGACAGGTAGTTGTTCATGTACCATCACTCTGCAGCTTATTTTCCTTTTCCCTCCATTTTCTACACATCAGATCTATATTTACTCTTACCATAAGGTTGATACTGAAGAAGTTTAGCTGTGCATTGCTCTTGGTTGTACCTTTTGCATGTATCGCTGCACTTACATTTATTGCTACTTGGTTATGTAGCATCACTCTTCATCTTATCTTAAATATTCTCCATTTTTTCGTATATTATCACATCTATATTTACTCTTAACAAAATGTAGAATAAAGGCAATGCTTATGAAGAAGATTCTGTGGTAAACTTCTTGAATCGCTTCCCATCAGCATGGACAAGGCCTTTATAGAGCCTGTCTTCACCAATAATGTAAGTTTGTCCATCTCAAGCCTTCAAACTTTGTTGTATATATTTGGTTAGGCATGACTGCAACAGCTGTTTATTTTTGGTGTTTGCATCAAATTGCATGTTTGAAGTTTATTATGTAGTTCATAAACAAAAGTTTGTCCTTTCTCAATTTAAGTTTTCAGTTGGACAACCAAGTTCCTTCTTCATACCATGTAAATTAAACTATAAAGAGCAAGTGATCTTCTTTTGCACTGCATGTATGCTTACATTCTTCATCTGTAATCCAAAGTGGTGTGGTGAACCTACCCACTACAAAGACAATGTCATATTCTGCAATGTCTTAACTATGAACAATGTCATATCATTCTACTACTCCCTCCGTCCGAAAATACTTGTCATTGAAATGGATGTATCTAGATGTATTTTAGTTCAAGACACATCCATTTTGATGACAAGTAATTCCAGACGAAGGGAGTATTATTTAAACCGTCTCTTTATTTGCCAATCTGAAATGGGATAAATTGTGACACACTAACCATTGATACTTATCAGTTCTTGATCTCGTAATCCGGTGGTGTCGTGAAGCTGCCAACTCCTTCACAATGTCATTTCCTGCCATGTCTTGACTGAACAATACCATATTGTGTTAATGCAATTTTAAACTGTGTCACTTTATTCACAAGAAGAAATGTGAAGAATTGTCAAGACCTTGATACTTTTTTACAAAACACATCATCATGTCGCTTATTTATATTTCAGAGTGAGGAAGATATAAGTGTTGAACAAGCACGATCTCATCATCTTGCTCATTTGCTTGCTGCGGCTCCCAATGAGGCTAACCTTTCTTGAACTCTATTGAAGTCTTTATCGGTTTTGTATATTATTTTGTCGGCGTGTTTATTTGCACTGGTGGCGATCTTTGATGCCCAGTGTATGTAATCTGTTGTCTGCTTGTGCTTTATTATCATAGTGGCGAACTTTGATGCCCAGTGGATGTAATATGCTATAGTTTATTTATTGTATAGTCTAGGTTTTTTTTATTCACAATGCTGCAGTTATTTTACTGTATATATATCATGTCTTCGCAGTAAACCGACCAAACCATAAAATTACGGTACATAATCGGGCCGTCATGCAATCACGATGTAGGTTGGGCCTGAAACGTGCCGAACAGCTAACGGGCCGGCAGTAGCTTGAAATGAACCCCGGCCCATGATTGTGCGAATCAAATCACGGGCTTTTAACAGGCCAAAATTGTCTCGGTCCTTGTTTGGCCCAATCAGATATTGGCTGCGAGCAGGCCCGATACATACCGGGCCATAGTTAGGCCCAACTATATGACGGGCTTTTAACAGGCCGAAATTAATATATGGCCGAAAATTTAAACGGGCCCTTAACAGGCCAAAACTAATATCAGGTCGAATTACTAAGTGAGCCTTTAGCAAGTGGGCCCAAAAGCATAGTGTCCAGTTGACGGGCCGAATCTGATATGGGCCATAATTGAGCCCAAAGCCTCTTAAAGGGCCGGACCTGATCTGGGCCGTAATTTGGCCCAGAACATGGTAGGATTTTAACGGGCCGGATCTCATATGGGCCACTATTAGGCTCGGAACATGGCATGCCATTAATGGACCTGATCAAATATGGGCCGGCATTTGGCCCAAAACATGGCAGTCAGTTAATGGGCCGGCCTACTAGGGTCCTCAAAATCTTGTTGGCCTCTGGTGGGCGGCCCATTAATGTCGGCGAAATCTCGTGGGCCTTTAGTCGGGCCGGCCCATTATGATCATAAGAATCTTGTGGGCCTTTACAGGCCGGCCCATTATGGCACACAAAAATCTTGTGGGCCTTTACAGGCGACCCATTATGGCCCGCAAAATCTTGTGGGCCTTTAGCTGGGCCAGCCCATTATGGTTCGCAAAATCTCATGGGCCTTTAGCTGGGCCGGCCCATTATGGTCCGCAAAATCTTGTGGGCCTTTAATTGGGTCGGCCCATTTAAACTTGATGGGCCGGTCCACGTGTCAACATATCATAGGTGCATCTCGCCCATTGGATGAGTGACACTGTGCGGCCGAGGACACGCACGTGTCTCCTCCGACCAATGATGATTTTACACGTGGAAAATCCACATTGGTCGGCTGTTAACGGTTACCGGATCCAAAACCCGACCCGATAGCTTAACGTCGTTCTGTTACGGTGGATGCCACATGTCGGTCACCCTTGACGAAAGCACTTCTATGACGCGCTATTTATCGTCATGGAAGTGGACACTTCCGTGATTTTAATTTTGGTAATGTCATGGAACACTTCTACGACAGCACATGTATGACTATCTTGATTCTGTCATAAATTTGTCATGGATGTACATGCATGACAAAAAACACGCCCTACTGTGACAAACACGTATCATCATGGAAGTGTATTTTTTTTGTAGTGCCGGCCGCGTGGACATGACCCGACGCGCGATGGTGCTCAGGATTTGGTGAAGCGGGACAGGGCACGTCGAGAAGCTGAGCTGGCGGCTCAACAGGTGGCTCATCAACATCTTCCGGCTTATCCGACGGCTTCGGTGGAGGTAGGCGTGACCTCTAGAACCACGGGCGTACTGTGTTTAGTGCCGGCTCTGCGTAATGAGCGTCTGCCCAAGGATTTCAAGGGACCTCGTAAGGTGCCAAAATACACAGCCGACTTACCCCCTGAGGCGTGGATTGAGAGTTATGAGATGGCCATGGAGCTGGTGGAGGTTAGCGATGATGTGTGTGCCAAATACTTCACCATGATGCTGGATGGGATGGCCCGTACTTGGTTAAAAGGGCTGCCAACAAACTCCATTGGGTCGTGGGCCGAGCTAAAAGCCCGGTTCATCCAGAATTATAAAGATACGTGCAAATAGCCCATGTCGATTGTGGATTTGGATGCTTCCGCCCAAGAAGAGGGCGAGTCAACGACCCATTGGGTGCGCTGGGTCAAGGCTATCCTGCACTCATCGGATAACATCAATGCCGGTTCAGCAGTCCTAATGTTAGAGAAGAATTGCCATTTTTTGCCTCTTAAACAGAAGCTAGGGCGGCTCAAGCGCCACTGCAATGATATGGGGAGCTGATGGCGGCTCTAGTTAAATATGCCGACTCTGATAGTACCAAGTGATACGTCCATTTTGCATCATGCTTTTATATCGATATTTATTGCATTATGGTCTGCTATTACACATTATGTCATAATACTTATGCTTATTCTCTCTTATTTTACAAGGTTTACATAAAGAGGGAGAATGCCGGCAGCTGGAATTCTGGGCTGGAAACGGAGCAAATATTAGAGACCTATTCTGCACAACTCCAAAAGTCTTGAAACTCTAGGGAAGTTATTTTTGGAAATAATAAAAATACTGAGCGAAGAAAATACCAGAGGGGGCCCACACCCTGGCCATGAGGGTGGGGGGCGTGCCCCCTGCCTCGTGGGCCCCCTGGTAGCCCTCTGGTGCCCATCTTCTGCTATATGAAGTCTTTCGTCCGAAGAAAAATCAGAAGCAAGCTTTCGGGACGAGACTCCGCCGCCACGAGGCGGAACCTTGGCGGAACCAATCTAGGGCTCCGGCAGAGCTGTTCTGCCGGGGACACTTCCCTTCGGGACGGGGGAAATCATCACCATCGTCATCACCAACGCTTCTCTCATCGGGAGGGGGCCAATCTCCATCAACATCTTCACCAGCACCATCTCCTCTCAAACCCTAGTTCATCTCTTGTATCCAATTCTTTTCTCTAAGTCCGGGATTGGTACCTGTAGGTTGCTAGTAGTGTTGATTATTCCTTGTAGTTGATGCTAGTTGGTTTATTTGGTGGAAGATCATATGTTCAGATCCTATATGCACATTAATAGTCCTCTGATTATGAACATGAATATGCTTTGTGAGTAGTTACGTTTGTTCCTGAGGAAATCGGAGAAGTCTTGCTATTAGTAGTCATGTGAATTTGGTATTCGTTCGAGATGTATGTTGTCTCTCCTCTAGTGGTGTTATGTGAACGTCGACTACATGACACTTCACCATTGTTTGGGCCTAGAGGAAGGCATTGGGAGTAATAAGTAGATGATGGGTTGCTAGAGTGACATAAGCTTAAACCCTAGTTTATGCGTCGCTTCGTAAGGGGCTGATTTGGATCCACATGTTTCATAATCTATAAGTGATGAAAACTAGCTTGACGATAATTCCCATGTGTCCTCGGGAGCGCTTTCCTTTATATAAGAGTTTGTCTAGGCTTGTCCTTTGCTACAAAAAGGATTGGGCCACCTTGCTGCACTTTATTTACTTTTGTTACTTGTTGCTCGTTCCAAATGATCTTATCACAGAACTATCTGTTACCTATAATTTCAGTGCTTGCAGAGAATACCTTGCTGAATACCACTTATCATTTCCTTCTGCTCCTCGTTGGGTTCGACACTCTTACTTATCGAAAGGACTAAGATAGATCCCCTGTACTTTTGGGTCATCAAGACTCTTTTCTGGCACCGTTGCCCGGGGGTGAAGCGCCTTTGGTAGGTGGAATTTGGTAAGGAAAATTTATATAGTGTGCTGAAATTTGATGTCACTTGTTACTATGGAAAGTAATCCTCTGAGGGGCTTGTTCGGGGTATCTTCACCCCGACCAAGGGAGCAAAGATTTGCTCCTCAACCTACTGAACCTATTGAAAATGAAAATTTCTACTTTGAAATTCCTTCGGGTATGTTGGAAAAACTGCTAGCTAATCCTTTTGCAGGAGATGGAACTATGCATCCTGATGAGCACCTAATATATGTGGATGAAGTTTGTGGATTATTTAAGCTTGCGGTATACACGATGATATTATTAAGAAGAAGGTCTTCCCTTTATCTTTGAAGGAGATGCATTGACATGGTATAGGCTATGTGATGATATGGGATCATGGAACTACAAGCATTGAAATTGGAATTTCATTAGAAGTTTTATCCTATGCATCTTGTTCATCATGATCGCAATTATATATATAATTTTGGCCTCACGAAGGAGAAAGCATCGCTCAAGCTTGGGGGAGGCTTAAATCAATGTTATATTCATGCCCCAATCATGAGCTCCCAAGAGAGATAATTATTCAAAAAAATTATGCTCGGCTTTCTGATAACAATCGCACCATGCTCGATACTTCTTGTGTTGGCTCTTTTACGATGAAGACTATTGAATTCAAATGGGATTTATTGGAAAGAATTAAACGTAACTCTGAAGATTGGGACCTTGACGAAGGTAAGGACTCAGGTATGACACCTAAGTTTGATTTTGTTAAATCTTTTATGGATACCGATGTTTTCCGTAAATTTAGCACTAAATATGGACTTGACTCTGAGATAGTAGCTTCTTTCTGTGAATCTTTTGCTGCTTATGTTGATCTTCCTAAAGAAAAGTGGTTTAAATATCATCCTTCCATAGAAGTAAAAGTAGTTGCACCGATTAGAGTTGAAGAAAATACTATCACTTATAATGATCCTATTGTTCCTACTTCTTATGTAGAGAAACCACCTTTTCCTGTTAGGATAAAAGATCATGCTAAAGCTTCAACTATGGTTCGTAAAAGCAATATTAGAACCTATACACCTCCTGAGCAAGTTAATGTTGAACCTAATATTGCTATTGTTAAAGACCTCTTGGCTGATAATATTGATGGGCATGTTATTTATTTCTGTGATGAAACTGCTAGAATTGCTAAACCTTGTGCTAAAATAAACATAGACCCGTGGTAGGCATGCCTGTTATTTCAGTTAAAATAGGAGATCATTGTTATCATGGCTTATGTGACATGGGTGCTAGTGCTAGTACTATACCTCATGACTTATACAAAGAAATTATGCATGATATTGCACCTGCTGAGATAGAAGATATTGATGTTACCATTAAGCTTGCCAATAGAGATACCATATCACCCATTGGAATTGTTAGAGATGTTGAAGTCTTGTGTGGGAAAACTAAATATCCTGTTGATTTTCTTGTTCTTGGTTCCCCACAAGATAGCTTTTGTCCCATTATATTTGGTAGACCCTTCTTAAACACTGTTAATGCTAAGATAGATTGCGAAAAGGATGTTGTTACTATTGGTCTAGGTGATATGTCTCATGAGTTTAACTTCTCTAAATTTCGTAGACAACACCGTGAGGAAGAATTGCCTAGTAAAGATGAAATTATTGGTCTTGCTTCTATTGCCGTACCTCCTAGTGATCCTTTAGAACAATATTTGCTAGACCATGGAAATGATATGTTTATGAATGAAAGAAGGGAAATAGATGAAGTATTCTTTAAACAGGAACCCATCCTGAAACACAATTTGCCTGTTGAAATCCTAGGGGATCCTCCTCCACCCAAGGGTGATCCCATGTTTGAGCTCAAACCGTTACCTGATACTCTTAAATATGCTGATCTTGATGAGAAGAAGGTATATCCTATTATTATTAGTGCTAATCTTTCAGAGCATGAAGAAGAGAGATTATTGAAAACTCTGAAGAAGCACCGTGCTGCTATTGGATATACTCTTCAGGATCTTAAGGGCATTAGTCCCACTCTATGTCAACATAAAATAAATTTGGAGAAAGATGCCAAACCAGTTCGTGATCACCAACGACGGCTGAATCCTAAGATGAAAGAAGTGGTAACAAAGGTAATACTAAATCTCCTTGAGGCAGGTTTAATTTATCCCATTGCTGATAGTCAGTGGGTAAGCCCCGTCCATTGTGTCCCTAAGAAGGGAGGTATTACTGTCGTTCCTAATGATAAAGATGAATTGATTCCGCAAAGAATTATTACAGGTTATAGGATGGTAATTGACTTCTGCAAATTAAATAAAGCTACTAAAAAAGATCATGACCCCTTACCTTTCATCGATCAAATGCTAGAAAGATTATCCAAACATACACATTTTTGCTTTCTAGATGCTTACTCTGGTTTCTCTCAAATACCTGTGTCAGCCGATGATCAATCAAAGACCACTTTTACTTGCCCTTTCGGTACTTTTGCTTATAGACGTATGCCTTTTGGTTTATGTAATGCACCTGCTACCTTTCAAAGATGCATGATGGCTATATTCTCTGACTTTTGTGAAAAGATATGTGAGGTTTTCATGGATGATTTATCCGTTTATGGATCCTCTTTTGATGTTTGCTTGCGCAACCTTGATCGAGTTTTGCAGAGATGTGAAGAAACTAATCTTGTTTTGAATTGGAAAAAGTTCCACTTTATGGTTAATGAAGGTATTGTCTTGGGGCATAAAATTTCTGAAAGAGGTATTGAAGTTGATAAAGCTAAAGTTGATGTTATTGAGAAGATGCCATGTCCCAAGGACATCAAAGGTATATGAAGTTTCCTTGGTCATGCCGGTTTTTATAGGAGGTTCATTAAGGACTTCTCTAAATTTCTCAGCCTCTGACTAATTTATTGCAAAAAGATATACCATTTGCCTTTGATGATGATTGTGTAGAAGCATTTGAACTACTTAAGAAAGCATTGATCTCTGCACCTATTGTTCAGCCACCTGATTGGAATTTACCCTTTGAAATTATGTGTGATGCGGTGATTATGCTTTGTAGGTGTTGTTCTAGGGCAAAGAGTTGATAAGAAATTAAATGTTATTCAATATGCTAGTAAAACTCTAGTCAATGCTCAGAGAAATCATGCTACTACTGAAAAAGAATTCTTAGCAGTTGTATTTGCTTGTGATAAGTTCAGACCTTATATTGTTGATTCTAAAGTAACTATTCACACTGATCATGCTGCTATTAAATATCTTATGGAAAAGAAAGATGCTAAACCTAGACTTATTAGATGGGTTCTCTTGTTACAAGAATTTGATTTGCATATTATTGATGGAAAGGGAGTTGAGAACCCCGTTGCAGACAACTTGTCTAGGTTAGAAAATGTTCTTGATGACCCACTACCTATTGATGATAGCTTTCCTGAGGAACAATTAAATGTCATAATTGCTTCTCGTACTGCTCCATGGTATGTTGATTATGCTAATTACATTGTTGCTAAATTTATACCACCTAGTTTCACATACCAACAAAAGAAAAAGTTTTTCTATGATTTAAGACATTACTTCTGGGATGACCCACACCTTTATAAAGAAGGAGTAGATGGTGTTATTAGATGTTGTGTACCTGAGCATGAACAGGAACAGATCCTACGCAAGTGTCACTTCGAAGCTTATGGAGGACACCACCTGGAGACAGAACTGCACATAAGGTATTGCAATCCGGTTTTTATTGGCCTACTCTCTTCTAGGATGCCCGTAAGTTTGTTTTATCTTGCGATGAATGTCAAAGAATTATTAATATTAGTAGACGTCAATAAATGCCTATGAACTATTCACTTGTTATTGAACCATTTGATGTTTGGGGCTTTGATTATATGGGACCTTTTCCTGCCTCCAATGGATACACACATATTTTAGTTGTCGTTGATTACGTTACTAAGTGGGTAGAAGCTATTCCAACTAGTAGTGTTGATCATAACACTTCTATTAAAATGCTTAAAGAAGTTATTTTTCCGAGGTTTGGAGTCCCTAGATATTTAATGACTGATGGCGGTTCACATTTTATTCATGGTGCCTTCCGTGATTGCCAAGTATGATGTTAATCATAGAATTGTATCTCCTTATCACCCACAGTCTAGTGGTCAAGTAGAATTGTGCAATAGAGAGCTCAAATTAATTTTGCAAAATACTATTAATAGATCTAGAAAGAATTGGTCCAAGAAACTTGATGATGCATTATGGGCCTATAGAACTGCATATAAAAATCCTATGGGAATGTCTCCGTATAAAATGGTTTATGAAAAAGCATGCCACTTACCTCTCGAACTAGAACATAAGGCATATTGGGATATTAAAGAGCTCAATTATGATTTCAATCTTGCCGGTGAGAAGAGGCTATTTGACATTAGCTCACTTGATGAATGGAGAACCCAAGCCTATGAAAATGCCAAACTGTTTAAATAAGAAGTTAAAAGATGGCATGATAAAAGAATACAAAAGCGTGAGTTTCATGTAGGAGATTATGTATTGCTATACAACTCTCGTTTAAGAATTTTTGCAGGGAAACTTCACTCTAAATGGGAAGGTCCTTACGTTATTGAGGAGATCTATTGTTGCGGTGCCATAAAAATCAACAACTTCGAAGGAACAAATCCGAAGGTGGTGAATGGTCAAAGAATCAAACATTATATCTCAGGTAATCCCATAAATGTTAAAACCAATGTTATTGAAACCGTAACCCCGGAGGAATACATAAGGGACACTTTCCAGAACATTTCAGACTTCGAAAAGGAATAGGTATGTGGTACGGTAAGTAAACCGACTCCAAAACAGTTCTAAAGGCAATTTTTCTCTGTTTTAGAATATTTAGAAAAATAGAAAAATAAGAGGCAGTCCGGGAAGGACACGAGGGCTCCACGAGGGTGGAGGGCGCGCCTCCCTGCCTCGTGGGCACCGCGTCGCTCTCCAGACTCCGTTTTCTTGCACGATACGTATTTTGGTCGGTAAAAATTCATTATATAATCTCCCAAGGGTTTTGACTCCTGTATCACGCAAATATCCTTTGTTCTTGTTTTGAGTTGTTTTTCTGACAGATCTAGATCATCATGACGTCTCCAAGTGCTCCCAAGGACAAGTTCTTTGAGAAGGTCATCACCCCCTACCTCATGGAGGTCTTGCAACACCCTCAAACCATTGAGATGCATGAGGGGGTGCTGCACATCCGCGATGTTGAGGGACCCAAGAGGACCGGAAGCGTGGAGACAAGGCTCGAGGCAATGGAGCAACAAGTTTTCAAGTGCCAGGAGATGGTGAAGCTGGATGCCAAGGACATTGGGGAGGCCATCTTCAAGCTCCACGAGAAAATCGAGCACCTCCAAGCCCAAATCTATGACCTGCAAAACCAAAACTGTGAGTATGAATATAGATTCAAGAGGATGAGTTTGGCTACATATTTAAGGATCCCGGAGACTCGATCATCCTTCTATGATGGTGAGCCTATGCCTTGGAAGATGGACGACAAGCCTACATCATGAACAACCCCTTCACCAGCAAAGGAGATATAATCACATGGGTATGGGCACTCCCCTTGGCAACTGCCAAGCTTGGGGAGGTGCCCCGGTATGGTATCACCACCACATCTCTATCTTTACCGTTTTTCTTAGTTCGATCCTTTTAGTAGTATCTTGATCTAGTAGAATAAAGTTTTAGTATGATTTAGTTTTGAGTTTAGCTTTATGATCCCTTTATGTAATCGAGTTCGTGAGCTATATATAATAAAGATTAGTGTTGAGTCAAGGGCTTTATTATTTTGCCATGATCTTGGGTGAATAAAAGAAAAGAGAAAAGAATAAAAAGAAGCAAAGAGATCATATTGACCTTATGGAGAGTAATGACTTCACATAGAAAGAGTATGATGATTAAAAGTTATTGAGAGTTGACAAACATAGCTTTGGTCATCGTCGCAATTAATAGGAAGTAATAAAGAAAGAGAGGTTTCACATATAAATATACTATCTTGGACATCTTTTATGATTTGGAGCACTCATTAAAATATGACATGCTAAAGAGTTGATGTTGGACAAGGAAGACAACGAAATGGGTTATGCTTTCTTATATCTGAGATAAAGTATATTGTCATGGATCATCCAACATGTTGAGCTTGCCTTTCCCCCTCATGCTAGCCAAATTCTTTGCACCAAGTAGAGATACTACTTGTGCTTCCAAATACCCTTAAACCCAGTTTTGCCATGAGAGTCCACCATATCTACCTATGGATTGAGTAAGATCCTTCAAGTAAGTTGTCATCGGTGCAAGCAATAAAAATTGCTCTCTAAATATGTATGGTTGATTGGTGTGGAGGAAATAAGCTTTATACGATCTTGTGATGTGGAAGAAATAAAAGCGACGGACTGCATGATAAAGGTCTATATCACAAGTGGCAATATAAAGTGACGTTCTTTCGCATTAAGATTTTGTGCATCCAACCATAAAAGCGCATGGCAACCTCTGCTTCCCTCTGCGAAGGGCCTATCTTTTATTCTTACCTTCTACCTTATGCAAGAATCATGGTGATCTTCACCTTTTTTTACATTTTATCCTTTGGCAAGCGCAGTGTGTTGGAAAGATCCTGATATATATAAATCTAATTGGATGTAAGTTAGCATGAGTTATTATTGTTGACATTACCCTTGAGGTAAAAGGTTGGGAGGCGAAACTATAAGCCCCTATCTTTCTCTGTGTCCGATTAAAACTCCGTAACCACAAGTATTGCGTAAGTGTTAGCAATTATGAAAGACTAAATGATAGTTGAGTATGTGGACTTGCTAGAAAGCTACGACATAGACTCTTTTCGATGTTATGATAAATTGCAATTGCCTCAATGGTGAGATTATAGTTTGTTAGTTCTCAATAAATTTTACGATTCATACTTTGCATTGTGAATAGATTATTACTTGAGCATAAGAAATCATATGACGATATCCATATATGTTGCTGTTATGAGAATAATCATGATGCCCTCATGTCCGTATTTTATTTTATCGACACCTCTACCTCTAAACGTGCGGTCATATTTATCGTTATCGGCTTCCGCTTGAGGACAAGCGAGGTCTAAGCTTGGGGAGTTGATCGTCCATTTTGCATCATGCTTTTATATCAATATTTATTGCATTATGGGTTGTTATTACACATTATGTCACAATACTTATGCCTATTCTCTCTTATTTTACAAGGTTTACATAAGGAGGAGAATGGTAATTTGGAATTACGAAATTTGGAAAAGGAGCAAATATTAGAGACCTATTCTGCACGACTCCAAAAGTCTTGAAACTCCACGAAACTCATTTTTGGAAATAATAAGAAATATTGAACGGAAGAAATACAAGTGGGGGCCCACACCACAGCCCGCGAGGGTGGGGCGCGCCCGTCTACAGGCGCCCCCTGCCTCGTGGGCCCCCTGTTGGCCCTCCGATGCCCATCTTCTGCTATATGAAGTCTTTCGTCCGATGAAAAATAATAAGCAAGCTTTCGGGATGAGACTCCGCCGCCATGAGGCGGAACCAATCTAGGGCTCCGGCAGAGCTGTTCTGCTGGGGACACTTCCCTCCGGGAGGGGGAAATCATCGCCATCGTCATCACCAACGCTCCTCTCATCGGGAGAGGGCAATCTCCATCAACATCTTCACCAGAACCATCTCCTCTCAAACCCTAGTTCATCTCTTGTATCCAATTCTTGTCTCCAAGTCTGGGATTGGTACCTGTAGGTTGCTAGTAGTGTTGATTACTCCTTGTAGTTGATGCTAGTTGGTTTACTCGGTGGAAGATCATATGTATAGATCCTTTATGCATATTAATACTCCTTTGATTGTGAACATGAATATGCTTTGTCAGTAGTTACGTTTGTTCCTGAGGACATGTCAGAAGTCTTGCTATTAGTAGTCATGTGAATTTGGTATTCGTTCGATATTTTGATGAGATGTATGTTGTCTATCCTCTAGTGGTGTTATGTGAACGTCGACTACATGACACTTCACCATTATTTGGGCCTAGAGGAAGGCATTGGGAAGTAATAAGTAGATGATGGGTTGCTAGAATGACAAAATCTTAAACCCTAGTTTATGCGTTGCTTCGTAAGGGGCTGGTTTGGATCCACATGTTTCATGCTATGGTTAGGTTTACCTTAATACTTCTTTTGTAGTTGTGGATGCTTGCAATAGGGGTTAATCATAAGTGGGATGCTTGTCCAAGTAAGGGCAGCACCCAAGCACCGGTCCACCCACATATCAAATTATCAAAGTATCGAACGCGAATCATATGAACGTGATGAAAACTAGCTTGACAATAATTCCCATGTGTCCTCGGGAGCGCTTTCCTTTATATAAGAGTTTGTCCAGGCTTGTCCTTTGCTACAAAAAGGATTGGGCCACCTTGCTGCACTTTATTTACTTTTGTTACTTGTTGCTCGTTCCAAATTATCTTATCACAAAACTATCTGTTACCTATAATTTCAGTGCTTGCAGAGAATACCTTGCTGAAAACCGCTTATCATTTCCTTCTGCTCCTCGTTGGGTTTGACACTCTTACTTATCGAAAGGACTAAGATATATCCCCTATACTTGTGGGTCATCAGAGGCTTGTCCAATTAAGGACAGCACCCAAGCACCGGTCCACCCACATATCAAATTATCAAAGTACCGAACGCGAATCATATGAACGTGATGAAACTAGCTTGACGATAATTCCCATGTGTCCTCGGGAGCGCTTTTCTTTATATAAGAGTTTGTCTAGGCTTGTCCTTTGCTACAAAAAGGATTGGGCCACCTTGCTGCACTTTATTTACTTTTGTTACTTGTTGCTCGTTGCAAATTATCTTATCACAAAACTATTTGTTACCTATAATTTCAGTGCTTGCAGAGAATACCTTCTTTGAAGACCTCTTATCATTTCATACGCTCCTCGTTGGGTTCGACACTCTTACTTATCGAAAGGACTATGATAGATCCCCTATACTTGTGGGTCATCACCAAGGACCCCGAGGCTGATGATGAAAAGCCGGGAAAGGGAAAGAAGAGTGGCAACACCAAGGGTCAGCATCATAACCCGGCGAGTCAGGGGGAAATGGTAAGCGCAAGGCCGATAGTAATTCAAATTTTGTGGGCAATACCAATATGCAGAATAATGGTCAGCGTCATAAGGGGAAGCCACCTCCTCGGACAGGAGGTTCAGGTATAAATCTTGAGTAGATGTCGAATCAGCCATGTCCAAAGCATGGTACGCGGGAAAGACCGTCCAGTCACCTTTGGAAGGACTACCACATTATGAAGGAGTTTAAAAATTCTGATTTATTCCAGAACAATCATGGACCGGGCGGTGGCTCAGGTTCTGATGGTGGCGGTTCTCATGGCCCGGTTCTGATGTCTTTGGCGGTTCTAATTCCGGTTTCCAGGGTTACCCAAGCAATCAAGGCAGTCAGGGTGGTTATCATCAATAGTCCGGTCAGGGGAATCAGCAACATCAATCTGGGTATCAAAGTAACCCGAAGCAGTTGAGTAGTGGGCAGTACCATGTCTTTACCACGAGTTTATGCAAGCGGGACCAGAAGCTCCATAAAAGAGCTGTAAACACCGTTGAGCCGGCAGTTCCCCGTTACTTGCGATGGTCTGAGTAGCCCATTGTGTGGAGTTGTGAGGATCACCCACCCTGGGTTGATAATCCGGGTCAATTGGCTTTGGTGGTGGCACCTCAGGTTGGAGGGTACAAGTTCACCAAGGTACTCATGGATGGAGGCAGCAGTATTAATATCCTTTACTATGATACTTTCCGTCGTATGGGGTTGACTGATAAAAATCTTAAGCCGTCCAATACTGTTTTCCATGGAGTGGTGCCTCGTAAGTCAGCATATCATGTAGGCAAGATTGCTTTGGAAGTAGCCTTTGGAGATGAATATGATTCCAGAGCTAAGATGTTAACCTTTGAAGTGGTCAAGATTCAAAGCCCGTATCACGCTCTGTTTGGACGGCCGGCCTATGCCAAGTTCATGGCACGGCCTTGTTATGTTTATCTGCAGCTCAAAATGTCAGGTCACAAGGGGACCGTCACAGTACATGGAAGCCGGAAGATAGCTTTGGAGTGTCAAGAAGGTGACGTTGCTTATGCTGAGTCTGTCTGCGCAAGAGAAGAGTTGAAGTTTTATAAAGACAATGTTGACCCGGCAGGTATGCCATCTTTGAAAAAGCCAACTACAGAACATGATTTGGTTCTAAAGTTAAAATCAGCAGATGACACTAAACTAGTTGATTTTGTTCCTGGCGATTCATCCAAGTAGTTCAGCATCAGTGCTAATCTGGATCCGAAATAGGAAAGCACGCTCATCGAGTTCATCCGTGAGAACCGGGACATCTTTGCATGTAAACCTTCTGATATGCCAGGTGTACCGAGGGAACTCGCTGAGCGCACTCTTAATATTGATCCAAAGTTTAAGCTAGTCAAGCAGTTTCTTCGTTGTTTTAATGAAGACGGGCATAAGGCCATTGGTGAAGAGGTGGCCCGGCTCTTGGCGGCTGGGTTCATTGTTGAAGTTTTTCATCCTGAGTGGTTGGCTAACCCAGTGGTGGTGCTTAAGAAGAACGACACTTGGTGTATGTGTGTGGACTACACGGACTTAAACAAGGCTTGTCCGGCTGATCCTTTCGCTCTCCCTCGTATTGACCAAATTATTGATGCTACGGCGGGTTGTGAGCGTTTGAGCTTTTGGATGCTTATTCTGGTTATCATTAGATCAAGATGGCAGTTAAGGACCAGAAGACAACTTTCATCACTCCTTTTGTAGCCTTCTGTTATGTGTCTATGCCTTTTGGGCTCAAGAGTGCCCAGGCAACTTACCAGCGATGTGTGCAGAATTGTCTTCATGATCAGATTGCGCGCAAAGTTCATGCGTATGTGGATGATATTGTGGTGAAATCTCGAAAGAAGGAAACCTTGATAGATGATTTGAAGGAGACCTTTGACAATCTCCGGGTCTACAAGATGATGCTTAACCCGACCAAGTGCGTTTTTGGTGTGCCAGCAGGCAAGCTCTTGAAGGAAATATGCCCTAGAGGCAATAATAAAGTTTTTATTTATATTTCCTTATATCATGATAAATGTTTATTATTCATGCTAGAATTGTATTAACCGGAAACTTAGTACATGTGTGAATACATAGACAAACAGAGTGCCACTAGTATGCCTCTACTTAACTAGCTCGTTAATCAAAGATGGTTAAGTTTCCTAGCCATAGACATGAGTTGTCATTTGATGAACGGGATCACATCATTAGAGAATGATGTGATTGACTTGACCCATCCGTTAGCTTAGCACGATGATCGTTTAGTTTGTTGCCATTGCTTTCTTCATGACTTATACATGTTCCTGTGACTATGAGATTATGCAACTCCCAAATATCGAGGAACACTTTGTGTGCTATCAAACGTCACAACGTAACTGGGTGATTATAAAGATGCTCTACAGGTGTCTCGGATGGTGTTTGTTGAGTTGGCATAGATCGAGATTAGGATTTGTCACTCCGATTGTCGGAGAGGTATCTCTGGGCCCTCTCGGTAATTCACATCACTATAAGCCTTGCAAGCAATGTGACTAATAAGTTAGTTACGGAATGATGCATTACAGAACGAGTAAAGAGACTTGCCGGTAACGAGATTGAACTAGGTATTGAGATACCGACGGTCGAATCTCGGGCAAGTAACATACCGATACAAAGGGAACAATGTATGTTGTTATGCGGTTTGACCGATAAAGATCTTCATGGAATATGTAGGAACCAATATGAGCATCCATGTTCCGCTATTGGTTATTGACCGGAGACGTGTCTCGGTCATGTCTACATAGTTCTCGAACCCGTAGGGTCCGCATGCTTAAAGTTCGATGACGATCGGTATTATGAGTTTATGTGTTTTGATGTACCGAAGGTAGTTCGGAGTCCCGGATGTGATCACGGACATGACAAGGAGTCTCGAAATGGTTGAGACATAAAGATTAATATATTGGATGGCTATATTCGGACACCGGAAGTGTTTCGGAGAAGTTTCGGATAAAACCAGAGTGCCGGAGGGTTATCGGAACCCCCGGGGGGACTAATGGGCCTCGATGGGTCGTAGTGGAGAGAGAGAGGTGCGGCCAGGGCAGGCCGTGCGCCCCCTCCCCCTTGAGTCCGAATTGGACTAGGAAGGGGGGCGGCGCCCCCCTTTCCTTCCCCCTCTCCCTCTCCTTCCTTCCCCCCCTCTCCCTTTAGGTGGAAACCTACTAGGACTTGGAGTCCTAGTAGGATTCCCCTCTTGGGGGCGTGCCAAGGAGGGTCGGCCGGCCTCCCCTCCCTCCTTTATATACGTGGGGAAGGGGGCACCCTAGGACACACAAGTTGACAATTGTTTTAGCCGTGTGCGGTGGCCCCCTCCACGGAATTCCACCTCGGTCATATCGTTGTAGTGCTTAGGCGAAGCCCTGCGTCGGTAACTTCGTCAACACCGTCAACACACGGTCGTGCTGACGGAACTCTCCCTCGGCCTCAGCTGGAGCTAGAGTTCGAGGGACGTCACCGAGCTGAACGTGTGCAGATCGCGGAGGTGTTGTGCTTTCGGTACTTGATCGGTTGGATCGTGAAGACATTCGACTACATCAACCGCGTCACTAGACGCTTCCACTTACGGTCTATGAGGGTACGTGGACAACACTCTCCCGCTCGTTGCTATGCATCACATAGATCTTGCGTGATCGTAGGAAATTTTTTGAAATTACTGCGTTCCCCAGCAGCTCTTGGGTTTTCTGGTTTCTAATAGAGGCATTGAAGCTAACCCTGAGAAGATCAAGGCCATTACTTCCTTGGCTAAACCGGCACGTATCAATGATGTTCAACGTCTGGCGGGTCATATTGCGGCCCTAAGCTGGTTCATAAGCCGGTTGGGAGAGAAGGCTATCCCTACATGTCGAGATGATGAAAAAAAGAGATAATTTTATGCGGGTGATCTGCTAATGAAGCATTTGAAGCCACGAGGAAACAGCTAGCTGAGCCTTGATTCTTGCTGCTCCTATTGATAAGGAGTCGTTGTTGTTATATGTGGCTGCTAATGCCCGGGCTATCAGCGTAGCTATTGTGGTGGAACGAAAGGAGGCAGGCAAGGAATATCCGGTTCAGAGGCCGGTTTACTACATTAGTGAAGTGCTTATTGAGTCCAAGCAGAGGTATCCGCACTGGCAGAAGATTGTATATGGGGTGTTCATGGCCAGTCAGAAGCTTAAGCAGTATTTTTAGGCCATCCCATCATTGTGGTTAGTTCTGCTCCCTTAGGGGATATTATTCAAAACAGAGAAGCCACAGGTCGAGTAGCCAAGTGGGCCATTGAGCTTGGACCTCATGGTTTGAAGTATATGCCTCGCACGGCCATCAAGTCTCAAGCACTTGTGGGTTTCATCAATGACTGGACAGAGCTGCAGATGCCTGAAGAGAAGCCAGATAACACATATTGGACTATTCACTTTGATGGGTCCAGGCAATTGGAAGGCTCGGGGGCTGGAGTTGTCTTAGCTTCCCCTCGAGGTGACAAGTTTTGTTATGTTTTAAGGTTGATGTTTCCCTGTACTAACAATGCAGTTGAGTATGAAGCCTTGCTCCATGGTCTTCGGATGGCTAAGGAGATGAATTTGAGCCGGGTGAGATGTTTCGGCGACTCGGACTTGGTGGCTCAGCAAGTTTCAGGAAAATGGGATTCTAAGGATCCACTCATGGCGGCTTACCACCGCGAGGTTGATGCTATTGCTGGGCACTTCAAGGGTTATCAAGTGGAACATGTTGATTGCAGGAAAAATGAGGCGGTTGATGCCTTAAGCCGGTTAGGGTCCCAGCGTAAGCCGGTGCCACCTAACACTTTCTTGGATATTCTGCATAACCCTTCAGTTAAGTTGCCTACAGAAGAAGATCCGGCTATTCCTGACCCGGAGGCACAGTTGGTGGCAGCTCTTCATGCTATTCCTGATTGCACAGTCCCATATTTGGCTTACATGACCCGGGGCTAGTTACCTGAGGATGAAACCTTGGCCAGACAGATAACCCGGCGGTCTAAGTCAATGACAATTGTCAACAGAGAATTACACCATCGCAGTGTCACAGGGGCGTTTCAACGTTGTGTTTCCTCTGAGGAGGGTCGTGAGATTCTTCGCGAGATTCATAAAGGAGATTGTGGTCATCATGCCGGATCAAAGTCCATTGTGGCCAAGGCTTTCCGTCATGGGTTTTATTGGCCGACGGCTCATGCTGATGCTGAGGATCTAGTCAGTAAATGTGATAATTGTCAGAAATTCTCACGACGAGCTCATGTGACGGCTCAAGAGTTGAGGATGATTCCGATTGCTTGGCCGTTTGCGACCTGGGGGCTTAATATGGTTGGTCCCTTCAAAAGGTCCAAGGATAATAAGACCCACCTTTTGGTGGCGGTTGACAAATTTACAAAGTGGGTGGAGGCAGAGCCGGTCAGTAAGTGTGATGCGGCAACGACGGTTCAATTTATCAAAAAGGTGATTTTCCGCTTTGGTTTTCCCCACAGCATTATAACTGATAATGGCACTAATCTGTCCAATGGTGCTATGAAAGAGTTTCGTCAACGTGAGCATATTCGACTTGATGTATCATCGATGGCTCACCCCCAATCCAACGGTCAAGCCGAGAGAGTCAATCAAGGAATTTTGAGAGGCATCAAGCCCCGGCTTATGGTTCCTTTGTAGAGGACGCCGGGTTGCTGGGTGGAGGAGTTACCCTTAGTGCTATGGAGTATCAATACTAACCCCAACAGATCTACGGTTTACACGCCTTACTTCATGGTTTACGGAGCAGAGGCGGTTCTCCCTAGTGACATCCATCACGACTCGCCCTGTGTGGTGGCTTATGTTGAAGCTGGCAATGAAAAAGCACGTAAAGATGCACTTGACCTGCTAGATGAGGAGCGTGACATCACCACGGCTCGTTCGGCGATTTACCAGCAAGATCTACGTTGTTATCACAGCCGCTGTGTTAAAACCAAAACTTTTCAAGAAGGTGACCTGGTGCTCCGGCTTATTCAGGATTAGACTAATATGCATAAACTATCCCCACCTTGGGAAGGGCCTTTTGTGGTCAGCAAGAATCTGAACAACGGATCATACTACCTTATCGATGTTCGAGACCACAAGGACTCACGCATGTCGGAGGAGGAGACCCATCGGCCGTGGAATATTGCTCATCTTCGGCCTTGCTACACTTGAGCCACCGGCTCTTACAATGTACATATTTTGACAGTGTATATATTATGATGATTATAATAAAGCCGGCATCCCTGATAACGCAGGGCCTCTTCGTTTCATTTCCAAGAATAATGAGTCTTTTTCATTACAAAAGGTCACTTGGGGGCTTCCTGCTCATTGAGCATAGCTGTGAATATCCCTCTTGATCAGCTCAATTCCACACTTTCGATGGTCACTTGGGGGCTTCCTGCTCATTGAGCATAGCTGTGAATATCCCTCTTGATCGGCTCAATGCCACACTTTCAATGGTCACTTGGGGGCTTCCTGCTCATTGAGCATAGCTGTGAATATCCCTCTTGATCGGCTCAACGCCACAAAGCACTTGGGGCTTCCTGTTCAAACATAGGTGTATTCACCAAAGAGAACATAGCATTACTACCCTTGTGAGCTGGTTTGGAACACGGTGTATTCACCAAAATCTTACAGGTTCTCTGCTTTGTAGAAAGCGCCACTCCGCCCGCGTAATCCCGGAATGACAAGCCGAACTCTTGACAGTCAATCTTACATAGACCCTGAACTTGTCAACGTTAGAACGGCGGTCATGTGAGGCCGGTTTCACAAAGTGTAAAAGGTTAACTCAGTGGCTTGGCGGCCCATGAAAGCCTCGGAGCTTTAGGCTTGGCAGCCTATGAAAGCCTTGTTTTCTCGATTTGATTTGTTTTTTGAACATTTTTTGGGTTCACCTTGGTGCCATATTTACATATGGTTTAAAATGATTCAGACCATGTAGCCTCAATTCTTACAGCTCATATTTGAGTGTATCTGTGGTTTCTGATAGCCCGACCTGGCTTTGGACGATAAGTCGCCAGCATATGATGATATTAAATACTTGGAAATATTGTCTTCTAAGTTTTGGGTTATCACCCTTACTGCATTGGTATGGTAAGCCGGCAGTTTAATCACATATCACAGGTATGCTATTTTTTTATTATGTCTAATTATGATTAAACCAGCCCTGCTTATCAACTGTTTTAGTCACCAGTGGTTTTATATGGGGTATTATGACCGGCCCTGCGGTAAACCGCCATGGCACTTGTGATCTACTTGTGTTCAGGATAATGCTAAATCTCATCTGCATGAATCAACTTCATCATAAACATAAAATGATAGCTTTCAAGTGGCGGATCAAACAGTGTTGGGAAAAACACAAACGTGCACGATGGCACGACAGAGCAAAGTTTCACTAGCCTATGACATGAATCAGTGAGTCAAAAAGATCAAGTGTTTTCAAAGAATCACATATTTTGAACTGCCCGGCGGATCACTCTTCTTGGCCTTGACGACTTGAGGCTTCTGGATCATCCTTCTCCGCTTCTTCGTCCTCCTCCGTAAATGCGGAAATTTGGTGATGACCAATCGATGCCACACAAGGCTCGAATTCAGCTTCATCATCTATAAGTTCGGACGGGTCAACTTCAGGGGCGAAAGTATGCTTACGGATTGGGGGAATTAGGTCCATCACTTTATAAGCCGACGTGGCATCTTCTCATTCTCCATGTTATAAGCCGGTTGGTATCTTGAAAGATCCATTTCATTTGCAATCAGGCTGGCCAGGGGACGTATCTCCTTCACGCAGGCAGCAAAGTCTTTCTTATCAAAGGGAGTGCCATCTTATTTTAAGCTTGGATGCCCTGTAGCTAGCTCGGCCGGGTCTAGCTCTGCTAGCCATGCCTTGGCCCGGCTTAAAGTTGTCACGACACCGGCTCTTGCAGATGACCGCTTCATCTCGTCAATCCTAGCAGGCAGAATAGAAAGCTTTTTCAAGACGTCAGTAAAAAGAGTAGGTGCTTGATTAGTCGGAGAAATTGTGGCCAGTGCGCGTTGGGTCCCAGTATATAGCTGTTCAACAAGTGTATAAACAGCCTTGAGCTTCACAAGCATTTCTTGACTAAGATTGTTGCTCCTGGGACCTGAGTAATAATTATGGATTGGTTAGAGGTGGTTTATACCATCAAGGAAGAGATTCAATTTTGATGCTAGCAAGGCGACTTACCAAAGATAGCATAAACCATCTCGGATACACGATGTTTTAAACTAGTAAGCTCAGTGGTTACCTCTTGAAGAGCCACCTTTGCCTTTTCAACCCGCTGCGTCAAGGCAGTTTTCTCTTCAGCCCAGGCGTTTCTTTCAGCCTCAAAACTGGTCTTCAGTTTTTCCGTTTCAGCCACGATAAATTGGAATTTTGAATCGGCTTTCCGGGTCTCAGATTCTTGATTCTCCAGCCGGGTCTTTGCATCAGCCAATTGCGATTGAAGTTGAGCAGTGGCATCCTGCACAAGCACAGAGTTGTAAACACATTCATATCTAGGATACATGAATATAAGTCCCAAGCCTTTTGCAAGCAACAACACTTGGCACTTGGGGGCTAATGCCGCTGAGAAATTCTTCATACAACGGTTTACGTGAACAAGTCCCAAGCACTTTGCAAGCAAGAGCACTTGGCACTTGGGGGCTAATGCATATTGCTTGCGTCTCCTTACTACTTTATGATGACCCGTTTGTGCCATAAACAATCACAGCCGGTTCATGGGGGCTACACAGGTAAATCTCTCCTCTATAAACAATGGTGACCGGTTCATTCATGTTGATTAACCCGGTCCTTGGGTACTACGGATGCAATGTTAATTGCTTAAAATCCGGTTTAACTCTAAAGGTGAAAACCGGCCTTGGAAGAATTCTACCAAAGATGTTCATGGTTATTCTAAGTCTACCGCATATTCACGCTTATCATACACAGTAGACTTGGGGGCTGACAGGATATGCATAATGTATTAAGCAGGAATTCATAACTCATATTTTTGATGCATCTGCTTCATCATATCGATTTCAAGATCGCGGCCGGTGTGTACTTGGTTGAGGTAGCCAGAGAGTACTTCACTACTGCTCAATTGAGAATAATTGGCGACATCAAATCTCATTTTCTGTTTTTCAATGAATTCCTGTTTGGCGGAGTGCTTAGCCAAGACGGTTCGATTTCCCGGTTCTTTAAAGCCGGGGCCAGTGATCATAACGCCATCGGCATGGGTTTCTGGCGGTTTAAGTGGGCTTGACGATTCAGTACTCAAAGGATTGAGGTTTGTCTGGTCGCTGGAGAGGTCAGGAATCTCTGGATGAACATCATGGACAGGCTCGTCGGGTTGTAGCACGGAGGTGTCAGATGCTGGAATTTGTTGTTCTGACTCATGGGCTTTGGGATCTTCAGCCGGCTTGATCGCCTTTGCCTTCTTGCTAGGCTTTGCCTTTCCACTACATGGATCATGAGAGGTCAATAAAAATATAAAAGAGCATAAGGAGACAGAAAATGAAGAAATTGTTATTACCCAGGAGCAGTCTTGAAATCCGGCAACTGGGTCTGTGATGAGTCACCAGAAGAAGAGCGAGAAGCCTCCTGGTAGTTTGAATCATAAGAATTAAGGGGCTGGCGAATGAGACCCACCAGTGGGTAAAAAGAGTTTAAGTTTGGAAGAACTGATACGTCTCCAATGTATCTATAATTTTTTGATTGTTCAATGCTATTATATTATCTATTTTGGATGTCTAATGGGCTTTATTATACACTTCTATATTCTTTTTGACTAACCTACTAACCGGAGGCCCAGTCCAAATTGTTGTTTTTTGCCTATTTCAGTGTTTCGCAGAAAAGGAATATCAAACGAAATCCAAACGGAATGAAACCTTCGGGAGAGTTATTTTTGGAACAAACGCAATCCAAGAGACTTGGAGTGGACGTCAAGGAAGCCACGAGGTGGCCACGAGGCAGGGAGGCGCGCCCTATTTCAGTGTTTCGCAGAAAAGGAATATCAAACGAAATCCAAACGGAATGAAACCTTCGGGAGAGTTATTTTTGGAACAAACGCAATCCAAGAGACTTGGAGTGGACGTCAAGGAAGCGACGAGGTGGCCACGAGGCAGGGAGGCGCGCCCAGGGGGTAGGGGCGCCCCCACCCTCGTGGGCCCCTCGTGGATCCCCAACCGACTTCTTTCGCCTATATATACTCATATACCCCGAAAACATCTGAGAGCACCACGAAACCCTATTTCCAAAGACGCAACCTTCTGTACCCGTGAGATCCCATCTTGGGGCCTTTTCCGACGCTCCGCCGGAGGGGGAATAGATCACGGAGGGCTTCTACATCAACACCATAGCCTCTCCGATGATGTGTAAGTAGTTTACCTCAGACCTTCGGGTCCATAGTTATTAGCTAGATGGCTTATTCTCTCTCTTTGGATCTCAATATAAAGTTCTCCTTGATCTTCTTGGAGATCTATTCGATGTAATTCTTTTTGCGGTGTGTTTGTCGAGATCCGATGAATTGTGGGTTTATGATCAAGATTAACTATGAACAATATTTGATTCTTCTATGAATTCTTTTATGTATGATTTGTTATCTTTGCAAGTCTCTTTGAATTATCAGTTTGGTTTGGCCTACTAGATTGATCTTTCTTGCAATGGGAGAAGTGCTTAGCTTTGGGTTCAATCTTGCGGTGTCCTTTCCCAGTGACAGCAGGGGCAGCAAGGCACGTTTTTGTATTGTTGCCATCAAGGATAAAAATATGGTGTTTATATCATATTGCTTGAGATTATCCCTCTACATCATGTCATCTTGCCTAATGCGTTACTCTGTTCTTATGAACTTAATACTCTAGATGCATGCTGGATAGCGGTCGATGTGTGGAGTAATAGTAGTAGATGCGGAATCGTTTGGTCTACTTGTCGCGCACGCGTGATGCCTATATACATGATCATGCCTAGATATTCTCATAACTATGCGCTTTTCTATCAATTGCTCGACAGTAATTTGTTCACCCACCGTAGAATTTGCTATCTTGAGAGAAGCCACTAGTGAAACCTATGTCCCCCGGGTCTATTTTCCATCATATAAGTTTCCAATCTATTTTATTTTGCAATCTTTACTTTCCAATCTATATCATAAAAATACCAAAAACATTTATCTTATTATCTCTATCAGATCTCACTTTTGCAAGTGGCCGTGAAGGGATTGACAACCCCTTTATTGCGTTGGTTGCAAGGTTCTTATTTGTTTGTGTAGGTACGAGGCGATTTGCGTGCAGTCTCCTACTGGATTGGTACCTTGTTTCTAAAAAACTGAGGGAAATACTTACGCTACTTTGCTACATCACCCTTTCCTCTTCAAGGGAAAACCAACGCAGTGCTCAAGAGGTAGCAAGAACCTCGTTTCGACATTTTCCATGAGCTGGAGTATTGATGGCGGAGGATAATTCTTCACCTCCGCTGGTCCGAGTCTGTCGCCGGTTCTCGTGCTGCTGTTGCTTCAAAAGAAAGTGAGGATCCAAATGAGCTAAGGGGTGTGAAAAGCTTACTTTCCGGGAAGACGATGCTTTGGGTCAAGACGCTGTGCACGATAACCCCGCAGTGGATTCTCATCAGCCGGAGAGGTATCTTTGCAGTAAAACCATGTCTGGTTCCAATCTTTGGGGTGACTCGGCAAGTAAGCATATGGGAAGATAGCATCTCTTCTTTGTTGAATTGAGATTCCACCAAGTTCCAAGCTGGGTTCGTTCATAAACTCGTTTTGGCGGTTCAAATAAAAATATTCACTAAAGAGTTCAACACTGGGCTCCTCTTGAAGGTATACTTTGCAGAAAACTTGAAAGTTGCAGATGTTTGACACGGAGTTGGGTCCGATGTCTTGAGGATGAAGTTGAAAGAAGTGCATAACGTCTCGGAAAAATTTAGAGTCGGGCGGTGAGAAGCCCCGATTCATGTGATCAGTAAAAACAATGACCTCGTCATCCTTTGGCTGAGGTTTTTCTTCGTCTGGATTGGGGGCACGCCAATGCATGGCATTTTTTGCTGGTAAATAGCCAATTTTGACAAAGTCTTTGAGCGTGTTCTCAGTGACAATGGAGGGAACCCAATTACGAAGTATTTGTCTTGACGGCATTGTGAAGAGAAACAAGCCTAAAAGAAAGAAATTTTTTGCCGGTTTAAGTTGATTCATTAAGCCGGAAGTAAAACGCTACAGTATATATTTAGAGTGGCGGCTTAAATGGGGCCTAATGATATATGGCTAGTGATAACTGGTGATGTAAGCCGCCATGACCAGATTGGTATCCATCAAGAGTGAAATCTGCTAAGTGTTGAATAAACAGGTTTTACAGACTGGAGCAGGTGATTTGGATCTACCGCTGGGTGAAAAAGGAAAATAAATCAAAGCCTAAATATTGCAGCAGCGGAGGAACTAGCACATTGGCGAGATTTCTGCATCTAAAGCGTATGTTCAGTGATTAAGGCAAAGGATAGAAACAGGTTCTGCATATTTTCAAGGCCATTTTTCGATCAAAGTAAGGATTAAACAGAAGCGTGATGAAGAACGATGATGAACTCATAAGAACTGCAGAAACCCTAATGGAGATCTATGGTGGAGAAGATAAGGTGCTTACTAGATCCGATGGGCAATGGAGAGGCGTCGCAGTTTCTCTGGTCCCGTTCAGGTCGATGCAGCGGCCGAGGTCGAGGAAGACGATGAGCTTCGCAGCGGCGGCAGTGCTTAGGCGTGCAGATGCGTGGCGACAAGAGGTGGAATATGAGAAGGAAAAGAGGGGGAAATGAAAGGAGGGCTGCTGGACCCTATTTATAAGGAGAAGGGTAACAGGTGGGCACGAAAAACGAGGAGGCCATAGAATGATTTTCCAGCCGCTCGGACGCCTCGATTTTTGGGATGGTTATTAAGGATAAGGATCTGTTAAGATATTTTGGGTATTGTGCAAAATTAATGGCAGATGACATCATGGCGGGTTTCCGTAATTCCAGGAGATGATGTCATGGCGGGTAACAATATCTCGCAAGAGCAAACAAAGAAGGATTTTTTCTAAGTGTTGAAGATTGACATGAACAAGTTCAAATCAACCTGGGGCCTAATGTTGGGGATATGACTATTGGGTATGACTCGTCAGGAGGGGCCGGGTTATCCCAATGGCGGTTCATCATAACAAAGCCCATGAGGATATAGAAGATGGCGATTTATCAAGGAGACTTATTAGGGGCCCAAAGCCCAAAGGCGGCTTAAGGCCCATAAGTGCAAACCGCCATGTATGTATGACTTGGGTTGTAAGGTATGTATAGTTAGTCACCGAGCCGGACACGATTGTGTGTGAGCCGGTCGGGACTCCATGAGCCGCGGGACGTCAATCTGTGTATATAAAGGGACGACCCGTCGGCGGTTTAGGGAGAGAGACAAGAGATCGAAAGCTAGGTCAAGCGATTCGCTCCCTGATAATCAAGACATAAGCAATACCACTCAAACCGGATTAGGCCTTTACCTTCACCGCAAGGGGCCGAATCAGTATAAACTCCCTGTGTTCTTTGTCCTGTTTAACCCCTTTAAGCTAACCTAGTTACGATGGCTCCACGACTAAGTCCTCACACTAGGACATCTGCCGTGACAATTCCACGACACCTTGTCTTGCTAGTCACAAGATTAAACACAAGTGATAAAGATAATTGGTAGCAAGGTAAAAAAGATAACATTAGCAATTTTGTAGAATAATTCAGTAACAGAGAATAGACCTATAGGGTTCACTTGTGACATGTCTTTCAAAATATAAAAAACAGACTTGGTGATGATGGTGTGCCTGCCATCCTGCAATATAGGCCGTACGATTTATATCTGACGGATATGAAGGAAACTATGGCAATTTTGCAAAAAGATATCCACACCCCTCTCCATATTTGCAAATAAGGCATTCCCTCGTTCATTATTTTATCCCACAAGATAAAGTACTCATACAAATGCATCTTAATGTTCCGTGCAACGCAAGGGCATCTTGCTAGTCTTTCAAAACAAGCAAGTGGCATGATAAGCAAATTACAGTTGGGCAGCAATTAAATTGCAATATTTATATTTATGACTATGACAATTATTGATATAATCTCATGTAGGCATTAAGTGTGTGATAACTAGACTGTTAATCTAATTACATCTATTACTAATACTCTAACTCAAAACCGATATCCGGCATGCATCTCAAAATATTGCATTTCGCAATAAGCAATATGCGAGAATGTGATAACAGAGCATTGCAATTGCAATATTCAGTAATTAAAAGGTCGGGGGAAGCTCATCGGTTGCTTAGCGCCAGTCACGAGAGTGACACTCATGTGATAGCAGGCAGATAAAACTAACAAACCACTTGCAATTAAAGAAGGTTGGCCCAGTCTTGGCTTCATCTGAGCTCTCAAGATCGATCGTCCAAACCAGCAAACTCAGCCAACAATCAATCAGACCTCGTCTTGGTTGCAACCGTTGATAGGGTCAAGGTGCATACAAAAACGCCTAGCTAATAAGGGTATGGCCCTGAGAAGAATGCAAAACCCGGCCGGCCTGAGAGCCGGAGCGAGGCGCTGCCCGCCAAAACCCACCATTTGGACGCACGCCGTGCGGCGCGACCTGTTCCCGTTGTTGTCACCTCGGCGAATTCGTCCACGTATCAACGGCGGGCAATCGCCATGGCCCATGCCAACAACTGAGCAACAACCACCGGTGCAGCTGCACTGCTAACAGAGACCCGGCCCTTCTTCCGTAATCGCCGTTCACTGCCTGCGCCACCGGGGCACCCATGGCGCCGCCGTCGTCCTTGCTGCGCGACCTGCTCAGCGTCGATGGCTTCAAGAAAAACCGCAAGCAGCCGGACAACAACCCCTCGGCCGCGCCGCGGACCACGAGCATGCCCCTCCAGCACCGGCGCCCCACCAAGCCCGCGCGGTCCCAGTCCGACGTCCAGCACCAGCAGGCCCGCGGCCGCCTCAACCTCGACACCAACGGGGACGGCGCCGGCGAGGAGCCGACCCCGCGACGGAAGTCGTCGGCGTCGCTGAGGACCGCGACGAGCTACAAAATCAAGGACGGCGGCACCGGCCCTGGCGCGATACCGGCCCTCGACGAGTCCGCGCTCAGCGCGCTCATCTCCCTGGCCGCGGGCACGGTGAAGCAGTTCGCCAAGGACGAGGCCTTCCGCGCGTTTCTGCGGAGCGGCTGCACGTCGTGCGTCGGCGAGTCCGACCACCGCGCCGTGCTGGACCTCCGCGTGACCGTGCAGACCGTCGAGAGGGCCGCCGCGGTGGGGGAGGCCCTCCTCGACCCGCGCGAGCTGAAGCGCGCCTCCCTCAGGCTGCACTCCCTGGCGTCCCTCGACGCGGACGAGGCGCTCGCGGTGACCGCGTCGGGCGTGCCGCACGAGCGCCTCGCCGCGTGCGCGCACCTCTACATGTCCGTCGTCTCCAAGCTGCAGAAGAAGGACCACTCCTCCGCCGTGCACGCCCTGGAGGCCTTCAGCCTCGCGCCGCGCGAGGCACGGACGGTCCTCCTACCGGCGCTGTGGGACAGGCTCTTCCGCCCGGGCCTCTCGCACCTCAAGGCATGGCGCGACAGGGAGTCGGCGGCGGCGACATCGAAGCCGGACGCGAGGGTGAAGGACGTCGTGGAGAAGCTGTTCGTCGACGCGCTGGACGAGGGCACGCGCGCGCTCGCGTGCTACTACAGGGACTGGCTGCTGGGGCGCACCGAGGCGATGGCCCTGCCGACCGTTCCCGCGCCTCCGAGCACGGCTCCTCCCGCCACCGCGCCGAGCACTGCCCCGGCCAGCGCGACGAGGTTCTCGACGTCGACGACGTACGACATCGGCTCGGACGTCGCGTACAGCTCCGGCACCCCGAGTCCTGCCGTGTTTGCCATCGAGGAGACGCCGCGGCAACCCGAGCGGGTGGTGCAGGAGGAAGGCAAAGCCGCAGACGCCGACAGCTCAGGGAGCGTGTTCCACGAGTGTGACGACGGTGAGGTAAGGAGCTGCAGTCCGACGCCACGGGGAGAATCAAGCGAGCCCATGCCTCCTAATATGCTGGCCAACGAGGCATTTGAACCACGGGTAAGAGGCGATTTTATCTGGAAGGAAGCTCAAGTTCGTGCTCATGCATACTGAAAGAATTCACACTCCACAATCTTTCAGATCGAAGATGAACGGGGCAAAGGAGCAGAGGAGTCAACGAGCTACCTGCCGGCTCGCGACATGTCGGCCATTGACCTCCTCACACTCGAGTTCTGGTACTCCGAATCTCTCTCTCCCGATCTTCCAATCCTTACCAGTAGAACACGTACTGATCCATGTTTGATGCCGTGTGAATTTCCCAGTGAAGGGCCGCTCAAGATCGCTGGCGCAGACGGCGATCAACTCCAGGCCACCATTTTCTCCACCACGCCGAGCGACTTCCTCTGCCCACTGACCCGGCAGATCTTCAACCGCCCGGTGACAATCGAGACAGGGCAGACGTTCGAGCGGCACGCCATAGTGCACTGGTTCGACAGGGGCCTGCGGACGTGCCCCGTCACGGGGCAGGAGCTGGAGGCCCTGTCGGTCCCGGACACGAACCGCGTGCTCACGCGCCTGATCGACGCCTGGAAGGCGGAGCACTGCCGGAGCCTGCGGGTCAGCGACGGCGGGGCGCCGGAGGAGAAGCTGAACGTGGCCGTCGTCGACCGGGTGCTCGACCCGGGCCTCAGCGTGTCGGAGCAGACGGAGAGGGCGCGGCACCTCATGGCGATCGGCGGCGTCGACTTCCACCTCCACAGGCTCCGGGACGGGCGGGAGGAGGAGCAGAGGGCGCGCGCCGCCGAGCACCTGCTGCTGTGTGTCCGGGCGGAGGGCAGCATCCGGAGCTACGTGGCTGTCAGAGTTCATGGAGAGAGCGTCGTCCGGCTCCTGCAGAGCGAGGTGGTCTCGGCCAGGAGCGCCGCGGTGCGTCTGATCGTTGAGCTGCTCCGGCTGAGAAGGTATAGTTCATTGTGATTGACATGAAAATGCACGCATGGTTCTGTATGTTTCGAACATTTTGGCTGATGAAACGTGTCAGTAATTGTTGCAGAAGGGAAATGGTGGACTTGTTCATACGCGGATTGTGCACGGGGTCGGTCACTGACACGATGGACGTGCTACTCCAGCATCTTCGAAGTTCCCCGGCCGAAGAGCGAGCTCTCGTTGCTGTTCTGCTCTTATACTTTGATCGCACACTGGTATGCTGCATCAGGCCTGCACCTTTTCAACTAGTCAAGAAGTATGACCAATCAAATATTCTGAAACTCAGTTTGTAAATTTTTGTGTCAGGACGAGCCTGACAGAAGTAACAGCAGCGTATACCGTGAAGAGGCCGCCCGGACCCTCATTGAGTCTCTGAGACGCTGCCTGATCGACGAAAACGTGGTGCCCAACACCCGGAAAGCTCTGCTGATGCTGGGAGGGCATTTCTCCTTCTCGGGCGACCTCCTCGCCGAGGACCGGATGCTGGAGCAGGCCGGCTTCGCCGGCGACTCACCTGCCACCGCACCCGTCACCTCCGATGCTACAGTGCAGGTACCGTGACGTGACGATGCATGGTTCAACGGTTTCTGAAGTCTGAACTCTGAATTCACTCGACTCAAGGCGTCGGATTTTCTCTCTCGCGAACAGGAGACGGAAGCGGCCGAGAACGAGGCGTGGCTGGAGCACGTGACGGCAGTGCTCCTCGGCAGCGGGAGGAGGCCGTTCCTGGCGGCGCTGTCCGGATGCATGAGCTCTCCCGACGCCGGCCTGGTGGCGGCGTGCCTGACAACGGCGGGGTGGCTGAGCCGGTCGCTAGCCTCGACGCAGCTCCGGGACACGCACACGGACATGCAGCTCGCCGCGTTCTCGGCGCTCGTCCCGCGGCTCAAGCTGTGCCTGGCCGGCGGCGCCGCCCACCTGCAGCCCCGGCACAGGGTGCTCGCCGCCGTCACGCTGCACAACTTCAGCAAAATCCCAGGTAATTATCGATCACTTATCAGCGCGTCATATCATATCAACCACGAAAACCACACGAAGCTATCAAATCATTAAGCATTCAAGCTCCCGTTCACGTCGCCGACGGCACTCGAGTCAGCCGCGCATTCACTGAGACAAGACGTTGGAGCTGAACTCCTCCATTGACTGACTGAACTACGTGCAGACTGCAGGGTGCTGCTGATGCTGCTGGCGGACGGGCTGCGCGGTCACCTGGCCGACCTCGCCGAGCTGACCCGGACGGCCGGTCAACTGTACGCCGAGCTGCACGAGTGACGACGACGACCTCGGGCCCGCACGCGAGTCGCCGGGCCGCCGGGGCCGGCCTCCCGTGTTCTCCGCGCGGAAGATTCAGCGGAGAAAAGTATGAGCGGGAGGCGCTGCTGTTCTTTGACTGTTTCAGGTCGGGGCGCACACGGATATGCACGCATGCCTGCTGGAAATGAAATTGTTCTCAACTGTTTCAGTAGCAGTTTCGTCGTCGACAGCGACAAGGGCTTAAAGGATAAGATCCAAATGTAGAGTGTGATTTTCTTGTCTCTCCGTGGTTCTACAAAATACGTACGATGAGAGGCGCCGGCCGGCTGTAAATACGCAAGTTGATGCTTTAGACAGAGACACGTTTGTGCAAGTTGCTTGTGCTCCTTTTTCTAGGCCATGTACTACTTGTATATGAAATGAAATATCATCGGTCTTTTGAATTGACAATTTCCACTTGGAAAATTTGGACGGTGGATTAGGGTTGGCCTTTTCTGAAGCTATGACTTGGAACAGATAGCAACATTCGGTCGATAAAAATGGATTTTGCTGGTGTTGGGGTGAGTCACAGATCTATGGGCTAAGATGGTTTTCTGTTACATGACGAACCACATCCGGCATAATTATCCATCACTGATCCGGTGCCTACGAGTTTTCCACATACTGGTTTACGCTTATTTACTTTTCCGTTGCTACTATTATCATCACTACAAAATACCAAAAACATTACTTTTGCTGTCTTTACTTCTGTTACCGTTACCACCACTATCATATTACTTTGCTACTAAACACTTTGCTGCATATACTAAGTTTCCAGGTGTGGTTGAATTGACAACTCAAATTGCTAATACTTGAGAATATTCTTTGGCTCCCCTTGTGTCGAATCAACAAATTTGGGTTGAATACTCTACCCTCGAAAACTGTTGCAATCCCCTATACTTGTGGGTTATCAAGAGACCCCAAGCAGGACCAAGTTACAAAGAGCTAGGAGGCTAGCAATGAAAATAATTTATGGTGATGAAGAAGGCCAGTACAACATGATGTGGGACTATGGTAATGAGTTGAGAAGAAGTAACCCTAGGAGCTCATTCTTTGTTGCACTAGATAGTGAGGCTAGGTTTAATAAAGCCTATATGTGTCTAGATGCATGGAAAGAGGGTTCTTGCAGGGATGTAGGCCTATGATATTCCTTGATGGTTGTCATATCAAGACAAGGTACAGAGGACAGCTACTCACTGTTGTTGGGATAGACCCAAATGATTGTATTTTTTTCCAATTGCAGTAGCTGTAGCTGAAGGGGAAGACAAGCCTAATTGGTGTTGGTTCCTTGAAAGACAAAAGAATGATCTTGCCATCATTAACGCTGCTCCATGGACCATTTGTTGGGGAACGTAGTAATTTCAAAATTTTCCTACGCACACGCAAGATCATGGTGATGCATAGCAACGAGAGGGGAGAGTGTATGTCCACGCACTCGTGAGACCGTGAAGCGGAGCGTTATAACAACGCGGTTGATGTAGTCGCACGCCTTCACAATCCGACCGATCCAAGTACCGAACGACTGGCACCTCCGAAGTTCTCGCACATCGCTCATTTCGATGGCGATCCGGACTCGATCCAAAGAAAGTGTCGGGATGAGTTCCACAAGACGACGGCAGGACGATGATGATGCTCCACCGACGAGGGCTTCGCCTAAGCTCATGACGATATGACTTCTCCAGCAGGGCTTCGCCTAAACTCATGACGATATGACCAAGTGGAATATGGTGGAGGGGCACCGACACGGCTAAGGAACGATCCGTAGATCAACTTGTGTGTCCATGGGGTGCCCCCGCCTCAGATATAAAGGAGGGAGGGAGGAGGAGGCCGCCCTAGGAGGGCGCGCCATGGGGAGTCCTACTCCCACCGGGAGTAGGATTCCCCCTTTCCTAGTCCAACTAGGAATCCTTCCATGTATTAGGAGTAGGAGACAAGGAAGGGGAAGAGAGAAGGAAAGGAAGGAGGGGGTGCAGCCCCTCCCCCTAGTCCAATTCGGACTAGGCCATGGGGGGGCGCGCGGCCTGCCCTAGGCAGCCCCTCTCTTTCCGCAGGGCCCAATAAGGCCCAATAATTCTCCCCGCGAATTCTCGTAACTCTCGGTACTCCGAAAAATACCGAATCATTCGGAACCTTTCCGAACTCCGAATATAGTCGTCCAATATATCGATCTTTACGTCTCGACCATTTCGAGACTCCTCGTCATGTCCCCGATCTCATCCGGGACTCCGAACTCCTTCGGTACATCAAAACTCATAAACTCATAATATAAGCATCGCCGAAACCTTAAGCGTGCGGACCCTACGGGTTCGAGAACTATGTAGACATGACCTAGAACTATTCTCGGTCAATAACCAATAGCGGAACCTGGATGCCCATATTGGCTCCTACATATTCTACGAAGATCTTTATCGGTCAAACCGCATAACAACATACGTTGTTCCCTTTGTCATCGGTATGTTACTTGCGAGATTCGATCGTCGGTATCCAATACCTAGTTCAATCTTGTTACCGCAAGTCTCTTTACTCGTTCCGTAATGCATCATTCCGTAACTAACTCATTAGCTACATTGCTTGCAAGGCTTATAGTGATGTGCATTACCGAGAGGGCAGAGATACCTCTCCGACAATCGGAGTGACAAAACCTAATCTCGAAATACGCCAACCCAACATGTACCTTTGGAGACACCTGTAGTACTCCTTTATAATCACCCGATTACGTTGTGACGTTTGGTAGCACCAAAGTGTTCCTCCGGTAAATGGGAGTTGCATAATCTCATAGTTACAGGAACATGTATAAGTCATGAAGAAAGCAATAGCAACATACTAAGCGATCGGGTGCTAAGCTAATGGAATTGGTCATGTCAATCAGATCATTCAACCAATGATGTGACCTTGTTAATCAAATGACAACTCCTTTGTCTATGGTTAGGAAACATAACCATCTTTGATTAACAAGCTAGTCTAGTAGAGGCATACTAGTGACACTCTGTTTGTCTATATATTCACACATGTATTATGTTTCCTGTTAATACAATTCTAGCATGAATAATAAACATTTATCATGATATAAGGAAATAAATAATAACTTTATTATTGCCTCTAGGGCATATTTCCTTGATCTCCCACTTGCACTAGAGTCAATAATCTAGATCACATCACCATGTGATTAACATCGATAGTTCACATCATCATGTGATTAACACCCATAGTTCACATCGCCATGTGACCAACACCCAAAGGGTTTACTAGATTCAGTAATCTAGTTCACATCGCTATGTGATTAACACCCAAAGAGTACTAAGGTGTGATCATGTTTTGCTTGTGAGAGAATCTTAGTCAACGGGTCTTTCATATTCAGATCCGTTATGTATTTTGCAATTTTCTATGTCTACAATGCTCGCACGGAGCTACTCTAGCTAATTGCTCCCACTTTCAATATGTATCTAGATCGAGACTTAGAGTCATCCAGATCGGTGTCAAAACTTGCATCGACGTAACCCTTTACTTTAACCTTTTTTCACTTCCATAATCGAGAAACATATCCTTATTCCACTAAGGATAATTTTGACATTGTCGATGATCTACTCCTAGATCACTATTGTACTCCTTGCCGGACTCGGTGTAGGGTATACAATAGATGCTGGTACACTGACATGGCATACTTTATAGAACCTATGGCCAAGGCATAGGGAATGACTTTCATTCTCTTTCTATCTTCTGCCGTGGTCGGGTTTTGAGTCTTACTCAATTTCACACCTTGTTACACAGGCAAGAACTCTTTCTTTGACTGTTCCGTTTTGAACTACTTCAAAATCTTGTCAAAGTATGTACTCATTGAAAAAAACTTATCAAGCGTCTTGATCTATCTCTATAGATCTTGATGCTCAATATGTAAGCAGCTTCACCGAGGTCTTTCTTTGAAAAACTCCTTTCAAACACTCCTTTATGCTTTGCAGAATAATTCTACATTATTTCCGATCTACAATATGTCATTCACATATACTTATCGAAATCTTGTAGTGCTCCCACTCATTTTCTAGTAAATACAGGCTTCCTTTGTAAGTCTGTATAAACTATATGCTTTGATCAACTTATCAAAGCGTATATTCCAACTCCGAGATGCTTGCACCAGTCCATAGATGGATCATTGGAGCTTGCACACTTTGTTAGCTCCCTTTGGATCGATAAAACCTTCAGTTGCATCATATACAACTCTTCCTCCGTAAACCCATTCAGGAATGCAGTTTTTACATCCATTTGCCAAATTTCATAAATTGTGGCAATTGCTAACATGATTCGGACAGACTTAAGCATCGCTTCTGATTGAGAAAATCTCATTGTAGTTAACACCTTGAACTTGTCAAAAACCTTTTTGCGACAAGTCGAGCTTTGTAGATAGTAACACTACTATCAACGTCCGTCTTCCTCTTGAAGATCCATTTATTTTCTATTGCTTGCCGACCCTCGGGCAAGTCAACCAAAGTCCACACTTTGTTTTCATACATGGATCCCATCTCAGATTTCATGGCTTCTAGCCATTTAGCGGAATCTGGGCTCACCATCGCTTCTTCATAGTTTGTAGGTTCGTCATGATCTAGTAGCATGACTTCCGAGCAGGATTGCCGTACCACTTTGGTGCGGATCTCACTCTGGTTTACCTACGGGATTCGGTAGTGACTTGATCTGAAGTTACATGATCATCATCATTAGCTTCCTCACTAATTGGTGTAGGAATCATCGGAACTGATTTCCGTGATGAAATACTTTCCAATTCGGAGAAGGTACAAATTACCTTATCAAGCTCCACTTTCCTCCCACTCACTTCTTTCGAGAGAAACTCCTTCTCTAGAAAGGATCCATTTATAAGCAACGAATGTTTTTGCCCTCGGATCTGTGATAGAAGGTATACCCAACAATTTCCTTTGGGTATTCTATGAAGACGCACTTCTCCGATTTGGGTTTGGGCTTATCAGGATGAAACTTTTTCACATAAGCATCACAACTTCCAAACTTTAAGAAACGACGACTTAGGTTTCTTCGTTAAACCATAGTTCATACGGTGTCGCCTCAACGGATTTAGACGGTGCCCTATTAAACGTGAATGCAGCTGTCTCTAATGCATAACCCCAAAGCGATAGTGGTAAATTGATAAGAGACATCATAGATCGCACCATATCCAATAAAGTGCGGTTACGACTTTCGGACACACCATTATGTTGTGGTGTTCCATATGGCGTGAGTTGCGAAACTATTTCACATTGTTTCAAATGAAGACCAAACTCGTAACTCAAATATTTATCTCCACGATCGGATCGCAGAAACTTTATTTTCTTGTTACGATGATTTTCCACTTCACTCTGAAATTCTTTGAACTTTTCAATTATTTCGGACTTATGTTTCATCAAGTAGATATACCCATATCTGCTCAAATCATTTTGTGAAGGTCGAAAATAACGATACTTGCCACGAGCATCAACACTCATTGAATCGCATACATCGATATGTATTATTTCCAATAAGTCGGTAGCTTGTTCCATTGTTCCGGAGAACGGAGTTTTAGTCATCTTGCCCAAAAGGCACGGTTACAAGCATCAAATGATTCATAGTCAAGTGATTCCAAAAGTCCATCAAAGATGGAGTTTTCTTCAAGCGTTTTACACCAATATGACCTAAACGGCAGTGCCACAAATAGGTTGCACTATCATTATTAACTTTGCATCTTTTGGTTTCAATATTATGAATATGTGTATCACTATGATCGAGATCCAATGAACCATTTTCATTGGGTGTGTAACCATATAAGGTTTTATTCATGTAAACAGAACAACAATTTATTCTCTTACTTAAATGAATAACCGTATTGCAATAAACATGATCAAATCATATTTATGCTCAACACCAAATAACACTTATTTAGGTTCCACACTAATCCCGAAAGTATAGGGAGTGTGCGATGATGATCATATCAATCTTGGAACTACTTCCAACACTCATCGTCACTTCCCCTTCAACTAGTTTCTGTTCATTCTGTAACTCCCGTTTCAAGTTACTACTCTTAGCAACTATACGATTATCAAATACCGAGGGTTGCTATGAACACTAGTAAAATACACATCAATAATCTGTATATCAAATATACCTATGTTCACTTTGTCATCCTTCTTATCCACCAAATATTCAGGGGTAGATCCGCTTCCAGTGACCAGATCCATTGCAGCAAAACTACTAAGTCTCAGGCTTAGGTCCGGACTTGGGCTTCTTCACTCGAGCAGCAACTTGCTTGTCGTTCCTTTTGAAGTTCCCCTTCTTCCCTTTGCCCTTTTCCTTGAGACTAGTGGTCTTGTCAATCATCAACACTTGATGCTCTTTCTTGATTTCTACCTTCGTTGATTTCAACATATAGTTCATCACGAAGTTCTAGTAACTTAGTGATGGTGACTAGAGAATTCTGTCAATCACTATCTTATCTGGAAGATTAACTCCCACTTGATTCAAGCGATTGAAGTATTCAGACAATCTGAGCACATGCTCACTAGTTGAGCGATTCTCCTCCATCTTTTAGCTATAGAACTTGTTGGAGACTTCATATCTCTCAACTCGGGTATTTGCTTGAAATATTAACTTCAATTCCTGGAACATCTCATATGGTCCATGACGTTCAAAACGTCTTTGAAGTCCCGATTCTAAGCCGTTAAGTATGGTGCACTAAACTATCAAGTAGTCATCATATTGAGCTAGCCAAACGTTCATAACGCCGCATACGCTCCTGCAATAGGTACATCACCTAGCGGTGCATTAAGGACATAATTCTTACATGCGGCATTGAGGATAAACCTCAGATCGCGGATCCAATCCGCATCATTGCTACTAACATTTTTCAACACAATTTTCTCTAGGAACATATGAAAATAAACATATGAAAGCAACAACGCGAGCTATTGATCTACAACATAATTTGCAAAATATTACCAGGACTAAGTTCATGATAAATTTAAGTTCAATTAATCATATTACTTAAGAACTCCCACTTAGACAGACATCTCTCTAGTCATCTAAGTGATCACGTGATCCAAATCAACTAAACCATAACCGATCATCACGTGAGATGGAGTAGTTTTCAATGGTGAACATCACTATGTTGATCATATCTACTATATGATTCACGCTCGACCTTTCGGTCTCCGTGCTCGAGGCCATATCTGCATATGCTAGGCTCGTCAAGTTTAACTCGAGTATTCGGCGTGTGCAAAGCGGCTTGCACCCGTTGTAGATGGACGTGAGCTTATCACACCCGATCATCACGTGGTGTCCGGGCACGACGAACTTTGGCAACGGTGCATACTCGGGAGAACACTTCTTGATAATTAGTGAGAGATCATCTTAAAATGCTACCGTCAATCAAAGCAAGAATAAGATGTATAATAGATAAACATCACATGCAATCAAAATATGTGACATGATATGGCCATGATCATCTTAGCCTTTGATCTCCATCTCCAAAGTAATCATCATGATCTCTATAAATCACCGCACGACACCATGATCTTCATCATCTTGATCTATATCAATGTGTCATCACATGGTTGTCTCGCCAACTATTGCTCTTGCAACTATTGCTATCGCATAGCGATAAAGTAAAGCAATTATTTGGCACTTGCATCTTATGCAACAAAGAGACAACCATAGGGCTTCGCCCGATTGCCGATAACTTCAACAAAACATGATCATCTTATACAACAACTTATATCTCATCACGTCTTGACCATATCACATCACAACATGCCCTGCAAAAACAAGTTAGACGCCCTCTACTTTGTTGTTGCAAATTTTATGTTGCTACGGGCTTAGCAAGAACCGTTCTCACCTACGCATCAAAACCACAACGATAGTTTGTCAAATAGACTCCGTTTTAACCTTCGCAAGGACCGGGCGTAGTCACACTCGGTTCAACTAAAGTGAGAGAGACAGACACCACTTGACCACCTTTAAGCACGAGTGCTCGTGAACGGTGAAACCAGTCTCGCGTAAGCGTCTGGCGTAATGTCGGTCCGGCCGCTTCATCTCACAATACCGCTGAACCAAAGTATGACATGCTGGTAGGCGGTATGACTTGTATCGCCCACAACCCACTTGTGTTCTACTGTGCAAAACATCAAACCATAAAAACCTAGGCTCGGATGCCTTTGTTGGGGAACGTAGTAATTTCAAAATTTTCCCACGCACACGCAAGATCATGGTGATGCATAGCAACGAGAGGGAGAGTGTATGTCCACGTACCCTCGTGAGACCGTGGCGGAAGCGTTATAACAACGCGGTTGATGTAGTCGCACGTCTTCACAATCCGACCGATCCAAGTACCGAACGTCTGGCACCTCCGAGTTACGCACACGTTCATTTCGATGACGATCCCCGGACTCGATCCAAAGAAAGTGTCGGGGATGAGTTCCACAAGACGACGGCGGCGTGGTAGCGATGATGATGCTCCACCGACGCGGGGCTTCGCCTAAGCTCCGCGACGATATGACTTCTCCGGCGCAGGCTTCGCCTAAGCTCATGACGATATGACCGAAGTGGAATATGGTGGAGGGGCACCGCACTGCGGCTAAGGAACGATCCGTAGATCAACTTGTGTGTCCATGGGGTGCCCCTGCCCCGTATATAAAGGAGGGAGGGAGGAGGAGGCCGGCCCTAGGAGGCGCGCCATGGGAGTCCTACTCCCACCGGGAGTAGGATTCCCCTTTCCTAGTCCAACTAGGAGTCCTTCCATGTATTAGGAGTAGGAGACAAGGAAGGGAAGAGAGAAGGAAAGGAAGGAGGTGCGGCCTCCCCTAGTCAATTCGGACTAGGCCATGGGAAGCGCGGCCTGCCCTAGGCAGCCCCTCTCTCTTTCCGCAGGGCCCAATAAGGCCCAATAATTCTCCCCGGCGAATTCCCGTAACTCTTGGTACTCCGAAAAATACCGAATCATTCGGAACCTTTCCGAATTCGAATATAGTCGTCCAATATATCGATCTTTACGTCTCGACCATTTCGAGACTCCTCGTCATGTCCCCGATCTCATCCGGGACTCCGAACTCCTTCGGTACATCAAAACTCATAAACTCATAATATAAGCATCGCCATCGAAACCTTAAGCGTGCGGACCCTACGGGTTCGAGAACTATGTAGACATGACCTAGAACTATTCTCGGTCAATAACCAATAGCGGAACCTGGATGCCCATATTGGCTCCTACATATTCTACGAAGATCTTTATCGGTCAAACCGCATAACAACATACGTTGTTCCCTTTGTCATCGGTATGTTACTTGCCCGAGATTCGATCGTCGGTATCCAATACCTAGTTCAATATTGTTACCGGCAAGTCTCTTTACTCGTTCCGTAATGCATCATTCCGTAACTAACTCATTAGCTACATTGCTTGCAAGGCTTATAGTGATGTGCATTACCGAGAGGGCCCAGAGATACCTCTCCGACAATCGGAGTGACAAAACCTAATCTCGAAATACGCCAACCCAACATGTACCTTTGGAGACACCTGTAGTACTCCTTTATAATCACCCGATTCACGTTAGACGCTTGGTAGAACCCAAAGTGTTCCTCCGTAAACGGAGTTGCATAATCTCATAGTTACAGGAACATGTATAAGTCATGAAGAAAGCAATAGCAACATACTAAACGATCGGGTGCTAAGCTAATGGAATTGGTCATGTCAATCAGATCATTCAACCAATGATGTGACCTTGTTAATCAAATGACAACTCCTTTGTCTATGGTTAGGAAACATAACCATCTTTGATTAACAAGCTAGTCTAGTAGAGGCATACTAGTGACACTGCTTTGTCTATATATTCACACATGTATTATGTTTCCTGTTAATACAATTCTAGCATGAATAATAAACATTTATCATGATATAAGGAAATAAATAATAACTTTATTATTGCCTCTAGGGCATATTTCCTTCACCATTATGTCAGACAAACAAAAGGTAAACACCATCAATTGTAGTATAAGTAGTAGTCCGTAAGTACTAGTCCATCATACATGCTTATGTTGTTGTTTTGTTTTTGTAGGGCCTTATCAATGTTGTTGAGGAGTTATTTCTAGAGTCGTAACACGTGTTACGTGGTCGGACACATGTGGCAGAACTTTCACCAACAATTCAAAGGGGATGTTCTTAAGAATCAACTTTGGAAGATAGCAAGAAGTAACACTTCTGTCAAGTATGAGCAGTATATGTCTGAGATGACGGACATCAGCTTGGAAGCTTACAAGTGCTTGTATGAGTTGGAACCATACGCATGGGTTAGATCATTTCAAAGTGATCTTTCCAAGTGTGATATCTTGCTCAACAATAACTGTGAAGTTTTCAACAAGTGAGAAGCCAATTAACTTGCTATACTATGTGCATTGCTTACTTCCATGTTTCACACTTAACTCGGTTTTGTTTTGTACTTGTAGGTACATATTAGATGCTAGAGAGCTACTATACTTTCTATGCTAGAAATGATCAAAGGCCAACTGATACAGAGGCACTGCAACAAACAGCTTGAGGCAGAGAAGATGAAAGGAAATATTTGTCCAAAGATGAAGAAAAAGGTGGAGAAGCTAGCTGATTGGGCAAACATGTGCTATGTGGATGGAGCTGGAGATGGGGTGTTCCAGGTAGGGGACAGGGGTGTGGACTTCCTTGTGGACTAACACACTAATGAGTGCAGCTGTAAGAGGTGGCAGAAGGGTGGCACACACCTTGTGTACATGCCATAGCATGTGCTAGACATGAGAGAGTTGACCCTCTTTCATTGGTTAACCGGTGCTATCCTGTGAGCATGTTCAAAATGGCATACAAGAAAATTATCTATCCATGTAGAGACATGACAGAATGGGAGAAGATGAATGGGCCACCAGTTCTGCCACCATTGTACACCAAGCAAGTAGGCAGGCCATGCAAAAGCAGAAGAAAAGCACCAGGTGAAGTAATATGCAGTAATAATGGTGGCAAGAAAATGTCTAGGATGGTGTGATCATGCACTGCAAATATTGTGGAGAGCCAGATCACAACATTAAAAGATGCAAGTACCTCAAGACAGGAGCGCCTCCTCCAAATATGCAGGCAACATCAGCACCACAAGCAAATCATGAAGCAACATCACCACCTGAGAAACATGTGCAAGATCGAGATCATGTCATTACTCAGATATATTTTTGCACTAAATAATGCACACCATGTTTCGGTTTGGCGGCTTTGCAATGTTGGATCACTTAATTATTGCTTCATTTTGAGCAGGAACACAACCCTGCAGAAAATCCTATCATAGAAGATCTCATGGTTGATCAAATGATAGAAAGGGTAAGTTTTGTCATACATGATCTCAAATATTTTGCCAAGCATACTATTATTGTTGATCATTTCTACAAATGTTATGGCATGCAGAGGCCTGTGGCAAGAGTGATTGCACAAGGACCTGTTCCAGAGTCTACATTCATTTATGTTGCTCAGCTATTGGTGAATCAAAACCAAGGGGCACAAGCACCATTCAGCAAGGAGAGATGGCCAAGAAGTTACTTGCATTAAAAAATCTGAGAGACAAATACTTAGAAGACAAGAAAATTGCTATACTTGCAGCAAGGAGGGAAGAACAGGAAAAGAAGGCTGAAGATGCTGCGAGGAAGAGACATCTGCAAGAGGAGAAGAAAATAGCAGAGGCAGAGAGGAAGAGACAGGCAGCTGCTCAGAACAGAGATAAGAGGAAAGAAGAAGCGGGAATAAAAAAGCAGGCTCAAGTAGAGACAAGGCAGATTCTTTTGGAGGTTAAGAAAACTATAGCTGCTGAGAACAAAGCAAGGAAGGAGGCTAAGAAGAAGGCTAAAAAAGAACAAGAAGCTGCCAAGAAGCTGGCAGAGAAAGAGGCTGCAGAAGCAAAAAGAAGAGCAGGTAAGAAAGCATAGAAAGAGGCTGCTGCAGCACAAAGAAAGGAGGAACTTAGGTTGCTATCTAATACAATGGGTAAAAGACAGGTTGATTCACAATAGCAAGAAGATGGTCAGGCAAGGAAGGCGAGCAGAACATCCATGTTTTATATCTTCAGGTGATGAGATAGTGGAGAGCCAGAACATCCATGTAGTATGCAATGTACTTATTTTGCTCCAATCCAGTATGTACTCAGTGGTAATGTAGAAAAATGTTGCAATTGATCCATAATGATGTAGACACAGGAGTATGTATCAATTGTTGCTCATTTTGTAATAAGTTCTACAAGATACTTTATGCCCTACTTATGACAATGCTTAATGCCCTGGTTATAACATTGCCCAAGATATGACAATGGTCAAATTTGTCCTCTTCAGCTTGCAACAGTTGCATGATTATTTTGCATGTAAAATCCACACAAAATGTTCTACAAGCATCATATTATGCCCAAGATAAGACAATGTCAAATTTGTACTCTTCAACTTGCAGCAGATGCATACTTATTTTGCAGGCAAAATGCTCAAATTGACAAAGATCAACTAGCTTTGCAATGCACACACACAAGCCAAATATGACAATGGTCAAACGTGCCCAAATTAACAGCATCAACTAGCTTTCCAATGTACACACAAGCCAAATATGATAACATAAAAATGATATCTTCATATGACAGCAAGATGATCCATTAACTTCCATTTGCAGTAAAAGATTGTCACTTGCATTACATATTGCAACAGCATCACATACAAATGCAAAAGATTGTCACTTCACACTAACAACACTACCACATACTACCAGTTCATCTCCTAACAAACTAGGCATCATGTCCTAACATACTACCAATGAAATAGCTACTGCAAACACTGCATCAACTCCATACTGCATCAACTCCATCACTTCTTCAGCAAAGAAATAGCTACAAGCACTGCAACTACAACGACTGCTGCCATGAGTGCCTTCATCATCACCAATATTTCATTGGCTAACCCTACAAGTGCCTCTGCTTGCTGATTGCTCATTTGACCTGCAACTCTTCCATGAATTCCATCTTCAAAGCCTGGAAGATCAATTGCACCTGCACCTGCACTTGCATATCGTCGATTCCTTGCTCATCAGTTCTTCCCTCCTATCCTCTGCAACTCCTAATGCATCTACGGCTTCATTGCCAACGAGAAACTGATTATCCAGCAAGTAGCCAACGTATTCCAACTCCCAATGCCAGAAATGGTCTTGAAGATCAAAAGAAACGAACAAACGCCAAAAATCACCATTATAAGTTCCACAAAAATCGACCAAAATGAAGAACTAGGGATGCGCTCCACTTACACCAATAGGACACCTGTAGAAGACCCAGGCCTCGTGCTTCTCCATGTTCAAGAGATAGAACTTAACACGAGCGCGGCAAGAAGGGCATCTGATGAGCGGCACCACCACCGAACGGCCGCCGAGCGATGACCTGACCGAGCTTGTCGACATGGCGGAGCCAAGCAACTACGAGGGCGGCGGCGGCAAGCTGCAGGGAGAGGGCGCCGACAAGCAGCACGGAAGAGGGCGTCGGTGGTAGAGTGGGGAATTAGGGATTCCGCGGTAGATATTTCAGGGTGGTCGATGGAAATTACATGCGCCGGGCTAATTTACAGAAATAACCCCGAGCGGGCCGACGTGGATGACACTAATTGGTCAAAACGAGCGGCGACGGGTGGCATACGAGCAGCAGTGACCGAACAAACACGTCTTGTCATATTGGATGACCGTATCGGCCATATTTCTAAATACAATGACCAAACTGAGTTTTCTTCGCAAGTTGAGTGACTGCCAGTGCATTTTACTCAAAAAAAGGACAATCCTAACATCCTGAGTCCTAGTCACAGATATTGTTTGCAGGGTATGCATGCATCACAGAGGACCTGACTGTAATTATTGAGAGAATTCCTTATTTGGCCCTTTCTTAAAATTTGGTTCCCTATTTGGCCCAAAAAACTATTTTCTTCCTTATTTGACACCCAAAGTAAAATTTGTTCCCTATTTGACACTTCCGTCTATTTTGACACCTAACGGTGTTAAGTGCAACGTGAAAAGACTATTCTACCCTTGATGTTATACATGGCTAAGAAAAATGATTCGGTTCTTCAGCGTATGCATCCATGCATGCATGAGGGACTTTAGCAGCACCACCGTACCGTTTCTGCTGCATGTGTATTAACGTACGTACGTTACGTACTGTGAGCCTCTCACGAATGCATGTGCTAACGTACTAGCTACACTCTAGCTAGCTAGCTAGCTCTTTGACTTACGCAGATGCAAATACATATGCACCAGCGGCGGCCTGTTGGACTTAATCACAATTAACTTGAATTAGTTTGAGTTAACCATCTTAGCACACGTACTATACGCACGGAAAGATGGATGATTAGAAGCGGGCTATTCGATGAATCGATCCATGCATGAAATATACTAGTGAATATATATGCATGCAGGAAAAACTTTCAGCACAGCACGTATATCCGTCCAGCGATAATGTATACTTTTACTCACGAATTATTGCATCGTAGCCCGCTGGCGAGTCGGCCATCGAGCTGCTCTCTATTCTCTTTCTTTCGCCTCAAATAAACTGGTTCGATGGAACGAAAGAAAGATTGGTTGAATCAACCTTGTATGGCATCAGGGGTAGAATGGTCTTTTCATGTTGCACTTAACACTGTTTGTGGTCAAACTAGACAGAAGTGTCACATAGGGAACAAATTTTACATTTGAGGTCAAATAGGGAAGAAAAACTTTTTTGGGTCAAATAGGGAAGCAAACTTTAAGAAAAGGCCAAATAAGGAATTCTCTCGTAATTATTTCATACGACTGCAATGGCTTTGGGCTGTAGTATTAAAAAGTCTGCAATCGCAATCTTGGCCCTATTGTCCTTATTTTTTTTCTTTCTCTTTTCCATCACAAGATCTAGCGGGTGCGGGTGACACTGACACGGATGACACGGCCACATGAAGGTGCGTGTGCTTCGCTCGCTCGCCAGCGGGTGACCGGCTGGAATCTTTGCCTGGACTCCTTGCCATGCGACTGTAGAAACCACACGAGTCCTCGCTGGCCGCCACAGCAGCGGTCTATTCAGATTCACCCATCCGGACAAACATCTCGCCGTCCTCCCAAGCCGGAGCGCATGTGATGTGATGAGCGCGTCACGCACCGCGGCAGTGCAGCTAGCTAAGCTAGCAGGAGCAGCGTGCAGGACAGGGCAGGGCAAGAAGATGCATATCTTTCCCCGCACGCGGTTTCCAAGCACCAGATCCATCATTCGTTCGTTCGTTGGTTCAAGCGGTTAGTTGCCGTGGCGCGTATGATGCAACAATCTAATCATGGAGCCGTCATCTATCCATTCCATGTGCGCGTCGTCCCCGACCATGATTGCGGCGAGCACCGTACGTTGTAACCAACGCCCGCGTAAGGCTGGCCGCGCCAGCATCAGCAGAGTTTATTAATGCGCTACATGAAAAAAAAAAATCATTCGAACGGTTCGGCGCGGCATCATTGTCCGTCACGGCGACAGTGAGACCGAGCAGCATCCCGCAGCCGCAGATCATGCCAACCCCTTTGTGCTAGTACCCCCAATTATATCCACCCTCAAGAAAATTGTATCGACCCCTTCCTTCCGGCATTGGAATATCTTGCTCATTAAGCTTGTCTGACGAGGCTGGGACCTTCGCACGCAAACAAGGTATCCAGGGGATCTGTCAAGCATCTTCTACTTCAGTCGATCGATCTAGAGAGGCGCCTTCTTTTGTCGTGGAGGAGGATACTCCATCATGGAAGGAAGAAAGTTACCGAAAGCAATAGGGGGCGGAAAAAATGGAAAAGGGGGCGCCGGACCTACATATATAGGTTCCTACAGAAGAAAAAGGAAAAGCTGCTGTCTATTGGTCCTGCATTTTGCTTTGCAGAAAGTGAATGAATATCCTGCAACTTGCACGAGCGGGAAACAGTTCTATTTCCATGGATAAAAAGGTTTTACGTCTGGGAAAGGAAAGGGGACGGGCAGGCATGGTGTGACCGGTGAAGGTGCTAGTAGGATTCAGATTATAATTCCTTTTTTTTTGCGAATATGATCCAGATTATAATTTGATTCGTATCACAAACGATAAAACCTTGGTGGTGACGGGCTGACGGCACAACATTTGCCGACGGGTTCCTGGCCGGCCAGTGGTTCACCGATTATCTTGCTTATGACATGGATGATAAATGATGTGCTTTTGTCATCGACACTATTGTTGTTGCTTTTGTTGGTCCAGTGACTAGGACCGTCGAGGATATTAATGTCGACCACGAAGATGTAGACGGTGGGAAGCTCGGTAACCAGGGGTGGATTAACGAGTTGTTTGGCATCTTAAGCTCGTGCTAGTTAAGTTTGTTGAGCTTAACAAGCAAAAACCTCGTTCGCAATGGCGGAGCTTGATACAAATTGCTGGGGGGCCAATGCAAAAACATGAGTATTTAGGGGGGGGGGGGGGGGGGCAGCGGCCCCCGGGCCTCAACATAGCTCCGCCAGTGCTCGTTCGGCTCTTTTCGTTTGAAGCTTGTTAGGCTCGCGAGGTGCCCGTTTATAGGAACTACCAACTTTTGTTTTAACTACAAGGTTTGTGGCCTACAACTGGTGTATTGGTACTGCATTTGCTTTTCAGAAAGTGAATGAATATCCTGCAACTTGCACAAGCGGGAAACAGTTCTATTTCCGTGGATAAAAAGGTTTTACGCCTGGGAAAGGAAAGGGGACGGACAACCATGGTGTGACCGGTGGAGGTGCTAGCAGGATTCAGATTATAATTCGATTCGTGTCACAAACGATAAAACCTTGGTGGTGACGGCACGATCGTTTGCCGACGGCTAGTGGTTCACCAATTATCTTAGTGATGACATGGATGATAAAGGATGTGCTTTTGTTATCGACACTACTGTTGTTT